>CP092886.1:105106548-105238255 GCA_030710605.1 Cordylochernes scorpioides
AACCCATAATAGATGAACCTGATATTAGAAATGGTCCAAGTCATTCCTCGTCAGAGATCTGTCAGCAGTTTCCTCCTTCAGCGCCTTTTCTTACATTTATGTTTTTATATATATCCATAAAGAAGATATATACAGTGTGGCAAATAATTTTTAAGAATGGGTTTGTAAAATAAAAAAGAAACAAGCTAATTCAATTTCTACTATTTTTTTATTCAAAATAATCCCCTCCGGATTCAATACATATGTTACAACGATTTAATAAGGAATTAAATGCCTCTTGCAGGCCACTTTGAGGAATTGCCTCCAAAGTGCTCGTCGCAGCTGTCTGGATGGTCGGGATATCATAAAAAAAGCAACCTTTTAACTTCAATTTTATTTTTGGGAATAAATAAAAGTCACATTGTGCTAAATCAGGCGAGTACGGAGGATGATTCAACACACAGACGTTATTTTTGGCCAAAAAGCGACGAACAGTGAGTGATGAGTGACTCGGTGCATTATCATGCAGCAAACACCAACTGTCTTCATCGCGATATTCTGCACGAATGCGACGATTTCTAGCAATCAAACGTTTCAAAACGTTTAAATAATACTCTCCAGTAATGGTTTGTCCAGCGGGAACAAATTCTTTGTGGATAATACCTCTACTATCGAAAAAGGTAATCAGCATTGTTTTGATTTTTGATGGCACTTTTCGCGTTTTTTTTGGTTTGTGGAGAGTTTTTTGACTTCTATTCGGCACTTTGGCGCTTTGTCTTTGGGTCATACTGAAAACACCATGTTTCATCACCCGTAACAATTGATTTCAGGAAGTTTGAATTATTTTCATAGGCAGAAATGATGTCCCTGCAATGTGCAATTCACACTGATTTCTGCTCGCCCGTTAAAGTGTGTGGAACAAATTTAGTACAGACTTTAGTTTTACCTAAATCTTCATGCAGAATGGTTCGAATCGTTTCTTTGTTGATGTGTAAAACCTCTGCCATCATTGTTTTCAACAAATTCTCGCACTTTTTCTATACTTTCTGGTGTCTTTGAAGAACTTGGTCGTCCAGTATGCTTATCATCTTCTAGCGTATTTCTTCCATCCGAAAAACGTTTGTGCCAAATGAAAACATTTGATTTACTCAAACATAACGTACCATAAACTTGCTTCATCAAAATATATGTTTCCGATGCACTTCTACCAAGTTTTGCATTAAATTTAATGACCGCTCTCTGTTCCATCTCAGAATTCCGACGAACAAAAATTTTTACTTTTCAAAAATCGCCTGTATGTTTTTAAAGAGTTAACCAAAATGGCTGAAACAAAGCCACGCGCTAGATAAGGCTTCGAATATATATACGCATGCGCAATTTCATAACTGGCTCTGCTATTGGCCTTTATCTAGCGCGAGTCTTAAAAATTATTTGCCGCACTGTATATATATTAAAAATAAAGAAGGCATATCTTGACCAGGAACACATGCGCTTTTTTAGATGGCAGAGCGCCATCTAGTGGGAAAAAATCACCTAAACATTGTTTTAACTTGTTCCCTGACATTTGGTCAACTCATTTTCTAGATAAATTAAGAAAAACCAACCACGAACGCGGTTCAGTGTTGACTTTCGTCAGAGTGGTGCAGGCTGTACCTCTACGACAAAAATATTTGATTCCTAGAGGCTTCCTGAGAAATCAAGAAAAAGCCTATATATAATGACACGTATATACATATTTTAATATATGGTTCATATATTCGCTTAACATATGGACTGTGAGCATAAGGGTTTAAATAGAGCGACTTCATCTAATTGGAACATATAATGGAGAATATCTCTAGGTATTTGCAGCTCGAGGTTCGATTTAAGTTTACCGGATCATTTCTCCGATGGATCGAGAGAATCGAGGAATGACGTGGTCACTCGTGGTCTTCACAGCGTCGAACCTAACATGAAGAATTCACTATCAATCTAAGCCGTCATCAGCCCCGGCCCTGTATCGAGATAGGGTGGAAAGAGATGGCCCCGAGCAGGCGACTATTATGTGGACTCCTTGTAGTAATCCATCACGGTGAGAACAACATTCGACAGCTGAGAGGGGCTCAAGGCCGCGGACACGGATAATCTTCCTAATCGATTCCCATTACCTCCATTAGCCCAGGTGTCTCCCGCTAGCACCCACCGTTGCAGTGACAGGATGTGTGCGTACACAGCAGTCTTTATTTACAAGCGACGTTTACACGGCGTTGACGTGGGATCCCACATCTTAACTTCTTTTTTTTTTTGCATTCTACAACCATTTTAGAAACTTTTCAAATGAAACGGAAAATTCCGTGGCATGATCAGGCACACATAGTAGGTGCCCTATTCTTCAATTTAACACCTCACCCCTCAAATCGCTTCTTTTTTCCCTATCTTTCCTTTAAAGCATATTTTCTATAAGTTTAAAATACACTCAAATGTTCTTTGATTTTGAATTTAATATTGTAATTCTATAATTATTGAAATCGTACTTGAAACATTGTTTTTTTATTTCTAAAATATTTTAACGGATATTTTGCGCTCTCTATGCTCTTTCAACAGCCCTTTTTGACAACTTAGATTGTTCTACACTTCAAATTAAAGCAACTGAAGGTAAACACGTTTGGAAATAACACAGAAACCTCAAGCACATCTTCTCCCCTTAAACTATGGCGCTAATTAGACACAAGCTTCGTTGAAGTTCTTCTTTTCTTTTTAACGTTTAATGTCTATTTATTTATATACTTATTCTAACCGGACAATACGCTTATTTTAAATGCCTTTTTCATGTTAAATGAACTAACAAACTCTTTATTTTTTTAAAAAAGAAAGAGAAAGAATCGATACACAATGAAAATTAACATAATTTTATTGACATCTTGTCAATACATGAAAAGGTGCACAGTCCGCATAATTTTAAAATGAAATTTATATATATTTAAAAAAGATGCATATATTGGATTTCTAATTATTTTATTGTTCCAATATTTCGAGGGGCAACTCGCCTCTCTTTATCGAGAATGTTTGTGTTTTTCACTAGAACATGCAGGCACGCGTACACCACTCTCGTTCTACAAGGCCAATGAAAGAATTGTATCTTTGATTTAAATATTGTATTCAGTTTATATAACAGCAAATAATTATATTCAATATTATAGGTTATTATTTTATCTATGAAAGATAGAGAGATTTTTATATAACAGTGTAGGTGTAAATAATTGTGTGTTTACATATTAATTCTAAATTAATATAAATTTTGAAAGCAAAATAAATGATTAAATTAAAAGTATATACATAGTTATTTACAAATAATTAAGATATGAATTTTTTATAAATTTCTGGAAATTATTTTTTTTTGTTTATACTCTGTTTATCTTCGGCAGAAGCCAAACCTTCTAAAAACAGTCTACAATGCTTTTCTGTTATATTTTCGTATATAAATGTGGCCTGTTTGAAATCTGGTACATGGCTATTGTTTAGAGAGTGGTCTACTAGTAGGGATAATGGTTTGTAGTTTTTTTAAAGCTGCTTTATGCTGATTGATACGATCTTTAAGCGATTTACCTGTTTCTCCGATGTAAGTAGCTTGACATGTTTGGCAGGGAATTTTGTAAGTTACATTTGTTGTATTTTCATGATTTAAAGTATGTTTTGTATCAGAGTGGCGTAAGATTTAGCGAAGATTTCGTGCAGATTGATATGTTGTAATTATATTATATCTCTTTAAAATTCGGGCAATTCTCTCCGAACCGTAGCTATATGGAATAGAACAATATCTTTTTTGAGACTGATCACGGCTATTATTTGAAGGTATATCTCTCTGTTTATAAAAATGTTTTTCAATAAAATTTTTTGGATAATTATCATTTATTAATTCTTTGAAAATTCTATTTCTTTCTTCTGTTGCACTATTTCTATTTGAATGGTGTGTTTCTATTCTTTTGGAAAGAGCTTCCACTACGGCTATTTTATTATGTATGGGACCAAAGGAGCTGAAATTCAAATAGTTTCCGGTGTGAGTGGGTTTCCTGTATATGCAAGTTTCGATGTTATATTGATACCTTTTAAGCTGGATGTCCAAAAAGGGAAGGGAATTATTGCTTTCTTTTTCATATGTGAACTTCAAAAAAGGTTAGAGACTATTGAGAAAACGTATGAAGCTGTCAATGTCTATTTCTGTTAGACAAAAAATGTCATCAATATATCGTAGCCATAATATTATTTAAATTGGTTTGAATTAATTATTTGTTCTTCTATTTCGTTCATAAATATGTTGGCTAATGCAGATGAAATCGGGTTGCCCATTGGTAGGCCTTTAATTTGCCGGAAGAATCTGTCTTTGAAACTAAAATAACTATGATCTAAACAAAGTTTTATTAAATCTATTAATACTTCTTTAGAGAGGGGCAGAACTATTTCTGTGTGGATTTCAAATGATTGGAGGGCCAGGAGTGCTTTATCGTGCGGGATTGAGGTGTAGAGAGAGTCTACATCGAAAGAAACCATCCTGCTGTCATTTGGACACAATGCACCTGCATTTGCGGATGATTGCCCCCTGTAAAGATAAAAAAAATTCCAGTAGCATCCTGATACCTATTTATTAAGACATTTTTATAATTGATTGAATTGTTAAGAGCATTTTTTTTAAATAGAGAAAAGGAATTTAAGGCGTTCCTTCTCACAGTGTACCTTACTAATTTTCACTATATATAATTAGGATTCGTAACCTACTTATTAAACCTAACTTCTTTAATTAAGATAAAAACCAACACAAAAATCGATCGGTATAGAGAGAGGGGGGGCTATAATTAGGTAGGCAAACATCTCCCGCGGCCAACATAAAGTTGGAGAAGAATTATTGGCAGGAATATGGCCTAATGACCATTATGGCAAAAGTAAAAGTAATAAAACCTGGGCTGTAATTATGTAGCACATCCTTCACTTCTCTCTCCGAAATCTTTAATATTTATATAATGCCCTTTTTTCAGGGAGACTGAGACAAAGCATTTCGTCACTCCGCTGCGGTTACATATTCAGGGATGACTACAATTACAACTCATTTGGGCGAATGTTCCATATTGGTATGCTGGCCGGCCTCCTCCAGCCATCACGCCTCTTCCATGTCTTCTCCGGGCTTTCCTTTCGCTTTTCACTTTATTAATTTTAATGGTCGCTCGGAGGGTTTTAATGGGCGGCCCTGGGAGTTTTTGCCTTCCGATAAAAACGATTATTACGTACGTTTAGGGAAGCGCTGTGATTAAACTCCGGCCTGGCACGTGCTCTGAAATTGTATTTGGGCGATTGGAGAAAATATTTTCAACATTTCATTATTTATTTTAATTCTCTCGCCTGCACGACTTCCCTAGCTCATTAATGTTTTCCATTTCTTTGACTTGTTATTAGCATCAAGTCTCGTGAAAGGTTTCGCCATCAATCTGGTGTTGCGCGACCGGTTCTACGGTAAACATTCATTGTTTATCACTGGCACCTTTGTATTATGAAGCAATTTGAGGAATGTGGTCGCGGATTATTAAACTTCGGATTGAAGTACAAAGCAAGGCGAACGGGTTTATATTCAAAATTATATATGTGATATTCCAAAAATATATTTGTTCTAGAACCTGATTATTAAATCAATATATTGGTTCTTTCTTATTAATTATAAGTGAAATTTTAAAAACCTTTTTACATATTACAAGCCTCTTTTAAAAGTTTTATGGACGTCTAATATATTGAGTAGTGCGACGAAATATTTTTCAACATGATATTGATTATCTATATAGATAATACCGTAACAGAGTTTTCCATTGTAAAGTCCTGAGCTATCTCCTCCGAAGATTCTGAACTACACATAACGATCTATATACCAAAATTTTCGTTATTTTTTTCTTCGTATGATAGGCCTGTTTTTATTTTCCTAATGTTAACAGTTATTTTTATTTTTTAATTTAATCTATTTTACAATCGTAGATTTATTGCATTTATCATCATCAATTCCTTTGTTTTGAATTGCGTACTTTTATAGAGCGAAATAAAGAAATACATAATTGATTAGATACAAAAGTGTGAACCAGAAAGTCGATTTTTAAAAATGTTATTATTTAATATAAACTTATTTTAATTTAATTTTGAAATGAAAAGGTAGTGTAAAAGTGTATATGAGGTTAGATTCAAATAGGTTAAATTATGTTAGTTTAATCGCTAAATAAGGTTAGTTTTAGATAAGTTGAATTAGGTTAGTTTCAGATAATTAAAAAAATAATGTTCGTTTTTAGAAAAATAATTCGAAATAGTAAGTATATATATATTAATATAAAAGATCGAAATGTAAAAATCAATACGTCCAAAATCTTCGCTTTAACTCGTGTAAAACGGCTCGAAGGTACGGCGGTGTCAACGTACAGCGCCGCCTACCAAAGTTAACCTTTTCTGGGAACTCACCAGGTTATATTATTTTTCGAATTGTAGATTGAATTATTACTTTTATTCTATCTTTTATAAGTGTTTGTTATAGTTTTTCATTTGAATTTAGCACAATTTTTGTATCTGGTTATCTTTTTTGGCATCTTTTCATCTCTCTTTGGCATCTTTTTTTTCTCATTAATAAGAACTAATCCAAATAATTTAATAGTGTGTGCCGTTTTTTTTAATTAAATTATTTGGATTAGGTCTTATTTTCTTTTATTAATTTGTTATAGTTTTTCATTTGAATTTAGCTCCATTTTTGTGTCCGTCTTTTTTTTTTCTTCTCATAAATAGGCTGATGCTGTATTTGTGTACTCAATTGTTGCTTTTTGTGTCTGGTTTCTTTTTTGCAGTATTTTTTTGAAATCCTTTTTTTTTCATCAATTGTTTCCTCACATGCTTGGAATTTTCTTTTTATGCCTGTCCTGGCTTTCAGTTTTATAGTTTTCCTCTGCTTCGGATACCAACTTTCGCTTCATTCTAGAGAGGCTTTATGTTTCACTAAGGTTGGCTTTTGCTATGACTATAAAGAGGGCTCAAGGCCAAACCTTTGCTACAAGAGCCTGGGTTTACGCACAGACGACTTTATGTGACTTTTGCAAGTGTGCGAACTTTGGATAGCATACATGTAAAGTTGAACCCAAGTATATATAAAATGTAGTTTTTAATGAGGTCATTTAAATGAATTCATTCCTTTTATATGTAGTCTTATCTGTGATATAGTAGTATTGTTTGCAATTTTATTTGCTGATTTGTGTCTTTTTTTTTTACTCAAAATATATATTTTTAAACTCTTGAATTACAGTTTTTTATATGATAGGCTGTAGGTCAGGACAACAAAACATTGTCGAATTATCGAGAGTGTCGAATTACAGTTTTTTTATATGATAGGCTGTAGGTCAGGACAACAAAACATGGTCGAATTATCTATAGTGTCAAATTAAATTTGTTATTTAATAGGCTGTAGGTAAGGACAACAAAACTTGGTCGAATTATCAAGGTTATATTTTTATATATAAAACTATAAATGTCGTTTTAATGAGGTCATTTAAATGAATTCATTCCTTTTATATGTTGTCTTATCTGTGATATAGTAGTATTGTTTGCAATTTTATTTGCTGATTTGTGTCTTTTTTTTTTCACTCAAAATATATATTTTTAAACTCTTCAACCAATACCTATAGTTTCTTTCTTGAAATTGCTTACCAAACACGAGTCAGTGTTTCCTCAGTGTTAACAGTGTGGAGTGTAAGATTGTGGAGGAGCAAAATAACTTCCTATTGAATTTTTCAATAGCCTTACTCCCAGAAGAATGCCTCCACACCAGTTATACTCTAGGTTGGTGCCATTGTTATGCTTCTGAGAAATTTTAATCTTAAGCAGGGTCTTTACAATGGTACATGTATGGTGATACAGTGCATGTGCTCTCATGTCCTTGAGGTACAAATACTGACAGGGGCCAATGTTGGACACACTGTATTGGTGTCAAAACATCTTTGGCTCCTTCAGATATCAACATTCCCTTCATTCTGAAGAGGCAAGAGTTTCCAATAGGGTTGGCTTTTCCTATGACTATAAATAAGGCTTAAGGCCAAACCTTTACTAGAGTGAATTTCTTGCTACAAGAGCCTGCATTTATGCATGGACAGCTCTATGTGGCTTTCTCACGTGTGTGAACTTTGGATGGCATACAAGTAGAGTTGAAGAACAAATACTGACCGGGACCAATGTTGGACACACTGTATTGGTGCCAAAATATATTTTGCTCCTTCAGATATCAGCCTTCCCTTCATTCTTAAGAGGCATCAGTTTTCACTAAAGTTGGCTTTTGCTATGACTATAAATAATATTTGGGTTCTTACTACATACGCATGGACAGCTCTATGCGGCTTTTTCACGTGTTTGAACTTTGGACAAAATACATATAAAATTGAACCCATGTATGAATAAAAATAGAAATTAATTTTTAATGAGTCCTTTAGATTAATTCCTTTTATAAGTAGTCTCCTCTGCAATATAGTTGACAACCTTTTTTTTCTGATTTATTTTCATAAACTTTTTACTAATGTCTATAGATTCTTACCTCAAAGGATTTTTTTTGTATTAGTTGTTTGTTAATACACTATTATCAATTATTTAGATTTTGGACTTTTCTTTATTCACTAAATTCTTCCATTTCTCTATACATAAATTTTTTACATTTTCAGTGGCTGTCATCGCCTCTGTAATACCTTTTTACCGGTAAGGTTGTATTTAAACAACAATCGACTGTGCAAATTTGATTTTAAAACGGTCGAATTATCGGAAGTGTCGAATTATTGATAGTGTCGAATTACAGTTTGTTATATGATAGGCTATAGTTCAGGACATCAAAACATGGTAAATCTATACTTTTAATGTCTCTGCAGGCCCTTTGGGTAAACCCTGGGCGTTGCCCGGGTCACTCGGCTAATATTTTAATATAATATGTTAATAATAATGGCAAATTTGATAATATACGAGGTGTGTTCAAAAAGTATCGCGACCTTTGTGTTTTTCAAAAATTATTTATTTATTCATGGATACCTATTTTGTCCCCTTCAAAGTAATCCCCATGAGATATTATACACTTGTGCCAACGGTTTTTCCAATCTTCGAAACACTTCAAAAAATCATTTTTTAAAATCTTTTTCAGCTCCTCCTTCGATGCCGTCTTTATCTCGTCAAGCGTAGCGTAACGTCGTCCTTTCATGGGCCTCTTCAGTTTAGGGAACAAGAAAAAGTCACAGGGGGCCAGATCTGGGGAATACGGTGGCTGCGGCATCATTAGTGTGTTGTTTTTGGCCAAAAAGTCGCGCACAAGCAACGATGTGTGAGCAGGGGCGTTATCGTGGTGCAAAAACCAATTTTTGTTCTTCCACAAATCCGGGCGTTTCTGGAGGATTGCTTCGCGCAAATTGCGCATAACTTGCAGGTAATATTCCTTATTGACCGTTCTACTCTGTGGCAAGAACTCATGATGCACCACGCCCCTGCAATCGAAGAAAACTGTCAGCAAAACTTTCACATTCGACCGAACTTGACGCGCTTTTTTCGGTCTTGGTTCGTGCGGCAGCTTCCATTGAGATGATTGAGCTTTGGTTTCAACGTCATAACCATAAACCCACGCTTCGTCACCAGTTATGACCCTCTGTAGCAAATTTGGGTCGTCGCGGACAGAGTCCAACATCTCATTAGCAATGTTCATGCAATGCTGTTTTTGGTCGCAATTGAGCAATTTTGGTACGAATTTCGCGGCGACCGGTCTCATGCCCAAATCATTGATAAAAATCGAATGGCACGAGCCAATCGATATGTTTAGGTCCTCAGCAACTTCTCTAACGGTGATTCGACGATTGGCCAATATCATTTTCTCCACTTCATTAATTTTTTCGTCTGTTGTTGAAGTGCTCGGGCGTCCGGCACGCTCTTCGTCGTTCACATCTTCTCGGCCTTCTGAGAACATTTTGTACCACCGATAAACGTTGCTTCGGTCCAAGGTAGCTTCTCCGTATGCCACAGTCAACATTCGGAATGCATCCGCGCACTTAATATCGTTTTTCACACAAAATTTGATACTGGTTCTTTGATCCATTTTTTTTTAATAGGTAAAAATCGAAGACGATCCAAAACACCTGCAAGCAAAGCAGCTGTCAACAATTAAGTGAACATTCAAAATGGCCGAGCTTGTCGGCATAAGTGAGAGACATGAGTACCAACATGAAGCCACAAAAAGATCGAAATTCGAATATACGTAACCCGCGAAAATTCAAAATTCGCGATACTTTTTGAACACACCTCGTATTAGTTATTTAATACACTCAAAAACAATTACTAAGACACACAATCTCAAACAGGAATTTAGTATTTCTCAAATATATATTCTTTTTTCGATAAAATAGAACAAATTCCTATGTGTGGTGTATAAATAAATCCATATATATTTTGGATTTTACTATAAATTTGAAAGAATTTTTTCTCCAAAAGTTGAGCACTTTTCTTTATAGGAAAATCTTATAACATAAAGCTCGTTATTCCTTGTCATGTGTGAAACGTATTGCTCCGTTGTAATTTATAGATTATTATTGAGTTACTTTACTTTTTTTGAAAATTGAAATAAAATCGAATTTTTAAGAACTCTATTACATTTCGTTTTTTTAAATTTTTAAAAGTTCCACAAACATAATATTTCTCCATGGAAGTTGTATAGATATATCCTTATATCTATAAAAATGAAATCCAAAATCGATGTTTGTTATCTCGTTGCGCAAAATCTACAGAATCAATCATTATGAAAATTTCGCAAGTAGGTAGCTGAATATTTCGTTTAACATATAGGCTATTCAAAAAAAAAAAAAGGTTAATGTGCTTTTTTTAAATGTAAAACCAAAAAGCGTTAGTTCCAGCCTTTTACATCTTGGCGCCACACTGATCGCGACGATAAATGAATATATATATATATAGATGGAAATTTTGCCTGGTGTTGTGGCTTTGTCACCGACCCGAGGCCGCTAGTTGCGGCGACGGTCAATAGATGGCGTCTGTTTTAGACGTCTATTTTGACGGGAGAGGCGACCCTTGTCTCTTTATATATATATATATATATATATGTGAAAAGATATATATATATTTGATTGGTTAATAATTTTACACGAGTTTGTTTACACGATGAATGATTTTAAAAGGTAAGATTATATATATTGTAACGTTTTTGTGTTAAATGTTAAAATTTATTTTTGCATTGTCAAGTTAATTTGTTGTTGTTTTATAATAATGAAGATGCAAAAATCACATTATTGTTGTTTATTATCGTTTGTTTATTAAAAAAGAATTACATTGTATGTGATGATGATAACAAAAATGACTTTTAAAATTATTATACAAAATTCATTGAGAAAAAATAATTAATTAATTTTGAAACTCACACAAACGTGAAAATATATATTTAAATTCTTTGGAAGTAATATTAATCGATCGTTATCAAATTTATACGCCCACGGAACCTGGGTTAATTAAAACTGTATTGTGAAATTTCGCACGTAGGTAGCTGAGGTTTTGGTTTAGCATTTAGACTAAAAGTGCAAAAATTGCATTTCGAATAACTTTTTTTCCTTTTAGAAGGTAATTTTTCAAATTAAATTAAATGGAAATATTATTTACTAGCGGAAGTGTACCCGGCTTCGCCCGGGTTTTATCCGAGTGAAAGTTTGCCTAACAAATATTATTGATAATAATATTCCGGAACACACAGAATATTATGATAATAATATCCGTTACATTATATTCTTTATCCTTTTTTATATCTATAAAAATGAAATCCAAAATCGATGTTTGTTGTCGCGTTGCGCAAAATCTACAGAATCAACCATTATGAAATTTCGCATGTAGGTAGCTGAAGATTTCGCTTAACATATAGGCTTTTCAAAAAACTAAAGAGGTTAATATGCTTTTTTAAATGTAAAACCAAAAAGCGTTAGTTACAGTCTTTTACCGCTTGGCACAGCACTGGTCGCGACGATAAATGATTTTATTGGTTAATAATTTTACACGTAATTTGTTTACACGATGAATGTTTTGAAAGGTTAAGATAATTAAATCGCCGTGAAACTTTAGGAAGTTATTTACTATACTACTGGGAATGTTTATGGTTTGAATTTGATTTGAAATAAATATTAATTGCAATTTTATTTGCAAATTTTCTACTTTCACTCGCAAGCAGCGCTTCTCGCGGTATCTGGAGAAATTACATTTTAAATTGAAAAAATACTGATATGTTTTTCAAGTATAATAAATTTGATATTTGATTTGAGGATTTAGTAATATAATATTCCAATAAGGTTTTAAAAAAACTTGGCATTTCAATATTAATATATATTTTTATGAAAGAAATATCTTATTCAAAATTTAATAAATGTTTTCAAAATATTATATGCTTCAAAAATATATTTAAACGCATATAACAATATTTATATACGTTTATAAATATATATAGGTGGATTGGATGTTTTTCAGAATCGTTTTAACAAATGTTCGCTAGGCAAACTTTTACTCGGGGAAAAACTGGACAAGGCCGGGTACATTCGCTAAATACAGTTATTTACAAATGTTCGTTTGGGGCAAGAAACTATTCCTTCAACTTCAAATTACCGAATGAACCAATTAATATTGATTTTTTTCAACATATCGATTATTTTTCAAGGGACCGGGAAAATTTTCAAATTATCGAGAGTATAGACAAGTATAGATTCAGTAGGGGGTTGGATGTTAGCTAGAAGCGTTTTAACAAATGCTCGTTAAGCAAACCTTTACGGGGGTAAAAAAAACGGGCGAAGCCAGGAACATATATATGGGTTGGCCAAATATCAGGGAACAGGTTGAATCAATGAATAGTTGATTTCTGTCCCACCAGATGGCGCTCTGCCTTCTGAAAAGCACATGTGCTCCTGGTCAGGATATGCCTCTTTTATTTTTAATATCAACACTTGACCTTTTTATTTTTTTTCTATTGTTTTTTCATGTGTTAAGCGTATTTACGCAAGTTTGCCCTTTAATACCCAATTCTTGGTTCCTCAAGAAGCCACTGGGACCAAAAATCTTTTTGGTCGCAGTGGTACAGCCTACTCCATGCTGACGAGCGCCAACAGCGCGAAACGCGTTCGTGGATGGCTTTTCTTTATTTATCAAGAAATTGGGTTGGCCAAATATCAGGGAACAGGCCAAATCAATGTTTAGTTGATATTTATTCCGATAGATGGCGCAAGCCATCAGCAACTTTCAGTTGCACGATAAGGAGATGCCTTTTTCTTAATTTATGCACCTTATCCCAATACAATATTACATTTGTACTATTTTCACATTGTGTAGCGTTCTCACGCAACTCTGGCCTTATCTACCCGTTTCATGATTTTTCAGGATGCCTTAATGACCAATTTTTTTTTTTTGGTCGTCGAGGTACAGCTTGCACCACGCTGATGAGGGCCAACAGCCCGAAACGCTTTTCTTGATTAATCAAGAATGGGTATTTGGCCAATTCTGGAATAATTAAAAATCAACGAGAATAGTTGATATTTTTTCCGATAGATGGCGCAAGCTATCAGCAACTTTCATTTGCACGATAAGGAGATGCCTTTTTCTTAATTTATGCACCTTATCCCAGTACAATATTACATTTGTACTATTTTTTCATATATATATATGGGAGAATAGATAAAATGATGATTTTGTAATGTAGAAAATTAGGAAAGAAAAAATTCAGGATGACACGGCAATTTATTTGAGACAAGAATAATGATACAATTCCAAGGCAAAGATACTATTCCTTTAACTTCCAATTACCGAGGGAACCAATTAATATTGATTTTATTCAACTTATGGAGTATTTTTAAAGGGACCGGGAAAAAAAGTTCACTTTATCGAGAGATTCAAATTTACGAGTTTCAAATTATCAAAATATATCTATTATTTTTTAATAAGTTTATAGAGAATTGTTTTAACAAATTTTCGTTAGACAAACCTTTACTCGGGTAAAACCCGGGCGAAGCCGGGTACATTCGCTAGTATATCATATTTTATAAGGAATTTAATAAAGGTTATTTGGTATGAAATATAAATATTTCACATATATATATATATTAAAATAAAAAGGCATATCCTGACCAGGATCATATGTGCTTTTCAGAAGGCAGAGCGCCATCTGGTGGAACAGAAATCAAGAAAACATTGATTTAGCCTATTCCCTGATATTTAGCCAACCCAATTTCTTGATAAATCAAGAAAAGCCATCCACGAACGCGTTTCGCGCTGTTGGTGCTCGTCAGCGTGGAGCCGGCTGTACCACTGCGACCAAAAATATATAAATATTTTTTTTTGGTCCCAGAGGCTTCTTGAGAACCCAAGAAATGAGTTTTTAAGGCCAAACTTGCGTAAATACGCTTAACATGTGAAAAAAATAATAGACAATAAAAAAACACATTTACTCCTCTTTCCCTCTTTCTACATTTACTCCTGGTCAGGATATGCCTTTTTTATTTTTAAAATCAATACCTGACCTTTTTGTGTTTTATTTTCTATTATTTTTTGCACATGTTAAGCGTATTTACGCAAGTTTGGCCTTAAATCCCCATTTCTTGGTTTCTCAAGAACCTCTGAGACCAAAGCCTCTCAGCTCCACGCTGACTAGCGCCAACAGCGCGAAACGCTTTCGTGGATGGCTTTTCTTTATTTATCAAGAAATTGGGTTGGCCAAATATCAGGGAACAAGCTAAATCAATGTTTAGTTGATTTCTGATCCACCAGATGACACTCTGCCTTCTGAAAAGCACATGTGCTCCTGGTCCGGATATGTCTTTTTTATTTTTAATATCAACATCTGACCTTTTTATTTTTTTTTCTATTATTTTTTCACATTTATATAGACAATAGACTAACAGAGTTGAAGCTATCTCCTCCTAAAATACTTAACTATATGGATTATATTAACTATGTATAATGAATATGGCGGCTCTGCCAGCGCTGCAGAGTTTGGTGGAAAATCGCCAGTGGGTCTCCAGCGACACCACGCATTTGGCGATCTACGAAGAATACGTATATCGCGTACTTCGCCGCTGAAATACTAACTATAAATAGCCATCATTATACCAAAATATCCGTTATATTTTGCTCCACATGATCCTTTTATTTTTATTTCCCAAATATTAATAGATTTATTTATTTGTTATTCATCATCATCAAATTGTTTATTCTAAAACACCTTTTTTTTGTATTATTGTTTTATTTAATTTCTAATATATATTTCGTATTTCTGATTCAATTTTTATTTTTATTTTATTAATAAATATATTATTATAATCATAATCTTTAATTAAAATGGCATATATTGGATCAAAATATCACTTATTTTACCAATATATGCCTTTTTAATTGAAGGTTTATTTATGGATTGCTCTATTTTCAAAATAATTATAATTGTAAATTTAAATTTAGCCCAATTTTTGTGTCTGGTTTTCTTTTTTGCAGTATCTTTCTTAATGTCTTTGGAATCTTTTTTTTTCTCTATCAATTGTTGATTATTTAATTAGAATTGTATGCATAGCTTTGATACTTTTTTTCATTTAGATTTTTTTTCACCTTTAAAAAAGATTTTTTCAGCATATTCAGTATATGTTTTTTTTAGCTCCATTTTTGTGTCTGGTTTTCTTTTTTGCAGTATCTTCTTGGAATCATTTTTTCCCCTCAAACAATTATTGATTACTCAATTAGGATTAGAAGCATTCAAAAGAAATGTGCTACATTTAACAGAATGAAAGAAATAGAAAATATCAATGATATTTACAGATAAGATTTTAATCACATATATATTTTTTAAAGTGGGGGTTTTCCACATTTTTTCTAAGAATAATATTTTAGGTCTTTTTGAAAATTATCTTCATCTTATCTGCTATCTTGTTTATAAACTTGATAACAGAAACTATTTAAAACATGCTGTGATATTTTTTCTCACTCAGCACTTTTGTCTGAAGATGGTAACAACGATGTTACCGAAACGTCACACACTATTTATTTATTTGGATTTGGTCATATTACCTTGTGTCCTTTTATATGTCGTCTTATCTGCAATATAGTTTACAACTATCTTTTCTGATTTCTTTTATTATCTTTTTTTTTTTAATTTTGATTATTTTTATTTAAACATTTCACAAATGCCTATAGTTTCTCACCTAAAAGGAATATTTTGTATTATTTGTTTGCTAATAAACTATTTATTATCAATTATTTAGATTTTTATTAACTTATTTTTCTCACTGCTCTATACATAAATTTTGTACATTTTCAGCGGTCGCCGCTCCCTCTGTAATATCTTTGTAGCAGCAAAGTTGTATTTAAACAACAATCAAGTCTCGAAATTTGAATTTTATAATCGACAAATTATCGATAGTGTCGAATTACAGTTTGTTATATGATAAGCCGTAGGTCGGAACATCAAAACATGGTCGAATTATCCTGTGTCTAATTAACGAGAGGTTATACTATATATATAAAACTAGAAATGTAGTTTTTAATAAAGTCCTTTAAATTGACTCATTCCTTTTATACGTTGTCTTATCTTCACTATAGTTGTTTATTAATTTTTCTTTTTTTTTTCACTTTAAATATATTTAAACCTTTCACCAATTTCTATAGTTTCTTACCTCAAAGGGATTTTTTATTAATTATTTTGGTTTTTGGTCTTCTCTTTATATATATATATATATATTTTACCACTGCTCTATATATTAATTTTTACATTTTTGCACTGTGCTGTCTAATATGTTGTTAATTATAAGGTTTGTTGTGGATGATATGATTCTCTTCTCATTTTGATATAAATTATATAAGATCTGCCCAAATGTATATACTTACTTGGAAAGTATTTTCACATAACCTTATACTAAAAAATTGGGTTAAAAAAGCCACTATCTATACTCTTAATGTCTCAGCGGGCCTTTTCGGGTAAACCCGGGGCGTTGCCCGGGTCACTCGGCTAACATATATATACATATATTCAACACGTGTGTGAAATTTCATAATTTGTATGAAAAGAGTATTTATTATTAATTTGTTATCGTGATATTCCTGCTGAAGGACTGACAAGTCCCAAAGCTTAAAAATAAAAGGTTTGCACAAGAAACTTAGCCCTGGAAGCTTCATTTATTTTATTAAATTCCATGATGGTTGTGATTTTTTTCACATAAAGGCGCCTTAATTTTAAACTATTCAAATTGGTGTTTGGAAATAGCGAGGAATTTGGGTTATATGACAGCTAACCCCAGATGATTTTTCTAATTGAAAGGCATAAACTATGCAGTTCCTGAGACAACGCAACAGACATCATGCACAACAAAACACAAGTATCACGGCACTCCCCACAGTCCTATCGAATGTAAGTCAAGCTTGGGAATAAAAAACAAGCATTTCTCAGGCATTGTAATGAAATATTCGAACCGAATGTCGCTGGCGTATTAAACAATTATTTCCAAATATATAACTCGGGTCTTATTTCTAAATTTTTAAAATAAAATAATGATATCAGTTACAGCTTAATTTCTCTCACTTCACTCCAAGAAAATATTTTTCTTAAAGATATACGTCGATTCATCAAAATTGAGAAGGAATCAGCGCTATCGGTGGATCTCACAAAGCGGTCAATGATATCGTTGCGGCTTCTAACTCCAGTCCCGTTTTGTGTATTGCGTCGTTTTTCATTTCTTGTTCCTGGCTTTCCCCACAAAGATACGCGACAGTAACCACAATATAGAACAGAGTCGTCATTAATGTTTGTTATGTTCATTGGACAACGCACACAGTCATTTTCTGCCACTCTGAAATAGAGAAAGAGAGAGAAGGGAGTACACATATTTGATCACCAAACATAAACCTGTTGAAATTTACATATGTATAAATTTATTCTATATATAGAGCATGCGTTATGATTATTAGTTACCTATTATTTGATGGGATATATATAGTTTATGTAATCAGGCGTTTAACTAACTATCCCTATCGACACACAATCTCACTTTACTTCTTTCTAAAGCATGAGAAATGGTATTTTGTATATCAGATTTCAAAATTAAGGTTTCATCAAATTTCAAATTTCCCAATAGGTGTGTTTAGGAGTTCAGTGTATTATTTTGAGGTAAAAAAGAAATATGTGCAATCTGCTAATGAGCTTGTGCACATATTTTTATTATCCTATGAAAGAGATGAAGTTATAAACTCTGTATTATGTAAAAATATAATATAAACAAAAATAATAGAACCCAGAGAATCAAGTCACATACTCCTAGCCTCGTCTCCCAACAGCCCGCCATGTAAAATGTTTTTCACTAAATACACATGTGCGGACCATTTTTTCTCATATCATTTGTCCGAGTGATAAATGACGGGAAAAGAGCAGCCTCCCTGCACCAGTAATTTGACGAATCGCTCGAGGAATGCTCGCCCGAGTACGATGAAGATCGCAAGAGATCCCCGAGTATCGGCAAGGGATTAAGAAGGATGACATTAATTTGGGCGCAGTCTTGAGGCGAGCCGAGAGTTTTTCCACTCTAGGCGCTACCCTGTCATTACCTCCACCGCCTTATTCAAACACAAGCGCGATCTCTATCTCTCAAATTACAGCTTCCAGCGCCTCTGCCAGCGACGCCTAATTTGATTTGGCTTTAAGTGCGAGGCCCAGAAACACTCAGCTGCGATATAGAAATCCCTCTCTAAGAAACCACAATTACTCGCATAATGGCCCAGTTAAAATTCCCGAAGTCTAATTTAATCTATTACTTTGAGAACAATATAATTGGGCGCACAGAGCGTGGCTAATATTTCTTTCTAAATGGCGTCATTGAGGACGTAATGCAATTGTATTTTAATCTTTCACTGCTATATCTGGCACCCCGCGTAGCCTCCTAGGAATGGTGGTTTGTTGAACTTTATCACCAACACTGCTTAGATATTCCGCACGAAATATTTTCACTTATATTTGTGATGAGTTCTGTGTTTCCTACATGTTTGGCTTCAGCATATATTCTCTAAATTGAGCGATGGTAAGAGAGATTAGTTAAATGGAGAAGATGCTCGATAGTGGAATGCAATTTAAAGCCACGTCTGTTTACACCGAAATTTGTTTGTAATCTGTCAAAAGATCACTCAACCTAACAATTTTTGCACGGCACCGATACCGTCGCAGCCAACCATTTTACGAAATTTATAGCAGACAACTTGACTGCCGACGTGAAGGCAATCGTGCTTACCACATCAGCCCTCCAATAGTTTACTAGTCCTGGATGAACATATTAGAATGCTCTGCTCCTGAGGATAAGGCTGTTGAAACAGTTTGACCGTTATTGCCGCTCTGGATTCTTCGCAACATCCCTACTCGCTTTCACGAGCCCCTTCAGGCTAACATCTCGTCAAATGGGAAATATTCCCCTATGGCGGCTAATCCGCCGACGTGTCCATCTGTGTGTGATAGCCACACGACGAGAATCCTTTCTTAACCCTTCAATTAAGTATCAGCAGCTCGAATCCACAGCTAAAGGGTTGATATCTTGTATTGACAAAAGTTACTAACTTTTGCGGGTTAACAAACAAAAAAATTAAATAAGCTAGGGCCTAAATTAAAAGTAACTTAACCACAGAAAAAAGTACACTCAAGAGTACAACACTAACAACAGAAAGGAGATAAAAACAACTAACGATTTGTTAAATAAAATAAAACAGTACTTAGCTTTATTGTAGCGTTGGCAGGGATCGGACTCCGGTTACACAGAGATGCGAAGAGAGCCGCCAGACTGGGAAAACTTCGTAGAAAACACTTTAAGCGTCTCCACACCAATTCTCCACGCTCTGGACCCCCCTCGCATTGACTTGACTTGACTTGGGTTCCGGCTAATTGTCCAAATGGGATGGACTTCTAGCCCTTCTCGACTCATCATGGCTGCAGACGCGATGTCAGGTGGCAAGGGATCCTTGGATCTGGCGGCAGGAGGTGTCTCGCAGGGATGGTGGAATCGTTGGGAAATTAGAGGAGCAGCGCCAGGGAGCAGTGAGGCAGGAGTCTTGCATAGGCCAGAATACTGTAGAAGGTGGCAGGTGGAGTTGGAGGCAGAAGGTTCTTGAAGCCTAAAACGTGAGGGCCTTAGACTTCAGGATGGGGCAGTTTGAGGCTCTCGCCTCGTGCTTGTTTGGGAGGCCCTTTGAGCAGCAGTTGGTACATTTGAGGGTGCGTGGGTCAGCAATGGAGGGGCAGGCGCGGCCTTCATGGCCGTCTTCACCGCAGTGGAAGCACCTAGGAGCTCTGGTGCATTGGGCAGAGTTGTGGCCGAAGCCACAACAGCGGAAGCAGACGCGGGCGCGGATGGACTCCTCGAAGTTGAGGATTACACCATCAACCACGATTCTTCCGCGAACGCCCAGGGCTCCAAAGGTCTTGAGGTGCACCTCGATGAAGGCGGTGCAGGTCCCGTTTCTTGGCGCAGAACGGTGCGCCACGCGCACCACTTTTTCTCCAGGGAGTTTGCTGACAGCAGCGGTTTCCAGGAAGGTCTCCTCGATTGTGGAATTGGAGGTCTCCTCATCCACTCTGAAGAGGCAGATTCTTGGCAGGATCTTCTTCTGCTGGCGGACCTTCATTCCCGTTAGCTTGCTGGCCAGGGAGGTTGTCACCTCAGGGATGAGGTCGGGATTGCTGGAGTGGAAGACCAGCTTTCCCTTGGTACGCAGAGAGGCCCAAACGCCTTGGGGTAGAGTGTGGGCAGCGCGGACAGCCTTGTAGATCTCCCTTGGGTCGGCCTGTGGGTCATCAGAGACGACCACTGTGTGGGCCGCCGATTTTTCACCATGAAGGACCACTTGGGCGGCCGCAGGTTTGGAGACGCGGGAAGGCGCAGGTTTTGTTGGACCTTTCAAGTTGGATCTTTTGGCAGGGGGGTTGGGAGCCTCAGGCTGCTTCCTCTTGGTTGCAGCAGGAGTGGCGGGCTTGGTGGGGTCAGTCTGGGAGCTGGTTTCCTTTAAGCAGGGAGGAGGGCTGGTTTGGGTGCTGTGGCAGTCAGTCTGGGGCTTGTTGGCATCTTCGTCCAGCTCCTTAAAAGACGCGAGGATGCCAGAGAGGCTCTCCACCTCAGCAAGGAGGGCATTGATCTGCCCGGTCCGCAATTTGATGAATTTGACCATGCCAGCGTACAGATTCATCAGGGTTCCAGGACCAGAGGACGTTAAGGCATTTTTGAAGGGTTCCGTCGCCTCCTCGTTCTCCTGTTTCAGTTGAGCGAGGGTCACAAGGGGCACAGGGGGCTCCTGGGCGTTTTTCTTCTTCTTCTTGGCTGGAGTCATGGCAGGAACAGTAGAGCAGAGATGTGCACAGGTAGAGAGCTAGCCGGCGTCCTCCCCCCCTCGCATTCCCTTAGTCCCCTCTTATATACAGACATGGGCACATTCGTCCAATGAGAAGGCGTGAGGGATTGGTTCACTAACAAACGAAGACAACATTCTTCTCGCTAAAACCTGATCAGAAAAAAAAAACTGAAAATGTTTGTCAATATAATTTGACAGTATTTACAAGAAAAATATGCATTTTGAAAAGGCATATTCTGCTTTTGTCAACTCGTTTTCTTGATAAATCAAAGTCGACCACTATCACGTTCCGGGCTCTTGGCTCTCATCAATGTGGTGCAGGCTATGCCTCAACGACAAAATATTTGGTCCAAAAGGATTCCTTTGAAATCAAGAAATGAGTACACAAGGTCATATTTGCGTAATTACGCTGAAGATGTTAAAATATGGGGGGTCAGGTGTTTATTTGAAAAATAAATCATCGTTTATTTAATTTTTGTGACTCTAGAGGGCGCACTTCCAACTGAAAGTGCTCAGGTGGCGGTCAGGATATGCTTTTTTATTTTAAATAATTACATAATTAATACACTGGTCCGCAAAATTGTAGGAACAACAAATGTTTAAGAAAAATAAAAGTTATATTAAGGGATATATATCAAGTTTTGGTATATTCAATAGCTTCTATGAATCAAGAGAGTATGTAAAATAGAAAAACAAATAAAGTTGTTCCCAATATGCAAAATACCACCGTCTACGTTGACTCCGCCTCCAGCACGTGCCTGAGTCTTTCTCAAAGCGTCCTAATTTTACGCTCCACTAGGTTTTTATTGAACCTTTTTGTGTTTTAAAGTTTTCATGGCTTCTAGGCAACATTTATCACAAGAAAGAAAAATGGCAAGCTATTGGAAGGATGGAAGCAGGCCAATCACAGGCAGAGGTAGCAAGATGGCTTGGAATGACAAGAAATGTTGTCTCAAGGCTTTGGAAAAAAATTCAAACGGCAGCTAATGTTTCCAGAACACCCGGACAAGGACGTCCAAGGGTCACAACGTTAAATCAAGACCGTTATTTGAGTCTCCTTGTGCGTCGCAATAAAAGAATGACAGCATCGCAACTACGAAGTGACCTCAATGCAGCTACAGGAGTCTTAGTATCAACTGATACAATACGCAGAAGGCTTCACAAGAAGAGTCTCAATGCTCGACGACCCATAATTTGTGTGCCATTGAAACCACCTCAAAAGAGAGCAAGGAAACATTGGTGCAGACAACATGTCGCCTGGAATCCAGATGAATGGAGGCGTGTAATGTTCACTGATGAGTCCAGATTCTCTCTAAACAGCGGTTCTCGTCGTGTCTTTGTCTGGAAAGAGGTAGGAACCAGAAATAATCCCCGGAATATGGTTATAAGGGATCCCTACAGAAGCCAAAGTTTTATGGTCTGGACTGGAATCTTCTTGGGCGGTCGCACAGCACTCCATATTTTTCGGCAAGGAACCCTGACTGGACAGAGGTATCGGGACGAGATCTTGGCAGCATATGTGATGCCTCAAGCATTGGAAATGGGAGAAAACTTTATTCTAATGGATGATAATGCCCGTCCACATAGGGCTGGTGTGGTCGACACTTTTCTCCAAAACCATGCAATTGCTCTGATGAATTGGCCAGCTCGATCCCCAGACCTAAATCCCATTGAGCATGTATGGGACAACCTAGGACGGCGGATCCCATCCGTCCAACCCCTTCCTAGAAACACTCATAAGCTAGAAACAGCCTTAACACAAGAGTGGGCGTTGATTCCACAGGAGCTGATAAACTCCCTAATTCTTAGTATGGGTCACCGATGTAGAGCCTGTCTATCAGTTAAAGGCGATCACACCCCATATTAACAACAATATCCAAGATATTTATGCACTGACTGCAAGAAGATCATTGCTTGACCGGCCAATTTGCATAAAATACGTGTTAGAATTCTTTGATTTCGGGTATTCTAATCAATAATGGAATAATATATTTGTGTATAAAATTTCATTGATAAATGTTCAATAAAATTTGAGATAAATGAAAAAAATATGTTGTTCCTTTAATTTTGCGGACCCCAGTGTAATAATAACATAAACTATAACAAATTATCTCTAGTATTAGAGAGTGAGTGGAAATTCATTTAAAAAAAATACATTTTATAGCAATATTTATACATAAAAAAGTTTAATTACATATTAGATCTTATTTTATATTAATACAAGTAGTTTTTGATCAATCAAAATAATATAATACTCATCGTATATGTGGTATATGGGAAAAAGGATCCTGAGAATCTTATCGACTCTCTATAATATAAAAAAAATGCTTTGTCCTGAGAATCCTCGGGCGTGGATGGGATTTTGTATTTTTGGGCAGTCGTTGTCAATGGCGGTGGATGAAGAAATCGGCACACTATATCGATTAATGAATCACAAAACACTTCGGAATATTAATCATTGGCGGCTCGGGAGAGGAGATGGAAGGATTTTCGCGATTAAATTGGATTGAGATGACTCACATCTTGGACCTCGAGGCACTACTTTGAGAAGATGCACACACACGTCTTGACCCACACGTTACCGACCGAAACTGTGGTTGCCCCGCCCCCTGGCTTGGGTCATGTGGGACCCTGCTTGACCTTTGATTGGCCCCTGTCTCTGTCGGCCATGATGGTAAATTTGGTCGGGAAGACGCTTGGCCTAACATCCCAATCTCTCAGGACATTCAACTCTGGAATATGAGGGCCTCTTTGTTCTAAGTGACCTAGATACACGACTTGGATCTGTCGTTCTTTTCTCTTCTACTTCTTCCATCTCCCACGTCCTTTGACTGCCATCTTTATTTGAATCCATACAGAATACATGGTACATAATTATTTATTAGACAATATTCTTTATAATATTACATATATTATAATAATTAGCCACTAAATTATATATATATATATTAAGAAAAAAATACATTTCTTGATCGTGCAACTAAATTTGCTGATGACTTGCGCCATCTATAGGAATAAATATCATCAAATTGTTGATTTTTAATAATTCCAGAATTGGCCAAATACCGTTATGATTAATCAAGAAAAGCTAACCGCGTACGCGTTTCAGTCTGTTGGCCCTCGTCAGCGTGGTGCAAGCTGTACCTCAAAGACCAAAAAAGCTGGTCTTTGGGGCATCTTGAAAAAACAAGAAAATTTAGGCCGGAAGGGCGTAAGAACGCCAATTAATGTGAAAAATAGTACAAAAGTGAAATTGTACTTGGATCAGGTGGATAAAAAAAGGCATTTCCTGATCGTGCAACTAATTTATATATACATATATATGTGGTGAAGGTCTGGTAGCCTCTTGTAGAATTCTGTCGACTAACTATGTGGGGAGGTCCTGTCGACTTAAACTGTGGTGTGTTCCCTGTCGACTCTCGCTATACTGTGTTAACCGAGAGGAACAGTCAGGATGGGGAGTTTTCCAGTACCTCTCTGCACCTTGTAAGAACTTTAAAAGTTCTCACAGAGTACAGGCAGTCGTGGTCGAGGCAGAATGGAAAGCTTGGGAATGTCCATACACAAAAAACGAAGACACAGTTGCACTAAGAAAGTTCCGTTAACAGATAAAATTTGAGCTAGGAGCGAAAGATGGAGATAGAAGAGTCCTTACTAGTCTACATGGTGAATGAGGAGGACCTTGGTGACAACCGACGAGGGCTCGCGCAGATGGTGAACTGACTGTAAAGTGACTGTATTTTTGGCTAAAGACGGGGGCTTTATATACCTTTTCTTAGAAAGGGGGGGTGTTGCATTTCAACAGAAGCTTCTGTAAAGCACATGTGCTCCTGGTCAGGATATGCCATTTTTAATATTGATTTCAACACCTGATCTTTTTATCTTTTATTTTTTCTTTCGTTTTTAATATATATATATATATATATAAGTAGAATTAAATATAATTTATATGAAAGATAGTTGTAAATTAATGATGAATAAAACAAATTATAAAATATTATTATTTAGGTATCAAAAAGGTTTTAATTTTTTATGTAACAATATAGGGTTATAACAAGTTCACGCTTTTACCTCGACCATTACACGTCATTTAAGCAGAGCATAGAAAAAGAAGGAAGAATTGAAGATATTAGGGTAGGAAAAAGAGCAAAGACAGAACCATGTAATCATATCATAAATGTTATAACCCTATATTGTTACATAAAAAATTAAAACCTTTTTGATACCCAAATAATAATATTTTATAATTTGGTTTTAATAATCATTAATTTACAATTATCTTTCATATAAATTATATTTAATTCTACTTATTCGTTCACTAATAGCTTGCTATACTGACATCATACTCTCAATTCTACATTATACTCTCAATTCAACATCGAAATTTCCTATAACTTTCCTTTAAAATATTATAAAACCTTTATATATATAATGATAGAAATATATATAGATTATTTATGAAAATAATTTAATAAACCTCACAAATTTTAAAACTAGAATTCAATTTATTAGTATAATTTAGGTCTACAGTAGTTGGGATAGAGTTAAATTTTAGATATTCTTCTTTACTGGAAATTATTTGTCTTAAACTGGAACTGTTCATTTGACATTGTACTCTCAAATCTGCAACAAGTGGGCACCGAATTAAAATATGCTCAGGGTTGTGATCTTCTTGGTCACATAAGCAGATTGAAGAATCAATTTTTACCAATCATATATAATTATGTATTAAAATCTCCATGCCCCGTATAAAAATTGTATTCGATAAAATAACCCTTTGAATTAATATTAAAATAAAAACATAAAGCCTCCAGGGAAAAGTTTCTTTTAAAAATAATTTAAATTCGTTACTAAGAAACCCCATAACAAAGAACAATACCATTGATTATCCTTTCAATATTAAGAATGCCATATACTCCATAGAATGCAACGAATGCAAAACCAAATATGTCGGCGAAACTGGCAGACATTTAAATATAAGAGTATCAGAACATAAACGAAATATCGATAATCAAGACAGTATATCTTTAGTATACCAACATATAAGAGAAACAGGCCATTCCTTCTCCCTATCAGAACCAAAGACCCATTACTCCAACATCCCCAATAGACTACAGAGACTTATAATAGAATCCATCATATCCAGAAAGCACAATAGCATTAACAGAAGAATAGATATTCCGGAAATTTATAACATTATATTCCCTGAGCCCAGCCCATAACCCCCAAGTGAAGCACGCGCAACAGAAGCCCGCGTTGATCATGCCTTAAAACAAATGTAAACAGTGAATGAACTTTATTTAATTTTAAATCATATTTTATTGGCGTATTAATCATATAAAGCATTTTCTCCCGTAAAAGGGCGTACTTGCCCAAAGCTCGAGATATTTTTTAAATAAAAAATATTTTTAAAATAAACTTTTCCCTGGAGGCTTTATGTTTTTATTTCAATAAAAAGTGTATATTGAAAAAAATTGGCTAGTAGAATTTTGTTAATCTTGAGTTTTCAAAAAAATAAAAAAAACTGATATTATCTTTAGAATCTGCATAGTGTACTTTTCATATAAAGTTAGATATTATTATTCTTTTTGATGGATCATTTCAATTATTATCTATTTCAACTTAAGTATGTTTGACAATATGAAATCAGTAATTTTAGGTATTCTTGCGAGAACATGGGTGCAGTTCGAAGATGTAGTATAAGCATTTATACATTGTTTGATAATTTTATACTTTAATGAATTAAATTTGATTTTAGATCTCTTGTTTATATATGGGTACCAGATTGTTGAACCATAAGTTATTGTGCCTTAAATAAGGTCTAATACAATATTAAATCCCCACGATTTATTTATTTGTTAAACCAAAAATTGATCCACTAGCTCTAGTTGTTTTTGAAATAATATTGTCGATGTGAAGCATAGAATGTAATTATTTCTAGTTTCGATGATTCTTGAAAGTCAATCCTAGTAAGTTTTCAACTGGTTTAATAAGATTATCGTGCAGATTAATTAATTCGTTTTTACAATTGACTAAATATAAAATATTAATTTTCTGTCTTCATATATTTTTTAAGTTTATTGTTTTCAAACCACATATTTATTTTTCCTATTAAATTTTCAATTGTGATCTTAAGATTTGTTACATCTGTATTCCAACCTATTACCGTTAACGCATCTGCAATAATTTCTTTATTAGATTCCTGAAAATTGGTTAAAAGATTATTCATTATGATGTTCCAAATTGTCGGATATAAGGGTCCTTCTTTCGGATCTCCTTTACCTTTAGTGAATTCATTCGAAGAATACCTTGCTTTTGTATGTTTGTATTTTCTCCTTGACCTTTCTCTTTTCTCCATGTATATAGCCAATTTGATATGATATAGAGAAATGTATTGACGCAAATATCCCTGAGTTTGAGATATCGCGTTATAGGATGTTTATAAAGTATAGGTAGCAAGGGTGTACGAGGTGTGTTCAAAAGGTATCGCGACTTTTGTGTTTTTTCAAAAATTATTTATTTATTCATGAATACCTATTTTGCTCCCTTCAAAGTAATCCCCATGAGATATTATACACTTGTGCCAACGGTTTTTCCAATCTTCGAAGCACTTCAAAAAATCATTTTTTAAAAATCTTTTTCAGCTCCTCCTTCGATGCCGTCTTTATATCGTCAAGCGTAGTGTAACGTCGTCCTTTCAAGGGCCTCTTCAGTTTAGGAAACAAGAAAAAGTCACAGGGAGCCAGATCTGAGAATACGGTGGCTGCGGCATCATTAGTGTGTTGTTTTTGGCCAAAAAGTCGCGCACAAGCAACGATGTGTGAGCAGGGGCGTTATCGTGGTGCAAAAACCAATTTTTGTTCTTCCACAAATCCGGGCGTTTCTGGCGGATTACTTCGCGCAAATTGCGCATAACTTGCAGGTAATATTCCTTATTGACCGTTCTACTCTGTGGCACGAACTCATGATGCACCACGCCCCTGCAATCGAAGAAAACTGTCAGCAAAACTTTCACATTCGACCGAACTTGGCACGCTTTTTTCGGTCTTGGTTCGTGCGGCAGCTTCCATTGAGATGATTGAGCTTTGGTTTCAACGTCATAACCATAAACCCACGCTTCGTCACCAGTTATGACCCTCTGTAGCAAATTTGGGTCGTCGCGGACAGAGTCCAACATCTCATTAGCAATGTTCATGCGATGCTGTTTTTGGTCGCAATTGAGCAATTTTGGTACGAATTTCGCGGCGACCCGTCTCATGCCCAAATCATTGATAAAAATCGAATGGCACGAGCCAATCGATATGTTTAGGTCCTCAGCAACTTCTCTAACGGTGATTCGACGATTGGCCAATATCATTTTCTCCACTTCATTAATTTTTTCGTCTGTTGTTGAAGTGCTCGGGCGTCCGGCACGCTCTTCGTCGTTCACATCTCGGCCTTCTGAGAACATTATTTACCACCGATAAACGTTGCTTCGGTCCAAGGTAGCTTCTCCGTATGCCACAGTCAACATTCGGAATGCATCCGCGCACTTAATTTCGTTTTTCACACAAAATTTGATACAGGTTCTTTGATCCATTTTTTTTAATAGGTAAAAATCGAAGACGATCCAAAACACCTGCAAGCAAAGCAGCTGTCAACAATTAAGTGAACATTCAAAATGGCCGAGCTTGTCGGCATAAGTGAGAGACATGAGTACCAACATGAAGCCACAAAAAGATCGAAATTCGAATATACGAAACCCGCGAAAATTCAAAATTCGCGATACTTTTTGAACACACCTCGTATTTATTTTGAGAAAAAAATAAAATAATTTTGTTTTTCTTTCAATATTCAACATTCCTATAGAAATTAATAATCACAATTTATACTACAGAACAACTATCACGGTACGAGAGGCCTCACGAGGGCTGAGACCTATGTGGTGTCGGTGGGCAGGGCATTGATTTAAATTCATTTGACAGGATAATGGCTGTCTAATAGTTCTAAGAGTACAACATATGGATGGTAGTCTTTAATAACAATGAGGTGTGGTGGGAGGTACGAATGACTTACATTTAGTTCTAGGAGCGGCCGAACTTGGCCAGTGGTAACTTTGTAGGTGATACCTTTTTCAGAGGTACCTTTGTCGGTAGTACCTTAGTCGGTGGTACCTTTGCCAGTGGTATCTTTGTAGATGATACCTTTTTCAGAGGTACCTTTGTAGGTGATACCTTTTTCAGAGGTACCTTTGTCGGTAGTACCTTTGCCGGTGATTAATTTACGGTCGTGCCTTTGTCGGTGGTACCTTTACCGGTGGTACCTTTGTCGGTAATACCTTTACCGGTGGTACCTTTGTCGGTGGTTCCTTTTTCAGAGGTACCTTTGTCGGTAGTACCTTTGTCATGATATTAATGCATATTATATATTCAGAAACATTTTCAAATAAGACAATCGCGTACACGGATTTTGATGATAAATCTGGTAAAAATAAAAGATCATAATAAAGTGAAAAAATAAAAACACGTATATTAAGAATATTTATATTTATAATATAAAGAAAAAATTATAGTATTGATGTCAATGGTGAATAAATTGCTATTCATTGTTTTATATTTATATACACTCATGGAAAAAACTTAAGGAAGTGGAAAATCTTTGATTTCGCCAGTCTCTCTCCTGTTTTCTCGTGTGTATTCAATAAAGGTCACTGTGTATCAAATATCTTTCATTGTCTCAAATCCGTTATACTTTCAAAAAGTACAAATTCCTTAAGTTTTGTCCATGAGTGTAGTTCATATATATATTTTTTTACGTGAAAAATTAAGAAAATAAAATAGAAATATGGTCAGGTATTGATATTAAAAACAAAAAAAGGTATATCCTGACCTCTCACAGGAGCATTTTAGATGGGAGAGTGCCATGTAGTGGAACAAAAATCAGCTAAACGTTGATTTAACTTGTTCCGTGATATTTGGCCAACTCAATTTCTTAAATAAATAAAAAAGCCAACCACCTACGTGTTTCGGGCTGTTGTCCCCTCGTCAGCGTGGTGTATGCTGTACCTCTACGACCAAAATGTTGGTCCTAGAAGCTTCCTGAGAAATCAAGAAATGGAATACTGAGCTTATATTAAGACTTTTGGTCTTATGCAAAATTTCCTTAACCGAAGAACGGAGGGCTTCAAAATATAAAAGGGGGCTTGTATATAGTATTTGTATTCATAGAAACAAAAGACACAAAATAAAATCATAAGGTGGAATCCTCTGGTGTATAATAAGCAGCAAACATAAATAAATTCCGAGGATAAGTTTCTTTTATAAAAGAAACTTATCCTCGGAATTTATTTATGTTTGCTGCTTATTATACAAAATAAAATACATATTTTATGTAAACTTGTGTGTGATAGCCATTTCTACCTAGGATCAGCGAAGCAGTAAATATGGCAGTCGTCCAACACGTCTGTAATTCAATGGACCAGAAAAGAAGCTTTTACAGATATCGAATTCTACATTTAATTCCAGTAGGAATTCATTAAAAAGCTCAGCTCTCCGGAATGAAAAGAAAGTTAACGAATAAAAAATCATTATAAATACCTTTTCTTTGGTAATTTGGGCCTTAATGAGGTGGATCTTGTCTCGGGGGCAGCTATCCATCACGTCTGCATGAATAACTGAGGGGAAACAAAGTTTCCCTGATATTAATTACTGGAAAACTCTGGTTATATTTCCCGAGACGTCACGACTTCATTGGAGGAATCCCTGCTTTGTCCTCAACTTGTAGTAAACCCTCAATATCGGGACTTAACCCAATCACTTAGGGGCGACCAAGGACATCCCTGTAGTACCTTTTGGTGATTTTGACCCTGTGGTGCGTACTCATGGTGTACCACACCGCGGGAGTCAAGGAAAGCAGTAAGCATCACTTTGACTTTGCTGCGCACTTGGAAGGCCTTATTTTGTCTTGGTGACGTGGAATGCTTACATTGGGATGACTGGGAATTGGTTTCCGGATCCTACCTGTAAACACAGGACTCGTCACCAGTGATTATGGGGTTCTTTTCTGACAAAGTTTGATGCAGTAGCTCTGCTCCAATCGTTCCTTCATTTACCTTACAATGAAATTCGACGAGAGCACTGAATACTACCTTACTCAAATGCTGCTTGCCACCAACTGACGATATTGAAAGGCGGAAAAAAATTCACTCATGCGTAATGAAGGTCCAAGATAGCCTCATGCAAGCGCCTTTCATTCAAATCCATCAGGATTTCGCAAAAAAAAAAAAAAGGTAGGATGTTACGAAATTGTATTCACCCCTGTACTGCTTAGACCATAGATCAACACCACTATAGGATGGTAGAGAATTTTTTTCGGAGTTTACAAAGCTGGCATTGTGACATATTCATTGCACGTTTTCTTAGCAGATAAAATAAAGAAAATATATTGCTGTGATGAATTCTTAAAAAAAAAAGACATATTCTTTTATATACATATAACGAAGAGGAATATTGTTAGGATTTCTGTGATTTACATATATAATTTTTGTTGTTTTGTATGATTTGCATATTTAGCTATTGTTGTAAGATCACGTGTGACTGAGAATTCTATAAATAGAGCGAATGTGTTGTATATTGAGAGAGAGAGAAAATAAAGGCTGTCTGTTGGTGCAAGCTCGCTTCGTGGTTTCTTCCAAGGCTACAACATTTGGTTGTCCTTTGAGCTGGATATAAGAAAATATAAAGAAGATATAAAGTGGATATAAGAAGATTAAGAAAATATAAAGAAGATATAAAGTGGATATAAGAAGATTAAGAAAATATAAAGAAGATTAAGATTATAAAGAAGATATAAAGTGGATATAAGAAGATTAAGAAAATATAAAGAAGATTAAGATTATAAAGAAGATATAAAGTGGATTTAAAGAAGATTTAAAGAATATTAAGAAGATATTAAGAAGATAGTAAGAAGAATATAAGATATTAAGAAGATACTTGACCAAGAGTTGAAAGTAAGCCGGAAGAAATCAGAGAATTTAAATCGCTAAAAAGTGATACCTACTGCTTTGCATATAAGAAAGTTATAAATTAATGCAAATCAAGTGAGAATTAGAACAGTGTTTAGCGATTGAATAGATATATCGAAATAAGAAGATATTTGAAACTATAAAAATGAAGCGAGCAATAAAAAGTAGAGCCGTTCAAAGAACGACTATTTCCAAGATGATTAAAAAGGTGGAAGCAGAATTAGATGAAGAAACTCCCTCAGAAAAGTTCATAAGAACTAATTATAGAATAATGGAGGAATACATGGTGAAGATCCAAGAAGAAGATAAGTTAATCTGGGATTTGATGATAGATGATGAAGACAATACTAGTCGTGAATTGGAGGAGGAACAGGATACTGTGATACAGTATAAACAAAAATGGCTAAACCTTGAGATCAAAATAGGTGAGTTCCTCAATCCTCCGACACAAAATACTGAGGTCTTTCAAGGCAATGGTTACCAGAAAGGCTCGCTAAATGAAACAAGGACGTGTCGGTTGCCCAATTTAGAATTTAAAATATACGATGGAACCAGACTAGAATGGTTGGGCTGGTGGGCCCAATTCTCCACGATACATGAGGATTCTATGCTCTCAAACGTTGATAAACTGCAGTATTCGGTGCAGGCCATAAAGGAAGATACAAGAGCATCTCGACTGGTGAAAAGTTTCCCACTTACTGCCGACAATTACCCAAAAATCATTGAGGCGTTTAAAGACCGGTTTGGCGATGGGGTAATTCTCACCGAAATATATGTGAGACAATTACTGGGCCTAGTCATAAATAACGCCCGAAGATCTACAAAGACTATTGAGGACCTGTATGACAAGTTGGAATCCTATCTCCGATCTTTGGAATCCTTGGGAGTTACTCAGGATCAGGAGGCGACGTTTCTGTACCCCATGGTTGAATCTAGTCTGCCAGAGGATTTGATTCAGGTTTGGCAGCGCAGTTCCAGTTCGGGATACGATGTCGAAGGTGAGGATAAGCCTCAATCTATAAACCAGAGGCTGGGTTCGCTGTTAAAGTTCCCAAGGCAGGAAGTAAAAGGGAAAGAACGCCTGAATTATGTGAGGGCTGGATTTGGCGAATCCTCTAAAAGAGTTACAAAGCCCTATACTACAAGGCTACACGGAACTGAAGTGAGAGACACAGGTAGCTCACGGCCTAAAGTGTGTCTATTGTGTCGAGGTGGCCATTGGTTGCCGACCTGCCAGAGATGGCTTGCCATGGCTGTTAAGGAAAGAAGAGAGTTACTAGGCAGACATAAGGCTTGTTTCCACTGCCTTCGTGTTGGACATTATGGGCGTCACTGCAGAAAGTATATAAAATGCAAGCTGTGTAACAAACATCACAATACATTTCTGCATAGTGAGGAGACCAAGAACATCAGGGAGATTCCTTCAAAGGCAGAACCGCGAGAGGTATCAATCGCGGGCATGCATGTTAAGACATTGGTACCAAGGGCTCTGTTGGCCACGGCCTTAGTGCGATTGGTTAACCACAGGAATGAGGAAATAGTGGTGAGGGCCCTATTGGATCAAGGATCGCAGTCCTCTATGCTACACAAGAATGTGCTCCAGATGCTGAATGTCCCGGTCTCCAAGGTGAATGCTCAAATTTATGGAATCAACTCGACCAAAGGAGAGGAGGTAAGGGAGCTTGCCCACTGTGTCATAAAGCCTCTCGGGAAGGAGAAATGGGAATTGCCACTACAGGCTTTATTAGTAAATAAAATGACTGGATTGTTACCAGGTCGAGACCTTTGCCTTCCGTTATCCGAGGAATTGAGGAATATCCAGCTTGCGGATCCAGAGTTTGAAAAGAATGGGAAAGTTGATCTTATTTTGGGAGCCGATGTATACGGATCAATCTTGCTGCCTGATATCCGGAGATGTAAAAGGACCCAGTTATGTGCACAAAACACAAGGTTAGGATGGATCCTATCGGGAAGATTGACAGGAGGGGATATCCTCGGCACTACCCGGGTTTTCTCTAATCATGTCCGGTATGGGGATGATGTGGAGGCAACAAGGAGAGATTCATGTGTGGATGACATCATGGCTGGAGCGGAAACTACAATGAAAGCTTTGAATTTGCGAGACGAGCTACGGCCCAAAGTGCCTGAAATATCAGGACCAGTATGGAGTGCTGTCACATAGAACCAAGACCGGCATGATCAGGCGACCCCTGGTCAAATTGGCTCTTCTACCGGTCCCCACTGTTTGTATTGATGGTACGCATCAACGGGGGGAGGAATATTAGGATTTCTGTGATTTACATATATATTTTTGTTGTTTTGTATGATTTGCATATTTAGCTATTGTTGTAAGATCACGTGTGACTGATAATTGTATAAATAGAGCGAATGTGTTGTATATTGAGAGAGAGAGAAAATAAAGGCTGTCTGCTGGTGCAAGCTCGCTTCGTGGTTTCTTCCCAGGCTACAACAAATATCAACCTATGAAATTTAACTAACACATCCATTTACCAGATTGCTATATATTTACTGATCCATCGACTTTAAATACATAATTAAACACATGTCATATACTTCCCTTTTCAAAATTTGAAGGTACAAATAAATATATAATTAATAAAACCCTTTTATAAAAAAGGTTTTTAATATTAATAATAAAATTATAAAAAGAAGAGGGGTGAATACTTAAGATGACACCATTGAACAATTATATCATTATGAGTAAAGAGAAAAGCTGCGATGGACGATCATCAAGTACATTGAGCGAATAGGTAAACATTTTAGTGGCCCTAAAATTTGTGATAATCTTATTATCACATCAAATTATAAATTCATGATGATCATATCCTGCCTAATTTTTTTTACTCATATAAATCTAATTATTCAATTGAAAAGCTAAATATTTATTCTTTCCTTTCTAGTACATTTTAATAAAATATTTAAAAAAAAACTCCTCTCATTTAATTAAATATTTATTTAATTTTTAGCCCTGAATTTTTATTTCAAATTATACTTTTAAATATTTTGTTATTCAATTCTAATCATGATTTCGAAATTTAAAAAATTATCAGAGCCAAAGTATTTTTAAAAGTTCAAACTTTCAGAATAAAAATAATTTTAAAATATATACAAAATCTCAAACAAAGTATTCAAATCCCTATATATATAAAAGTCAATGTATGTATGTATGTTTGTCGGCTATACACGTCCACAATACATAACTAATATGACTGAAATTTTGACAGTATATAGAGTTGAATCTGGAAAAACTTATAGGCAAATTTTCAGGCTTCTATCTCGAATATCCATGGAGTTATTAACAAATTATCAACACATTTTTCCTATTTCACTCGCAACCAGCGCCTCACTGCGGTTACTTCGAGAAGTAAACAACCACGTGAAGCCCTCACACGGCGCGACGGGATTGGATAGTGACCTTGAGTGACGTAATGACAGCGTAGGGGCAGGAAAACACTTGCTATCATTTCATGTATATATCAAATTTTAAATATATTCATATAAAAAGCAAAATAATATAATTTTCAAATATCGTTGTGAAAATTTACATTTTTACGCGGGACGTTTCACAAGGGTGACATCCACGGCGCCAATTTATAATTGTAACGATTGGTATTTTTGTTTTTATATTTTAAAAACACACAAAGTTTGAAGCGGGACGTTTCACAATAGTGACATCCACGGCGTCAATTTACAATGATAGACGATAATTAAATATATATATATATAGATTTAGTTTATATAAATTTGAAATATTTATGTAAAATATTAATTTTTGACCAGAAGTTGGTTGTTGTTATTAGATTTGTCTTGAAGGCTTTTTTTGTAGAACTGTTTGTTTTGTTTATTATATTTCTTTAAATTTAAACATATATAAAATAAGATATGTGTTAAATATCTCTCCCTTTGTTTTGTAAGTTAATAAATATAATCATTTGTGCATTTAATTTATCGTATTATTTAATAATAATCCACGCCATATATAAATTCGACAACAATATGGTAGCAGAGCTTGGTTATTAAATAAAACATAAATAAAATTTTAAAATATTTAGAAATATATAAAACTAAAGAAATAGAAATGGATTTTTTAGCTTCACCAAAAATCGAATTGCTCACAAATATTAATTATGCGATTTGGAGTATGAAAATAGAAGCCTTGTTAGATTCAAGGGATCTTTTTGATGATGTTATTAATAATCCAAAACCTACAAATGATAATAAAAATGGCGACGCTTTTAATGAATGGACTAAGAAAAATAAACAAGCTCTTGGAATAATTATTCTTAGTTTGTCATCTGATCAGGTTATCGCCTACAAATGTATTAAAAATGCACAAGAATTATGGAATGCTATAAAACTCAGATATGAAGGAGAAGCTGAAGATAAATCTATGAATCTTACGCTTGAATTAACTCGACTAAAAAAGAAATATGATGAAAGCATTGAAGGTTACTTGACCAGAAGTCAAGTGATTTCAAGACAATTAATTGAAATGGGAAAGTCAATAACAGATAAAGAAATAATTAGATACATCCTCGAGGGATTACCGGATAAATATTTCAATGTGATTATATCAATCCTCGCTAATAGAAATATGGACTTTAATGGCATGCGTAAAAATATATTGGACCTTGAAAAAAGAAATCCAGAAAGAAGACAGGAACATGTCAAAGTATATAAAACCTCCAGTAACCAGAACAAAGTTAAAACATGTTTTTGTTGCGGAAAAACAGGACATTTTCAAAAAGACTGTTGGTTTAAAAATAGAAACAAAGTTGACCATCAAAAACCCAAACAGTTTCCAACCAAGCGTTTTACTAAGAATCATGAAGAGAAAGCGAATATTACTAAAGAATATATCCCTAATAAAGACAAACAAGAATTTGCTTTAACAGCTGGAATTGACAAAGAAAAATGGTAAATGAATGGCAACTTGATTCAGCGTGCACTTCACACATGTCATGTGATAACTCATGGATGATTAATGAGAAAGATGAGGTACGACAAATTAATCTGGCTGAAACTGGTAGAAGTATCAACTCCATATCAAGGGGAGATATCAAAGCAGTAACTGAATTGGATGATGGACGACATAATAATGTCAAATTAGAAGATGTGGTATTTTTGTTCCCCAACTAAATGGCAATTTGATGTCTGTCCCGAGCCTGGTGAAAAGGGGAAATAGCGTCACCTTGAACCAAGAGGGTGCTTTCATTTATGCACCAGGTGGACAATTAATCTGTAAGGGTGAATTAGAGGAAGACATGTTTACCATCAGCTTAATTCATGAACTTAGACAGGATGACTCAAAGGAAAATGCTTTAAAATTGATAAGGACTCTAGGATTTTATGGCATAAAAGATTGGGACATATTAATGACGATTACATGTCAAGAATGAAAAGGGATGGCACGGTCCGAGGACTCCCTGACTTGAGAGGCGAAGTCGGAATATGCCAAGCATGCATAACAGGGAAAATGCCTCGCACACCTTTTCAGGCAACTTATGATGAAACTGCAAAAAGTACTTTAGAATGCCTACATGTTGATCTATGTGGCCCCATGAAAGAAGAATCCTTACGTGGAAACAAATATATGATGGTTGCTGTTGATTACTATTATAGAAAATATTTTGTGAACCTTTTGAGTTTCAAGGATGAAGCATCTAACAAATTGAAAGGTCTGATCGAAAGCATGGAAAATGAGTTAGATAAAAAGTTCAAAAGAATTAGAACAGATAATGGATATTTGAATTAATCAACAGATCATTAGAATAATATTTTAAAACTAAAGGAATAAAACACATGAGAAAACTTGTAATAATCACCAAGAAGTAATGTCATCGCAGAAAGAGCGAACAGAACATTGCTCGATAAAGCCAGAACCCTCTTATCTGATGGAGGCTTGCCCGTCCAATTTTGGGCAGAAGCAATTTCAACAGCTGAATATCTTCACAATATTACTCCTAACAAGACTCAAAAGCAAGAAACACCAATGGAACTTTGGAATAGTAAGAAACCAAATGTAAAACACTTGAAAGTATTTGGATGCTTAGCCTTTTATAAAGTTAATGACAACCAAAGACATAAGTTACAACCCTAGGCAGCAAATTAATTTTCATTGGATACTCACGAGAAAGAAAGGCATATAGGATATATGATGCAAATCAGTGTCGACTACATGAGATAAGAGATGTAAAGTTTGATGAATCCAAAAAGGGTATGGAAGAATCACATGGATATATAGAACCTTTGACAGACAATTTGGACTACCTACCATTAGATTTTCAAATCACTGATTCACCAGAAATCACATTTTCACCACAATCTTTTGAAGGAGATAATTCAGACTACTCTAATGAAAAAACCTAATGATTAATCAAGGAGAAGAAACATTCATTTCCAGAAGAAACACCACCAGATAATAGAAGAACAGTTAGAGAATGAAAAATGCCAATCAAGTATAATGACCACTTTCATTGTATATAAAGCACCTGAGGAGGAAATATCAGAAAATTATGAAGAAACCCTTAATTCAAACGACAAAGATCTTTGGTATCAAGCAAGCTTGATGAACTAAACTTAATGAGAAGTACATAATGTTTGGGAAATAGTGGATAGACCAAAATACCAGAAAATAATTAAGAGTAACTGGGTATACTCCATAAAGGACACACCAGATAATGTAGAACCAACCTATAAAACAAGACTTGTTTCTGCTGGCTACAACCAAAAGCAAGGACTTGACTACGACGAAAGCTTTAGTCCTGTAATGAAAATGGGCACATTTAGAACACTCTTGTCATGGCCACTATTACCAAATACAAGATAAGAATCTTCGACATCAAAACAGCTTACTTAAACGGAACTCTGGAAAGACCAATTTACATGAAAATGCCACCAGGATTCACTGAGAAGGACAAAGTACTTTTGGTAAATAAAAGCATATATGGACTTTCGCAATCAGGTCGATGCTGGAATCAAAAATTTGATGAAATCCTGAAAAATATCAATTTGAAGAGATTAATAAGTGATCCATGTGTATATTTCAAGGAAGAAAGGGATGCATATTTATACATAGGAATATATGTGTATATATATATGGCATTATTGTTATTGCTTCCTCAGAACAATTAATTGATGACTTTCAAACTCAAATCACAAAATTCCTTACCGTAAGAAAAGTGACTTCTAACACTTTTCTAGGAATCGAGATTCAAGTTAAAGATGAAGATATCACATTGTCTCAATACATCTACATCGATAAGATATTAGACAAATTCAAGATGAGTGATTGCAACGCTTCATTTGTACCCGGAACAATTGGAGAAAACCTTGATGACTTCAAAAGGATAGCAAGAAAATTTCTCCACAAATATATCAGGAAGCTATTGGCTCATTGATGTATCAGTCTACAGGTACAAGACCAGATTTAGCCTATGCTATAAGCAATCTTTCACAATATTGCAAGGAGTCTTATGAAATACACTGGAAAGCACTGAAGAAAGTTATAAGATATGTCAAAGGAACTATAAATTTGTGTCTGAAATTAACATCACAGATGGGACACTTAAATGCATTTACAGATGCTAGCTGGAACAACACCGCAGATGCCAAATCCTTCGGAGGACACATCATAAAGATTGGAGACAATTTGCTCTACTGGAAGAGTGGAAAACAGAGGATTGTCGCTTTGTCTACAATGGAGGCAGAACTGATATCATTCGGTGACGGAGTTTGTGACATCAAGTTCTACACTAGCCTATTGGAAGAACTCAATAGGAAGCAGCTGATTAAAGAGCCCACTCCAATTAAGACTGATAGCAAATCACTTATAGACTAGATAAAGAACCAAAAGCAGAATACCCGAACGCGACACTTTAATAGAAAATACCATTTTATTAAAGATGAATATGTGAAGAAAACAATCCAACCAATCTTTGTGAGAACAGAACAACAGGAGGCTGACCTGTTAACCAAGAACCTCTCCGGTCCCCGCCTAAAGAAACAGACCAAGATGCTGGGAATGGACCTGGACTTCACACAGGACTGAATTTTTAATTAAAGGGGGGTTTGATAGACGATAATTAAATATATATATATATATATAGATTTAAATTATATAAATTTAAAATATTTATATATAATTATTAATTTTTGACCAGAAGTTGGTTGTTGTTATTAGATTTGTCTTGAAGCCTTTTTTTGTAGAACTGTTTGTTTTGTTTATTATATTTCTTTAAATTTAAACATATATAAAATAAGATATGTGTTAAATATCTCTCCCTTTGTTTTGTAAGTTAATAAATATAATCATTTGTGCATTTAATTTATCGTATTATTTAATAATAATCCACGCCATATATAGATTCGACAACATACAATTGTAACGAATAGTATTTTTATTTTAATAGTTTAAAAACACCCAAAGTTTGGAGCGGGACGTTTCATAAGAGTGACATCTACGGAGCCAATTGTGTATAACGAATAGTATTTGAATAAAAATATTTAATCGGGTAAAACCAGGGCGTTGCCCGGGTCAATCGGGTTGTATAAATATTAAGCCTATAATATGAAATAAAATATTCGCACACGATATGTATACGAATATTTTTTAAATAATCACTTTTTTTCTATTCTTCTTACACACGTTTTCATATAATTATGTATTATTATATTTATGAATATAAATACAGTAGAACTTGGATAATTTGAACATCTTTAATTCGAATTTTTTGATAATTCGATTTTTTTTGGTCCCATGGGCTTCGAATTATCCAAATTCGACTGTAATATCATATATAACGTTTATAAAAATATAAAGATGAATTTTTTAATGTTATTTTAAATGCCTATATATAGCTCTAGTTTCAGACTGCCGACTTCTTAATGCCAGCCGCTCGTTACGCCACAGCTCTCCGTTTGAAATAAAATAAACAAATTATATTCTACTTGCGAATGTATCCAGCTGTCGTCTGTTTCCTACTCGTGTGAAAGTTTGCCTAACGAATATTTGCAGAAACAATATCCCGGATATTGCCTGGATCATTCGGCCAGTTATGAAAAATAATTTTTAAGGCAAATAAATAACATTTTTCGAACGATTGTTTTGCGCAGACATCCATACCAGCAGAACCCGAACGAATTTTTAAATTTTCTTCAAAACCAAATCTTCAAATCAAATGATGTTTAATAATAATTAATTATAGCTTTCGTCAACACCATCTTTATTATATATGATAAATTTGATATTTTGATTTTTCACGATATTAATTCTAAAACTACTGAATCTATTCTTCAAAAATTGCTGCTATTTTAATATTTTTTTCACAAAACTATTGAAAAAGAATTCGGAAATTTTGCCTGTATGTAGCTTATATTAATATATAAGCTATTCAAGGCGCCTAAAATTAGATCTATAAACTATTTAGCTTATTTTGGAATTATAAAATGATCGTAATTATTATATATACTAATTTAATGACCTAGATTCGGCCGCTTCTCCCATAGGTGATATTGTTTTACCAAATGTTTTTATTTAAATTATATCATTATAATACTGATTATAAGTCTTTAGAATTCCGAATAATGTTATCGCTCGAATGATTAAATTTTAAAATATTTAAAATAATACAATTTAAAAGTGAATTTAGAAAAAAATGCGACCGATTATGATATGACCTTTTCTTATTTTTATTGTCAACACCTGACATTTCCTCTATTTTTCACACACACAAACATATATATATATATACATATATAGTTATAGCTATTGCCTTTTGCAAAGGAAATTAAGGAAATATATATTTACTAGCTGAGTGACCCGGGCAAAACACCTCGGGTTTATCCGAAGGACCTTTGAAGACACATTAAGAGTATATATTGTGGCTTAAAAATTGCAATGATTATATTTTAATTTCTTAGAAGCAGCATTTCAAGTAAGGTTAAGTAAAAATACTTTCTAAGCAAAGAATATACATTCGGACAGATAGGCACACTAATAATTTCTTGCCATCCAAAGGTATTTAAAATTTCAATTACAATAGAAATACGAAAAATATACCCACCATTAGAAATTAATAAAATTCAATAATACTAACGCACTTATTTTAAAAACAAAATTTCTTGATCATAAATATATAAAGTAAAATTTGAGGTAAAAATCCACGATTGGAAATTTGAATAAATAAAAATATGCCTAATATTTAAATAATAAAATAAGTGTGACAATGAAGCAAATGTAACAATATATTTTGGTATATAGATCCCTATATATGTATATATAGTTTAGTATCTTTGGAGACGATTGTTCAAAATTTTACAACTAAAAACTCTGTTAATGTATTATCTATATGAATATGTGTGATGATATTGAAATCAGATCGCAGAATATATAAAAGATTAATTAAAGTATTTACTGAATTTTTGCAACTTTTTGCATGTGAAAAATAGAACCATTAAAATATGTAACAAACCTATATATACATGAGTAAAATGAAAGTAATAAATAACAATTAAAATAGAAACACGAAATATCTACCATTAGATATTAATAGAAATCGCATATGTTTTAAAAATAACGCAATATAATTATGATAAATAAATAAAGTAAAATTTGCAATATAAAAATCTACGATTGGAAAATTGAATAAATTACAAAATAAATATAACTACTAATATTCGGGGAATAAAAAGTATTCCAATCCAAGTTGATGTCGGAACTCACCAATCAATGCTCGTCGATACACCGGTTCACGACAGCGTATCATCCCCAGACGAATGGACTGACAGAGAGGTTAAAAAAACCTTAGCCAACATTATGGCGATCTATGTAAGCGTTGAACAGAAGGACTGGGACGTAATCTTGACCTACGTTACTTTCGCCTTCAACACCGCAAAGCAAGACATGACAGGCTTCACTCCATTCGAAATGTTCCATGGACGTGAGGATGAAACAACTTTAAATACTTTATTTTTAAACCTTATAGAAGAGCTCAAAGAGGATCGCGTCGTTAGTCGAAGAGACCAGGCAGATAGCAAGATTAGAAATATTGAAAGCCCAAGAAAAGGACAAGGCCAGAAATAATTCAAATCAAGAGGTAACGGATTGCAACGTCGGTCACCTGGTATGGATTTTAATCCCTATAAGAAAGGTGGGACTCTCAGAACAACTGATGAAAAAGTATTTGAGAACGCTCAGGGTTATTCGGAAAATTACCGACGTAACCTCCGAAGTGGAACCTGTGGACCAATCAACTAGGCGGCGCCAAACAACAGGACGCTGTTCATCTAAGAATAGAGCAACGTCACTGAATAATTATTGTAAATACTCTGTTGTTAGTTTTTCAACTAAAAATTTGGCCACGTCACTACCCATTATCATTTTTGTAGATTATTACTTGTAAAATTATGAAGTTTTGGCATTCTATAGATTTTGTTAATAAATTATTTTTAACTCAAAATTTTGGAATATTTATATTCTCTGCCGTGACAATATTACTGGGATAATATCAGTATTTGTACCGGCACACATCTATGTCACAATCAACATAGTTCGAATTAAAACTTCACACACCTATCGCGTGGCTCACGTGGCGTGTAATAGATTCAGGGGGTATGAAACATGAGCATGAAGCTTCGAATTTATCATTGACCATATTCCAGCAAGAAATGACATTAATATGCTTCTGATGTGCTCCAATTAATCTTTCTCTTAATTACAGGTGCGCGGCGGATTAATAGCCGCCCGCCACACGCAATGTTGACTTTGACGCGAGGTGTCGTGAGAACCGGTTAGCTAAAGATGGTTGCTGTTTCCTGCCATGAGATTGTTGGCTCAGGTGTTACCTGCGGGCTCATATCTATAGTACAATTAGCCTTGACAACTTCACCAAATCCCTGAATTAACTTCCCCCTTAATTGAATAATTAGTTAACAGATATATATCTTAGATTATATATTACTTTCGTATTTTTACCATATTCACAAATACAACCTATAAAATCGTTTTATTGTTAATCATTCATTTGAAACAGCTGGTTTCTCACATCAGATCATGGGTTGACCTAAAAATAAGTTCGAGGCTGGGCATAAATACCTAGTTGATAAACCGATATCCTTTATTTTAAAACGATATATAAATAACTAGAGGGGTGGGCTCTGGTAATCTATACAGCGGTGTTTGGAAATTAAGACCTGAAGCATGCACTCTAAACCAGTTTTTTATATATATTTATATGTTTTGAACGTGCAGTCGCAGGCAAGCAAAAGCAGTCGAGGTGCCTCGTGGTTTCAGGCGCCTAGGTTGGTGCACAAAGGACGAGGCAGGTTCGATGGCACCTAAGAGAGGCCAGCGGCGCGACACGGGCAAGGTCCAAGAGTGTCTGCTAAGAGATGTCGGTCATCCAGCGGGTGGTCGTAAAACTCTATAATGACTTGTGGAAGATCCCCATGAAGGCTCCACGCGATGATTTAGGAAATATCCATGTCTGATGTAATCCCTACAATTGTTACCTGGGCCTTGCTTTACTTGGGACGATGGCTGATTTTTATTTTTTATAAACTTTATTATTATCTTATTTTAAAAGAAGGGGTTACATGTTCGCCAAGCTGGCGCGTTGAACTCTATATACATTTGGAACTGTAGCACTAATTAGAATTATTGAACATGAAGATTCTAGTGAATATTAAAATTTATATTACTACATATACATTGTATATAACAAACAACGTAACGAACCAGATATTATTCAATCAAAAAGAATAAAGTAATCTAAAAATGGCATTTTTCTTTTTTTCAATTATTATATATATATGTAATATTGTTTCAAATGTGATCCTGGCGACGTATGGATAAACTGGCAGTCGTGTACGTGAGGCGAGTGTTGATGTTCTCCCCACACGCGGACAACAAGAAGTAGAGGCAGGGCTAGATGTTAGCACCGAGAGTGGTCGGGGACAGCCCACGGGACAGAGGTAGAGGCCATGACACAAACTTGGATGCTTATCCCCGAGACATGGAGAGCGATTGCGCGTGCAAGACAGAAGCCGTCTGCCGAGAGCCACCTCCTAGAACCATCTGCTGTTAACCCCCTGCTAAAACCTGTCCTGTTTTCAGGGGTCGTCTATAAAAATGTCCCTCGGGACCCCACATGGGCTGGGCGTTGCCTTTTTCCACCCCTCTGTCCCTGCCACCAGCTGACCGCTCTCTCTTTGGATCTTTATTTTGACGTCACCAATTTTAGTTTATATACAAATATAAGGGTGTACAGGTTATATTAATAAAGATATAGCATATATACAAAATATGAGGGTGGTATCAAATAGAAACGGTGTACATTCCAAAAGAAGGACAGGATCTTTCAAGGTATCGGCTCTAATTGGAAGATATGTGACATATACTAAAAGTGTCATAGAGTTTAAAATATACGATATATATATATATATATGTAGTAATGTAGTTTATGTTTATGCTGTTGGATGAATGCAGTGTGGCATGTTGGTTAGAAGCAGTCGTGGTTGTTGAGTGATGGGTGGTAAGGACAGACAGGAAACAGGATCCAGAGGCAAAAACCCGTGAGGAAATAGATCGGGGAGGAAAGATAGAAGGTCCCATAACAACCCCTAGAACAACTGGCGTCGAGACCACCTCGGTGAGAACTGAGCCTTGATCATCCCGTCTAGCCGCTTTTAAGCCGTTTAAGTAAGATAAGTCCCCTAGGGGAGAATGAAGTCGTGATACTTGTTTACCAAGGGGGTTGTTTGTTAACCTGGCTATCTTCCCTCTTTCCTTGTACTCCCACAGGCCATTTCATTTTACGTATTTCCAAATATTATATATATATATATAATATTGGCTCTCCGATTCTTGAAAACATCCTTCTCCACCAGTGAGTGCAAAACACCAAAAACTGGATACTTAATAAGTTCAAAGTCTAACAACTACTTTTACATGTTTAGACATGCGCTATGTTTGGAGTATAAGCATCCCCTACCCTATAAAGCATGAACGCTAACTAGAAATTATAATACTATGATATTTCTCGGTGTGATGACACAAGTGGGACTTTAAAACAGCAAGAGCAAGAACCCCTGGCTTCATGGTATGAGGTGGCATCCTCTATAAAGGTAAAACCCCTTTTGTTTATTTTCCAGGCACGATGACTGCTCAGCTATGCATTGCAGATGTGTTGCAACCTGCTGTATTACCATTTCTTGAGCAGACTAATAATGCCAATTTCCAACAAAATAATACTCAACCATATACAGCCAACGTCTCACAATTTTTCCTACAAATTTTCCACAGATCTTTCCCTAATTAAGCATCTGTATGGCACATGATGAGGCGGAAAATTTTGGAATCTCCACAGCCGAGTAATCTTCAACAGCTTCGGCAAAATTTTGAAATGGCTTGGTTTAGCATCCCACAAGAAGCCATAGAAAAACTATGACAGTATGCCTCACCGTGTCTGCTTTTATATGTTCAAAAGAAGGACACACCAAATATTAAAAAAAATCTTCGTAGCTCAATAAATTTACATTCTTTAAAAAATTAATCAAGTATTTTTCACATTAACATTATATAGCTCACCAATTTACACAAAACTCACATACGTATTTATTATTAAATATTTTGTAGCCAGTGTATATTATTCGAAAAATCGATTTTACGATAATCCTATATTCCCTCTGATATCTATTCACTCATCCCCCTACAAGCAAGAAATCAACCCAGAATCATTTTTACAAAATTACTCAACCACGCTTAAATTATTCCCTTTGAGGTTTTCTTCGTCAAGTACATATGAGAGAAAGAACCGTACGTCATTTTCTTGATGTATTAGCTAAAGAAGAAAAAAAAACATAAGGAATCTCTTGAAATTAAAGCTTTGGGTTTTATTTTCACAGGTTGAACCAAAAATATTTATTAAATGATAAAAATTGATATGTATAAAGTACACATCATGTCTTCTTTTTTAAAAGATCCGGAAATGTCTGGGCTGCGCCAGATGTCTGGTCCGAGTCTCGTATCCAAACAGGAAGCCGCTATTGTCGCCCTCCCAAACTCTGGCCCCGCATTGTCCGCTGGTGTGATGCAAGACTCCGATTGGGTGCGGACCTGAACAACAGTAGCTGCCATCTTTAGGAAAACGACAGTTGAATGAATACCTTTTGGCGTAAAATCTTCGTTTGTCCATCGAAGCACTAGGCTATAGCTACAATACAATAATTGTGGCCTTGCTTGAACTGTTCCTTCAGGGTGTTGCTGCCTCAAATAAGCCAGAGGGATTAGTCCGAGTTAACTAAATCAAATTGAACGCTTGATCTTATTGTTCAATCTGATGGCAACCCAATGAATCTAGGAGTAAGGCGTACGGAAAAGTCTGTCGAAATTAAAATTAGAAATTTATATATACACCGGTCCAGTTTAACCTTTCTTCTATTCGTAATTATATATATTTTTCCTTATGTTTTTATTTTGACACACAATAAATTACCTGAATATATATGTTGTTTAGTGTCAATATATTTTTATCTCGCAACATTTTACGTTATGAACAATATATATTAAAATGCATTTATAAAAGCGGATAAATGCTTTTTTCTCATATGAATAACATTCTCCCGGATTTGGCCTAAATTTATTCTGACTATTTACGGTCTGAAATATATTTTTGGTAGAATCGGCTGATTTCATATAAGGTATATCCGGTAAAACCTTACGGAATGAAAGTATCCTTTGTTCTGATTAGAGCCTCACAGGTGGACTTTTGTTCGACTTCGTCAAAGCTAATGTTGTGGTCAGTTCATTTATCGTAATCTGAATCGAGTTAATCAAACAAGTTTGTTGTGTTTGTCATTTTTAAGGTAGAGATGACTTTTTGAAAGGATCTTCCTTTGACTTATCACTTTTCTCTCTTTTATCTCTAGGTTAGTTAATAAGTAGGAAGAAAAGGTTATTCAAATAACCTGTTTATACGTAAATATTTCAAGTTTATATATCATTATTCTGAAGGTGTATTATTGTTTATTATATATTTTGAGTTTAATTAACTGTCAACAAAGTCAACAGTTATATAAACTATTAAATTTCACGTTGGGGCATTGGTTTAAGTCGGTTACACTAGTACACAAAATGAAAAAAAAAAAAAAAATCCCCTCCTCAAATAAACAAAATATTTTCTGGGTTAGCTCTTTGTGCTGATTAACGTGGTATCAATATTTTTTTTTCGATTAGCTCAATTTCTCAAGTTATGGATATAATGCCTTTTACCCATGATATTCATCTATTGGAGGAAAAGTTATGACATTGAACTTATTACTATAGGTGGCGTGATCGTAGCTAACCAATAGGAGGGCGCTATTCCAAAAAAAAAGTAAACCGTGACAGAGATGAGGAATGACGCTCGTAACTGTATATAGAATTATTAAAATATACAGTTATCAGCGTCATAATCAAGCAACAATTCTTAATCAATTCTGTCACCGTTTGCTTTATGAATGGAATAAATACCCAAATATGGCCATTTCTCATAACCATCGGTGGTTCAGTGGTATAATGCTCGCCTGCCACGCGGGCGGCCCGGGTTCGATTCCCGGCCGATGCATTTTTTTTAAACAATTTTTAAAACTCATTTATATTAATATTATTATTATTAAAATATACAAGTATCGGAGCCATCAATTCTGTCATCGTTTGCTTTTGTGAATGTATGTAAATAATGGATTTCATATTTTTTATTAATTTTTGTTCTGGCCTTTACAGTCAGTCACTCAATTCAGGCAATTTCAAAGGTTAATGGGGGTTTGGTGGAAAAGCTGCCGTCTATTTAAACTATATTAATTTTGAAACAACTAAATGGATTGCAAAAAATAATTAAATCAAGTACCTAAACACTAATATAATGAAATTTTTGCCATCACACACTTTTTTTCCTGTAGTTTATGTGTTTCTTCTGTATTGCTATTCTATGGCACTTCTACTATTTATTATTGATGTACTTTCAGTATGAAGGATACTTCACTCGGTGGATTTCTCGGGTGAAGCCGGGTCATTCTTCTAGTTTAAAAATATTGATGAAAATAAATATATTGTCAAACGTTTTCTTGATATAAAATTGCAATGGTATGAATTAAATCTAAATGATGATTAAATTTCATGCTTACAAAGTAAATATCTTCAAAATATTTTGATGGCAGCGATGACATCAGCTTCTTTATAAAATTCAATATTTTCAGATGTTTTTCAAAATATTGAGCTAATTTTGAAAAATGAAGGTTATATTCATGATCTACGGGTTGGAATTTACTAAGAACAACTTTCAAATATTGAGAAGGAAAAAGTGTGTGTACTAGTGTTATCGATGTTAATTCAATGCTGTTGGACCGGAGTTACATGCTGAACAGGTTTCCCGCTTAAAGATTATTAATGACAATAGACCGAACCTTCGCTCTTTGTGGTAAAATAAAGAAAAAAAAGAAGACTGAACGGAAGTAGTGACGACAATATAAATGAGCGGTGGAGTTTAGAACCGCCATTTACCCGCCCCTAATTGTAAATGAAATGGATGGCCGTTTGTGAGAGAAGGATGGGGTGTGGGTGGAGGGTGATGAAATCGTCCTGCCGCCCGAGCCAATATTTGGACACCATTGTTCCTGATCAAACATCGCCTTCTGGCGCTCCACCGCCCTGCTGCTGCTGCCTGTGTGGGGATCTTCTTTCCACACCTACTGCGCCGATATTCTTCCAGACTAGCTAAACACCAATGGCCATTTAACAAAGACCTCAGTGGATATTGTATATTCACACCACAATTCTCACTCAAAATTCCTATTATTGTTGTGGAGTTTTAAAATATTATGATCCATTATATCCATCATGATTTATACCCCCGCGTACATTATTCTTCCCTACGCACCACGATTTCCCATATATATCATCAGTACATAGCTATATATATACAAATTTACAATAATCTACATATAAATGTCAAGGTATATATATTTAGATAATAAAAAGGCATATATTGGATAGAATAAATATTTATTTGCCAATATTTCGGTTGTCTGAACGGCAACCTTTGTCAAAGCATTACATATAAAATTCGAAATATAAAATGCGGCGATGAGTTTGTTTATACAAATTGTAATACCTTGACAAATGTTGGTGTTCAGCCAATCGAAATATTGGCAAAAATATATTTTATTCAATCCAATATAAGCCACTTTATTATCTAAAGATTTAAATATGGATTGCTCTATTTTCAGAACAATGCATATATATACGAGGGGTGTCCCATAGGTCCGTGGCCCGACCATGAGAACGAAATATTAGAAACTAATAAATTCTACCATATATACCTTAAAGGCTTGTATTAAGATATGTAAATTTTTAAGTTTCTACAACTAACCATTTTTTTGTTATAGGTTCTGAAAGAGGACAAGAAACAGGAATAATCTAAAATGAAGACAAACGAGATTCGTGCTGTAATAAAATATCTTTGTAAGAAAGGAATGTCGCCGAAGGAAATCTATGAGGATATGGTGGATACATTAAGGGAAGATGCTCCTTCCTATAGCACAGTAAAAAAATGGATAGCTGCGTTTAAATTAGGGAGGATTAGCACCGAAGACGAATATCGACCAGGAAGACCTGTTGAGTCAGTTAATCAAGAAAACATCGACAAGATACATGATTTAGTTATGTTGAACAGAAGAATGACAGTTCGTCAGATAGAAGAGAACTTGGGTATTCCAAAAACAACAGTGGATCGGATCATGAGAGAACACTTGGGCCTCAGGAAGCTTTCTGCCCGTTGGGTTCCCAAACTTTTGACACCCGATCAAAAGGCTGTAAGGAGAAAGTTATATTCGGACAATCTTGCGTTATTTGAAGCCAATCCAGAGGAATTTGTTAAAAGACTTGTTACCATGTATGAGACTTGGGCCCATCACTTTACACCAGAGTCCAAGCAACAATCCATGCAATAAAGACACTCCGGTTCCCTTTCCCCCAAGAAAGCCAAGACAGTTCCATCGGCAGGGAAGGTTATGGTGTCTGTCTTTTGGGATACCGAGGGTTTGCTTCTTCTAGACTTTCTGAATAAGGGTAAAACCATCACTGGATATTAATATGCAAATCTTGTGAAGCAAAATCGAGAAGCTATTAAAGAAAATAGAAGAGGAAAGTTGTCCAGGAAGATTGTTTACCATCAAGACAATGCTGCAAGTCATCGGTCGCTGCAAGCCACGGCTACTATTTATGATTCTGGCTTTGAACTTTTACCACATGCACCCTATTCACCAGATCTAGCCCCGTCTGACTTCCACCTATTTCCTCATTTGAAAAAATCACTTTCTGGCATTCATTTTAGGTCAGATGAAGAGGTCATTGATGCTGTAACCTCTTTTTTTTTTAGTCACTTGAAACATCGTTCTTTTTGGAGGGCATAAAAGCATTAGAACATCGCTGGAAAAAGTGTATAGACCTTAAAGGGGATTATGTTGAAAAATAAATCATAATCATTTTATTAGTAACTAGCGGATGTACCCGGCTTCGCCCGGGTTTTACCCGAGTAAAGGTTTGTCTAACGAATCTCTCAATAAAGTGAACATTTTCCCCGGTCCCTTGAAAAATACTCGATAAGTTGAATAAAATCAATATTAATTGGTTCCCTCGGTAATTGGAAGTTAAAGTAATAGTATCTTGCCTTGGAATTGTATCATTATTCTTGTCTCAAATAAATTGCCGTGTCATCCTGAATTTTGTCTTTCCTAATTTTCTACATTACAAAATCATCGTATCATCATGATAATATTTAGAGCAGATTGTTAAATTATAACAGATAAATTAGAATATCTATCTTGATTATTTTAAGGCGAAAAGTTATTTCAAAAATTTTATTTGCTAGAAACCTTCCCAGTACTATACTAAATAACTTCCCAAAGTTTCATGGCGTTCCAATAAGTGGTTTGGTCAGGCATAAAGGACGGACAGACACACACACACACACACACTCGAGCGAGCGGCCACGCTTTCGCGAGCTCCGCCGTTTTCGCCTCTGGAGTGCATGTGGAAGGCGCTGACCATTGCAAATTTGGCACCAAAAGGAAGCCCAGGCTCTGCTGAACAAGTGCCTGAAAGGCCCAGCATCCTGTCACAAACAGGCGAGGAGTTATCGCCAAGAGACGGAAAAATGAAGAATTCTAAAGATAATTCTTCTGAAATTCATAGAAATGCAAATTCGCCGGCAGGCGATGGGCAAGCAAATCCGGCCGCCGCGCGTGGTGACGTCACGGCGCCGAAGACTGCTGCTACGACCAGCGCAACTCCAGCCAGCCCGGCCTCGCTCAACTGGGTCGACAGCGAGATGGCGGAGGTGGACGCCAACGACGGCTACACAGTCGTGAAAGGCAAGAAGAGGCGCCACGGCTCAACATCACCTGAGCACGCTGCAAGGCAGCCCAACAAGCCTGGAGAGCAGCGCAGACCCCAGCAGCGGAAGCGGCCAACAGGGCCGAGAGCAGTGCCGCCTCAGGAGATCAAGGCGACACGCGCCAACATCGCCGACGCCAGGGCGAGGCAGGCCACTACCAACCACGAAAACTACGTCTTCGTGGAGCTGTGCCCAGACATCCCGGACTACTCCTACCTCAAGGCAATGAGCACGCTACTCGGGGGGCCAAAAAACATCACGCAGTTCAATCGAATGAACGGCCACTACCTCGTGGGCCTCGCGAACAAGGACCTCGCGAACCGTCTGGTCGCGGACGGCCTGGAAATCGAGGGAACGACCCTCAAGGTCTTCCCCTTCCGCAAGAGGGCGGAGCGCATAGTCGTGGCCAACCTGCCCGGCTTTGTGGAGGACAGCACCATCGCGACAGCCCTGGGCCAATTTGAGAGGGTCACCTCCATCGCCCCCATCCTGGTCAAAATGGGGGAGTTCACCTTCACCGACGGCCGCCGGGAGACGTTCATCCTGCTCCGCGAGGGCGTAAGGCTGGAGACGCTGCCCACCCGACTGACCATCCAGTCCAATGGAGACACCCTTTCGGCCTTCCTCTCTTTTGGAATCAAGTGTTCCTAATGCGGTAAACAGGGCCACCGCAGAGCCAACTGCCCAGCGCTCGCCAGGCAAGGGAACAGCAGCCCCAGGCAAGCAGCGTCTCCCACCGACGCAAGAACTCCCCCCCCCCCCCCCTTCCTCCTCCTCAGCAGCCAAGGAAGCTGGCACCGGCGCCCGCAACACCGGCGTCCCCTGTCCAACCGGCGAAGACATCAACAGAGTCTCCGGCGATCCCTTCGGCGCCCCATCCTGCCGAACCGATGGATCTCGCCCAGCCCGCCCATGCCGGCCTCCCTGCTCCCCTGGCTGCCCAGCGGCCCCTCGAGCCTCGCATCTCTCCGCTCGACCACGAGATGTCGGTGGAGAAGCTGGCCTCACCTCCCTCCACGCCTGCCCGGGGAGAATCCGCACTCAAACAGCTGCTGAAGCACATCGAGGAGACCCCCACCCTTTCCATCTGTTGATGTTAATTATTTAAAATATTCATTTTCATTCTGTGATTGTATTAATCTGTGACTTAATTTATTCTGTGGTGTTGAGTGTATACAAATATATGTATTTCTTTGAGAGGAGTGTGGGAGAGAATATATGTGGAGACGTTTAGGTGTAAGAGTTATTTAGGTTTATTATAGTAATTTATATTCATAGTTTTTTGTGCCTTCAATGAAGAAGTTTTATGTTTTAATAAAGAGTATTTATTACGATTCTCCCAACAATTGGTAGCAGAGCGTGGTTGCTTGGAATTGATGCAAATTAAGATTTATTGAATAATATTCAGAAAAAGCAAAGATGCAAAATTTTAACTTATCTCAAATAGAAAAATTATCAGACAAAAACTACATGAAATGGGCAAACAGAATAGAAAGCGAATTGAGAAGTTTGAAATTATGGAGACGTATCATAGAAGGAGAAGTAATTGAAAAGCCTAAAGAAACAGATGAAAATTTTGAACAAAAATGAAAATCTGGGAAGACTGGGATGACGACAATGCAATAGCAAGAAATGTGATGAACCGAACAATGAATGACACCCAAGTTTTAAAATACTCGAGCGAAAGAAGTGCAAAACGATTATGGTATAGCATTAAGGAAGAAATGGCATCTAAAAATGAAGATATGCAAATGAAAAATAAAATAGAATTATCAAAATTGAAAATGAAGGAAGATGAAACAGTTGATGACTACTTGAATACAGCAGTGATTATAAAGAGCAGAAACATTCAAGCAGGAGATGAGATAAAAGATAGAGAATTGATTTGCTTCGTTTTAGAAGGTTTAAGAATGGAATTTGATTTTGACGTAAAAATTATCAAATCTGATAAAGAAAAGAATATGAACACGATAAGACAAATCCTGAAGGAAACTGAAGAAAAAATAAAACATAGGAAACTAGAAAAAGTAGAAAAACTTGAGATTGCATCTAAAGCTAGAGAAGGCCGATCGGGAAGACGAAGTTTTGCTATTAAATGCTATAATTGTGGAAAGATAGGTCATATCTCTAAAGAGTGTAGAAATAAGATAAAATGTTTCAAATGTGGAGGATTCGGGCATAAATCGGCAATGTGTAAAAAGAATAGAAGTGAAGAGCATGCAAGATATAATTTTAATGGGCCTAAAAGAGGAATAAACAAAAAAAAAATAATAGTGAAGCTACAAGTCATGTGATAGAAACAAATGAAGACAATTACGACGAGGAAGAACAAAAGGAAGAAAAAATTAAATGGAATATTGATTCAGGAGCCTCTAGCCATATGGTTAGTAAAAAAGAACTATTTATAGAATATAAATAGGAAGAAAGAATAATAGCGACAGCTGAAAAAGGTGCAATAATGAAATCATCAGGAATTGGATCAATAAGAATGAAGTCAAATGTAAATTAAAGATTTATAAAAGTTGAAAATGTTTTACATGTACCTAATTTGAGAGAAAATTTATTAGAGTTACAAAAATTATAGATCATGATTTTAATGTGTTGTTCACAAAAAACAAAGCTGAAGTAATAGATAAAAATGGTGATATTTTATATGAGGCAAAAAGAAATGGTGATAAATTTGAAGTAGAGGGACTCCTAATTATGGAAAGAGCAAGAAAAGCAGAAGTAGATGATATGCTATGGCATCAAAGACTTGCTCATGTTGATTTTCAGAAATTGAAAGAAATGCATGATAATTCAACTGTATTAGGATTGAAAAATTTACATAATATCAAAGGGAATTGCGAATCTTGTACATTAGGAAAAATACATAGAAAATCTTACAAAAGTATTCAATATAAACAATCTGAAAATATTTTGGATCTATGGCATACCGACATAGTTGGACCTTTGAATGATTCTTTTGGATATAAGTATTTCATTACTATTGTTGATGATTATAGTAATTTCACTTTCGTTATACCAATTGCTAATAAATCTCAAACTGCAGATTCCATAATAAACTTGATTATACAAGAAGAAAGACAGACTGGAAAGAGATTAAAGAGAATTCGAAATGATAATGGAGGAGAGTATATTTCAAATTATTTGAAGCGATGGTTATCTAATAAGGGCATCAAACAAGAATTCACCACAGCTTATACTCCTGAAAGTAATGGAAAAGCCGAAAGATTTAATAGAACCATAGTTGAGTCAGCAAGAACCATGCTAATTGATTCTAAATTACCTATAAAATTTTGGAGTGAAAGTGTTAAAGTAGCTGTTCATATAAATAACAGAATTAAAATTAGAGAAATGAATACAACTCCTTTCGAGATATACAAGGGATGGAAACCAAACATTGTTTACTTAAAAAGGTTCGGAAGCGAGAGAGAGAGGCTTATGTTCATATAAGAAAAGAAAAGAGAAAGAAGATGGAACCAAAAGCTCATAAAGGGATTATGATGGGTATAGTATGATAAGAAAAGGTTATAGAATATATTTACCAGAAATGGATGAAATACATGAAGTATCAGATGTTAATTTTAATGAATCTAAACTAGGATATTATTTAATGAATAATAGTGGAAGAAATCTCGATGAAAATGAACTTTTATTTTTTTAGTAGAGAAGAGCCAAATTTGATTTCTCACGGGAATGAAGACTCTGGTGGTGATATTTATAATAGAGAAGACCAAGTAGAAACTTTAACATCGATGATGAACATATTCCTCTAGATGATAATGATGTAGATTTGAGTGAAATAGAAGAAATACCTCCTAATGAAATAATTACTCCACGTAGAAGAGGACCAGAACCAGGAATGACGAGAGGAATGAGAGAAGAACGAGATCTTCGTTTGAGAGAAACTGAGGAAGAATAACTTATAAAAAGGGGAGTGAGGAGATCTGAAATATTAAGACTAATGAAGAATAAGGAAAATGTTTCTGATAGAACTTATGAAATAAAATGTCCGAAAGATTACCAAGAAGCATTGAATTCAGATAATAGAGAGCAATGGATTAAAGCAATGGAAGATGAGATGCAAAGGATTACTAAGTTAAAAGTTTATAAATTAATAGATAACCCTAAAGATAAAAAATTAATCAAAAGTAAGTGGATTTTTTCAATTAAGAAAAATAGTGATGGATCAATTAAAAACTTCAAAGCGAGGCTAGTAGCTACAGGATATGATCAAGTACTGGGTAGTGATTACCACGAAATTTATTCTCCAACTATAAGACCTGAAACCATAAGAATTCTAATAAAAATGGCTGCAATAAAAAATGTTATTCCTCAACAAAAGGACGTTCAAACAGCTTTTTTATATGGTGATTTAGAAGAAGAAATTTTTATGCTTCAACCTCCTGGATTTGAAAAGGGAAACAATAAGATTTGTTATCTGATGAAGAGTATTTATGAGCTAAAACAAGCAAGTAGAATGTGGAATAAGAAACTAGATGAATTATTAACCAATGCCGGAATGAAGCAATCTGCGAATGATCCATGTTTATATTATAGCAATTTTAAAAGTCATTTCTTATATCTGGGAATTCATGTGGATGATATACTTAGTGTAGGATCTGGTGAGGATTTGAGGAAAATATTTGGAAAAAAATAAAAAGAAAGATTGATATCACGGATTTAGGAGCTGCAAAAAACTTTCTTGGAATGGAATTTGAATATAGGGATGATAGCATTTTTTATAAATCAAAAGAAATATATAGAAGAAATATTGGAAGCCTATAATTTGCATGATTGCAATCCTTCGAAAACTCCGTTATGCATTTCTACAAATTATGATTTATTTGAGAATAGTAAGTCGATTGATCAAAAATACTATCAAAAAATCGTTGGAAAGTTGATTTACATAGCAACTAGAACAAGACCGGACATATGTTATGCTATAAGCAATATGAGTAGATTTAATAAAGATCCTAGAGAGGTTCACATGAATATATTGAAGAAAATATTGAGATATTTAAAGGGAACTATGAACTATGAATTGATTTACTCTAGGGGAGATTCAAATATTGTAACTTATACTGATGCGAGTTGGGACAGAACAGCTGATGCGAGATCGTATTCTGGTTTTGTTATAGAAATGGGAAACAATTTACTTAATTGGAAGAGTAATAAACAAAGATCTGTTGCTTTGTCAACTGCAGAGAGTGAATTGGAAGCCTTATCTGAAGGAATTAAATAATTAATTTGGACACGTAACATCATTAGAGAAATGAAGATTAATTTGAAAGATCAAATTACTGTTTATTGTGACAGCCAGAATGCCATTTCAATGATTAAGTCAAAAAATATGAAAGCAAGTACGAAGTACTTAAATAGAAAGCGTCACTTCATTAGACAAATTGTGGAAGATGAAGAAATTGAAGTTTTGCATATTTCTTCAGAAAAAATGAAAGCGGACCATCTCAACAAGACTGTGGATGCTGTCAAGCTTAAGAACTGCATAAGTGGTGGAGTTATTTTTGAAAAATGAAAATTGAAAATTTGAAGGGGAGATTTGTTGATGTTAATTATTTAAAATATTCATTTTAATTCTGTGATTGAAATAATCTGTGACTTAATTTATTCTGTGGTGTTGAGTGTATATAAATATATGTATTTCTTTGAGAGGAGTGTGGGAGAGAATATATGTGGAGACGTTTAGGTGTAAGAGTTATTTAGGTTTATTATAATAATTTATATTTATAGTTTTTTGTGCCTTCAATAAAGAAGTTTTATGTTTTAATAAAGAGTATTTATTTCGATTCTCCCAACACCATCGACTGGGACAAGCTGCCCGGCCTTAACTGCAAGGACGCACAGCAGCTCCTCACCTCTCAAACCACCATGAAGAGTCTAGCGCCCACGCTGACAGAGGCACAAGTCGCCACCCTCGTCGAGTTGCAGGAAACCTTCAGGGCCTCGTGCCCAGACTCCAACTCCACCATCCGCAAGACCCTCCAGAAGACCAGGAGGGTGCTGCGTGACCTACAGCGCCAATGAACCACCGCGTCGCCACCATCAACACGCGAGGGCTAGCCACTCGGGGGAGGAGCCTTGCCCTTTGTCATCTCCTCAGGCAACATCACTTGGACATCGCGTTTGTCCAGGAGACAAACGCATTTCATCTGGGCAGCGGCCAAGACCTCTGCCTCGGCTACAACGCTGTTGTATTGGCCCATCCCGTAGCCATCTCGGGATCCGGACTCGCCTACGTTTACGGGCCAGGCGTAGCCGTGATACAACAGCGCGTCCTGTGGCCGGGCCACATCGCCTTGGCAACCATAAATGTCCACGGCGAGGAGATGACGGCCATCGCCGTTCATCTGGCGCATGAACCCCGGGAGAGAAACCGGCAACTGGAGCTCCTGGCGGCGACAGCGGCACAGGAGGAGGAGGGGGCTTGCTGGATCATCGGCGATTTTAACATCAGGGATCGGGGCCCATCGTCATCATCATTGTCGGATGCCCTCGCCGCTCTACTGGACCTGGCCGCGCTGGTCGACGTGGCCACCCAGTTCGACGCCGCCCACCTGCCCACCAGAGTCGCCAGGCACGGCGACCAAATCGAATCCAGCCGCCTGGACTGGATCCTCGACCCTGCTGGAGTCCTGGATCGCGTGTCCATCTACGCGACCAGCCACTACCACCTCTCGGACCACCGCCTCGTGCTGCTCCAGGTGGGCCCGCCCACCACCGCCGTCTCCTCCCCCACCCAGCCTCGCTTGGCCGCGATGCTCCGCTCGGGCCTCGTTCTCGAACATCTGGCTGGTTACATCCGGGAGCTCGAGGAAGACACGGCGCACGATGACGACGACGGGATCCTATGGGACAGGTGGACCACCATCAAGGCGGGACTGCTGGCGGAGGCCAGATCCCTGCACGATCCGCGCCACGCTGCCAGCGACAGCTACATCTACAGGGAAAGGCGCTATATCGCGGCGCAGCTCGAGTCCTCCTCCATCCGAGCCGACTACCCATCGCTGCCGGACCTAGCACGCGCCATCCGCCTCCGACGCCCGGTCAGCGTCATCAGGGACGAGCAGGATAACATCATCGAGGGCCCCGAGCTTCGGCGGAGGGCGTTCGCGACCTTCCAGCCCCGCTTCGCCCGTCCCACCAGCGATCCAGCTGGTGCCGGAATGCCAGACCTACGCCGTCCCCGGGAGGTCCCCGTCATGGAACATCGCCATGGTGACGGACGCCATCGAGGAGGCCACCGCCCTGGGCTCGCCGCTGGCCGTCATGGGCGTCGACCTAGAGTCCGCCTTTGACTCATTGGACCGCGGCTTCCTGGAGTCCCTGCTAACATCCCTCCGCCTCCCGCCGGCCTTCATGGCCTGGATTAACATCCTCTACGCCAAGGCGGACGCCACCATTCGGGCCGGAGGCTTTCACACCACCGCCTTCCCCCTCCTCAACGGCCTACGACAGGGCTGCGCCGTGAGTGCCGCGCTCTTTAGCATCGCTACGGGGCCGCTGCTACGTCGCCTGGAGTCGACCCTCGGCGTGGGCAACGTGATCGCCTACGCCGACGACATCGTCCTCCTTTCCCATCGCGACGAAGAATTCGAGCGGGTGGCGACCGTCCTCGAAGACTTCAAGCGGGCCTCCGGTATCGCCGTCAACCTCGGGAAGAGCGCGGGCCTTTGGTGCGGCGCCTGGCGCAACCGCGGCGACTCCCCTCTCGGCGCCTCCTGGTCGACCACCTCCATCAGGGTCCTCGGGCTCGACATCGCCCCCAGGAGCTCCGTAGCCCATCAGGAGCAGCATCTTCTCGCCCTCCTGGAGTCCGCCTGCCGCCGATGGACGCCCTTCACCCGCGGCCTATCCCTCGTCGAGCGAGCTAGAGCGGCGAACTAGCGAGGTTCGTCTGGGGGCCCGAGCACACAGCGTGGCTTCCCGCCGCCGTCATGGCGAGGCCCGTTGCCATCGGAGGCCTCGGCCTCCTCGACCTGGCAACCCAACTATAGCTCGCCTGCCTCAAGGGTGTGCAGGTCGCGCTCCGCGGAGGCAGGAACGGCTTCGACTGGCTGGTCACCAGCAGCAGCGAGGCCTGGATCCGCCCTCCGCCAGACGGCATGCGTCTCCAGCCCCGCCGTCTCCGGCTGCTGAAGCTGTGGGAGGAGGCCTCCAAGATCCTGAGCCTCAATCACCGGGCGGTCCCCACATCTCAGCTGCTGGACATCCCAATCATCGGTGGCTGCCGGTTCCTTCGCCCTCCCGACCTCCTGGCCCCTGCCCGCTGGCGCGGAGCCCGAGTCCGGGACCTTCTCGCGGAGGACCACCTCATCGCCCGCCCTACGCGCTCCGTCCTGGCTGACGCCGCGGCCCTGTACGCCTTCTGCCGGAGGCTGACCTCCGAGAACGCCGTGGGCTTCGGGGGGGGGGGGGGGGGGGGAGTCTTCTTCATCTTCATTAGCTGCGGCTGTGGTGCTGCGCGGGACGGCCACGCCGTTCCTCAACGGCCTCACGACGCGCTCGGCCCGACGGGCCCTGGATCGTCCACGCCTCGCGGCCACGCCCATCTCCAGATTCATCGCGAGATGGACGCCCACCATCGCACCACCATCCAGGATCGACTGGGCCTCGCTACGGCGCTGCGCCTTCTCGGGCCACGAGGCCGACGCGGCCCTCAAGTTGGCCCTTCACGCCCTGCCGCATCTGACCCATCCTGCCTCGGCCGGCCCCTCGTGTCCTGCCTGCGAGTCCGTCGACCACTCCCTCGGCCACCGATACTGGAGCTGTCGTTCCATCAGGCCCCTCATCAGAGAGGCCTTCAACATCATCGGACGGCCCCCTGACCTGCAGGCTTGGATCTTCGCCGGGCCCGGCCTTGAGGACGACGCCCTCTCCATCCTGGCGTCGGCAAAGCTGCGCGTTTATCGCCACTTTGTACAGGTTGGGCTCGGAGAAGCGGTGGAGGACCGGCTCATCGCCTGGTTCAGGACCCTCCAGCGACGAGGTCTCCTTCCTTCATCCCCTATCTTGTAAATTATATGTAACATATGTGTAAATATTTCATTCTTTATGTAATTTATTTCTTTTCTTCTCTTTCTCTCTCTCTCTCTCGTTGATAAATCAATGTAATATTGTCTAAGATGACAATAAATAATTTTTAATTGTCAAAATTGTCACACACATACATTCATTTTTATATATATAGATTTTATTTATATGTCGGGCCACCGAATTATGGGACACCCCTCGTATACAGGTAAAAGGTTAATAAGGTTTTAGAACTGGCTGTCATTCCAGGCCCGTTCGTAGAACAGAGAAATATGCTGAATAACAAGAGATTGGTCAAATTAAAAATATTTGGAAATAAATCCTATCAAGGATGTGACAGATGAGCCTTTAACGTCGTGGTGTCAATATTCTTGGAGGTAAATCTTGGCTCGGTCAGTCGACAGTCCCACGAACTCGCAATATCTGCTTAGAAATTTTTATTTTTGTTCCTAGCCAATATCTGCATCAAACTGTAGAATAAAATGAGTGAAGACAAATGTCAGGATGAAAAAGAGCTATCTATTTTGAACAAAGCAATCAAACCTATTCATATCAAAGAACAGAGATGCAAGAAGAGATATATCCTGAATAATAGATTAGTTAAATAAAAACAAATCTGTCTTCAAAAGAGAGAGAAAATATGCATTCGGTAAGAATATGGTATCGGCTATATATATATAAGGTGTGGTTTGTATATACCAGTAACCCTAGGAGATGTATTGGACCCTAATAAATGTGAGCATAAGATTATTTACTAACCAGCTAAATTTAACGATCTCGAAAAAATGCGTTACTCTATAACCAATCCCTAACACCTTGTAAATATTGCACCCTCTAGATACCTAAGGTGAATTCTACTTGGGTGCCAAGGCTTTTTAAGCCTATTTCTTCAAAGGAGCAGTATGAGTTTAACATTATTTTTAAATAATTATAATTGGAGCATATTAGCAATATTTTATTAGTTAAAATATACTTTTCAAAATAACGTCAATTAATTTTATAATCAACTAGCAGATGTGTACCCGGCTTCGCCCGGGTTTTATCCGAGTGAAAGTTTTCCTAACGAATATTATTTATAATAATATTCCCCGGAACACACAGAATATTATGATAATAATGATAATAATATTCATTACATTATAAATTTATATAATATATAAAATACTTGCCGAATGAGCCGGGCAACGCCCGGGTTTTACCCGATTAAATGCTTTTATTCAAATACTATTCGTTACAATTATAAATTGGCGCCGTGGATGTCATTCTTGTGAAACGTCCCGCTCCAAACTTTGTGTCTGAGAAGCGATATGTTTATAAAGAGATGATCTGGCTTTGTGTCTTCTGCTCGAATGAATGTTTTTCCGTTAGAATTTTGTTCCTGCATACTAAAAATGAACTGGCTTCACCCGTGGTCTCTGCTTTTTGGAATTTTTCCGGATATAATTTTGTATCTGATAATCAAATGTGATACAGCAATAATGTCATAATCATTTTCTGATTAAAAAAAAAAAAAAACAACTATTTTTGCCCAGAACCTGTCAATTTCAAATTTTCTTTGCTAAAAATGCGACAAATATCTCTTCCATATTTTTTTCTATGTCCTGTTAAAACACGTTTTACATGTACATTAGGTCAGCTGATATTACCTCCCATCTTCACCGCTAGAGGCGCTGCTTGCGAGCGAAAGAGCAAATTTGCAAATAACTCGAAGAATATTCGGGATAGAGACCTGAAATATTCAATATAAGTTTTCCAGATTCTACTATACATACTGCTAAAATTTCAGTCATATTAGTTACGTATTTCACGTAAAAGCATTCCATTCACAAAAGCAAACGATGACAGAATTGATGACTCTGATACTTGTATATTTTAATAATAATATAAATGAGTTTTAAAAATTGTAAAAAAAAAAGTGCATCGGCCGGCAATCGAACCCGAGCCGCCCGCGTGGAGGCGAGCATTCTACCACTGAACCACCGATGCTTATAAAAAATGGCCATATTTAGGTATTTTTATTCCATTCACAAAAGCAAACGGTGACAGAATTGTTGATGATTGTTGATTATGACTCTCATACTTGTATATTTTAATATTTTTCGAGCAAACATATCCTCTCTCTCTACTGAAAAGATTTTTAAAAATATATATATAAATAAAAATATATAGAGATATACTACATGATCTTAGCCAAAAGGCCGAGAAACGATATTTTATATAGAGAGATGACCTGGCTTCGTGTGTCTTCTGCTCGAGTGAATGTTTCGCTGGTAGACTTTGTTCCTGCCTACTAAAAATTATTATCTGGCTTCGCCCGTGGTCTGCTTTAGTGAATATTCCCCTAAAGAATTTTGTTCATGTTAATCAAGCATGATACAGTAATATTGTCATAATCATTTCTGACTAAAAAATAATTGTTGCTCAGTACTTGGTTAATTATAATTTTTCTTGGTTAAAAGTGCGACAAAAAGCTCATCCAGAATTAACTCTCTGTCCTGTTCAAATTTCAGCGAGATTAGTTATATATTGAGGGCTTGCATAGCCGACAAACACATATATATATGTTCCTAGCTTTGCCCGGTTTTTACCCGAGTAAAGGTTTGCCTAAAAAACATTTTGTAAAACGATTCTAGCAAAAATTCAATCCCTACTGAAACTATACTTGTCTATACTCTCGATAATTTGAAAATTTTCCCGGTCCCTTGAAAAATACTCGATAAGTTGAAAAAAAATAGTATTAATTGGTCCACTCGGTAATTTGAAGTTGAAAGAATAGTATCTTGCCACAAACGAAGATTTGTAAATAACTGTATTTAGCTAATGTACCCGGCTTCGCCCGGTTTTTATCAGAGTAAAAGTTTGCCCAACGAACATTTGTTGAAACGATTCTAGAAAACATCCAATCCACCTATATATTGATTTATAAACTATATAAATATAAATATTATTATATGCGTTTAAATATATTTTGAAACACATAATATTTTGAAACCATTTATTATCTATATTGTAACGAAGATAAAAAAAAAAGAGCGGGAGATTCCAGAGAAATTAAGCCAGTTTATTTGCTGTTACAACTCTAAATGCGCTGCACGGAAGTGAGTGCCAGCGCGCAGAAAAAGAAAAATGATCTTAACTATGTCAAACAAAAATAGTGATATATATATGCAAAAGTTAATTTTGCATAAAACAGAATAAAAGAAATAATGTATAACTATTATTTACAAATAACTTTTACATTGATCATCAGATGAGCCAATTTTTCGACTTCTCCCATTGCTGGATTGACTTGTCGTCATAGGATAAGGATGTCTTGGATGTGAGACTCGGACGGTTCACCAATCCTTTGTGCTCTTATTTTTAGCTTTGATTCAGCCTTTCGCACAAAATGCTCTTGAACACCAAATATCTTTAGGAATTCCTCCTTAAACCTTGGCCAAAAATTTAAGCTTTCTTCTACGTTTTCAAACCAACATTTGGCCGTCCCTTCTAAATAGAAGATGACATTAACCAGGCAAAGAGATTCGTTCCAACCATTGTGCCTGGAAATGCGATCATAGTCCCTTAACCATTGATAAGGACACTCCGAGTCCTTGCCTCCAAACGCAGACGGATTTCTTGGTTGCTGAAGGATGTCCTAGTCGACTGGGATCCCTCCATTTCGCTTTTCACTGACATTTCAGTTTCCTGATCCAATTCGGTTGGCGATAAGCCTCGAAGTCTCCGGATTCTTCTCCTTGATATATCCACCTTTGAGAGGTAAGTGGGATATTACAGGGTCTCCACCAGATTGTAACGAAGATAAAGAGCGGGAGTTTCCAGAGAAATTAAGCCAGTTTATTTGCTGTTACAACTGCACGGAAGTGAGTGCCAGCGCTCAGAAAAAGAAAAGAAAAATGATCTTAACTATGTCAAACAAAAATAGTGAATATATATGCAAAAGTTAATTTTGCATAAACAGAATAAAATAAATAATATATAACTTATTTACAAATAACTTTTACAATATATATATATATTGAATGTCTGTCTGTCTGTACATGATTGATTCAAAAACCATACATCCAATCGCCGTGAAATTTTGGGATATTATTAGGTATATCCGCGGGAAGGTTTTTAAAAATAATTTCTTGAATATCTTGAATATCCTTAGAGTTATTTGCAGATTTGTATATTTAACTCGCAAGCAGCACCCCCTAGCGGGGGATAACAAGTTTTTTTATCTATAAGTTTTATTATCACTAAGTTTATTATCTTAAAGATTATTTACCATAAGTAAGATTTTCTACCTATTAATTGCGCACAAGTCAAAGTTAGTTTTATCATTTATCTACAACATATATATTGGGAGAATAGATAAAATGATGATTTTGTAATGTAGAAAATTAGGAAAGACAAAATTCAGGAAGACACGGCAATTTATTTGAGACAAGAATAATGATACAATTCCAAGGCAAGATACTATTTCTTTAACTTCCAATTACCGAGGGAACCAATTAATATTGATTTTATTCAACACATCGATTATTTTTCAAAGAACCGGGGAAAAATGTTCACTTTATCGAGTTATTCAAATTTACGAGTTTCAAATTATCAAAATATTTCTTTTATTTTTTATATAAGTTTATAGAGAATTGTTTTAACAAATATTCGTTAGACAAACCTTTACTCGGTAAAAACCGTGCGAAGCCGGGTACATCCGCTAGTCTATATATATATATATAAAATTGAATGTCTGTCTGTCTGTACTCTATAGATTCAAAAACCATACATACAATCGCCGTGATATTTTGGGATATTATTAGGTATATTCCCGGGAAGGTTTTTGAAAAATAATTTCCTGAATATCTTGAATATCCTTAGAGTTATTTGCAGATTTGTAGATTTAACTCGCAAGCAGCGCCCCATTGCGACGATGATAACAAGTTTTTTTATCTATAAGTTTTATTATCACTAAATAAATCATCTTAAAGATTATTTATCAAAAGTAAGATTTTCTACCTATTAATTGCGCACAAGTCAAAGTTAGTTTTTTCAATTTATTTGACAAAATTGCAGTTTTAATCTTCTCAGTTATGCGGGAAGAATGTTGTTTATCTGTTAAGTCGAACTGATCTCCCACGCCTTCTCATTGGACGAATGTAGCCATGTTTGTACATAAAAGGGGGTTGAAACGGAATGCGATGGAGTCGTGAATTGATGTTCGAGTTGAGACGCTTAAAATGTTCTCTGTGTGCTTGTCTGGTGTTTCTCCTCGCATACCTGTGAAACCCCGGTCCGCTCCCTGCCAACGCTACAATAAAGCTAAGTACTATTTTATTTTATTTAACAAATCGTGAGTTGTTTTTATCTCCCTTTTGTTGTTAGTGTTGTACTCTTGAGTGTACGCTTTTCTGTGTATTAAGGTACTTTAATTTAGGCCCTAGCTTATTATTGTTTTTTTTTTGTGTGTGATAACCCGCAAAAGCATTAACTTTTGTCATTGGCGAGCCCTGCCAGGATTATTGGTATTTGCACGTGTAAATTCCTGTAATTTTTATGTGCGTTTTTCTTTGTTTGAGTGGTTTATTATTTTTTTATACGTACTCCATTATGTTTGTGAACTCTATGCTTAACTTGTCAGTGTTTAATGGGGTTGATATCGAGTCTTTCATTCGGGAAGTCGAGCTTAAAGCTTGAGTAGGCAAATGGGATCCTGAGGTCAAAGCACTGCTCATGTTCGAGGCTCTATTCTTTGAAGTTAGGTTGAGCTTAGAGGAGATGGGTATCCGTAACGATAGCAGTTTCGAAAGTATTGTTAGTAAACTGAACATACTGTACCCTAAAAAGGCGCGTGGTATTAGAGAATGCCTTAAATTAATAGAAGGCCTTAAGCAGAGAGTTAGGGAAAGTCCTATGGTTTTTAAAGAAAGATTCCTGGCCATTAGAGATAAAGTAGAGTACAGATTTGACGATAGCCTAGTGTTCGAAATCTTCCTCGAAAATGTGCTCGATAAGTATAAAGAGGCTATTGTTGGCAGTGAGGCTAAATCAATAGACAAAGCAGTCAGTGTCATGGCCACGGAGGATAGTGTAGAACACCGTTGTAGCTTTATGAAAGTGGTATGTTCAGTAGAAGGGGTCGACGAAATAAAAAGCATTAAGGGTGAGAAGAAGATGCTTAGTTCCAGTGGAAAAAGGATGAAGCACGAAAATGAGCAGTGTATTAAAGACCTTAGAGGTGAGATAGAAAAACTGACTAAATTGTTTGGAAAAATCAAGCTGAGTCCACCTGAGTGTAGATTAGGACATATAGCTAGTGATTGTTGCTCAAGACAGTCTTCTATGTTTGCCAACCGCAATACTCTTGACAATGCCGAAATAGTGAACATACGTACATATGGCGGAGATCCGTATATGGAAATCTGCCTATAGTTAAGGTGAATATTAACGGCAATATGTGGCACCTGTTATATGATACAGGAAGCCAAGTCAGTATTATTGATTCTGAAAAGTGCAAGGTCTTGAAGGAGAATTGGGATGATGCACTTAAAACTTTACGTATAGTGTCAGTGACAGACCACGAGCAGACACTTACACGTGTTAAAACCTGAAGAGTTGGTAACGATAACGGCAGTGGGCTGGGAGAGATAAGGTTTTGGCTAATGTCACTCGGAGATAAGGCCTACGACGGGATTCTGGGAATCAATGATATAAGGAGATTCAATATCCCGTTGACTGCACTACGGGAGCGTTGCAACATGATTTCCTTGAAACCAGAAGACCGAGATTATGTACACCTTAGCTACGTTGCTAGTGTGCATAGACCGATGGTTTCAAGCTCCCTCGAGGAGAAATCAGTGAAGCGCATTGAAAACGAGGCTGTAAAGTTGCCACCTACTGAGTTTAACAGAAACTGTGAGTGTAGCGCTGGGTCTGTTAATAGTTTTAGAAAGCCTACTTGGGCTGAGAGGTTAAGGGTAGTGCGGAAAGCAAAGGAAACTGTCAGACAGTTTATGTCAGATAATTCTGTTAAAAAGCTTATGAATCCTAGGCCACCTTATTCCAGAAGTTTCGACAAAGGAGACCTGGTAATGCTAGCGGTTCCTAAGAATAAGGTTACTCCAACTTCTATGGGCCTTTCCGTGTGGAACCAGGGTCTCCGATGTTAACTTCAGAGTAAGAGGGGTCACCATGAACGATGTGAAAGTTGTACATGTCGTTAGGATGAAAGCGTTTATAAACAGGCGTTAAGAAGAGCTTTTAACTCTTGGACTTGAGAGAACTGAATGGAATTGGATCATTCGATTCTCATCAAGTGAGCGTCGGTCAGTTTCCTAAGTCTCTACCCAACATACCCAGCCGGTCACAGATGAGAGCTCATTGGTCCCCCATTAAACTTTGTCTACTAAAGCATATTCTATATGTGTGTGCTTGGTAATAACTCACGGTAACTCACGTAGTTTGCGCAGAATTTTCTTTTTGAAGTTTCTTTTGGGAAGAACAAGATGGAAGGCACTTTTATGGAACAGCCCGGATTCTTACATCTCCTCTCTTTAGTTTTTTTTTTTGTAATTTTATAACATGGATCCCGTGAGCTTTTTCCCACCCGACAGCGGGAGGGTTTCCTTACGGGACAATGGGAATGTTTGGGAGATTGGTTAGTTTCTTTTTTTTCTTACTTTTTTTGGAGGATACTTTTTGTCAAATTATTTAACAAACATTGCAGTTATAATCTTCTCAGTTATGCGGGAAGAATGTTGTTTATCTCTTAAGTCGAACTGATCTCCCACGCCTTCTCATTGGACGAATGTGGCCATGTTTGTACATAAAAGGGGGTTGAAACGGAATGCGATGGAGTCGTGGATTGGTGTTCGAGTTGAGACGCTTAAAGCGTTCTCTGTGTGCTTGTCTGGTGTTTCTCCTCGCATACCTGTGAAACCCCGGTCCGCTCCCTGCCAACGCTACAATAAAGCTAAGTACTTTTTTATTTTATTTAACAAATCGTGAGTTGTTTTTATCTCCCTTTTGTTGTTATTGTTGTACTCTTGAGTGTACGCTTTTCTGTGTATTAAGGTACTTTAATTTAGGCCCTAGTTTATTATTGTTTTTTTTGTGTGATAACCCGCAAAAGTATTAACTTTTGTCAGTTTTATCATTTACTAGCGGACGTACCCTGCTTCGCCCGGCTTTTACCCGAGTGAAGGTTTGTCTAACGAATCTCTCGATAAAGTGAACATTTTTTCTCGGTCCCTTGAAAAACACTCGATAAGTTGAATAAAATCATTATTAATTGGTTCCCTGGGTAATTGGAAGTTAAAGGAATAGTATATTGCCTTGGAATTGTAACATTATTCTTGTATGGATGTACCCGGCTTCGCCCGGGTTTTACCCGAGTAAAGGTTTGTCTAACGAATCTCTCGATAAAGTGAACATTTTTTCCCGGTCCCTTTAAAAATATTCGATAAGTTGAATAAAATAATTATTAATTGGTTCCCTCGGTATTTGGAAGTTAAAGGAATAATATCTTGCCTTGGAATTGTATCATTATTCTTGCCTCAAATAAATTGCCGTCTCATCCTGAATTTTGTCTTTCCTAATTTTCTACATTACAAAATCATCGTATGATCATGATAATATTCAGAGCAGATTGTTGAATTATAACAGATAAATTAGAATATTTATCTTGATTATTTTTAGGCCAAAAGTTATTTCATAAATTTTATTTGCTAGAAACCTTCTCAATACTATACTAAATAACTTCCCAAAGTTTCATGGCGTTCCAATGAGTGGTTTGGTCGGGCATAAAGGACAGACGGACACACATACATTCATTTTTATATATGTATAGATCTACAACATATATATTGGGAGAATAGATAAAATGATGATTTTGTAATGTAGAAAATTAGGAAAGACAAAATTTAGGATGACACGGCAATTTATTTAAGACAAGAAAAATGATACAATTCCGAGGCAAATATACTATTCCTTTAACTTCCAATTACCGAGGGAACCAATTAATATTGATATTTTTCAACTTATCGAGTATTTTTCAAGGGTCTGGGGAAAATGTTCACTAGATAAAACGATGATTTCGTAATGTAGAAAATTAGGAAAGACAAAATTCAGGACGACACGGCAATTTATTTAAGACAAGAAAAATGATACAATTCCGAGGCAAATATACTATTCCTTTAACTTCCAATTACCGAGGGAACCAATTATTATTGATTTTATTCAACTTATCGAGTATTTTTCAAGGGACCGGGAAAAAATGTTCACTTTATCGAGAGATTCAAATTTACGAGTTTCAAATTATCAAAATATATCTATTATTTTTTTAAATAAGTTTATATAGAATTGTTTTAACAAATGTTCGTTAGACAAACCTTTACTGGGTACGTCCGCTAGTTTTAAATAAGATATTGTCACTTTTGTGAATTCGATAATTAATTATTTCTTTTTTCTCACAATGAATTATATATATTCTTTTAAAAATTCATTTTTGTTATCATAATCACATAAAATGTATTTTTTTTTTATATAAATAAACGATAATAAACAACAACAATGTCATTTGCATCCTCATTATTATAAAACAACAACAAATTAAATTAACAATTTAAAAATATATTTCAACATACATTACATTTTAACATTTAACACAAAAACGTTACAATATTTTCTTTAAATATATATTAATATTAAAATGCCGAGTTTTTTTTTACGTCATTGGAATATTATATTACTGATTATCGGATTCTAAGACTAAACTCAATAAGATGAAATATTACAGGGATAGAACTGGTGTAACTTTGAAGCACTGTTCGATGGCTTACTGGCTAAAAGTGATCACGGCCTCATTGATAATTGGATGTATAGAACTAAACCCAGGGCCGAAAAGACAGGCCACATTGACAAATATACCTCACTCAACTCCAGACCAGGCCACGTTGACAAATATACCTCACTCAACCCCAGACCAGGCACCAATGGACGATTTAAAGCTACTGATAATTAACCTTTCGGCTGAAGTGAACAGATTGGGAGAGAAAATGGATGCAAGGTTGCTTAATATTGAGCAGAAGATGGAGGACTGGGAACGAAGAATGACGGGAATAGAAACATCTATAGCTTCGTGCACAGATGCACTGGCGACTAACACGAGGTTAATTTCTCACAATACCCTAAAAATAAGGAATCTGGAAAAACGCGCGGAGGATTTGGAGAGACGAGCCCGAGAAAACAACCTAATAATATAAGGCATTGAATCAGCAGAGACTGACAGTCGGGAACTGCTGCTACAAAAGGTCAAGAAGTTAATGGCGGAAGATATGCAGATTACTGATGATGTGGTAATTGCCGAATATCATCGCCTGGGCAGGGGACCAAAGGCGCCTATTCTGATTGGGGTTCCTGATCACGAGTCCAGAATAAGTCTCCTAAAGAACTCATCCAAACTTCGAACACTCAATATTTTTATGAGCAGGGATTACAGCCCCCAGATTAGAGAGCAGATAAAAATCTTGATAGAAAAGAGAAGGGAACTTTACAAGAAAGGTATAGGATCGAAGTTGAGGGATAATAAACTTCTCCTAAACGGCATCAACTACATGGTAGTGGAAGGACAGGTGGTGAATGCCAAAGGAGAACTAATATAGCTAGAGGCACACCAGCGGATCTCTGTAAATAGAGAGAGAGAGAGAGATGTAAATATTCAGGTAATAAAATACATACAAATGAAGATGTACAATCTAGAAACAAAACTCAACTCACAGGAACTCCTCATATTTCACATAGCAAGACTCATACTATTAAAGAAAGTCAACTTAAGGGCACAAATCTGAGACATAATAAAACTAAGATCGAAAAAATAAAACCAATGGTTGACATAGCTAAAAACGAACGATTCATGTATTGGAATATAAACGGCTTTTTTAGGATAAATTCTCTCTTTCCACTATTCGAATATTTGAAACAATTTGAGATGTTCGCGCTTACAGAAACTTGGTGCCACTTCAATATCGACTTGAACCTGGCGAACTTCGGAATGTATCAATCACCTGCTATAAAGTCATCAGATAAAGGGAGAGGCTCCGGAGGTATAATTCTCGGCATAAATAAACAACTACAGCCCCAAATTGACAATGTTGAAATCGAAACCTCTTGGATTGCAGTCACACTCAATCCAAGTTTAGACAATGACTCACCAGCGATTTGTGTAATATTCGTATATCTACCCCCAAACGATACGCATGCTACAAAACTTGGACGACTATTTCATTTGATGGAAAATAAGATATATAACGGGTTTAAAATAATACTGGTCGGCGACCTGAATGTCCGTATTGGCAATCTGGGGGGTTACCATAATCTGATAGATACTTCAAACCTTATTTCAACTACCCGAAATTCCTGTGATCTAACAAAATCTGCCAAAGCGGAAATATTTATTGACTTTCTTGATAAAAACCACTTAACTATAATAAATGGTAGATCCATTAATGATAAAAGTGGTAAATTTAAATTCATCTCCGGAAGAGGCTCTTTTGTGTTAGATCTGGCGATTGTCTCACCTGCGGTGCTTGAACACATAGCAGATTTTGAAATTGGTTGTATGCCATATTCGGATCACTTACCAATAATTTTAAAGTTTATCGGCCCTAATAATAAAACCGAAAACTGTTACATGGAGCCTAGGGCCAAAATTAAATTTTCCTGGTCAGTAGATAAAATCCCAACATATATAGAAACTTTAAAAGAATTAACTCCCGAACATCCAGCTGTGACTCCACAATTGATACTCAGGCTGAGGATTTTACTGGTTTAATACAAACGGCAATGTTACGCTCGGGGACGCGGATGGAGGCAAAAACAAAAAAATATAAAATCTAAGCCATGGTTCGACAAAGACTGTTATTTGGCTAAAAAGGAAATGAAACAAAATCTTAAATTATACGTAAAACATAATATCTCGGCCGATAAAATTGCATACTTGTCGAGTAAGAAGAAATATTCAGCTATCCTAAAGCTAAAAAAAAGGGAATATACTGACAAAATTCAAGTTATCCTCAGTAATGTAAAAGATCCTTCCCAATTTGGAAGACTATTAATTCACTTAAATATAGGAATAACCTACAAGGTGAAATTTCTACTGCAGACTGGCAGGTCTTCTATCGGGAGTTACTTGGTTCAAATTTAACAAAGTTGTACAGTTACCACTTGAGATATTGGATATTGACCCCGAATTAGATTGTGAAATATCTCTAACTGAGGTCACCACGGAAATTTCCAAATTGGGTAAAAATAAGGCTACAGGACTTGATGAAATTCCTAACGAAGCGATTAAATATTTATTAGAAGAACATACAATTTATCTCAGGAACTTATTTAATAAAATCTTAGGGACATCCCAAGTTCCTCAACAATGGACAAAAACGATAATCCACCCAATATTTAAAAATGGAGATCCGGACAACCCGTCAAATTACAAAGGAATATCCCTGATTTCTAACCTATCGAAATTATTTACATCTATCTTGAAGACAAGATTGAATGATTGGATGGAGAGAAAGTCAATTTTGGCAGAAAATCAGGCTGGTTTTAGAAAAGGCTACTCTTGTCAGGACCACATTTTCACGCTCGTATCATTAATTCAAATGACCCTTAGCCGTAGAAGGGGAAGTTATATGCCTTCTTCATTGACCTAAGGAAGGCCTTTGATACTGTGCCGCACCATCTACTTTGGAAAAAATTAGCATTAAATGGTCTGAGCTATCGATTTATTAAACTAATTAAGAACTATTATACCCAAATGACGGCAACAGTCAGATGGCGGGGTTCCTTCACGGAGGCTATCAAAATACAAGCGGGAGTATTGCAGGGGGAGCCGTTGTCACCTTATTTATTCATTCTCTTCCTAAACGATCTGGTACCCCTGTTCGATGAATCAGAATTGCCAGGCATAAATCTTTAAAATTATGGAACTATACACCTTTTACTCTATGCAGACGACATAGTGATCTTAGGAGAATCGAAAATAAATTTGCAATTGAATATTAACTTACTTAAAAAGTACTTAGAGGAGAACTGCCTAACGTTAAACCAAAATAAATCTAAAATAATGGTGTTTAGAAACGGTGGAAGAACAGCTCGTTCCGAGACATGGTTTTGGGGTCAGCAACCCCTGACAATAGTAGCTAAGTATACATATCTGGGTTACCCTCTGACTACAAAAATCTCGACCCAATATGCTTCCCAATACTTTAGAAACAAAGCACTGAATGCAATGAATGCACTTTGGAGAATCCTTACAAAGGCGCGAATAAAGTCCTTTACCTCAGTGATGAAATTCTTGACACTATTGTTCTTCCTACTTTACTATATGCGGCACCAATGTGGGCAATTAACCAGCTGAAAACAGTCAATAATACCCAAGATGCATTTCTTCGTTGGCTCTTAGACTTACCAAACTTCACACCAGGATATATCCTCAGAAGAGAATGTGGAAGAATATCAACTGAACTTAATGCTGTAAAACTCACATTAAAGTTTTTGGCCAGAATCTTAAAAATGGAGACGAGCAGATTACCACATGCTTGCTTAAACTATCTCTGGAAAGTCACCGCGAAAAAGGAAATAGAAAATAGTTTTACTCAAAATTTAATAAAAATTCTAGACTCTAAGGGATATTCCTTTCTTAAGGGCTGCGAAGACTACTTAGCCATACAGAAAGAATTGCCAGGCATAATTAGAACTACCACAGACCAACTAATTCAAAACGATCAGATTAAAATTACTGATTCAACCCACTTTGCTCACTAGAAATTTTTGAGTGAATCATTCATGACAGAGGAGTACCTACGATTAAATATCTCGCTTCCCAACAAAAGACTAGTTGCACAACATAGAGTTTTATGGCAATTTTTCAGGGAAGAAAGAAAAGACTTCTGGAAAGAAAATGGCCGGAACTGTTTACTTTGTAAGGATCTCATGGATGATAATTTGGTTCACTATTTCTTCCAATGCCCTCTCTTAACAGAAAAACGTACTTAAATTTTCCCAAGCCCTACCTCTGGTCAATTTAGATACCATCGCATATGTCAACTTCTCTCTTCAGCTCTGAATGATGAATTACTGATTGTTAGATACTTTAAGTTCTGCACAGAAGCTGGGCGCATGAGAAAGAATGCAGGGCAAAGGATACTGGAGGATGAACTATCTGTAAATAGGTAACTGAATTTGAGACAAACCTTATTTTGTTGTAAATGTTTCCTCTTCCCTCTCCTCTTGTTGACGTGTAAATATGGCGAATCCTGTATGGGGCGGAATGCCCTAAATAAAGGCTTTTGTTGTTGTTGTTGTTATTACTGATTATCAAATTAAATTTATTATACTTGGAATACATTTTAAGCATTGTTACAATTTATAAATATAATTTCATCAGATACCGCGAGAGGCGCTGCTTGCGAGTGAAAGTAGAAAATTTGCTAATAAATTTGCAAAGAATATTTATATCAAATATAATTCCAACCAGAAATCTTCACAGTTGTATAGTAAATAACTTCCTAAAGTTTCACGGCGATTGAATAATCTTACCTTTTAAAAACATTCATCGTGTAAACAAACTAACATTCATCGTGTAAACAAACCACGTGTAAATTATAAACCAATCAAATTCATTTATCGCCGCGACCAATGCTACGTCCAAGCGGTAAAAAGCTGGAACTAACGCTTTTTGGTTTTCTATTTTTTTTTTAAAAGCACATTAACCTTTTTAGTTTTTTGAATAGCCTATATGTTGAACGAAATCTTCAGCTACCTACATGCGAAATTTCATATTGATATATTCTCTAGATTTTGCGCAACGCGATAACAAACATCGATTTTGGATTTAATTTTTATAGATATTAAGGAAAGGATAAAGGAAAGGATATGCGTGATATAATAAGAGAGAGAGAGGGCAATGGAAACTAATATAATTTAAAGCCTTCCAATCAAAAATGTCAATAAAAAAGCTTTTTTTTATAAAATTTTATCGATTTATCAATTTTATAAAATCTAAATACATATCAACATTTCTTTATGCTCATTCCAATAGAGCTAAACAATACGTATTTATCATAGGAAACGCATAGGATTCTGATACGCTTCTTCCCTCCTAATTTTGGGGGAAACGATGCAATCCCCTTTTGCCGAAATATACTCAGACTATGTGTAGATGGGAGTGGCTTTTTATCACCTTCATTTCTTATATTTGACATACTATTTGATTATTTCTGTAGTCAGAGCTTTCTGAACGTCATATCTATCCATAGGCTTGTCATTAGGTTTTGTCTAAAATGATATAAGCATTCTAAAAAGATTCAATGAATCATGCCTGTGAATATTTTTTCCATCATTTAGTAAATTTTCTCTCTCTTTATGAGCATGCTAATAATTTATTATAGAATTCTGCAACTCAAATTTCAGAATTTGAGTGTTTCACTATTTCCAAGGAGGTTTTGTCAAGTTGGTCCAGCATATGTTGAGACCAGAAGGACAAGTTTGAGAATTCATGCCAACTAAGGAGCAATACAGGCTTTTTGCATCCGTATAAATCCTCTCTCGAACGTCAATTATTTTTCCCTTAGATTCCTTCTAACAGATATTTGCGTTTCTTTAGTACATCTGCGAGATTCTATAGAGATAAAGAAATAATCGCATATCCCGTGCTATCCTTTGATAAAGATTTCTTCTTTTCAAAAAAACAGGGTTTTCTTATAGCCAATGTAACTTGTAGATGAGGCGAAAATCTTTGCTTCTGATAAGACTGTTGGGTGTATATATTGGTTTCTAAATAGGGTTTTTGATAAATATATTTAAAACATTTAAAAATAATGTATAAGACCATAATTTATTTATCAAGGAATTTTTCATCCAACTTTAGAGAAAATCGATGAGAATTTCCAAAATAAATGGGTTTATAAACTTGAATATACTGTGATGTATATGAACTAGAAACTGAAATTTATAATTTATTGCTATTAAAAGAATCTTCTGACTTAGAGAAATGTTTTTTTTAAGTTAATAAATAAAGAAATAATTTTTACCAGAAAATACGAGTTTCATGGGAGCTAATAGATGGAAGCGCAGATTTTATCTCAATGAGAAGACTTGTAGCCAAAACTGAAGGAGAAAAAATAGGAAAAAAAATAAAAGATAAACAAACGGCGGTTAAAACTGTCGTTGAAGGCTTTAGTTTGTTTATGCTGCAGCCTTCTAAAATTGAACGGGAAGGGGTGAGAGGAATGGAACTTTTCAGAAATTTCTATGGACGATTTTATGGTCCCAATTACTGTCAGTTAGATTTAAGCTAGAAGTATACAAGAAGTAGGCAAGAAGTATACAATAAATAACCAAAATAGCCACGAAGTAGACAAGAAAACGATGATAAAAAGTGGAAATTTTTATGTAAAATATAGAAAAAAGTATATTCTCATAGACACAACCTAAAGAAGTTGTATATTTTAACATTAATATCGGGATTCATAAAATAACTCAGAAAGACATTTGATACACAGTAACCTTTATTGAAGACACATGATCTAACCAAGTAAACAAAATTGTCTCTTTTAAACGACTGGCGACATCAAAGACTTTCCATTTCGTCAAGTTTTGTTCATGAGTGTATACACTAAATCTACAAAATAAGACAATAAATATAGAAAAAATATGAAAGTAGCTGAAACGTACACAAGAAATACACGTACTTTTATAATAGAAATATTTACAAGTAGTATTCAAAAATATTCAAAAACGCCAGAGCTAGTTTCAGAGAAGAACGTGGTATGCGCCATGTTAATTTCAACATATGTTAGCGTTATTTACTGTTGTCATTTGAAGAAGGCAAACAGGATAATTAGGTAGGAATAGAGGTAGAATAGCAATAAACACCTCTACATATTCACTCTAAGCTAGCGTAAAAAAAGGTTCCAAAAGATACTATTATTTATAGAAGATATGTAAAAATGTGGGCACCAATGTTTTATGAGACAAATATTTTTAAGCTAAGTCCGAGTTCACATCTTTAAAGCAAGTTTTATAATTTTATGTAAAACGGATCATGTGAAATTGCAGAATTCCTTACTCCTAGGTTAACAAACGTTGGCTTCCAAATTAGAGAAATATGGCGCTAGAGCCTTTTCCCCGAATTCCCCGTTCATAGTAAAGGTAATTGAAAATCCCATTACAAAACCAGTCAAAATTTTGTCACTAGGACAAATTAAGAAAGTCACATATCAGTAACATGAAAGGACATCAATAATGTAAAATACATGATAGATGAAACAAGACGATCCATGAACAGAGAATGAAAGAACATTACAGGACCGTGAAGGATAATGATCCTAAATCCCTCATAATTCGCCATAACATGGAAACAGGCTACAAGTAAGGAATAAGTAAAATACCACTACAAGAACGTCGCGTGACACAAAAGCAAAAGGTTTATAATTAAAATATTTTATTTCATCTATATTCAATAAGATAAATAGAAAGATACCAAAAGGCTGTCCAGAATGTTGTAGCGGGTCCGACAAACAGTTGCCCCAGGTAGATGGTTGCTATGAACAAAATGAGTGTAGATTTCTGAACCCAGCGCCTCGTCACTTTACTTCAATGAAGTGGTTACAAAGGCACCGCGACAGTTCGCTGCTGGGCGAAGTGCCGTTTTGAATCAATCCAAACCTGGGTACAAACGGTCTCCATTATTGTGTCAAAAGCTTGGTGACTCCGGGGGGAGCGTCTCCTTACTCCCCCGACTATTGTAAATGGACCGTGGGAAGTACTCACTCGGGAGAAACCTTCTCAACCAACGATATCAGAACAACTCTCCGCAGCTCACATTCGGGGAGTGGGAATTAACCAACTAATCTGAGGTCCAATTTATTCCAATAACAGTTATGATATATTGGGTCACATTATAGGGCTTTGGACATGTGATTTTTGTTCTATACTATGATCAATGATATTGAGAGAAAACTCGCTTTATAAACCTCTTTATTCCTAATAAATAGAAACTATATAACTAGGAAACGTGCAAAATTTAAAGATATAAAGAAGAGAGAAATCACTATGAATATAAACAACGCACAAAAATAATCATCAACATAAAAACCTAAAAGTTGTGTTGTTTTTAGTGCTGTAAGGTTCTAGGTTCAGTTAAGTGACGGATATCTTTTGCTGGATCCAGAACCTAGGCGACTACGGCAAATCAGTTCTTCCTGTTATACCTATTCTTTAGAGGTAGTGAGCTCTGAATAGGTCACCAAACCTCTCGATATGCGGGGAATGCGCCCTGCTTCGCCTGACCTGTAACAGAGACCACACCAAGCAACATCGCTTAGTTAACAACGTCTATTTTCGGACATAACAGAGACAACACTAAGCAACATCGCTTCGTTGACAACGTCTGTTTTCGGACATAACAGAGACCGAACCAAGCAACGCCGCATCGTTGCCAACGTCTGTTTTCGAACATTAAAAGAGGCCACACCAAGCAACGCCGCGTCGTTGACAACGTCTGTGTTCGGACATAACAGAGACAACACCAAGAAACGCCGCGTCGTTGACAACATCTGTTTATGGATATAACAGAGAAGGCCCCAAGCAACATCGCGTCGTTGACAATGTCTGTGTTCGAACAAAACAGAGATGGCACCAAGCAACATCGCATCGTTAAAAACGTCTGTTTTTGACATACAAGAGACGGCACTAAATAGAACCGAGTGGTTTTGATCATATATGCTCTATAAAATTACAAGCACCGAACCGGACAACACCGCGTGATTCACCATGTATGTTTTAAAACATGAAAATACCAAATGACTGACCACATATGTTTTAGAACATAACAAGACTCCGCAACAAAGAGATCGCACCAAACAAGACGTCGTGGTTCATCACGTATGTTTTAGAATATAATAGAGACCGCACCAAACAAGACCTCGTGGTTGATCACGCATGTTTTAGAATATAGAAGAGACCGCAACAAAAAAGACCTCGTGGTTGACCACGTGTGTTTTAGAATATAACAGATACCGCTCCAAACAAGACCTCGTGGTTTTTAACGTATGTTTTAGAATATAACAGATACAGCACCAAACAAAACCTTGTGGTTGACCACGTATGTTTTAGTGACAAAAATTACTATTACGGGTTATCACACAAAAATCAATAAACTAAGGCCTACAGTAAGAGTAACTTAAACACAGAAAAAGGTACATTCAAGAGTACAACACCAACAACATAAAGGGGGTAAACAAAAAAAAAGCACGATTTGTTAAATAAAATAAAAACAGCACATTTATTTTATTTGCAGCATTGATAAGGAGCGGACCGGGGTTTCACAGGTATGCGAAGAGAATCGACAGACAAGCACACATAGAACGCTTTAAGCTTCTACACTCGAGCACCACTCCACGACTCCTCGCATTCCGTTTCAACCCTCTTTTATGTACAAACATAGCTACATTCGTCCAATAAGAAGGCGTGGGAGATCAGTTCACTTAACAAATAATCAACATTCTTCCCGCATAACTGAGAAAATAAAAACTTCTATGTTTGTCAAATTATTTGACAAAAAGTATCCTTCCAAAGAAAAAAAAGAAACTAACCAATCTCCCAAACATTCTTATTGTCCCGTAAGGAAAACCTCCCGCTGTCAGGAGGGGAAAAGCTCACGGGAGCCATGTTATAAAGTTACAAAATAAAAACTAAAGAGAGGAGATGTAAGCATCCGGGTCGTTCCATAAAAGTGCCTTCCATCTTGTTCCTTCCTAAAGAAACTTCAAAAAAGGAAAAATCTGCGCAAACTACGTGAGTTACCATGAGTTATTAATAAGCACACACATATATAATATGCTTTAGTAGACAGAGTTTAATGGGGGACCAATAAGCTCTCATCAGGAACCGGCTGGGTATGTTAAGTAGAGACTTTGGGTACTGACAGACGCTCACTTGATGAGAAACCGAACGATCCAATTCCTTTCAGTTCTCTCAAATCCTAAGAGTTAAAAGATCTAAACGTCTGTTTATAAACGCTTTCATCCTATCGACATGTACAACTTCCACATCGTGCATTTTAACCCCTCTTACTGTGAAGTTGACATCGGAGACCCTAGCTTCCACACGGAAAGGCCCATAGAAGTTGGAGTAACCTTCAGCCTTAGGAACAGCTAGCATTACCAGGTCTCCTCTGTCGAAACCTCTGGTATAAGGTGGCCTAGGATTGATAAGCTTTTTAACATAATCACCTGACATAAACTGTCTGACAGTTTCCTTTGCTTTCCGCATTACCCTCAACCTCTCAGCCCAAGTAGGCTTTCTAAAATTATTAACAGACCCAGCGCTACACTCACAGTTTATGTTAAACTCAGTAGATGGCAACTTTACAGCCTCGTTTTCAATGCGCCTCATCGATATATCATCTAAGGAGCTTGAAACCATTGGTCTAGGTGCACTGGAAACGCAGCTAAAGTCTACATAATCACGGTCCTCTGGTTTCAAGGAAATCATGTTGCAACGCTCCCTAATGGCAGGCAACTGGATATTGAATCTCCTTATATCATTGATTCCCAGAATCCCGTCGTAGGCCTTATCTCCGAGTGACATTAGCCAAAATTTTATCTCTCCCAGCTCGCTGCCGTTTTCGTTACCAACTCTACAGGTTTCAACACGTGTAAGTGTCTGCTCGTGTCCTGTCACTGAAACTATACGTAAAGTTTTAAGTGCATCGTCCCAATTCTCCTTCAAGACCTTGCACTTTTCAGAATCAATAATACTGACTTGCCTTCCTGTATCATATAACAGGTGCCACATATTGCCGTTAATATTCACCTTAACTATTGGCAGATTTCCATATTGATCTTCGCCATATGAACGTATGTTCACTATCTCAGCATTGTCAAGAGTATTGCGGTTAGCAAACATAGAAGACTGTCTCGAGCAATCACTGCCATATGTCCTAACCTACACTCAGGTGGACTCAGCTTGATTTCGCCCAACAATTTAGTCATTTTTTCTATCTCACCTATAAGGGCTTTAATACACTTCTCATTCTCGTGCTTTATCCTGTTTACACTGGAACTAAGCATGTTATCTCACCCTTAATTCTATTTATTTCTTCAACCCCTTCTACTGAACATACCCCTTTCATAAAGCTGCAACGGTGTTCTACACTATCCTCCGTGGCCATGACACTGACTGCTTTGTCTATTGATTTAGCCTCAATGCGAACAATAGCCTCTCTATACTTATCGAGCACATTTTCGAGGAAAATTTCTTAAACTAAACTATCGTCAAATCTGTACTCTATCTCTATATAATGGCCAGGATTCTTTCTTTAAAAACCATAGGACTTTCCCCAACTCTCTTCTTAAGACCTTCTATTAATATAAGGCATTCCCTAATACCACGCACTTTCTTAGGGTACAATATGTTCAGTTTACTAACAAAACTTTCGAAACTGCTATCGTTACGGATATCCATCTCCTCTAAGCTTAACCTAACTTCAGGGGATAGAGCCTCGAACATGAGCAATGCTTTGACATCAGGATCCCATTTGCCTACTCGAGCTTTAAGGTCGACTCCCGAATGAAAGACTCGATATCAACCCCATTAAAAAACTGAAAAGTTGAGCATAGAGTTTACAAACATGATAGTGTACAAAAATAATAATAATAAATCACTCAATCAAAGAAAAAACAGCACGTAAAAATTACAGGAATTTACACGTGCAAACACCAGTATTCCTGGCAGGGCTCGCCAATGACAAAATTTACTATTACGAGTTATCACACAAGAAGCAATAAACTAGGGCCTACAGTAAGAGTAATTTAAACACAGAAAAAGGTACACTCAAGAGTACAACACCAATAACAAAAAAGGGGCAAACAATAAAAAACACAATTTGTTAAATAAAATAAAAACAGTACTTATCTTTTATTTGCAGCGTTTATAGGTGCGGACCGGGGTTTCACAGGTATGCCAGGAGAATCACCAGACAAGCACACAGAGAACTCTTTAAGCGTCTCCACTCGAACACCACTCCACGACTCCCGCATTCCGTTTCAACCCTCTTTTTGTACAAACATGGCCACATTCGTCCAATGAGAAGGCGTAGGAGATCAGTTCGCTTAACAAATAAACAACATTCTTCCCGCATATCTGAGAAAATTAAAACTTCTATGTGTTTATCAAATAATTTGACAATAGAATATAACAGATACCGCACCAAACAAGACATCGTGGTTGACCTCGTATATTTTAGAATATAACAGATACCGCACCAAACAAGAACTCGTGGTTGACCACGTATATTTTAGAATATAACAGAGACCGCACTAAACAAAACCTAGTTGTTGACCACGTATGTTTCATTAATATAACAGAGACCGCACCAAACAAGACTTCGTGGTTCACCACGTATGTTTTATAATATAACAGAGACCGCACCAAACAAGACTTCGTGGTTGACCACGTATGTTTCATAATATAACAGAGACCGCACCAAACAAAACCTCGATGTTGACCACGTATGTTTCATAATATAACAGATACCGCACCAAACAAGACTTCGTGGTTGACCACGTATATTTTATAATATAACAGAGACCGCACCAAACAAGACCTCGTGGTTGAACACGTATGTTTTATAATATAACAGACACCGCACCAAACAAGACTTCGTGGTTGACCACGTATGTTTTAGAATATAACAGATACCGCACCAAACAAGACTTCGTGGTTGACCACGTATGTTTTAGAATATAACAGAGACCGCACCAAACAAGACCTCGTGGTTGACCACGTATATTTTAGAATATAACAGATACCGCACCAAAGAAGACCTCGTGGTTGACCACGTATATTTAGAATATAACAGAGACCGCACTAAACAAAACCTAGTTGTTGACCACGTATGTTTCATAATATAACAGAGACCGCACCAAATAAGACTTCGTGGTTCACCACGTATGTTTTATAATATAACAGAGACCGCACCAAACAAGACCTCGTGTTTGACCACGTATGTTTCATAATATAACAGATACCGCACCAAACAAGACTTCGTTGTTGACCACGTATGTTTCATAATATAACAGAGACCGCACCAAACAAGACTTCGTGGTTGACCACGTATGTTTTATAATATAACAGAGACCGCACCAAACAAGACCTCGTGGTTGAACACGTATGTTTTATAATATAACAGACACCGCACCAAACAAGACTTAGTGGTTGACCACGTATGTTTTAGAATATAACAGATACCACACCAAACAAGACCTCGTGGTTGATCACGTAAGTTTCAGAATATAACAGAGACCGCACCAAACAAAACCTCGTGATTGACCACGTATGTTTTAGAATATAACAGAGACCGCACCAAACAAGACCTCGTGGTTGATTACGTATGTTTTAGAATACAATAGGTACCACACCAAACAAGACCTCGTGGTTGACCACGTATGTTTTAGAACAAGCATGTCAAACTCAAATCCTAACACGGGCCAAATAAAAAAGTAATAAGATTATGTGGGCCGCAAAAAAAGAAAACAAGTAATTAAATTTTTATAGTAACATTTATGTAGGTTTATTTTAAAAATTACTAATAAGAAAAAAGAAAGTAAAGTTAATATTTTCTCCCTGATATTTGGCATCTCTTTTCTGCTACCATCTTTCCTACTTTTTTAAATTAAAATATATTATCTGGTGGGCCGCAAATTTATTCGTTGTGGGCCGCACGAGGCCCGCGGGCCGCGAGTTTGACATGCTTGTTTTAGAATATAACAGAGACCGCACCAAACAAAACCTCGTGGTTGACCACGTATGTTTTAGAATATAACAGAGAGAGACCGCACCAAACAAAAGACATCGTGGTTGACCACGTATGTTTTAGAATATAACAGAGACCGCACCAAACAAGACGTCGTGGTTGACCACGTATGTTTTATAATATAACAGACACCGCTTCAAACAAGACCACGACCCAGTTTGGTCAAGGCGGACGGCGAGTAATTAGACGACGCACGGGATCCATTTCCTGCCAGCGCCACCGGGCACCCCACCCTTCCAGCCGCCCAAGGACAACTCCGTGGTCGGCAATTAGAGACCTTCGGATCATCTTTAATTCCCTTCCTCTCGTGCGCGCGCCTCCAACCTCCTTCATTTTAAACAGTTTACGGGGAACAAACTATACGTTTCAAACGCATTAAATCGAATATATTATATTTTCAAATATAAGCATTTCTCTCTTGGCAACTTTAAAATGTTTTATATCATAATTATATATAGTATATATAATATTGAGGAAAATGTAGAGAAATTAAATTGTTGAATTATTTTTGTGTTATTCATTTGAATCTCATTAAATTTAAGATCTTTTTGTTCTTCTCTCCGACAACCGGCTCACGGCTTAAGAAGACAGCCCACACCCATTTATATAAACCAACATTTATCAAAGAAAATGGATTCTCCAACTCAATAAAATTGGCATATTTATAACTATAGTTTTTAAAAATAATTTTAAAAAGTCACGAACAAATTTTCTGCCATTGATGTGATGTTGATGTAATAGTGATCACTTCAAGGAATTAAAACCCACCATACTTAGGCTAAAGATAGAGATCGATGTTAAATTACTAAATACTCTTAGTTTCCCTTCATCAATGCTGGTTATCACCGTCAACCTACTGTCTAGAGAAATATTCAACATCGTGGAAGAATTAGCCTAACATTGGGGGGCTAGCTATCCGATGGATGCTGGTGGGAAAAGACGGGTGGATAATAGCCGCAGCAATCCAAAAATGTTGTTGGAAATAAGAGATGATGTATGTTCACGACCTACTACAATATATAGAGGTCTGACTTGGAGCCAGCTCCCTTGCTGGATCTCTATGTCGAGCCCGAGCAAATTAAAAAAAAAAACTGCATATAATTCTGTAGGTGTTAGAGTTTAACAGAAAATTGTCTGCATGATCGTGTTGATGCTCTTATATAGTACACATTTATCAAATAGACTAAACAAAATCGTACACACTACGCCAAATAATCGGAGTGTCTAAATAATGTAATGACACGCTACATCAGCTGAACGAAGTGTCTAAATAATACAATGATACAATACGTCAGCTGAGCAGAGTGTTTAAATAATACAATGCCACACTACGCCAATAAAACGTAGTTTCTGCATAATAGAACGGCATACAGCGCCAATTAATCGAATAGTATATACAATACAATGACGCACTGCGTCAACTAATCGAATTGTCTATACAATGCAATGACACAACACGAAAACTAATCGAAGAGTATATACAATGCAATGACACAACACGACAACTAATCGAATATTCTACACAATATAATGCACTGATATCATTCACCCTGAAGGGTGATCGGTGGAAGGGTGGTCTAAACCATTGGTTATTGACCGCTACGACCTGGGATCGAATCCTGCATTGGGCACTTTTTTTTTCTAATTTAAAAGAAAAATGCCTCAATGTCCCCCGATTTTAGAAAAGTCCAACCCCACCAGCGAGTGCAAGTAACCAAATGACACAACACGACAACTAATCAAGATTCTACACAATATAATGACACAGCACGACCACTAATCGAAGATTCTGCACAATATAATTACATAACACGACAACTAATCGAAGAGTTTATACATCAATAGCACAACACGACAACTAATCGAAGAGTCTATACAATACAATGACACAACACGACAACTAATCGAAGATTCTACACAATATAATGACACAACACGACAACTATTCGAAGAGTCTATACATTGCAATGACACAACACGACAACTAATCGAAAAGTCTATATAATACAACGCACCAACTGATCGAAGTGTCGTTACAATACGGTGTATATTCAAGCCAATCAATTATATTATTGCTATATTTAGGTCGAGGTAAAAAAAAAAAGGTAAGAAATGGCCAGCTCTGGTCTGTTTGCGCATTCATTCTCCTATATAATCCAAGCCTACGGAATTGTCTACATAATACGATGGATGACCAAACGATCAAATATTTACATAATACGTAGAGGTGACGATAACATTTAGACATAACAGCCGTAAGCCTTGTCACTCTGATACATGTATCTACCATATGGTTTCTCCTACCCTTATTCCTCTTTGTTATTTTTCACGTAATTATACCCAGCTGCTTTCTTGGAAATATATCTTTACACCCAAATAGTGGGTAAATATAGTTTCGAGTATTTCCATGTGGTTTTGGGTTTTTTGATAGTAAAATATGTGAAGTAGTATTTATATATTTTTACACAATTAATCAGATACGACGGAATTCGGTACTTAAGCCGCAAGTTATCCCTCAAGGTTATGAACTTTTTCTTTTATCATTTAATGGCGCCTGCTTCGTTTTAAAGCTTATGATACTTACTGACGTGTATATCTTTGTTACACACAAACTATTATTTCAATTTATATGTTCAATTTTAACCATCTCTATTGTCAAATCTTCACGAGTGAATAAATACCTCGATATTCGAGAGTGTTTTTAATAATTTAATTTTATCTGGAGTGATGTACGATTATTTTAGCAATTACCTCATAGGTTATGTGTGAAAAATATTAGCACAATAAATAATATTTCGTTAGATGTAAAAAAGAATGGAGAACTCAATAATAAACTAAATCCTATATTTTAAGGTTAAGTTATTTCGCCAGCGATTGTAACTCGATTTTTAATGATATTTTGTTTCATTTTTTCTTAATAAAATTTAAGGGTAGTTGGCGATAAGGTTGTCGAACAATAATTTCAAGTGGTTGCGATTGTTTTATGAGCGTGAACGAGAGCAATTTATCGTTGTTTCGGGACTTCATGGAATAAGTGTCTGTTTTATATGACTCGGGTTGTAATAATTTACCACTTGGTAAACTGTTTGAGGGTTCATTGTTCCAAGAGCAAACTATCATACCTCAATATCGTCGATAAAAATAGAGAAATGAATGGAACAAATCTAATGTCTCCCAACACACACGAAGTATATCAGATAATCACTTATCGATAACTTCACTTGTCCCGATAACAGCTTTAGTAACGGTCTAGGTGATTTCCTCTTGGAGAAGGAAATTACTATTCTTTTTCAAATATAAACGTTTTCGATTTTAATGAACGCATGTATGAGATGTTCTTGAATTTTACTCATAACAAAAAAATAAAAAATATAGGTAAGATGTCATAGCGTCTGCTCACCTATAGTGAATCTGGCCAAAATTCACCTTCTAAATTCTTTCAATACAGCGATCGGCTGCGAATCTTTGTAACGAGGAGTCTAAAGAACAAAGCCCAAAGCATCCCTACAGTTTCAAACTTAGAAAGCGAAAAAAGCACTTCTAAGTCGCCTCTTCCTTTTTCTAACAAGCATCTAGTTATAAATGTTAATTTGGGTGATGAGAGAAAAAGGCTTATTATAGGTCCGAGGAAGCAATTTATCAACACCCCATTGCATCATCGCCCAACTTTATCAGCGTCCAACCTTTCACCACACTCCACTTTTATCTCCAAACAGAACGGCTGTAGCGACCGACAGTTCATCTCCGCTACTCCCTGGAATGGCCTCGCGGCTTGTTAACGTTGGTCCTGGTGTTTACAAAACTCCTGGCTTGCCCTCTCCAACTTATTTATATACCATTTTAGTGTGTGCCGACTATATAATCTAAACAGTAAAATAATAGAGCGCCACGGAATATTTAACTGGCAAAATCTCTGGGAGGGTTCACCACTAATAAACCAAGCCCTCCCAATATTTTATCTTTGCATCGAGGACAGTAGGAAATGGTTTATTTAAAAGAGAAAGAAATATGCGCGAAAATATTATATAATTTTGAATGCAGTTGGCCCACTTCATGTAACTATGAACCATTTGTTAATAAATATTTCAAAACCATTGATGAGTGGGAAGTAAATTTAAGATAGCATACCATTTGAGTAAAAGGCGATCCCCGTTGAAAATAATTATACATAAAAGGGCGTATTTCGAGCTCATTGTGATTTAATATGTAGCAACCGACTAGCAAAGTGTTTGCTATATTCTTAGCTCTTCTGTAAATGTGATCGTCTCCCGCCGCTTTTATTTTCACTCAGATACATCTAATTGCTCAATGACAGAAGATAAAATATTTTATTTTTCCTTTTTAGTGTATTTAAATGAAAGCTTTTTTGAAATTTATTTCTACCTATTATAATTATTTAGTTAGTTTTTGGTCATAGGTCATTTTGGTTAAAAGTTCACTGGGGATTAGGCCTTAAATATACGGAAGCCTGCTCGCGGCGGATTGGTCAATAAAGGGTACGTAAGGGACGTAACATAGACTTAAAAATATATATATAGAAATTTGTTCATTCCTGGCCACTCCGACAACCCAGAAATCTGAAATTTGTATACTTGCATTGTTCATTGGACTGAGTGAGTGTTAAAAGTTTCATACTTCTATGTGATCTGGAAGTATATTAAAATTAATTTACAAAATTCGAAAGGCAATTTATAAATTTGTCAATTTCCGGCCACATCGTCAACCCAAAAGTCTGAAAATTTGTCAAATTGCATTGTAATCGGGTTCTGAAAAGTGACCTAATCTCAAATTCCTACGTGCTCTAGAAGTATACTAAAAATCGATAACAAGATTTGTGGACAGACAGGGAAAGCGAGTTAAATAAAAGCTTTTAATAATATACCATGTGCTACGGAGCCACAAGTAAGATTCTTCTTCTAGATATGGTTCAGAAAAGACTCGGCTAAATTTTAGAATAAGAATTTCGTTCTAACAACAACATCGCTATTTTTAACTTCAATAGTCGCAATATTTGGCAAACTTCAGAAAAACATTAAAATTGTACAGGTATAATAAATAATTGGTTTTAAAATCACTATAACTATTTTTTCTCAGTTGTGCTAAAGGAGCAGACAGTTTTCCAACTAGAATGAGTGGATAATTAAAACACTTAGAGGAGGCTATTAAAAAAAAATAGAGCTACATCGACCGTTATTGAGTTATTTCCCGGTGTCACCCTCCCCACAGAAAATGTCAATGTCTCAAAAAGCCATTTAGAGGTTTACTAACCCTATACTTTATTCCCAATCTCTCTATGCTATTGTGAAACTGTGCCCATTATGATTTTATAGATTATATGTCAATTAAAACCTATGTGCACAAATTGTTTTCAAACAACGTTGAAAACATTAAGAAAAATATGAACTTATTAAAGCTCCACTTTTAAATGAATAGAGATTTTAATTAGGAAAACACATTTAAGATAAACTTTTGAATTAATTAAAACTTATCCATTGTCTCTTAATTGAGAATAAATATTGAATATAAGAAAATTGTGATATGTTCATAATCAAAACCGCGAACTCGACCACTCGCTCTTCAACTGGCAAAATTAAACCTAAGAGTGAACAGGGGTGTGTGTGGCGTGATTTGTATTTATAGATAGTTATCATAATGTGTGTGTTGAATATGACGGAATAGCTCTGGAATATCTTTTATGTTGATACTGTTCCGCTACTATTGTACTAGCCGATTAATTCCAGACGTCCCTTCAGAAGAGAGTTTCGTCTGATATGAAAAAAAAAATTCAATACTGTTTTTGATTTTTTTTTTTTTTGACTATTGAAAAAATTAAAGTCAATAAACCTTTTTAATTTCCAAATTATCTCTCTCACACACAGATCTGTAGCCGAAGTGATAATAAATAGAGCGCATTTTGAGGACCGTAGATATCGATTGTAAAACGAAAAATTTTATTTTATAGGCAGCGGTCTACAAAACGGGAGTAAAGCCGAGAGGAAGAAGTGATGGAGAGCATTGATGATGCCAGCCAATCCTCTTCCAACCAACCACATCTAGCATCCTCTCCCAAGAAGAACATCAATGGTGGGGCCAGGTCGCTAAATGAGATAACTACTCGAAGGGGGATTTTGCAATACACTAAAGATGCCAACCAGGATTACTCATCGAAAAAAAGAAAAAAGTACCTTTCCTTTTTATAAACTACACTTTCTATCTTCAACTCTCTAATTGCTTGTCATTATTTTTAAAAGCCCTGCTAAATGTCGTAAATTGCTAGTGAAATAGCTACTGCTCTGATTAGGGCATCATCCTAGTAATTATAGGAAGCTGCTTGATGTCCTAATTGCACCTCAGAACTCCCCCGAGACCGCTTCATTAAATTTTATTCTTCATTATATTGTCACCGCTCTCGTAACCGAGTTGGTGAAAGAAACCTCAACTACGGTGACCAGATCGCGCCAAGACATCAAGGTAAAGGGCAAAAAGCTATCGAAACCTCTTACATATATAGAAGGCCCAAACTTTCGAATAAATTATACTAAAAACGTATAGAAGAGTAATGTTTGAAATTTGTATATCAAATGTTATTTTTATTTGTTATAGTAAAATAAAAATTGTCATAAAAAAATAATTTAAAAAAGGATGGTGGGGGACAGCTCTATAGTTTATAGAGTCTCTCAAAATAGTGTTATGAATAGATGATAACTCTATCAAGCTGTTTTAAAGAGATTTTGAAATATTTGCTGAAGTAATTTAACTGAATAAATTATGTATCGAATTTCAAACAACTTAATTTAACATTACATAATTTTAAATATGGCCATAGAGAGAGCGAGCCTCTCATAAAAATTCCACAAATTGCTTCCATATAATTCTAGGGCACAAAGCAAAAATTGCCCATTAATATAATTATTTTGCATAATTGATTATCGCGTCTGCAACATTTGATGGGGCAGCGGAGATATGCAGATGAAGACAGGTTTCAGACTCGATCCATTAGGTGCCGCCAGCGTTTTGGGGAGACGGTTTGGTAGGGTTAGGTGGGACTGGCTGCCATTATTTGGAATCATTCACAGATATTTTGTGAACGTTTTCAACAAAATTGTCTTTGAGGCTTTTTAAAAATTGTATATATATATATAATATTTAATCATTCGAAATCCTCCAATATTTACACATATTAAATTCGTATTTTTCCATAACGACTATTTTTATTTGCTGGTATTTATATAAAAAAAAAAGAATTGAAGGACGCTTACACTATATAAATTTTAGCTGGATTCAACCTATAGCTTTATATATTGGGAAAATATAAAACACACCATTTTATAGCGGTACCTTTTAAAAGTTAAATATCAGAAATTACTCTAAAAACGGTATATAAAATAAAACAAATATCGCTGTAATGATGATAAATTTACCATTTATTTTTATTCATAGCTCACCGTGTGGAAGTAGATTTTTCTAACAAGGTTTTAATTCAAAATCGAAACGTCCGAAGGAATGTGCGGGTCATACTTGGTGTTCTCCTCGGGTCTGGGATGTTGATGACTTCTACTGACTCTCATTTAGAGTTATTTATGAATATAAAAACACGAAATTTCCAAGGTATTATTTTGAAAGCAATCTAAACGTTATATTTATAATATATATATATATATATATATATATATATATATATGTATACATAATAGTTTTATAATAAATTAAATTTGAAATGTAAATATATATTGTCAGTATAACAAGCTATATCTTTTAAAACCTTAAAATATGGTCCTAAAATCATTAGTTGAGAATTTTTGCCCATGAGAAGTGTTTTGGATGATATTTTGGTGATATAGTTTCCTCTTGAAAAGATAGGTAGAGTTCAGACTTTTACAAATAGTCTGCATTCTATCTCATGTTTAATGCAGTAGTCCACTAAGGAATTCACACACAAGCAAAAGACATTTAATATGATGTATAAAACTATCGGATAAACTTGTTAGCATTATAAATCCACCCAAGCCTTCCAACCATATAAAAGAAAATAGGAAGTTTCCTTCTTTCTAAGATCTAATGAGAGTGAATATACTTGTTATATATAAGAGGCAGGAGTTCCTGTACCCGAATCTTGTCATATATTTGTGCAATGAAGGTGTATAGATGTTATCTATATTAATAAAATGCAAATTTCATAAGTGTTGTTCACTAAAAACTTTCGTTACAATGCATCAATTTCGACCAAATTTTCAACATTCATGTAAAACGAGATGGAGCAGGTTTTGCTTAACATCAAAATATTTTTCCCTAACATTAACATGCGTAACTTCGCTGTTATCGATTACTAGCCGAATGACCCGGGCAACGCCCGGGTTTTACCCGATTAAATGTTTTTATTCAAATACTATTCGTTACAATTATAAATTGGCGCCGTGGATGTCACTCTTGTGAAACGTCCCGCTCCAAACTTTGTGTCTGAGAAGCAATATTTTTATAGAAAGATGATCTGGCTTTTGTTTTCTGCTCGAATGAATGTTTTTCTGTTAGAATTTTGTTCCTGCGTACAAAATAGTGAACTGGTTTCACCCGTGGTCTCTGCTTTTTGGAATTTTTCCGATATAATTTTGTATCAGATAATCAAATCATCATTTTCTGACTAAAAATATATAGTTTTAATAATTGATTTATATATTTTTTTAAATAGCCTATCGTCTTCCCCGTATTTTTTTACCTATGTATGGAAATTTTGGTTTGAATTAGTGAACTACTGCGAATTTGTATACCGGACATACAAACCAACAAACAAACAAACAGACAGACAAACATACAAACATTCATTTATATATATAGAGAGATATAATATAAATGAGTTTTAAAAATTGTAAAAAAAAAAATGCATCGGCCGGGAATCGAACCCGGACCGCCCGCGTGGCAGGCGAGCATTCTACCACTGAACCACCGATGCTTAAAAAAAATGCCATATTTAGGTATTCATTCCATTCCGGATTAGTCCGCGTAAAAAAAAAGTTCTTCAAATGAAAAAAAGAAATAGCCAAAAATACTAATCAAAATGCAGCCGAAAATTTTCCTCAGGTTTATAAAAAGCGACATGCAAAATTTGGTACCAATTGGTTCAGTAGTTTTTGAGTTTATCGCGAAACAGACAGACAGACAGAAATTGACTTTTATATAGATATATAGAATATAGAATATATAGAATAGATAGATAGATATAGATAGAAATACAAAAAAAAAATCAACAGAGTTAATTTTATTTATATATAAATACAAAATTAAATTTCAACAGAGTTAATTTTTTTACATACTAGCTAATAATCTCAATCTAAAAAATATTCAAAACAAGCAATTTTAAGATAACACCATATGTAAAACAGTTGGCCAAGAAAACAAATAACGTGTAATATACAGGGTGATCCAAAAGTCCCGCACAACTTTAAAAATTAATAACTCCGCGAATATTTGCGCTAGAGCAATGCGGTAAACACCATTGTGTTCAGGATGCAATGGGATTTTTTATGGCAAATAATGAAAAATTCGAAATTGATTTTAATTACAACTTTATTCGCTAGATGGCGCTCTACCAGAATCAGAGATTCAGCGGCCAAATTGTTTGATAAATTGAAAAATATAACTGAACGACACGTATTTTTCCTTTTTGAAAACAAGGAAAGAACCCTAATAATATCAAATGATAAATTAATTAAACACCATTTCGCCAAAAGTTAGAAGAATTGGTTGACGATTTTTAAATACAATCTGAGATATGTAAAATAGGTATATGCAAATTAAAACATGTAGCAAAAAAATATTTATATTTTAGATGGAGTTTTGTGAAATAGATTGAATGTTTGAAAATAACTACTGATATCAATACACGATTATTGAAATGTTAATATACTACCAAAAACTACTAATAGGATTTCGTGCTAAAAGGAATGAATAGTTTCTTGACTAATTGTCGACACTTGACTATTTAACTGGATATTTGTTATGATCCAAAAATGAAATATAGAGGGGAGTGACAAAATATATTTGTCGTACTTTATTCCAAATTTACTATGGGTTTGTCAAATGTTATCATTGTTTATTATACTGTACATAATTTTGAAAATGTATCCCCTAAAAAAAATCATTTTTAAATCGACCTTTTGCGTTGAAAAACGTGGTAGTAAAATCATTTTATATTATTTTTTGCGCAAAATATCTAAAGTTGGGGGGGGGGGGGGGGGGGATACAGAGATTATTCCTTATGCTATTTCTTCTAATGAGCGAAAAGCGATAAACTAAACATAAGGGGTAAAATTGGCCTTTGGCCTGCACGACATAATATAAAATGTGGGCAAATGACAAACAAAAAAATTACTGTTTACAGAAAAAAAAAGAGTCAAGATGTGAGGACAGCATTTATTATTCCCATAACCCAAAACAAAGAGCTGCAAAATATAACACATGAGGTAACTGCCTTCTCTCTTGTATTAGGTCACAATCCTTGCTCAATGTGGCGCCCTTCATTCTCAAACACCGCCTGCAGATGATAGATGACAGAATGGCCACAATTGAATAGTTGAAATTTATAAAACGTGCCATCTGATAGAAGCCTTCAACATGGCCAATGTGGTAGGCCGGCATCGATAAAAACGCGACTTAATGTACCCCCATAACCGAAATTGTAAGGCGCAAAGTGTGGTGATATTGGAGGCCACTGGTATATAAAGTGGCGACTTATCAACGAATTCCACCGAACGTATCCTTCAGCAATTGTTTGGCACCGCGGGAGATAGGAGGTCCTCCATCTTGCATGAATGTTATTTCGCTTAGTTCTTGTCTGGCCTGCAATATGGGAATAACGTTCACCAGTTACAAAAACGGTTTTAAAAGTTCTTCCATTGATTTTTTCAAAGAAAAATGTCCCAATAATAAAAGAAGAAGTGAACCCACACAAAACTGTAACTCTCTGCTGATGAAGTGGTATTTCTGTAAAAATCCTAGGGTTTTCTGTTGCCAAAATGAGGCAGTTTTAAATGTTAAATTATCCCTTTAGATAAAAGTGAGCATCATCTGTTCTTAGAACATTTGACAGCCAGTTTTCATCAATATCAATTTGCCGGAAAACCCATGCAGCGAATTCTTGACGCTTCTCAAAATCGCTTACTTTCAACTCGTGAAAACTTTGAATTTTGTTAGGATATTTTTATAGAAAAATTCTAAATGTGTGTTCTCTCCAAACTGTTCCATACGAAATCCCCGTTTGTCGAGAAACTTGTCTAGCACTTACTTCTCCATACATGGATAACGTTTCAATAGCTTCAGTATTCTGCAAAACCTTAACAGCCACTGACTTGCATGTCGATGGTCTTCCACTCCGAGGTTTTGCTTCCAGAGATCCAGTTTCCTCAAAACTTTTAATCAATCGCTTTATAGAGTAGCAACTCATTGGTCCTTTACCGCTTCGAATATCTTTAAAGGAACGAAACGCTCGTAAATCTTCAGTGGCAGATTCTGAATCACAATTTTAAAAAATCACCAAGAGTGCTTTATCCTGTAGTGACGGCATTCCAGGGGGAAGGGGAGAAGTTCGACTACACCTCCTTGCGGTCCCCCCTGGACCCTTGGAATATTTGACCGAATTCTGGTTCGTTTCCAAGATGACTAACGTTGCAACGGCACCCATTTTCAAATGAAGAGCAAAACTGATATCTCCAGTAATGCTACCGCGCCCGGGGTAACCGCCGCGTCAGGATCTGCAGCTCGAGCTCATGATAAGAAATCCACTACGAGGACACAATTCAATCTACTACAACTCAATATAAATGGTACCCAGAGGAAAATAAAGAGCTGACTTTTCTTCTCTGTGACAACAATGTACATATTAATTGTCCTCAGGAGACAAAATTGAATCAGAATCTGAGATTCAATATCAAAGATTATACAACACTACGAATGGACAAACCGGGAAAATTCGGAGAAGGACTTGCCGTTTTGATTAAAACTCTAGAAATCAAATTTAAGGAAATCGCCTATAATCAGAGTAAGCCTAGAGAAAGCACGACAGAAGCTCAGGCGATATAAATCTATCTTACAGATAAAACAATTCCAATCATAAATGTTTATCACCACGATAATAATAGCATCAATACAGGCCTGATAGAGATATTAAGTGAAGCGTCTTCGGATATCGCAATCATACTTGGTGATTTTAACGCCGAAAGACCAACTTGGGGATCACCTGTCCAGGATAACAAAGGTCAGCAGGTTGAGGACATGCTAGCCGACCTCGACCTTACGCCGTTAAATAACGAAAAGAACACCTATCTATCCAAGTCCACAGGCACAGAATCCGCAATAGACATCACAGCGATAAAGTACAACATCGCACCCACAACACAATGGAAAATTCTGCAAAGTGCAATCAGTGACCACAGACCAATTTTAACAACCCTAAAATTCAAAATTGAGAATTTCCAACAGAATAAAAGAACACTGGAAAATATTTACAGAAGAGCTTGAAGAACTGTGCAACGAAGAATTGAATCACAGAACGATTGACAAAAAATTGGAAAAATTCTCTTTGAACATATCCAAAGCTGCAAAAGTATCGATACCTAGAGGTAGACGTAAAGACCTGTGAATACTTTACTGGAAGGACCACAATATCGAGGCAATGATTGCAGAGAGAGACAATAAAAATGAACTTCTTAAAATAAATAAAACAGAAGAAATCATAAAGGAACTCATTGAAATTAGTCACAAAATAGAACAAGAAATTTGGATATTCAAACAAGAAAAATGGGCAGAATTCTGCGAAAAAAATGGATCCAAAAAAGGAAAGCCATCACTGGAATATAATTAGTGTTATAAAACAATCAAAATCAACACTAATCCTCCAATACTCTAACCGATATGAACAGCGAGAACGAACAAACAGATGGCTGACATAATTGCTGAATATCTTTCAAGCACTTCCAGACTCTGCTATACGAATGAAGGCAGGACTCTGAAAATAATATAAACAAGTTAGTCAAACAAGCAAGAAATTACCATCAACAAGATATTTACTCGAGAGACTTCACACTGAATGAGCTAAATTCATCAATAGGAAAGTTAAATCCAAGATGTCACCTGGAGATGCTCTAATCTTTGGTCAAATGATTAAACACTTTGGAGACGAAGCTAAAAATCAACTCCTACGAATACTGAACATTTCATGGCAAACTGGTAAACTACCAAAGAATTGGAAGATAAAAATTATAGTACCAATACTGAAACCAAACAAAGATGCTAAGGAATGCAAGAACTATCGGCCAATTGCACTTACCAGCATACTTTGTAAAATAAAAGAATGAATTATCCACTCTAGGCTCATAGTCTGGCTCACTAACAATAATAAAATAAACTTCTACCAAACTGCCTAAAGATCCAGACACTGTACAACTGATAAACTGTTCTAGGAAAAACCGCCAGAGAAGACAACGGCCGTATTCCTGGATATGACCTCAGCTTTTGATCGAATGTAGAAATTATTTGAAAGGCTGCACAACATCGGAGTAAGAGGAAAAACCTTAATCTGGATTGCAGACTTCTTAAGGGGAAGAAGGATAAAGGTTTGGGTCAATGGAACATTTTCCAAGGACCGAAGAACATGGGCTGGTGTACCTCAGGGATCTGTGCTCAGTCCTCTACTCTTCTCGCTATAAATTAACGGTTGTTTATGTAAATAGATGAATATTATTTGTATTATTTAAAGCCTCATTATGTAAAAATATATGTATATATAAATTGGACATTTTTTGTTGGCCAAACGAAAAGAATCTGAGCTATTGGACACGACAAAAACAACAACGGCATTCCAGAGTAAAATAAATCATCAGAGATAGATAAATATTTTTCAAATGAATTAAAATAAATATAATCGATACTGAGAGAGAGTTGTATTTTAAAAATATATAAAATTATTATTTTCGAAATATAAATAGCTGAGAGGATTCCAGCAAACCGCATCTAAAATATCAGGGTTTTTTTTTTTGCTACATGTTTTAATTTGCATATACCTATTTTACATATCTCAGATTGTATTTAAAAATCGTTAACCATTTCTTCTAACTTTTGGCGAAATGGTGCTTTATTAATTTATCATTTGATATTATTAGGGTTCTTTCCTGGTATTCAAAAAGTAAAAATACGTGTCGTTCAGTTATATTTTTCAATTTATCAAACAATTTGGCCGCTGAATCGCTGATTCTGGTAGGGCGCCATCTAGCGAATAAAGTTGTAACTAAAATCAATTTCGAATTTTTCATTATTTGCCATAAAAAATCCCATTGCATCCTGAACACAATGGTGTTTACCGCATTGCTCTAGCGCAAATATTCGCGGAGTTATTAATTTTTAAAGTTGTGCGGGACTTTTGGATCACCCTGTATATATAATAAATATAATATATATAATATAACGGTACAATAACGGTATAAAGAAATAATGAGCCTATCGTTCAAATTTATAATTGTAACGAATAGTATTTTAATTAAAACATTTTTAAAACACACAGTTTGGAACGGGACGTTTCACAAGAGTGACATCCATGGCGCCAATTTATAATTGTAACGAATAGTATTTGAATTAAAACGTTTTTAAAATATATACGCACTCGGGTAAAACCGGGCGTTGCCCGGGCCATTCGTATTATATAAATATATAATAAAAAAATATAATGTAATGAATATTATTATCATTATTATCATAATAGTCTATGTTCCGGAAAATTATTTTCAATAATATTCGTTAGGCAAACTTTCACTCAGATAAAACCCGGGCGAAGCCGGGTACACATCCGCTAGTATAATATATACCTAACACACAATATCTATTAATTCTGAGGAATATTAGTTAAAACTTTTAAATGTTAAATTTGAAATAAAAATTATTTTATCAACTCCTCATTGTTGAAAAAGGAGGAAGATAGGAGAGGGCACTGAACACCGGAGGATTTTATTGAACCGGTCACGGTAAGATAACACAACTAAAGAAACTAACAAAGACATCCATTTATATATACATTGCAACACACCACAGAGTAACAGGTCACTGGTCAAAATAATTATATCATGAAATCCGAGAGAATTGCCATTTTAACACTTCCTCTCAATTCATCAGATTTCTACATTCCAAATCCAGTGACGTGTTTTTCATACAAAAACCCTGGTAGGCCTTTAGTAAGGATGTCGGCAACATTTTCTTGGGTTGGTGTGTGGACGACCTCGACAAGTCCATCGCTGCAAATGCTTCTGATGAAATGCCATTTGATGTCAATATGTTTAGTTCTGGCATGATAAACCGGATTTCTCGCCAGCTGTTGAGCACCCTGGTTATCCGTCTTCAGAACAGTCGGTCCATTCAGCAATTCACCAAATCCCATCTCATCCAACAGCGCTCTAAGATAGACTGCCTCCTTTCCTGCTTCACAAAGTGCGACGTACTCAGATATTGTGCTCGAAAGAGTGACAGTTTGCTGCTTCTTCGATTCCCAGGCTATTGGACCTCTTGCCAAGAAGTAAACAATTCCCGTATGAGATTTTCTATCCACGAGGTTTCCACCCCAATCAGCGTCGACATAACCATGAAGAGCCTCATTAGATTTCCTGTAGGTAATCCTCAAACATGAGGTGCCTTTCAAATAGCGGAGGACACGCTTGGCAGCATTCCAGTGCTGTCTCCTAGGATCATTACTGAACTGTCCCAAAGAACTAACTGCATAGGCTATATCGGGCCTTGTCGACACTGAGAGATATATCAATGATCCAATCAGTGATTGGTATTCTACCTTTTTCACTGGCTCATTCTCACCTTCTATAGATGAAATTTTTGTTAACTTGGAGTTCGAGTCCATGGGTGTAGAAATAGGCTTTGCCTCTTTCATTCTATATTTCGCCAGAAGTTCTTCAATATATCTCTCTTGATCTATGGAAATTGAACCATCCTCTTTCATTTGTATCCTTATACCCAGGCAACAATTTATCCCTCCAAGATCCTTTATTTTGAATATCCTTTTCATACTTTCTTTAAAGGATTTCAACGTGTCTTCTCTTTCAGCCGCAATTATCAGATCATCAACATAGATTGCCACCAGGAGAATACCTTCATCATGCTTGATATAGACACAATTGTCAGATTGAAGTTGCTTCAGTCCCAAATTCTTCAATTCATTGTCGAGTCTTTCATGCCAAACTATTCCAGCTTGTTTCAGCCCATAAATTGCCTTTTTGAGTCGACATACTCTCTCTGGATATTTTCTTGAGACGAAGTTTTCCGGCTGTGTCATATAAATTTCTTCTTTAATTTCTCCATTCAAATAAGCAGATTGAACGTCCATCTGATGGAGTATCAAGTTGTATTCAACAGCCAAGGCTAAAAACATTCTAATAGTACTTTGGCGCACTACTGGGGCAAAGGTTTCCTCGTAGTCTATTCCGTACTGCTGTGAATAGCCTTTTGCTACTAGGCGAGCCTTATGGCGCTCAACAAAACCATCACTATTGCATTTCGTTTTGAATACCCATTTGGTTCCTATGATGTTTCGATTCTTAGGGGGATCAACCAATTCCCAAGTTTTGTTCTCAATCAAGGAATCAAACTCTTCCTCCATTGCTTTCTTCCAAAAATAAGAATCCCTTCCTGACAGCGCTTCCTCTGCGTCTTTTGGATCTGGCAAGTATTTCGCCTCTAGAAGTTCTTGCGTTGACAAATTGGCTGTAGGGTACTCCTTTCTTGGTCGGCCAGGTTTTCCTGTTCTAATATATCTTGGTCGTCCTCTTCCTCTTCTTGAAATGACCACTTCACTTTCTGACGGCTCGTCCACTAAATCAGACATCTCTAGATCCAATTCACTTTCAATTTCAGTTCGTGATTTCACTTCGGACGTGCTTCCCTTTTCTTCAACTAGAGGAATTTCCTTGACAAAAGGATCTTTTTGTGGACTAACATCAATTTCAATGACTTCATTCCGAATTCTTGATAATTCTGGTTCAATAAAACGTACATCTCTACTTTTTTATCATTGTACGTGTACCAGGCTTCCAAAGTCTGTATGCCTTAGATTCTGTGAAATAGCCTATCAATTTGTATTCCTCACTACGAGGTGCGAACTTTGATCTATTTGGCCTATTATTCATGGCAAACGATTTACTTCCTACAATTTTTAAATGAGAAACTACAGGTTTTCTTTTGGTAAATAACTCATGTGGAGTTTTACAATCGTTATTTCTCGGGCATCTATTTCTGATATAAGTTGCCATGTGTATTAGTTCAGCCCATAAAGTTTCAGGTAAATTACCTTCAATCATAAAGCACCTTGTCATATCTACTAGAGTTCTATTCGCTCTCTCAGCGACACCGTTCTGTTGAGGTGTATATTCGACAGAGAGCTGACGTCCTATACCTTCTCCTTCTAGGTAATCCTTGAATTCTCTGCTAAGGTATTCAGGCGCATTATCATTTCTAATACATTTCAACTTTTTTTCCGGTTTGCTTCTCAGCATAATTTTTGAATATTCTAAATCCTTTAAATACTTCACTTCTTGATTTCATTATAAATGTGAAGATAAATCCTGAGAAGTCATCAATAAATGTTGAAAAATAAAGGGCGCCACCCAATGATTTTGTTCTCATGGGACCACAAATGTCAGTATGAACCAGCTCCAGTGGTTCCCTTGATCTTGTAAGACTCTTTCTGAAAAGGTACCTTGTTTGTTTACCTTTCAAACAAACTTCACAGGTAAAATGTTTAACATCAAAATTTGGCAGGCCGTAAACAATACTTTGCATTTTTAGCTTTTTGAGATCTTGCAAATTTAAATGGCCAAATCTACTATGCCATTTTTCGTAATTTTTCTCTCCAGCTATGCAAATATCTCTTGTCGCTAATGCCTTAGGACGATTGATTTGACTTAAGATGTAAAGTCCATTCCTTTCATAGGCCTGTATGCAAATTTTTGTATGCAAATTCACTATTTCAGCCTTTCTGTACTTGAAATTTACAATATTATATTTGCCCGTACACCTACTGATGGAAAACAAATTGCCGTTTAATTCAGGAACAAATAATACGTCTTCCAAGGATAAGGTTACTGTTCCGTTTTTACCCGAACATTCCAATTTTACCTTCCCCTTTCCCAGAGCTTCAATGAATCCACCATTGGCCAGTGTAATTTTCACTGGTGCAGTCTCCTCAAAATGATCGAATGAGTCTCTTGAGCTGCACATGTGGGCAGTTGCGCCACTATCCAGACACCATTCATTTGCGCCAAGTTTGCTCAAATATTTTGTCCCAAAGGACGCAACCATTTCATTTTTAGGGTTCCTGGACTTTCTTTTTCTGCAGTCGGCAGCTTTATGCCCCTTTTTTCCACAGAAGTGGCAGCTAAATGGGAATCCCTTTGGCTTTGGTTTTGATGTGCTAGGCAAATTCTTTCTTTCTGGATTTCCAAGGAAAGCTTGTTCGGTATTAGTTGTGCCGTTCAATTGAGTTTGTCTAATTTCCTCCTCCAGCATTTTCACTTTTAAAGCCTCATGAAAGGAATGGACTTTACATCTTAAGTCAAATCAATTGTCCTAAGGCATTAGCGACAAGAGATATTTGCATAGCTGGAGAGAAAAATTACGAAAAATGGCATAGTAGATTTGGCCATTTAAATTTGCAAGATCTCAAAAAGCTAAAAATGCAAAATATTGTTTACGGCCTGCCAAATTTTGATGTTAAAAATTTTACCTGTGAAGTTTGTTTGAAAGGTAAACAAACAAGGCTACCTTTTCAGAAAGAGTCTTTTACAAGATCAAGGGAACCACTGGAGCTGGTTCATACTGACATTTGTGGTCCCATAAGAACAAAATCATTGGCTGGCGCCCTTTATTTTTCAACATTAATTGATGACTTCTCAGGATTTATCTTCACATTTATAATGAAATCAAGAAGTGAAGTACTTAAAGGATTTAGAATATTCAAAAATTATGCTGAGAAGCATCATCACACACAAACGCTTCAAAAAATTATAAACAATTTTACAGGCCCTAGAGCGATATAAAATATACTAGGGGTTTTTCCAATGGTAATGCCTGTTTTCCCATAACTCGAATAATATTTTAAATATTATATTTAAATTTTAATATATTGTTAAGTTAAGCCTTATCTGATAAACATTTATTTTCAGACTAGACGAATTATCCGTCATGAACGAAGAATATCTATCAAAGAGTTGTGTAATATACTAAATGTTTGATCTAATGCAATATAAACAATGAGTGAACATCTAGGCTCTAGAAAAATCTGTTCAAAATGGGTTCCAAGGAAACTAACATCTGATTAGCGTGATCAAAGGGTTCAACTATGTCAAATCTACTTGAACGTTATGAGGCCCAAAAGGACACATTTTCAAATATAGTGACTGGAGATGAAACCGGAGCATACCTTTAGGACCAAGAAACTAAGACACAGTCATTAGAATGGCACAATCTTAGCTCATCTGAGAAAAAAATCAAATGGCAGAGGCCTTCCAAAAAGATAATTGCAACTGTCTTTTGGGAGGTGCGAGGTGTAATACTGATTGGTTTTCCAGAAAGTACCACTGTAGAACAGTTCTCGCTATGTTGAACAGTTCCCGAGAAATTGGGATTCTGAAAATTGTCAAAGTTTAAAAAACGGATTCTTGATTGTTGGATGTTTAAAAGGCGATAGATCGTTTAAAATTCCAAAATTTCGGATATTTGATTCTTATTGTGTGGAGCCACTCCTAAAGCCAAATTTAAATTTTGAATCTTCTAATGATTCTCAGATATTTAGAAACGAGCATCTTAAGGATTATATCCACCAAAATATAGCCAGTTCTCATAATTCCTTTTTTACATAAGATTATCTGTGATTAATCTAACACGAGAAACCTATTTAATTTCATATAAGAATTGAATAATTATCTTTTAAATTGCCGTATACTATCACATTGTATTCTATGGACTAATGTGAAACAAAATATTATCAATAATAAACCCAAGAATCCTGAGGGCTTTTGAAAAGTGCTAAATGTGGAAATGAATAGAATAGATGTATAAAAGTGATAATATATATATATTTCTCACACACAGATCTGTAGACGATGTTTTATTTATAGCTCACGGTGTGGAAGTACATTTTTCTAACAAGGTTTTAATTCAAAATCGAAACGCCCGAAGGAATGTGCGGTTCATACTTGGTGTTATTCTAGGGTCTGGGATGTTCATGACTTCTACTGAGTCTCACATCGAGTTATTTATGAATAGGAAAACACGATATTTCCAATAAATAGCAAATGTTTTGTTTTATTTTGGATCCAAAATATACCTTTTAATCCTTTCCTTTATATCTATAAAAATGAAATCCAAAATCGATGTTTGTTATCGCGTTGCGCAAAATCTACAGAATCAATCATTATGAAATTTCGCATGTAGGTAGCTGAAGATTTCGTTTAACATAGAGGCTATTCAAAACACTAAAAAGGTTAATGTGCTTTTTCAAATGTAAAACTAAAAAGCGCTAGTCCCAGCCTTTTACCGCTTGGCGCAGCACTGGTCGCGACGATAAATGAATTTGATTGGTTTAATTTTACACGTAGTTTGTTAGTTTGTTTACAGGATTAATGTTTTTAAATGGTAAAATTATATAATCGTCGTGAAACTTTAGGAAGTTATTTACTATACTACTGGGAAGGTTTCTGGTTTGAATTTGATTTGAAATAAATATTCGTTGCAATTTTATTTGCAAATTTTATACTTTCACTCGCAAGCAGCGCGTCTCGCGGTATCTGGTGAAATTACAATTATAAATTGTAAAAATTCTAAAATGTGTTCCAAGTTGAACTAATTCAATATTTAATTGCAGTATTTAGTAATATAATATTCCAATGACGTTGTAAAAAAAACTTGGCATTTCAATATTAATATATATTTGAAGAAATTACCTTATTTAAAATTTAATAAATGTTTTCAAAAAAAAAATGTGTTTCAAAAATATATTTAAACGTATAAAGCAATATTTATATTCGTTTATAAATCTATATATAGGTGGATTGGATGTTTTCTAGAATCGTTTTAACAAATGTTTGTTAGACAAATATTTACTCGAGTAAAAACCGGGCGAAGCCGGGTACATTCGCTAAATACAGTTATTTACAAATGTTCGTTTGTGGCAAGATACTATTCCTTCAACTTCAAATTACCGAGTGGACCAATTAATAGATTTTATTCAACTTATCGATATTTTTCAAGGGACCGGGAAAAATTTTCAAATTATCGAGAGTATAGACAAGTATAGATTCAGTAGGGATTGGATGTTTGCTAGATTCGTTTTAACAAATGTTCGTTAGGCAAACTTTTACTCGGGTAAAAATCGGGCGAAGCCGGGAACATATATATATATTGTTGCAGCTTTGCAGGGTCGTCGACCTTGGTTTCTTCCTTCTTGGTGTTATACACGTTTCCCGAGCGGGTTTCCATATTCAAAGCAAATAAATAGAAGTTAAAGTAAATAAATAAAAATAAATATATTACCTTCCAGCGTTATTGTGTTTATTTATTCGTGGTCTTCCTCGTAGGTCGTGATCCGCCGTCTTCGTCTAGGTCCTCTCTCGCTCCAAACCCAAACAATCAAGATATATGTACAATTAATATTACAAAAGGAATGAAACTATAAAAAGGAGTGATGATACTCTAAATATTCTGTTTTAAATAAATATTAAATATCATAGAATATTTTGAATAAATATAAGACGCATTAATATTGATGTAACACTTCCCCCTCTCCAGAGGTTGTCACGTCCTCGTGAATGACCTCATCCATTCTCTCATAATAAGGCTTGATTCTTGAAACATGAACTATCAGAGGGTCTTGGCCCGGATTATCTTTCGGTTCTATTAGATAATTGACGCTAGACATCTTCTTTAATATTCTATATGGACCAAAATATTCTCTCGGAAGTTTCTCACACTTTCCTATTTTCCTAATTTGTGTCCAAACTGCTACTAATTCTTCTGGTTCGTAGCTTCTTTCCATGTTTTTCTTGTCATAGTTCTTTTTCATTCTTTCTTGAGTCTTTATTGTGTTGTTAATAAATAATTTTCTTGTTCTGTCTATTTTGTCTAAGTGATGTTTTATGTATTCATCATAATCATCCTTGTCAATGTCCACCTAGATATTCCTGTCGTCCAAAAGAAACGTGGGTTCTCTTCCATACATCAGGAAAAAGGGAAAATATCCTGTGGTCTCCTGAAATGTAGTATTGTAAGCGTGAGTGATAAATGGGAGTATTTCGTCCCAATTCTTCTGATCAGTGTTCACATACATACTGAGCATATTGATCAATGTTCTATTTAACCGCTCTGTCAATCCATTAGTCTGGGGATGATAGCTCGTTGTGAAGCAATGTTTAATCTTGCACATTTTGATCACCTCTTTCATTAAATTACTGGTAAATTGAGTGCCCCTGTCACTAATAAGATACTGTGGGGCCCCGTGCCGGAGAAAAATATCCTCTACTAGAAATTTAGAAACTTAGAAACTTCTTTCACTGTTGCTTCCGAGACTGCTCTTGTTTCTGCATATCTAGTGTAGTAGTCCGTCAGCACGATTATCCATTTTTTCCTGTTTTTCGTAGAGGCAATGGACCAACAAAGTCAATTCCAATTCTTTCGAAAGGAAAGTTGGCTGGGGGAATGGGATGTAGTAGTCCAGATGGTAATTGGTTTGAGCCTTTCCTACTTTGGCAAAGGTGACACGTCTTTACAAATTCGGAAATATCTTTCAGCATGGAAGGCCAATAGTATTTATTATTCAATCGGTAAGTGGTTCTGGCGACGCCCAGATGGCCATTCAGCATATGGTTGTGGTATTCACTCATGATTTCCTTCCTTCTCTTCTTTGGCACTACCAGCAACCATGCCCTACCTGCAGTATTTGGATTTTTCTTGTAGAGAAACCCATTTTCTTCTTTAAAGTTCTGTGTAATTGAACGCTTGTTTCCACTAAGGTTCTCCTTAATATTCTCAATAAAATAATCCTTTTCGTCTATTATTTGATTCAGAAAGTCTTTCATAATCTTCGTCCCATTCGTTTTCCGGTAAGGGTCCTCTAGATAGACTATCAGCGTCCAGATGTTTTTTACCCGATTTGTGTATAATTTCGAAATTATATTCCTGAATCTTCAGTTCCCATCGTGCTAATCGGCCGGTCGGATCTTTCAGATTCTTAAGCCAGCATAGTGCATAATCATCAGTTACGATTTTGAAGTGCCTTCCATATAGGTAGGGTCGTAACTTGGCAATTGACCACACAACAGCTAGACATTTCTTTTCGGTAGTCGAATAATTTTGTTCGGGTTTGCTCAGTGTTCGACTTAAATATGAGATCACCTTTTCTTCATCGCCGAACTTTTGGACTAATGTTGCACCCAAAGCCGATGTTAGATGCGTCAGTATGAATGTAAGTAGTTCCATTCGGATCAAAGTGCCCTAATATTGGGGGATTTATCAATGCTACTTTAAGGGGTTGAAATGCTTTTTCATGATTTACTGTCAAGGTAAAAGGTACATTGTTTTTTCTAAGACTGGTTAATGGATCGGCAATTTTCGAAAAACCTTTGATAAATTTTCTATAATTTGTACACTATCCTAAAAATGATTGAACTTCTTTTATCTTTTTGGTCGAGGAAAATCTCTAATAGCCTTGATATTATGCTACGCTGGTTTTATACCATGTTGATTAGTTATATGGCCAAGAATCTTCAGTTCTTCGAAAGCAAATTAGCATTTTTTGTTGTTAAATTAGCCTCGCGAAAACATCTTAAAATAGCTTCTATTCTTTTGAGATGTGTTGAAAAATATGAGCTATAAATGATTACGTCATCTAGATAACATAAGCAAATATACCATCTAAGATTACCAAGCATATTTTCCATGTTTCTCTCAAATGTAGCAAGGGGATTGCATAGTCCAAAGGGCATTACGTTGAAATCATATAGGTCATGTGCTGTAGTGAAGGCTGTCTTTTCTTTATCTTTCTCCTCAACCTCTACTTGGCAATATCCTGATTTAAGGTCAATTGCTGAAAAGTATTTGGATCCTTGAAGTGTGTCCAATACTTCATCAATTCTGGGAATTGGGTAAACATCCTTCACTGTTACATCATTCAATTTTCTGTAGTCAACGCAGAATCTGTACTTACCATCTCGCTTCTTGACCAATATTACGGGGAAGGACCATGGACTCGAGGATGGTCTGATTATGCCGTCTCTGAGCATTTCATTAATTTGCTCTTTTATGATTTCTCGCTCTTTTGCGCTCACCCTATAAGGCTTGTGTTTGATCGATTTCGCGCCTACTGTATCAATCCGATGTTTCGCTAAGTTGTATCTTCCTAATCTCGACGAAATCAATTCCGCGTACATTTCCAAAACTTGTTTCAATTGCTCTTTTTCCTTATATGACAAATTTTCGTTTATCTGAAATTGAGGTTCTTCATTCTCCTCTTGTTCACTTTCTTCCATAAGATTTTCTTCGGCTGGCTGGCTTCCAAAGCACAATGTTTGGTTTTTTAATATTTTTAATGGTCGAGGGTAAGGGTTTGTTATCCAGATATATGTTTCCTTATTTGCAACATTTATTAAGCTTCTCGCTAGTCGAAGTCCATTTGTTTGAAACATTTTATGGTTCTCCTCGATGATGTATTCGCCATCCTCTGCTTCTACAAATGCCTTAATCAATTTAATAGAAAGTTCTGGTACAATGGCATCCTTTGCACTTTTTATGTTCTTCTGCTGATATTTGATTACGTCACGCGATTTCCTGTCAGGTCATATTTGATTATTTCACGCTGACAATCAATTTTTGCGTTAATTTTCTTAAGAAAACCTCGCCCAAGTATAAATATTCGCAAATGTGTTCTCATTATCACAAATTGATGTATAATCGTTTTGTCATCAAATTTTATATTTAAAACAATATTTCCTACGATATCTAAATTTTTGCCATCGGGTCCGGAGCACAATTTATCAGGATTTATTATTTCAGGACCTGTATTAAGAGCTGTACTAAGGTCGACCACTGAAAGATTGGCGCCTGTATCAATCAAAGCTTCGCAGATACCGATTCTATCCACGTTAATTTTCATTTTTATTTGGGGTCCAACTTTTTAAATCCATTTATGGTCGACTTGCTTTGATTGACGGACTCAGGCGCGATGTTTAGTTTAAATCTTCTAATGCGGCATATCTATTCCTTGTAGGGATACTTGAGTACGTGTTATTACTTACGTCAGCGTAGAGCAGAGGTCTCGACTTCTCAGTTCCATTATCCATTCGGATTTCTTCTTCGACCTTGTCTTGGGTAGCTGTTGAATCCTCTTCTAGGATTCATATAAACTTAACCCTACAATAACGGGCCACGTGCCCTGGCTTGTTACACTTAAAGCAGATTGGCCTTCCATCTTCCGTCCTATTTTAGCTCACTTCTTGGCTTTTATTGTAGGCGTTTCTCTAAAGGTTTGGTTTCGGCACAAAGTTTAGATTATAAAGACGTCTAGGGGTAGAGGGCTGGGGAAAGTTATTTCGATACTGCCTGAGAGTAGTAGGGGAGTCGTTCTTGTAATTATTTGAAACAGGGGCTTGGGGCCTGGAAGTGGTCTGGTAGTTTCGTGTGGCAGTCGGCGGCACGTACCTCGATTGTTGTTGGGGTCTAGAATTGCGTGGACCGTTATATAGGTTTCTGGATTTCTCCACACGTTCCCGATACTTCTTTTCAAAATAATCCATTTTCTTGCACACGACAAGAAGTTCATCGGTTGTTTTAGGAGGGTTCAGGTAGAGCGCGAATGAGTACTCTTTTTTATTCCTCCAATAACATGTTCAATTTTTGTTTCTTCTTCCATTGCGGGGTCAACCTTGTTGCACAACACTAGGATGTCTTCCGCGAACCTGATTGCTGGTTCATTCCAGTGTTGCATTCTGTTGAGCTTCATTCTAAGTTCTTCTTTTTTCGCGTCCAGAGAAAAATCCTGAATAAGGCGGATTTTAATATTTTCCCAACTCGTGAAACTAGCTTTGTGCAAATTTAACCAGGTTTTAGCGCTTCCCGTAATGTTCATGGCGGCCTAACGGGCGATTATGTAGTCTGCCCAATGGTAGGGGAAACCAATCTCTTCGAGAGATTCTATCCATAGGCGAGGGTCTTCTGTCCCGTCATATTTCGGAATTTATATATTGGGGTTCAAAGCAACTGGTTCGAAACCAGCATCTCTACCAATTGTTGCACCAAGTTGCAGCTTTGCAGGGTCGTCGACCTTGGTTTCTTCCTTCTTGGTGTTATACACGTTTCCCGAGCGGGTTTCCATATTCAAAGCAAAAAAATAGAAGTAAAAGTAAATAAATAAAAGTAAATAAATATAAATTACTTTCCAACGCTATTGTGTTTATTTATTCGTGGTCTTCCTCGTAGGTCGTGATCCGCCGTCTTCGTCTAGTTCCTCTCTCGCTCCAATAACCAATCAAGATATATGTACAATAAATAAATAAAAGTAAATAAAAATAAATTACTTTCCAACGCTATTGTGTTTATTTATTCGTGGTCTTCCTCGTAGGTCGTGATCCGCCGTCTTCGTCTAGTTCCTCTCTCGCTCCAATAACCAATCAAGATATATATATATGTTATGAATATTTTGTGTTGTTGTTAGATTAGGCTTGATAAGACAAAGGATCGATAAGATAAAGGGTTGAGGTGCAGTCGTGATAAAAAAGATAAATATTTACCGTCAAGTAGCTTTTATTTTCAATTACTTGAGGAAAGATTACACATTTGTTAGTTTTCACATTATATAGAATTTATAATTTAATCCTATATTAGTGATTTAAAAGGATTGATTGGTTAACTACGCATATTTACAACAAAATTATACAACTAAAACTAAACAACTAAACTAAAAGTCTTTCTAAAAACGATGATAACAAAAATAAAAATTATCAATGAATAAAATGAAATATATATTTTTAAAATATAGAAATATTTAGAGTTTTTTGATTATATAATATTTTTAGATTATATAATATTTCCCCCCTGTGAAAAGATTCTAAAAAAAATAAAATTTTAAAATAAAATTGGTAATTAAAAATAATTAATTAAACGAAATCAATAAATCTTTAGAAATAATTAAAAATGAAACAATAAAAATCAATACGCACATTTTTTCAAAATAAACAAAAGAAAGTTTGTTTACAAAAATTTATATAATTATGAAATTATAATAAAAGTATATATAAGAAATATTAATGAGCGAAATATATCAAAAATGTATATGAAGCAAAAAAGGTATTTAAATTTGAGTAATTGTTACATTATGCTAGGTACACTTCAAAATATCAAAAGCGTAGAAAATGTTATTTTTACATGGTTGAGTAATGAAACGCTAATAGATGTATGGAGTGACATTAAGTTATTTGTGAAGGCTTAAGAATAGGTGCTGAAATTTGTTCTTCATTGTCCATGTCCAAAATATGGCCTTCCTGTAAAAAACATGGTTTATCATCAATATCTATTAACTTTGTGTTAGAATTTTGGTTTACTATAAAGTCATTTTCTATGTTAGTGCTATAGTGAAGTAAAAAATCTGTTTCTGGATAAAATAATTTAAGCTTATTTGAGTGTATAATTTCTGTTTGTTTTCTTTGGGGTATATTAGGCTTATCTATTTCATATGTGACTGGAGAAAGTTGTTTTAAAATTGTAAATGGGCCTATATATCTTTGTGTTAATTTACCAGTGTTTGGATAAATAAAGGTTTTTACTAATACCTGATCTCCTTCTTTAAAAATGGGTTCTGGGTGTTTAATATCATAAAGTTGTTTGCTGTGTTCATGGGATTTTATGGTTCTTTCAATGGCTAATTTTCTTGCCTTTTCAATTGGTGTATGTGTTACTGTGTCATGTTCTATATACTGTGGTTGTATTCCATAGTATAAGAATTTAGGTGTAAAGCCTGTTGTGGTATGTACTGTTTCATTATAGCTTTCAGTAATTTTAGGAATATATTTTGTCCAAGGAATCTTTAAATTATCATTATATTCACATCTTAACCTATTAATGATAGTGGAATTTAGTCTTTCTACTTTTGCATTTGTTTCTGGGTGATGGGAACTGGTGAGTAGATGCTTAACATTATTTCTATCTAAAAAGTGTTTAAATTTTCTGCTAAGAAAAGCTGCATTTCTGTCAGTTATTAATATTTCAGGTTTATTAATTTGGAATAAATTTCTCAAACAAGTTATATAAGAATCAGTTGATACAGATTTTGTTGGAAAAGCCCAAAGGAATCTACTATGGTGATCTACTATCATATGGATACTGTGTCTAGTTGTCCCATAATTATGTAACCCGCCCAATGTATCTAGAGAAAAAATGTGATTTGGGTGTGTAGCTATTGGCATCTGTTGTAGTGGTCCATAAACAATTCTGTTATCCCTAGACTTGTTAAACTGGCAAGTTTCACAATGTTTGGTGTAATTTGCAATATCTCTAGTCATATGTGGCCAATAATAGTGTGGAGAAATTATTTTAGTCATTTGAGTTGTTCCAATATGTCCATGCTTTGTGTGTACTTTGCTTAATAATTTGTGTCTTAGTGTTTGTGGTACATAAGCTCTTTTAAAACCTCTTCTATTAATAATGTAGAGGCCATTTTGTATTTTAAATTTAGCACTACTAATTTGTTCAGTTGATTGGTGTTCTTTTAACTCATTATATGTTAGGTAAAATGAGACAGGTGCTCTTGATAGCATGTCTGCTTCTATATTATTTAATCCTTTAATATGTTTAATGTCAAAGCTATATTGAGATAGGATTAAAGACCATCTAAATAATCTACCTTGTGGGTTTTTTACATTTTTGATCCATTTTAAAGGTAAGTGGTCTGTGTGCAAGGTAAAATGTATGTTGTGTAGATATGTGTGAAACCTTTGTACTGAATTAATGATAGCTAATGTTTCAATTTCTGAGGCAGTATAATTCTGTTCATATGGATGAAGTTTTCTTGAAAAATAACCTATGGGGTGTAAAATGCATTGCTCATCTGGTTGTTTAAGAACTCCTGCTACTCCTAGACTTGACGCGTCTGTGAATAAATGACATGGTTTTGATGGGTCATAAATATATAGTACAGGTTGTGATATGAGTGAATTTTTAAGTGTTTGGAAGGCTTGTTCATGTTTCACACTCCATAACCAAGGAGCATTTTTTAACAACAGTTCATTCAAAGGTGCCCTAATTTGCGCATAATGGGGAATAAATTTATTATAAATATTTATGGTGCCTAAAAATCTCTGTAAGGTTTTAATATTATATGGTCTATTTAATTTTAAAATTGCTTCAATATTTGTGTTATTTGGTGTATATTTTCCTGAGTTAATAGTGTATCCTAAGAATTGTATTTCTTTTTGTAAAAATTTGCATTTATTGAGATTCAGCTTTATATCCTCTTGTTTGAATATACCTAATATGTCATCTAAATGTTTAATGTGTTCTTCATAAGTTTTGGAGTGTATAATAATATCATCAAAATAATTTAAGGCATAGTGTATATTATGTTTAGTGAAAACTGACTTCATAATCCTTTCAAATTGTGAAGGTGCATTTTTTAGACCATATGGAAGTCTGTTCCATTCATAACATCCTAATTGTGTTACAAAGGAGGTTTTATGTCTATCTTTTTCATCTATGGGTATATGCCAATATGCATTTTTAACATCTAGAATAGTATATATTTTTGACTGTGATAACCTATCTATAATTTGTTCTATAAGTGGAATTGGGGTATGTTCTGGAACTGTTTTTTGATTAAGTTTCCTATAATCTATACAGAGTCTTGTGGGGTGATTTGGGGTATCAGATTTTTTATTCACTAATAATGCAGGAGAACTATAGGGGCTAGATGAGGGTCTAATAATATCATATTTTAATAATTCAGTTATTTGTTTTTGTATTTCAGCATTATTGTAAAAAGATGTCCTATATGGCTTTTGTGCTATGGGAATATTATCTAAAAGAGATATGCAAATTGGGTTAGTCTTTATGTGTCCTATATCAAAATTGTGTTTAGAGAAAACATTCTTATATTTATGCAATATATCTGAAATTGTTTGATTAGAGAAATTTGGATTAATATCTACTTTACTAAGGTCTAAATAGGAATTATAATTTGTTATAGAGCACGGTTGTCGCATACTGTGAAATGGGTTAGAATCAGTAATGGGATTTGAATTAGGATCTATAAGTTTAACATTTGTAGTTGGCATATCAAAAGAATTGAAATTACACAATGGGTTAATCTTTAAAAGAGATGAATTTTTAACATAGTATGGGTCTGGAATACATAGGGTAGTGGCATATGACTTCTGATTATCAGTTTTTGGATTAAAAGAATACAAGAATTTATAATTTTGGAAAAGAAGGTTTTTTGAAAAATCTATTTGCAACTTAAATAAATGAAATGTTGGTAAACCTAAAATAAGATATTCTATTGAACTATTGCAAACAAAGAATTCTTGATATTTAGTGATTTTTCCTAAAGTAAGCCTAACTAATATTTTGTATAATGGGTAAGTAAATCCTTCTACCTGGCCTATTCTTTCTTTTGGGGAATTATCTAATATTTTATAATAAATATGGTTTAAGTATTTTAAAGGTATAATGGAAATAGATGATGCAGTGTCAAGTACACAAGGTAAGGATATTTGGTTTATAAATACAGAAAAAAGTAATAATGTTCTACCTGGGTTGATGCGCTTCGGATGATTATTGTTCTTAAGTGGGCAGTCTCTATGGAAATGGATCTGGTTGGGTAGCTGGTGAGATGCACATATCTTGCAGGGGTATGGAGGCTGGTTTATGGATTTGTAGGGTTCTTGCTGGTGGTGAGCTGCTGCTGCTGTCCTGGGAAAAGGCTGGTATTGATGAGCTTTGGAGGAGTTGGAGTTAAAATTTTTTACTGGAGTGCTTGTACTGGTAGAGGGTTGTTGGGGTTCTTCTTCTTTATTTGTTGATAATTTTAATTGGGTTGTGATTTTATACCATTCTGAAGGTTCTTGTACTCTTGCAGCTATTAGATATTTTTTTAGGTGATCTGGCATTCCATCTGTAAGTGCTTCTAGTAAAAGTGCTTTTTCAAGATTAAGTTTATTGGCTAAGGCAGATTTTTCTTTAAAATATTGTTCAAGATCATTATTATTATTATATTTTAAATTTAGAAACCTACTGAATAAATTTGAATCATTTATAGTGAAGTATGATGTTAATTTTTGTTCTATTTCCCCCCAATTATTTATATCTTGTAACTCTTCTATATAATAATTGAATGCTTCTCCCTCGAGATAATTTGATATATTATTTAGTTTAAAATCTTCATCAAGATGTTTCTGTAAACATTTTTTGTTAAAGAATTTGAGCCAAGATATTATGTTTAAATTTTGACCTTTAAATTTCGGTATTTCTATAGTATTTGAATATGGCGTCATGGCGTGTTCTACATTCCTTTGTTTGCGAGACATTTTGTAAAAATAGTTTTATGAAATTTGAATAATTAATAGAGCAATTAGGTTGAAAATTCAGGTAATCCTGTCGACTTATTGTTATGAATATTTTGTGTTGTTGTTAGATTAGGCTTGATAAGACAAAGGATCGATAAGATAAAGGGTTGAGGTGCAGTCGTGATAAAAAAGATAAATATTTACCGTCAAGTAGCTTTTATTTTCAATTACTTGAGGAAAGATTACACATTTGTTAGTTTTCACATTATATAGAATTTATAATTTAATCCTATATTAGTGATTTAAAAGGATTGATTGGTTAACTACGCATATTTACAACAAAATTATACAACTAAAACTAAACAACTAAACTAAAAGTCTTTCTAAAAACGATGATAACAAAAATAAAAATTATCAATGAATAAAATGAAATATATATTTTTAAAATATAGAAATATTTAGAGTTTTTTGATTATATAATATTTTTAGATTATATAATATATATATACAGGGTGATCCAAAAGTCCCGCACTATTTTAAAAATTAATAACTCCGCGAATATTTGCGCTAGAGCAATGCGGTAAACACCCTTGTATTCAGAATGCAATGGGATTTTTATGGCAAATACTGAAAAATTCGAAATTGATTTTAGTTACAATTTTATTCGCCAGATGGCGCTCTACCAGAATCAGAGATTCAGCGGCCAAATTGTTTGATAAATTGAAAAATATAATTGATCGACACGTATTTTTCCTTTTTGAATACCAGGAAAGAACCCTAATAATATCAAATAACAAATTAATAAAACACCACTTCGCCAATAGTATGAAGAATTGGTTAACGATTTTCAAATACAATCAGAGATATGTAAAATAGGTAAATGCAAATTAAAACATGTAGCAAAAATATTTATATTTTATATGGGGTTTTGTAAAATAGATTGAATGTTTGAAAAACACTGCTGATATCAATACACGAATTTTTGAAATGTTAATATAGTACCAAAAATTATGATGGCAATATTAATAGGATATCTTGCTATAAGAAATGTGCAGTTGCTTGACTGATTGGGGACCCTTGACTATTTAACTGGATATTTGTCATGATCCAACATATGAAATATAGAGGGGAGTGACAAAATATATTTGTCGTACTTTATTCCAAATATCCTATGGGCTTGTCAAATGTTATCATTGTTTATTATACTGTACATAATTTTAAAAAATGTGTCCCCTCAAATAAAAATAATTTTTAAATCGACCTTTTGCGTTGAAAAACGTGGTAATAAATTTTTTTTTTTCACAAAATTTCTAAAGTTATTGGTGTACAGAAAATATTCCTTATGCTATTTCTTCTAATGAGCGAAAAGCGATAGACTAAACATAAGGAGAAAAATTGTGTGTACCAGTGTTATGCGAGAAGTTATAACACTCTGGTTTGCACGACATAATATGTGAGCAAATGACAAACAAAATATTACTGTTCACAAAAAAAAAAATAGTCAAGATGTGAGGACAGCATTTATTATCCCCATATCCCAACAAAAAGAGCTGCAAAATATTTGGTAGATAATATAATACATGGTGGCTTATATAACACATGAGGTAACTGCCTTCTCTCTTGTAGTAGGTCACAATCCTTGCTCAATGTGGCACCCTTCATTCTCAATCACCGCCTGCAGACGATAAATGACAGAATGGACAGCATTAAATAACATATCTGTTGAAATTGATAAAACGTGCCATATGATAGAAGCCTTCAACATGGCCAATGTGGTAGGCCAGCATCGATAAACACACGATTTAATGTACCCCCATAAACAAAAATCGCAAGGCGTCAAGTCTGGTGATCTTGGAGGCCACTGGTATATAAAGTGGCGACTTATCACACGATTTTCACCGAACGTATCATTCAGCAATTGTTTGGCACCTCGGGAGATATGAAGAGGTCCTCCATCTTTCATGAATGTTATTTCGCTTAGTGCTTTTGACCTGCAATATGGGAATACCCTTTTCTCTCTAAAGTTGAACATAACGTTCAGCAGTTACAAAAACCGGTTTTAAAAGTTTTTCCATTGATTTTTCAAAGAAAAATGGCCCAATAATAAAAGTAGTGAACCCACACAAAACTGTAACTCTAGGCTGGTAAAGTGGGATTTCTGTAAAAAAACCTAGGGTTTTCTGTTGCCCAAATACGGCTGTTTTGAATGATAAATTCTCCGTTTAGAGAAAAGTGAGCATCATCTGTCCACAGAACATTTGCCGGAAAACCCATGCAGCGAATTCTTGACGCATCTCAAAATCGCCAACTTTCAGCTCGTGAAATCTTTGAATTTTGTATGGGTACACACAATAGAGACATTAAGTGAAGCGTCTTCGGATATCACAATCATACTCGGCGAATTTAACGCCAAAAGTTCAATTTGGGGATCACCTGTCCAGGATAACAACAGTCAGCAGGTTGAGGACATGCTATCCGACCTCGACCACACACCGTTAAATAACGGAGAGAACACCTATCTATCTAAGTCTACAGGCACAGAATCCGCAATAGACATCACAGCGATAAATTACTACATCGCACCCACAACACAATGGAAAATCCTGAAAGGTGCTATCAGTGACCACAGACCAATTTTAACAAACCCTAAACTTCAAAATTGAGAATGTCCATTAGAATAAAAGAACATGGAACTTCAGGAAAGCCGACTTGAAAAATTCACAGAAAAGCTTGAAGAACTGTGCAACGAAAAATTGAATTACCGAACGCTTGACAAAAACTTGGAAAAATTCTCTTCGAACATATCCAAAGCTGCAAAAGCATCGATACCTAGAGGCAGACGTAAAGACCTGTGGATACCTTTCTGGAAGGACCACAACATCGAGGCAATGATTGCAGAGAGAGACAATATCAATGAACTTCTTAAAACAAATAAAACTGAAGAAAACAGAAAGAAACTCATTGAAATTAGTCACAAAATAGAACAAAAAAATTGAATATGCAAACAAGAAAAATAGCAGAATTCTGCGAAAAATGGATCCAAGAAAGGACAGCCAACACTGGAATATGATTAGAGTGTTAGAGAACAATTAACACCAATCCTCCAATACTCTAACCGATATGAATAGAACAGCGAGAAGGAGAACAAACAGATGGCTGACATAATTGCTGAATATCTTTCAAGCACTTTTATACTCAACTATACGAATGAAGACAGGACTCTAAGAATAATATAAACCAGTTAGTTAAACAAGCAAGAAACTTCCATCAACAATATATTTTCTCGAGAGACTTCACACTGAATGAGCTAAACTCATCAATAAAAAAACCCAAGAGGTCACCAAGAAATAATCTAATCTTTGGTCAAATGATTAAACACTTTGAAGACAAAGCTAATAATCAACTCCTACGAATACTGAAGATTTCATGGCAAACTGGTAAACTACCAAAGAAATGGAAGATATCAATTATAGTGCCAATACTGAAACCAAACAAAGATGCCAAGGAATACAAGAACTATCGGCCAATTGCTCTTACCAGCATACTTTGTAAAATACCTGAACGAATTATTCACTCTAGGCTCATAGTCTGGCTCACTAAAAATAATAAAATAAACCTCTACCAAACTGCCTATAGATCCCAGCACTGTACGACTGATCAACTGTTCTACTTCTGTCAATCAATAATATATTCTTTCCAGGAAAAACCGCCAAAGGAGACCACGGCTATATTCCTTGATATGACCTCAGCTTTTGATCGAGTGTGGAGGGAGAAATTACATGAAAAGCTGCACAACATCGGAGTAAGAGGAAAAACCTTAATCTGGATTGCAGACTTCTTAAGGGGAAGAAGGTTAAAGGTTCGGGTCAATGGAGAATTTTCCAATTAAGGAAGAACATGGGCTGGTGTACCTCAGGGATCTGTGCTCAGTCCTCTACTCTATCTGCTATATATTAACGACATCCATCCTTACCTCACTGAAAAACACAAAGGTTGCCTGTTATGCAGATTATATAGCCATATGGCACACAAGTAGCAGCATAGAAAAATCGTAAAAAATACTGAACACATCAATGAGAAGACTGGAGATGTGGGCAATGGAACTCCAAATGACCATAAACCCAATAAAACCAAACCTATGCGTCTTCTCCACTCACAGGAAAAAAGGCATAAATATAACCACAAAATAAGCATAAACAAACAAATAATTGATAAAATTAGAAATCCATAATACCTAGGTGTCTGGATCTTTCCAGTTGGTGTCGAGGACCACGCCATCACCATCTCCTAAGCGGCGAAATACGCGATCTAGTACGTATTCATCGTAGATCGCAAAATGCGTGGTGTCCCTGGAGACACACTGGTGATTCTCCACCAAACACTGCAGCGCTGGCAGAGGCGCCATATTCATTGTACATAGTGTATATAATGCATATTATCTTTTTTTTAATAGTGCAGACTGTGCATGTATTGACTAGATGTCAACAAAATTATTTTAATTATTATTGATGAGGAATTGGAATTTTCAGAACACATAATTAGCATCTCAAATAGAGCTATCAGAAAACTAAACATTCTGAGAAGGCTATGTGGAACAAATTGGGGCGCAAAACCCAGAATTCTCAGAACAACATATACCACCTTAATAAGGCCGATAATGGAATATGCAACACCGGTCTGGGCTCCCTCAAGCTCATCACTAAAAGTAAGACTAGACAGTGTTCAAGCAAAAGCGGCCAAAATAATCACTGGTGCTGTTTCATCCACCAACAATGAGAAAATTCAGAGAGAATGTGTTCTAGACCTACTCGCCCGAAAGCAGAAGACAAAATAAAAACAACTTGGATCGGCACTTCGGAAACGAGGAACCAGAGGACGAGATCTCTCTGACCACTTGTGGTTTGGTGGATTCGCCCTTTTCTGAGAATGAGGTGAAACTTACGGCTTTCAAGTTCGGGAAAAGGAAATCTCTTGGTCCCGAAGGGATCGATAACACGGTCGTGAAAGCCCTGGTAAGGATGCACCCATCGCTTCTTTCCAGGTTATTCAATAGGTACCTGGACACTGGTACATTTCCTGAGGCATGGAAGGTTGCCTGAGTAGTGCTTCTCGAAAAGTCTGGTAGAAAGGGTAATTCTCCTAATGATTATCGTCCGCTTTCTTTACTAATGTGTCTAGGTATGGTCCTGGATAGCCTACTAGCTCAGCGACTGAAGCACTGGCTAGAGAGTAATGAGCTCCTTTCCTCTTTCCAACATGGTTTTGGGGAAGGGAAGTCCACAACCACAGATTTGAACGAGGTGTTAAAGGGGGTTGAGATGGGATTAAATAAGGGTGCTTGGGTTCTTTTCGTGGCCCTGGACATTGATGGCGCGTTCAACTCCATGAGCTGGAACAAGCTGATGAGAAATTTGATGGACATGGGTTGTCCTGATAATTTGTGTAGTTTGGTTCGTGACTTCCTGAGGGATAGACGGATTAGCCTCAATTTTGGTGGGCAAGAGTTGGAAAGAAACTGTGCTAGGGGTTGCCCCCAGGGCTCTTGCTGCGGACCTATTCTGTGGAATATCCTGGTAAACACCCTTTTCCAGGAGGAGCTCGCTGAGGGAGCCAGGCTGGTTCTCTATGCTGACGACCAGTTCCTCATTGTTGAGGCTGCTTCGAGAGCGAAGGCTGAGAAGTGTGTTGAAACTTCTCTCCAAATTTTCTCGATCTGGGCCCATGACTCTGGCCTTAAGTTCAATGTCTTCAAAACTAAAGCCCTCAGCTTTAATCCTAGGGACATAAGAACTAAAAGGAAAGGGATCAAATGGGAACACAAGCCGGCTATCCGGATGGAAGGACGGAGGGTAGCGTTGGTCAATAGGATGACCATCCTGGGGGCGGGTGTGGTCATTGATGACAAGATGGGTTGGCAATACCAGGTGGAGGAGATGGTGGCGAGAGGCAGGGAGGCGTTGTGCAATCCTGTCCTGGTTGGCTCTCAACAGGGGGGGGGGGGGGGGGAGAAGGAGAGTACTATTTTTAGGAACCTTTGCCTCTCCTGTGTCGAGCCAATCTTGCTATATGCTTCCGGGGCTTGGTGGCGCCGAAACAGGGATCAGAAGGTGGCAACAACTCTAGAGAGAGTGCAGAGGACAGCGGCACTCAGATTCACAGGGGGATATCGCACTACCAGCAGTGAGGCCTTTTTGGTCCTCGCTGGGCTTATTCCCCTCGGATTGAAACTAGAGGAGGAGACCATCAGACAGAAGATCTTGGAGAACAGGGAAGATGCCCTGGGACTTGAAGCGGGGGCCCTGGAATCGAAGAGGGACCCAAGGAAGCCTAAGCAGTGGTTACCAAAGTGGAATTAGAGTCCTGGAGGGCCGACAGGGATTGGAACGGAGGTTTTCACTGATGGTAGTAAGTCTGGAACCAATACTGGAGCTGGGGTAGTGATATTCACTAATGGAGAGCTGATCTTCCAAGAAATTATAACACTCAGAGTGGACGAATTGGTCTTTTCAGCCGAGCTGGTTGCGATCAGGGTAGCCCTCAGAGTGTGTGCCGAGAAGAACTTCAGCCCGGACCGCCTCTTTTCAGATTGTATGTCGGCCCTCGTCGCCATCAATCTGGAGAGAAAGGGAAACTCGCGCATCAAATAATCCAGGAGCTGGAGATGATGTCGCGGGCTCCGGAGCTCCCTTGGTTTAGGAGACACAGCCTCATCGAAGGTAATGAGTTCGCAGACAGGATCGCTAAGGCAGGATGCTTTAGAGGTAGATCACTGAGGACCCCAGTGACCAAGAAAGAAGTTTATAGGAGGATCAGGGGGCACGTCCAGGACTTATGGTTGGACAGATGGAGGAAGAGTGTGAAGGGGAGAGAGGTATTCAATTGGGTAGCAACACCCAAGTACCTCTGTAAGGTAATGTCCCACAAATTCATTAGGGTAGTTCGGGACATGGGCTCTTCCCCAAGTCTCCACAGATTTAAAATTAAGAGAAACCCTGATTGCGTCTATGGAGAAAGGGATGTGGATGCACGCCACTACGTCTTGGATTGTCCAAGGGTAGTGGGTGTGCAGGAAGAGAGAAGGAGGGCAGGGGCGCGATCGAGAGTAAGCTGCTGAGAAACCACAGCAAGCTTCTTGAGAAAGCCCACGACGTGGCATCTGAGCTTTTCTCAACTGTGAGTGAACAGAGTCGACCGGGGGCCGCCTCCCCGCGGTCCCAGCTGGACACAGTAAATAGTTTCCTCTTTTGCTGTGATTAAAGGCCACCGGTATAGAAATCCTTCCAGACACGTTGTCTGGGAGGTGGTGTTTCCAGGTACAATGTCCAAGCACTATCTTGGATACCGTTACTTGGCTTATGAGTTGAACTGAATAGCAGCGAAGGGCATGCTTCGCATGCCGGCTTGTGGACCGAAAGGTCTGGGTGGCCATCTGCTTCTAGGGTGTACTAACTGTGTTTAGGTGGGATCCTCCAGTTCTTGTTTATTTTGGCTATTGTTTCTATTTCTTTAAAAGTAAGTTTATTTTTCTTTAGCAAGGGTTCTTTTGTGCCTTTTTTCGCTAGCGCATCAGCAGCTTCATTGCCTTCAATGCTAACATGTAAGGGTATCCATTGAAGGTGAATTTTAAAGGTATTGAGAGTTTTTGGAGATAACCAATTATGTTCCTGCTTACTTTGTCTCTAAGTTCCCCTGTGTGACTCAAGTGTTGTATGGCACTTCTACTATCAGTAAGAATCCATATATCGTGATGTTTAGTGTTTCTGATGGATTTTAAGACGTCCTAGATGGCTATAATTTCTGATCTGAAGACAGCAAAATTCTGGGTTTCTTCTGTTTATTTTCTCATTGCCATTTGTGGTTTTAATGAGATAGCCACTGCCAGTGTGTCCCAACTCGTCTCTGCCACCATCAGTATAGATAGTTATTGCATTTTTAGAAATTTTATTAATTATTTCTAATGATAATTGTTTAAGTATTCTGTAGTGTGTAGTGTGTATTAAGTATTCTGGATTTTGGTATTGTTTTTTGGTGGGTTCATTTAAAGTGGCATTAAAAATAACATTTTGTTAGTGGTTCGCATGGAGATATTTTTTTAGCTAAATAATATTTTTCCACTTTATATTTTAAAAATCCCTTTCTTTTGGCCAGGTGGAGAGGGCCTTCTTTTTCGAGACTTTTATTGGATTCTCAATTAAGTATGTTATTGGAAGTTCAGTGTTTGTTTCCATAACTCTTGATTTTGTTTATATATTTTGGCAGATTGTAGCTTATTCTATCCTTTAAGGGCATAATGTCTGCCTCGTAAAGTACAATATCATTAGGGCAGGTATTTCGAAGACCTGTAATAATTCTAGCTGCATTTAGTTGTATCCTTTCCAGTGTTTTTAGATTTGTTTCAGATGCTGTACCATAGAATTGATATCCATATTCCAAGATAGGTCTCATTAGAGATGTGTAAGGTAATATTAGTGTTGTTGCTTCAGCTCCCCACTCTCTTCCTGAAATATATTTCAAGATTTTTAGCCGGTCTCTTCCTTTTCTAACAACTCCTTCAATATGTTTACTGGAGTTAATTTCTGGATCCAGGGTGTAGCCAAGATATTTTGGATGTTTATTATATTGCAATTGTTGTTATTTCAGAATAATATTTGGTCTTATTTTGTATAGTTTCTTATCGGTAGTTAAAAGACAGGTTTCAGATTTTTGGGGGTTAAATTCTAATTTATGTTTATTAGCAAATTTTTCTAGGTGGAGAAGAGTCTTGTTCAAATCTCATTCAGCTTTTTCCAGTTAGTGTTGCTGCTCCATAGAATAATGTCATCAGCGAAAAGTCCAATATTGGTTTTATGTGAAACTCTTTCTTCTATGCCTGCAATAAATAGGGTGAAGAGAGTTGGGCTAAGGACTGATCCTTGTGGTAATTCTTGGTACAATTTGAAGGTTTTAGATAGAGTGCCATTATATTTGACCCTGATGTATATATTTTTAAGGGAATCATTTATCCAAATTATAGCTTTTCCATCAATTTTGAAATTTTTGTATAATTTTGTAATTAACTTGTTTTTCCATTCCTTATCAAAAGCTTGTGTAAGGACTAAAAAGAAGCTATGGTGTGGTTAATTGTTTTTTTTTTGTTTTGTGCATCTTTTACCTTTTGTGTGAAAAATAAGAGTTCTTCTTTTGTCCCATGTCCTTTCCTAAATCCATATTGTTCTTCTTGTAAGAGATTTCTTGTGTCGGGGTGGTAGGTGAGTCGTCTGAGTATAATTTTTCCATTAATTTGCAGCAAATATTTGTGAGGGAGATAGGTCGGTAGTTTTTTGGGTCATCAGCAGATTTGTAAAGTTTTTTAATAGGAATTATTGTTGCATTTTTACAGTCTTGAGGTAATTTTCCAGTTTTCCAGGAGTTATTGAAAATATTAAGAAGTATTTCTTTGCCAATTTTGCCCAAGTTTGATATCATTCGGCCATGTATTCCATCTGGCCCAGGAGTCTTGTTTAGGTCAGTGTTTTCTAATACATAAGCTAGCTCTTTCATATTGATTTTTTAATGGAAAATATCATGAGTGCTGGTGACATTTTTACAGTCATGAATAATCTTTCGGGCCTTTTTCAACCTTGATTCTACTACTTATTTGATATGAATTACCCAAAAGATTGGCAGCAATTTTGTCATTAGTTGCTGGTGTACCATCTTTATTCTTAATCATATTTGTGTTTTCAGTTTGTGGCTGGACTCTGTCAATTTGTTTTGCCAAATTCCAAAGTTTTGTATTTGGGTTTCTTGGGTTCAGGTTTTCACAAGTTTGTTTCCATTTTTCCCTTTTCACATTTACGTATAATCTTTTTATTTTTGCAATCACAATTTTCAGTTCAGTTCTACAATTTGTTTGGTTTTGGGTGCACTTTTTTGTAGTTAATTTCTTTTAGTTATAAGTGTTTGAATATTTTTGCCTGGTGTGTATAATTTGGAATCCATTTCTTAATATTACCTCTTGGTATTGAAACTTTGGCTGATTTTATAATGGTGTTTTCGAAAGATATCATATTAGCCTTTTTGAAGTTCCAGAATTTTTCTTAATTGAGCTAGTTTTGGTCTTGGTGCTAATTTCTATCAAATTAGGCAAATGATCACTTTCAAAAATTTTTAATATTTGCTATTTGCATTTGTGAAAAATGTCAGAATAGTAAAAACTTATATCAAGTGCTTGTGCAGTATTATAGCTTGTAGGAATGATGGGTAGGATTCCCATAATTTAAGCACATGAAGGCATTGTCGTCAAATATGTTTGATAGTATTTTGCCTTTTGGGTTTGGCGTAGAACATCCCCATAGTTGATGTTTGGCATTAAGGTCACCTACAATAATAGTGCTGTCTGTAAGAAATTGAGCCATTGTTCCATCGTCAATATATGTATTGTTTGGAGGGTGATACATATTGTATATGTTGATGGCTTTGTTTTGATTGAGGTAGACTTTGATACCCTATGGGCTTTGAGGTCTAATGTGTTTGGAATATTAACGGCTATGTCCTCATAGTACAAATTCTTGATTTAAAATGCTAGGCCACGCCCTTTAACAGCATATACAGATGGTTCTTCAGACCTAACCCTGAGTAATGGAGGGGCCGGAATTAACATAATACTAAAGATGGAACAAACATCAAAATCAAAGAAGGAGCAGGACAGATTTCGTCAAACTTCACTTGTGAACTGACAGCTATCTGGAAAGCCCTTGATCTATGCCTTAACCAACCATCCCTGCATCAAGCAGAAGGAATTTTAATATACAGCGACTCCATATCCGCTCTAGAAGCAATTCAGAAGGGCAATACTAAAATCACACAGAAAATACACTCGTTACTTACCCAACTGGAACCATTGGAGAATAACTGCATTCTACATTGGATCTCTGCCCATGTTGGGATCGGGGGTAATGAAATGGCATTTGAATTGGCAAAGGAAGCCAGAAAGTTGAGCCAAAGGAAAGAACAAATGTCATTATTTGACGCTGATTCTTTGTCAAAATACAAGATAATTAAACAAAAAATAAGAAAAGATCAAAATGCGAAATAAACTCTGAAAGAAAAATGACAAAAACTATAACAAGACTTAGAACAAAACACTATAAAGGAATGACAATACATCCAGATGGCACAAGAACCTATAGGGCATGCAACAATTGTCCTGGTGAGGAACTTACACCTACCCACATATTCTCATAGCCAGCAATGGCCGCAGCCTTGCCGAATTTTGACATAGACCCAGAGCAGCAGCTTTACACACCCAAGATAGTGGACATTGCTGCTGCTGTGATGGAGATGCATGGATACATCTGAGGCTCTTTATTGGACACGACAACAACAACAGCATTCCAGAGTAAAATAAATTATCAGAGATAGATACATATTTTTCAAATGAATTAAAATAAATATAATCGATACTTAGTGAGAGTTGAATTAAAAATATATTAGAAATTTATTATCTTCAGAAACAAACCGTATCTAAAATATCAATTTTCTTTTTGCTACATGTTTTAATTTGCATTTACCTATTTTACATATCTCTGATTGTATTTGAAAATCGTTAACCAATTCTTCATACTTTTGGCGAAGTGGTGTTTCATTAATTTGTTATTTGATATTATTAGGGTTCTTTCCTGGTATTCAAAAAGGAAAAATACGTGTCGATCAGTTATATTTTTCAATTTATCAAACAATTTGGCCGCTGAATCTCTGATTCTGGTAGAGCGCCATCTGGCGAATAAAATTGTAACTAAAATCAATTTCGAATTTTTCAGTATTTGCCATAAAAAATCCCATTGCATCCTGAATACAATGGTGTTTACCGCATTGCTCTAGCGCAAATATTCGCGGAGTTATTAATTTTTAAAATAGTGCGGGACTTTTGGATCACCCTGTATATAAATGAATGTATGTGTGTGTGTCTGTTTGTTTGTTTGTCCTTTATGCCTGACCAAACCACTCATTGGATCGCCATGAAACTTTGGGAAGTTATTTAGTATAGTACTGGGAAGGTTTCTAGCAAATAAAATTTTTGAAATAACTTTTCGCCTAGAAATAATGAAGATAAATATTCTAATTTATCTGTTATAATTCAACAATCTGCTCTAAATATTATCATGATGATACGATGATTTTGTAATGTAGAAAATTAGGAAAGACAAAATTCAGGATGACACGGCAATTTATTTGAGACAAGAATAATGATACAATTCAAAGGCAAGATACTATTCCTTTAACTTCCAATTACCGAGGGAACCAATTAATATTGATTTTATTCAACTTATCGAGTATTTTTCAAGGGACCGGGAAAAAATGTTCACTTTATCGAGAGATTCGTTAAACAAACCTTTACTCAAGTAAAACCCGGGCGAAGCCGGGTACATCCATACAAGAATAATGATACAATTCCAAGGCAAGATACTATTCCTTTAACTTCCAATTACCGAGGGAACCAATTAATATTGATTTTATTCAACTTATCGAGTATTTTTCAAGGGACCGGGAAAAAAATGTTCACTTTATCGAGAGATTCGTTAGACAAACTTTTACTCGGGTAAAACCCAGGCGTCCGGGGTACGTCCGCTAGTGTACAATAAATATTACAAAAGGAATGAAACTATAAAAAGGAGTGATGATACTCTAAATATTCTGTTTTAAATAAATATTAAATATCATAGAATATTTTGAATAAATAAAAGACGCATTAAAATTGATGTAACAATATATATGTTTGTCGGCTATGCACGCCCTCAATATGTAACTAATCTTGCTGAAATTTGAACAGGACAGATAGTTAAATCTAGAGGAGTTTTTGTCGCACTTTTAACCAAGAAAAATTATAATTAACCAAGTACTGAGCAACAAAATATTTTAGTCAGAAATTATGATGACAATATTGCTGTATCATGCATGATTGACATAAACAAAATTCATTAGGGAAATATTCAATAAAGCAGACCACGGGAGAAGCCAGATAATAATTTTTAGTAGGCAGAAACAAAATTTTACCAGCGAAACATTCACTCGAGTAGAAGACACACGAAGCCAGGTCTTCTCTATATATATAAATCGTTTCTCGGTCTTTTGGCTAAGATCATGTAGTATATCTCTAGATATTTTTATTTATATATATCTATTTAAAAATCTATTCAGTAGAGAGAGAGGATATGTTTGCTCGAAAAATATATTTTATATACACTGGTGTCCAAAAAATAAGAAACTTAACCAATATTGAAATTTCTCAAAAGCTAATTTATTAACAAATATAAAATTTAGTATACAAATAGTTTAAACTATGGAGAATTTGACTAGCTATATGAAAATAAAAAAAAATATTTGAAATTATGAAATATGCAAATTATTACCAACATACCAAAGCTAAGGTTCCAGATCTTAGAGAAATAAGATATCAATAGGGAGTATGATCACCTCTAACAGCTATCAAGGTCTCACAGCGAGCCCTCATACTGTTTACCAGGCTGGGGAGGAGGTCCAGGGGTAGTAAACCCCACTCCTCCAATAGAGCAGTTCTTAGCACAACGAGTGTTCTGCTCTATTGGATTCAGGTCCGGAGATCCGGCTGGCCAATCCATCCTTCGAATATTCTCACTCTGGAGATATACATTGACTAGCCTAGCCCCATGCGGACGAGCATTATCGTCCATAAAAATTAAATTGTGACCAATTTGATCTTTATAAGGTCTTAGATAGGGCTCAAGGATCTCGTCCCTGTACCTTTGGGCAGTTAAAGTGCCCCCAGAAAAAATGTGTAGGGGTGTGCGTCTGCTAGAACTGATGCCAGCCCAGACTAAGAGACTGCCCCCTCTAAAACTGTCTATTTCCCTGATGTTACTGGGATGATAGCGGGTTCCAGGCTCCCTCCAGATGAAAACTCGTCGAGAATCTGTGTTTAAACTAAATCTTGACTCGTCACTGAAGAGAACATTGGCCCACTGATCATGAGTCCAGGCGTGATGTTCCAAGCACCAATTCAAGCGGGCTCTCCTGTGAGCAGAGGTTAAAGGGATATAGACCATTGGTCGTCTTGCATAAAGAGCACCTTCGTGAAGCCTTCGGTAAACAGTTTGTCTTGAAATTTTCGTTCCAGTAGCACTTGAGAGTTCATTAGAAAGTTGAATAGCTGTCATCTTCCTATGGCGCTTGGCAATTACGACCAGATAACGGTCTTCAGAGGTAGCTGTTTTTCTTTTTCTACCAGATCCTTCTTTTCTTTTGATGGTTCCTGTCTCAATGAACTGTTTCCATATTTTGCTGACCACAGATTCATTCACATTTAGCAATTTTGCTACTTCAACTTGTGATTGCCCTGCCTCCATTCTTCCAACATCTCTCCATTTTAAAT
>CP092886.1:105838355-106167701 GCA_030710605.1 Cordylochernes scorpioides
GAAATTTCTGATTAGATTTTTGAGTTCAGCATGAAAAGTTGCACTAGAAACACCATCAGGTTCTCTTGTGCAAAAAAAAAGTTTTTTTTGTAGACCTGTGTTATCTCATTTGTTTCTTAAGATTTTAATCAGTAGGTTCTCATTAGGGTTGCTTGGGGGAAGGGTTACTGGTTCACTTAGATTAGCTACATGATGTCTAATGATATTTCTTGGTGGTTAAGTTTTGATATGTCTGCTTCTTATCCAAAGGTATGAAATTCAGGAATAGGCAAAAACCAGATCCCATCAGAATAGTAAGTGGAGTCGAAGTCCTTTATCGTTTATTCTAAGACATTTCTATAGCCCCTCTGAAATTCAGAATTCCCCAATCTATAAATCCATTAGCAGTATTCCCTATTCACCAGTATCTGTTTCTATAGCCCGTCATCTGAAGAAATTTGTAATCAAAACCTTTTTCAGAAACTCACCTAATTAAAATTCGTTACTAAGAAACCCCATAACAAAGAACAATACCATTGATTATCCTTCCAATATTAAAAATGCCATATACTCCATAGAATGCAACGAATGCAAAACCAAATATGTCGGCGAAACTGGCAGACATTTGAATATAAGAGTATCAGAACATAAATGAAATATCGATAATCAAGACAATAGAACTTTAGTATACCAACATATAAGAGAAACAGGCCATTCCTTCTCCCTATTAGAACCAAAGACCCATTACTCCAACATCCCCAATAGACTACAGAGACTTGTAATAGAATCCATCATATCCAGAAAAGACAATAGCATTAACAGAAGAATAGATATTTCGAAAATTTATAACACTATATTCCCTGAGCCCAGCCCATAACCCCCAGGTGAAGCACGCGCAATAGAAGCCCGCGTTGATCATGCTTTAAAACAAATGTAAACAGTAAATGGACTTTATTTAAATTTAAATCATATTTTATTGGCGTATTAATCATTTAATGCAATTTCTCCCGTAGAAGGGCGTACTTGCCCGAAAGCTCAAGATATTTTTAAATAAAAAATATTTTAAAAGAAACTTTTCCCTGGAAGTTTTATGTTTTTATTTTAATATTAATTCAAGGGATTATTTTATCGAATAGATAGGTCTACATATAGAATATACGGAACCGTTAGGACCAATTCAAATAAATTGATGATGTGAGTTATTATGGGAAATCATTTTTACCATCTTCAGACAAGGGACTTATTTCTTTGTCTGATGAAGCTGATATTTCCATTTATGGTATGACGCACATTCTTAACTTGTTTGAATTTAATCGTATATTCTCGTAGTTCCAATTAATCCTTATCCTCTCGTACTTCTAATATCTTATTATTTTCCTGCAGTCCTATTATTTAGAGTGTATGAACACAATTTGGACCATAATCTGAACCTACCAACATCAGACAAAGTTTATTTTTCTATGTTCTTTAATGTTAGATTTTCCTGTTCCCTTGTCGACGAACATTGTTAATGGCTTGGGATATGATCATATTTTCCTGTATTTGTAATAATAATTTAACTGTATTACTAAATTCTTATCAGTTTCTTACAGTCCTTATATCCAAAAGGAAGAAACACAATTTGATTTAAAGTTTAACACTAAGGGATAAGTATGTCTAAATTTGATTAGGTCTCTGGGTAAATGAATAAATTTAACTTCTGAACTGAAAAAAACACTTTTTGAGTTAGGTTTGAAAGTGCAGAAGATGATACTTGCTCAGTTCATTAGTTGATTTATGTTGTATCTGAGGCTTAGCTATTACTCTATCTCCGTTTCAACCTAAATTTGCTTTCTATTTGGTCGAAGAGGCATGGTTTGGCAGTAATGAAGAAAGGGCTGAAACTGCTGCTCAGGTCTTCATCTGAAGAGGCCCGCCTGAGTACCATCCTCTTTCCATCTGGTCTAACCTTTATGGTTTTCATCTGGTCTAACCTTTAAGGTTTTTATCCTTACTAACATGCACATTAACTTAATATACTATCTTATATAGTGTACTCCACATTTACACTAGATTTTCTTTAAAATAAGCTTATAAAAAATATTCCCAAAAAAAAAAAAAAATTCACAAAAATCTATCTTTTTTCATCAAGGGAGAAAATAGAGCAAAAAATACTTCTCTCTCTCTAATTAGCTTTATTTTATATTTAGAAAATTATTATCATGGTTCTGTCTTTGCTCTTCTCTATAAAACTTTCTCTTCGCTTATTCCTTTTTTCACACAGCCTATGACGCGTAACTGCCGATGCTTTGCTGTTGTTACTTTTTTTTCTTTCTTTTTTAAAAATATAACCTAACTAATTATTGATGGGCTATAAGTTGAAGCTGGACTAGATGATGTAATAGTGGAAGTAAGTAGTCAATTATCCCACTACATATGCCGATTGAAATGGATAGATTAGAAGCACGCGGAGGCGACGCGAACAACAGGCAAGTGTTAAGCTCCTTTAGACTAATGAGGGAGGGAGGATGGACTGCCGGCTGGGCAGCTCGGTGATTGGCTGGTCGTGACGTAGTCCTCCCTGGCGAAAGTAGGCCCATCCAACGTCTTCATTCCCCCACTTTGGATATGCCGGAGAGTATGCCAGTATCTAGACAATTCATAGCTGCACAAGCATTCTGATGTGCAGTCTTTTTGAGGCCCTTGGTGAAGATGTCGGCCAGGTTGTCGTTGGTAGAGATGTAATTCACATGGATGTCTCCGCTGTTGACCTTTTCTCTTATATAATGATACCGTCTGTCACTGTGCTTCGACCTATTGTTTTCTATATTGTTTTTAGAAAACTCGATGGTAGCTCTACTATCACAGAATATTGTTATTGGGCGTGAGGCGTTAGTCAGGCGTTTCAAATTCTCTAATATTTGTGCTATCCACAATATTTCCTTAGTGGTCTGGGCGAGAGCAATGTACTCAGACTCCATTGTAGATAATGACACGCAATTTTGCTTTTTAGATCTCCATGACACTAAACAACCGTTAATAGTAACAGCTGACCCGCTGGTTGATCGTCTATCGTCTATGTCGTTAGTCCAATCTAAGTCGCTAAATGCTAGTATATTATCAGACCCTATTTTATAGATGAGTGAAACATTCTTAGTAGCTTGAAGATATCTTAGTATATGTTTAGCAGTTTGCCAGTGTCGTTCGCTTGGGTTACTACAGAATTGTGCTAATTTGGTTACGGCAAACGTCATATCAGGCCTCGATGAGTTTGCAAGATATAGCAGAGACCGTATAAGTTCTCTGTAAGGGACGTGTTTCATCTCATCCTTTTCCTTGTCATTTGTTGGACAGTCTTTCTTTGTAATCGGGATGGAGTTATCTAATGGAGTAGAAACGCCCCTACATTCCATCATATTAAATCGTTCGAGGATCGACATGGTGTATTTTCCTTGTGAGAGGATTATTGTGTTTTTATCTGGATAACTTATTTCTACACCTAAGAAATATTTGATGGGTCCCAAGTTCTTGATCTTAAATTTTTCTCTATTCTTTTCCTCAATATTTGTCAGAATGTCCTCGCTTTCAGCGAACAAAGCTAGATCGTCGACATATACGGCGATGACCGCCTTATTTTCAAAAGTGTATAAACAATTACAAGCGGCTAAACGACGAAATCCAATATCTTCAAGAGCTTTATCCAGTGTGCAGTACCATTCAAGACCGGACTGACGTAAACCATATATTGGACGGTTTAGCTTAAGAACTTTGCCCTCACATTTCTCGTCGTTAGATCCATCTGGTGGGCTCATGTAGATCTCTTCATTCAATTCGCCGTACAGATATGCATTGTCGACATCGAGGTGTCGATTTTACCAATTTTTATTTATCGTCAATGCAAAGATCATTCTGATGACCGAAAAATTAATTACTGGTGAATATGTCTCAAAAGGTCAACGTTTCGTTTTTGAGAAAAACCTCTCGTAACTAATCGCGCTTTAAATCTTTTAACGTCCCCTTTTGAGTTAGTCTTTATTTTAAATACCCATCTACTGCTAATTGGGCGCTTGCCAAGTGGTAGGTCGGACAACGTCCACGTATTTCTATCCTCAAGACTTCTCAATTCATCCTTCATGGCCCTTCTCCAGTACGGTGCCTCTTTGCTGTTTATGGCTTGTTCGAAAGTTGTGGGTTCGATGATATCTAGGAAATGTAGTTCTACCTTTGGCTTTCCAGCACGTCCATAAGGGTTTCGTACAATTATTTTAGGCCTAGTTTGAACAATGTCGTCGTTGTTTACCCCCACTAAATCCTGATCACTCGTATCATCATTACGTTCTCTTTTCGCTTCAGGTTTTAGATCTATATCTCCTTCAAGCTGGCTATCGGGTTCTATCCAAATATGGTTGTATCCTTCAGGTTCATCCTCAACCTTAGTCCACTTCAGTCCTATCTTGGATTCGTCAAATTTGACATGCTTCGTCTGGATTACGTGTTGAGTTTCCGGACACCAAAGACGATAGCCTTTAGTCTGGGAAGAATAACCAACAAGAATGCACCTATTTGCTCGACTGTCCAGTTTCTTTCGCCTTTCTGTGGGGATATGACTATATGCTAAGCACCCGAAAGCTTTTAAGTGGCGAACACTCGGTTTTCTTGATGACCAAAGTTCATCGGGTACTTTATCTCCTAGGGCGCTATTGTAGCACTTGTTTCTTATATAAGCTGCAGTGTTTACTGCCTCTGCCCAGAATCTCTGAGGGAGTTCGGCGCTGTGTAAACAAGATCGGGTTACGTCCAACAACACTCGATTAGCCCTTTCTGCAACGCCGTTCATAGGTGGCGAGTATGTGTTCGTTAGCTCGTGTTTGATGCCAAGTTGCTCTAGCTTAGTTTTAAATTCATGGTTGCAATATTGGAGTCCATTGTCGGATCTTAGCACCTTTAGCTTATGTCCGGTTTCTCTCTCAGCCCTAGCGAGATACAAGTCTAAGTGTTTCAGCACTTCGTTTTTATGTTTAAGGCAAAACAGGGTTATCTTTCTAGAATAATCATCAATGAATGTTAGAAAATATGCGCTTCCTCCAATAGATCTAACACGCATTGGACCACAAATATCAGTGTGAACTAATTCTAATGGCCTTTTAGATCTTATATTCCTAATGGGTTTGTGTGGCTCTTTCGTGGACTATGCTACACAACAATCATCACACAGACTTCGATCCATGGAGGAGATCTCTAACCCCTTAACTAATTCCCCCATTGTCATTCTCTCAATTGCGTCCTTGTTTACATGACAGAATCTCTGATGCCATAGTTCTAATGTTTGTTTTTATGAACTCTTTTGACTGTTAAACAATTCGGCGTTTGGTAAAATGACTCTACCCTTCATGACATACAATCCATTTTCATCATGTGCTATTGCAACAATTCGGTTCTCCGAATCGAAAACTTGCGCTCTTCTGTTCGCAAAATTAACTATCTTGCCCTTATTTTCCATGCTCGAGACTGACAATAGGTTTCGTCGCACATTAGGGACATACAGCACATTACATAGTTTTAGGTCAGCGTGGTGCTTACCCACATAGGCCTTGAACTTGATGTCGCCGCATCCTCGTGTAGTCCCGCTCGCTGTTAGGATCGGATCCGACGTTATTCCTTGGAAGTTGGTGAACCACTCCCTTTTGTTACACACGTGGTGAGTCGCGCCGCTGTCGATCACCCAAGAGTTGTCAGGGATGGTGCAGGATAGGGCTGCTAGCATTTCGCTTCCCGCTATCTCGTGAGTGCTACATCTCGGTGGTTAGAAATTTGGAGCTGGAATTATAGCCTTTCCTCTGCATGATCTCGCGATATGTCCTTCCTTGCCGCACTTGTAGCTGGTGAAATTTTTCTTCTTCTTGTCTTCCTTTCTGGTCGTTGTCCCGAACTGCATAGCTTCATTTGTGTTATTCACACGTCGGGCCATCCGTCTCTCGTATTCTGCTAGCAGCACATGTTTTACCGTGCTAGAGGTGAATTCCTTGTCTTCTACGTTGCTGAAGCCCATGATGATTCCGTCGTATGACTCCGGTAGGCCAGTAAGCATTGAATAGGCGAGGTCTTGATCCTGCATTTCTGCGCCTGCCTCTCTTAAATGATCCGAACAGATCTTTAGCCTCCCTAAATAGTTCGTCATCGTCTCTTGTTCTTCGAATCTTATGGAGATGAACTGCTTCTTCAGTTGGAGGATTCTTGACCTTGACTTGGGTTCGTATACTTGTTCCAAGGTATCCCATGCTTCTCGTGCAGTGGTACAGTCCATTATATGAATCTGTTGGCTCGGTGAGATCGTCAGTGCTATCATAGCCAACGCCTTTTCTTGCTTCATGTTGAAGATTGCTCTCGAGGCTTCTTCATCGGGTGCTGGCTCCGTAACATACTTCCAGAGTTCTCTTTCGATTAGTATCATCTTCGTATTATACTTCCAGCTTCTGTAGTTCTGATCATTGAGTTTCTCGAGGGGCGTGTTGATCAGCGTCGAGGTGTCATCTTGCACGTGGTGTCTCGAATTAACCACGCTCTTCTACCAGATGTTGGGCTATAAGTTGAAGCTGGACTAGATGATATAATAATGGAAGGAAGTAATCAATTATTCCATTACATCTGTCGATTGAAATGGATAGATTAGAAGTACGCGGAGGCGACGCGAACAACAGGTAAGTGTTAAGCTCCATTATTTAGACTAATGGGGGAGGGAGAGGATGGACTGCCCGCTGGGCAGCTCGGTGATTGGCTGGTCGTGACGTAGTCCTCCCTGGCGGAAGTAGGCCCATCCAACGTCTCCAATTATTTATTACAAAAAAATAAAATAAAAAACCTCACACGTTTAAATTAAATAAAAAAATGTATTAATCTTAAAATTCTCACACATAACTATACTATTTGATACAGAATTAGCTTGCTGTTCTGACTCAAAATTAATTCAAAATCTGTAGTTCTTAATACATTCTGAGTAAGGCGCATTATTAAAAACAATGGCCATATTTGCTGTTTTTTTATGCAAGCAGCAATCTCACCTCTTGAAGCTCGAGGTACAACAGGAGAAACTTGGCGAAAGCCACCTCCAAGAACAACAACCTTTCCGACAAAAGCAAGATCACAATGCATAATGTACCTTAGGAAAATATCCAAAATATCAAGCACTCTGTATTGGGCTATAGGATAAGGTAATAATATGAACGCACTTGTTTTAAAACAAATAAATTTGGTAATGATAAATAAATAAAAAAAAAATTTGAGAGCCAAAAAAAATTACGATTGGAAAATTGAATGAATAAAAAATAAATATATTTACTAATATATATTTGGAGAATGAAAAAGTGTGATACATGAAGTAATAATTTAATTTATCAAACAGAAAAGAAATTGCTAACTATAAAAGAAAATTACAGGAATACTATGAAGAATCCAACAATAATACCAAAGGTTTTTTCATCTCCTCTAAAATACCAAACTTTGTCAAACCAAATTTCTAAAATGTTCAATTCTTTACGGGTCATGGTATAACGTGTATAACTTCAAATAATATCGCTTGAGAATTAGAAAAGTAGATTCGCCCAGATGCTCATGTGGAGCGGAAGAAGAAACCCCTGAACATATTCTGAATTCATGCCCACTGGTGTCAAACCTAAGAGAGCAGAGCAAGATGGAAAGAACCTATTTGGGTCAAATAGTTTATAATTGGGAAATATATACGAAATTCAATAGGTTCTGAAGATTTTTTAAAATCATAAATAGACAGCGTCATGCAGCTTGAGGAACTACACAACTATGCCACTTCAATGTAAATAATTAATAAGTTACTTTAGAATATAACTCATCGACTTCTATCTTTGCGCAACATATTGTAAATAACTACCTTGTGGGGTTTCGTCTATCTGTGATCTGATCTGTTTTGTTTAAATATAATATATCAGTGATATATTATTACATTACTCTGTTACTTCTTAATGTGTATGTGTGCAAGAATTGTGAAATAATAAATTATTTATAGTAACATAATATTTCGCATCTTTTTTTTTTCTTTTAAAGATATCTAAATATAAAGTGCAATTTCTTATAAAATATAAAATAACTTTCACTATTAATCTTCGCCCTATAATAGAAACTTATCAATCTGCTTATGTTGTTGCTTATTTGTTTAATGTATATGTTTATTTAATGCTCCTTTTTAATCGTGTATTTTCTTTTTGATAATTCTGTTACCTACTATACTACAATATGAACTATTGTAAATAGTTTCACGCGCAATTATACAGATCGGATATAGCGTGTCTTATTTGCAACTACGTAGTAACAAATAAACGAAGTGAAAAAACGAAAATTTTGATATATAGACCGCTATATATAGTTTAGTATCTTTGGGGGAGATTTTTTAAAACATTGTATCTATATGGATTATTTGACAAACATAAGCAGTTCAAGCATATCAATTATATGGAAAGAATGTTGTTTATTTGTATTTGATTAGTGAACTGATCTCCCACGCTTCCTCATTAGACGAATATGGCCATGTTTGTACATAAAGGGGGTTCATAGTTTCAAGAGTTAAAATAGCCTCTATATATCTTTTATATATGTGATGATGAGGTGTTGACTCTCGCTATACTGTGTTGACCGAGAGGAACAGTCAGGACGGGGAGTTTTCCAGTACCTATCTGCACCTTGTAAGACCTTTAAAAGTTCTCACAGAGTACAGGCAGTCGTGGTCGAGGCAGAGTGGAAAGCTTGGGAATGTCCATACACAAAAAAACGAAGACACAGTTGCACTAAGAAAGTTCCGTGAACAGATAAAAGTTGAGCTATGAGCGAAAGATGGGGAGATAGAAGATTTCTTACTGGTCTACATGATGGATGAGATGGACCTGAGGTACAACCGACGAGCGCTGACGCAGATGCTGAACTAACTGTCAAGTGACTGTAAAGTGACTGTATTTTTGGCTAAAGACGGGGGGCCTTATATATATTTTTTTTTTTGAGAAAGGGGGTTTTGCATGTCACCAGATGTGAAGAGTGTGGGTCGTCTAGTGACATTCTACTGGCGCCGTCCTGGCAGCTTCCAATCTATCTTGAGATGTTGCCTTGTGGCTTCCATCTATCTCGAATTTAGACGTGTTTGACTTCTATCTCTCTAGCTCAACTCTTAATCATTACAGAGTTTTATTTATTTATCCTCAGTTTGTACAAAGTACATTACATATGATGATGTAATGACACATGTCAATAATGCGTATAATCATTTACAGATGTGTTTCTATTATACAACATGAAAATCTTGTTATATACAATATGGGGTTGTTGGCTTAAATTACCATTGTATATAACTTATAACAAGATTTTCATGTTATATAATAGAAACACATCTGTAAATGATTATACGCATTATTGACATGTGTCATTACATCATCATATGTAATGTACTTTGTACAAACTGAGGATAAATAAATAAAACTCTGTAAAAGATTAAGAGTTTAGGTAGAGAGATAGAAGTCAAACACGTCTAAATTCGAGATAGATGGAAGCCACAAAGCAACATCTAAAGATAGATTGGAAGCTGTCAGGACGGCGCCAGTAGAATGTCACCAGACGACCCACAATCTTCACATCTGGTGACATGCAAAACCCCCTTTCTAAAAAAATATATATTAGCCCCCTCCCCGTATTTAGCCAAAAATACAGTCACTTTACAGTCACTTGACAGTTAGTTCAGCATCTGCGTCAGCGCTCGTCGGTTGTACCTCAGGTCCATTTCATCCATCATGTAGACCAGTAAGAAATCTTCTATCTCCCCATCTTTCGCTCCTAGCTCAACTTTTATCTGTTCACGAACTTTCTTAGTGCAACTGTGTCTTCGTTTTTTTTGTGTATGGACATTCCCAAGCTTTCCACTCTGCCTCGACCACGACTGCCTGTACTCTGTGAGAACTTTTAAATGTCTTACAAGGTGCAGATAGGTACTGCAAAACTCCCCGTCCTGACTGTTCCTCTCGGTCAACACAGTATAGCGAGAGTCAACACCTCATCATCACATATATAAAAGATATATATAGGCTATTTTAACTCTTGAAACTATGAACCCCCTTTATGTACAAACATGGCCATATTCGTCTAATGAGGAAGCGTGGGAGATCAGTTCACTAATCAAATACAAATAAACAACATTCTTTCCATATAATTGATATGCTTGAACTGCTTATGTTTGTCAAATAATCCATATAGATACAATGTTTTAAAAAATCTCCTCCAAAGATACTAAACTATATATAGCGATCTATATATCAAAATTTCGTTTTTTCACTTCGTTTATTTGTTACTACGTAGTTGCAAATAAGACACGCTATATCCGATCTGTATAATTGCGCGTGAAACTATTTACAATAGTTCATATTGTAGTATAGTAGGTAACAGAATTATCAAAGAGAAAATACACGATTAAAAAGGAGCATTAAATAAACATATACATTAAACAAATAAGCAACAACATAAGCAGATTGATAAGTTTCTATTATAGGGCGAAGATTAATAGTGAAAGTTATTTTATATTTTATAAGAAATTGCACTTTATATTTAGATATCTTTAAAAGAAAAAAAAAAGATGCGAAATATTATGTTACTATAATTATTTTATTATTTCACAATTCTTGCACACATACACATTAAGAAGTAACAGAGTAATGTAATAATATATCACTGATATATTATATTTAAACAAAACAGATCAGATCACATATAGACGAAACCCCACAAGGTAGTTATTTACAATATGTTGCGCAATGATAGAAGTTGATGAGTTATATTCTAAAGTAACTTATTAATTATTTACATTGAAGTGGCATAGTTGTGTAGTTCCTCAAGCTGCATGACGCTGTCTATTTATGATTTTAAAAAATCTTCAGAACCTATTGAATTTCGTATATATTTCCCAATTATAAACTATTTGACCCAAATAGGTTCTTTCCATCTTGCTCTGCTCTCCTAGGTTTGACACCAGTGGGCATGAATTCAGAATATGTTCAGGGGTTTCTTCTTCCGCTCCACATGAGCATCTGGGCGAATCTACTTTTCTAATTCTCAAGCGATATTATTTAAAGTTATACACGTTATACCATGACCCGTAAAGAATTGAACATTTTAGAAATTTGGTTTGACAAAGTTTGGTATTTTAGAGGAGATGAAAAAACCTTTGGAATTATTGTTGGATTCTTCATAGTATTCCTGTAATTTTCTTTTATAGTTAGCAATTTCTTTTCTGTTTGATAAATTAAATTATTACTCCATGTATCACACTTTTTCATTCTCCAAATATATATTAGTAAATATATTTATTTTTTATTCATTCAATTTTCCAATCGTAATTTTTTTTGGCTCTCAAATTTTATTTTATTTATTTATCATTACCGAATTTATTTGTTTTAAAACAAGTGAGTTTTTATTATTACCTTATCCTATGGCCCAATGCAGAGCGCTTGATATTTTGGATCGTTTCCTAAGGTACATTATGCATTGTGATCTTGCTTTTGTCGGAAAGGTTGTTGTTCTTGGAGGTGACTTTTGCCAAGTTTTTCCTGTTGTACCTCGAGCTTCAAGAGGTGAGATTGCTGCTTGCATAAAAAAAACCCAGCAAATATGGCCATTGTTTTTAATCTTGCGCCTTACTCAGAATGCGATCAGGCATTGATGCGCAGAACTCCTCTGCTTGTCAGCTGTGTTGCTTGAGGTTGGTAATGGTGATATACCCATAGACCAACAGGGCCTCATTTCTCTTCCAGAGAGCTGTATCTTTCATGGAGGTGACCTGGTTCAGGAAATTTGCAGATCTGTGATTGTTTCGCCAAAAATACGGATTAATTAGAAAAAGTATTGTATTGCTACCAAACAGTAATCAGTTCTTTCTCAGTGTTGACAGGGTGGAGTGTGTAAGAATGTGGAAGAGCAAAATAACTACACTACTGAATTTCTTAATATCTTTACTTCCACAGGAATACCTCCAAAACTATTAAACCTCAAGGTTGGTGCTATTGTTATGCTTCTAATAAATATGAATCCTAAGCAGGATCTTTGCAATGGCACAAATTAGGTGATCTAGAGCATGCGCTATCATTTCCATGAAGCACAAATGCTGATAGAAACCAAAGTTGGACGCATTGTATTGGTACAAAAATATCTTTGCCTCATTTAGATACCAAACTTCCCATTATTTTGAAGAGACGTCAGTTACCACTAAGGTTGGCGCGCTTTTGCTATGGGTATTAATTGCTACGTAGCTTTTGTGGTTTTCTATTAATTATATTTTATTAATTAATTACCACCCTTTAATTGTAATATATTTTATTTACTACTACAAGCATGGCTGCGCTTGTTCTACGCTATATTTCTATATATCACAACATTAATAAACATGGTCAAAAGTCAATAAAAATAACATAATAATCTTTTTATGTTACATGTCTTTTTTTTCCTTTTCTTTTTCTCCTTTTCTTCCCCTTTTCCTTAAAGATTCAACCTCACTGGGGGTTTAACTAGTCTTCCGCATCTGGTTCTAGTTGTGGCTGAAGTCTCCTCGCTCTGGGAAGATGTAGATGGTTGAGGGTCAAGTTGTTCTTGCTTTTCTGGAGGACTTTCTTTTTCCGTAGGTCCAGATAAGGTACCAGCTGGACGTAGATCTCGTCGATTTCTTCTAAGAACTGATCCTTTGGTGTCCTCTAGAAGATAAGATCGGGGGTGAACTCCAGGGGCTATAACTTTAGCTGGGGACCATTGCTTCTCTTGTCTAACCAACACAGACTGGCCGTTCTCCAATGAAGGGAGATCCCTTGCGTGTCGATTAAAATAAAACTTCATTCTGCTTTGGTTAGCTTCATGCTGTTTCCTGATGGAATCTTCGCAAATTCTGCTCTCGTTCATCAGTGTTGTCTTCATAGGCAAAAAGAGTCTCTGTTTTCTCCCATACAACATATTAGCTGGAGATGGCAATGAGTTATGCTCAGTGTTTCTTAGAAGTAGTAGTGCCTGATATATATCCTGTTTACTTTGTTGACATTTGATGATGGTACTCTTTAAAGTCTGCATAGTTCGTTCGATCATGCCATTGGACTGTGGGAATCTTGGGCTCGATGTTGTGTGAGTCACATTCCATTCTTTGGCGAACTCCATCATCTCTGTGGATTGGAAGGGCGGTCCATTGTCAGCCATCATGATCTCGGGGACTCCACATCTTGCGAAAACTTCTTTGAGCTTCTCTATAACCATTTCTGCTTTTGTTGACCTGAGTTCAAACACTTCCGGGTACTTGATGTAATAATCTACAATTCCTAAGTATTTCCTTCCCTCTATTTCAAATAAATCAACTCCGATTTTTTGAAATGGATAATTGCCGGTTTCATGAGGTATAAGGGGTTCTTTAGTGTTATTCCGGGAATATTTTTGACATATTCGACATTTTTTTACAAATTCTTCCACTTCTTGACACATTCCTGGCCAATAGAATGTACTTCTTGCCAAGGATAATGTCGAGTTAATTCCTCTATGAGCATTGTGAAGTAGGCTCAATATGTGATTTCTCCTCTTTTTGGAGATTACTAATTTGACGCCTCTGCACAATAGACCTACCCACTCGAATAGTTCTTCTTTTATATCCCAAAATGGCTTGACGAAGGGATTCATAGTTTTCTTATGGATTGGCCATCCATTTTCAATATAATTTTTAACCTCTTGCAGTACAGGGTCGTTATTAGTTGCTTCAACAAGATCTTGGTGACGGTTATTAGAATAAGTAACCATAAGAACTTGGTTATTTTGAGATATTTCTATCTCTGGGGTTGTGAATAAATCATTAGCTATGTAGTCCCTTGATAGCGCATCAGCTGTATATAATTTTTTTCCAGGTATATATTTAAGATCAAAGTCATAATGCTGTAGTTGCAATACTAAGCGTTGTAGTCTTGATGACAAATCTACCATTGTTTTTTTCATTATAGTAAGCAGTGGTTTGTGATCGGTAAAAGCCATAAATATTCTACCATAAAGGTACAAATGGTTTCTTTTAAATCCAAAGTAGACTGCTAAGAGTTCTTTCTCTATTTGAGAGTATTTCTTTTGTGCGGCAGACAGGGCAGTAGATGAATAAGTTATAGGGGCACCCTGTTGCTGTAAAACTGCACCTAACCCGTTTGAACTCGCATCTGTTGAAATTTCTATGTCTAGTTTGGGATCAAAGTGTCTTAAGCATGGTGCACTCGTTAATTGTAGTTTGAGATCTCTGTAATTCCTATCTCTTAGGTCATTCCATACCCAAGGTTCATTTTTACGCAGCAACAGTCACATATTTGCTGTCTTATCCGAAAGGTTTGGCAAAAATTTAGCCAAATACGTGACCATGCCAAGGAATCTTTGAAGGGCTTTCTTGTCTTGTGGCCTAGGCATATCCAGTATAGCTTTTACCTTAGACTCCAAGGGTCGTATTCCTTCCGTTTAAACTATGTGTCCCAGGTATCTCACAGATGGTTGCATTAGCTGCGTTTTGGTCTTATCAAATTTCAGTCCATTTTCTCTGGCAATCTCCAATACCTGTCCTAGTATTTTTAGATGCTCAGTCTCACTGTCACTATATATGAGTACATCGTCCATATAGGTAACAACATTTGGCACACCCAAATATAATTGATGTATTATTCTTTGAAAAATTTCAGGAGCGGAACTCATCCATACGGCATCCTTGTGTAACAATATCTCCCATATGGTGTAGACATTGTGGTTAATAGTGATGCTTCATCAGTTAAGAGTATCTGCCAAAATGCATATTTTGCATCAAGGACGGTATATATGTTTGCCTTTTGAATCAAAGCTAGAACTTCCTCTGGGGAAGGCATCATGTATCTCTCTCTTTTGATCCAATAATTGAGTTTTCTTGGATCAATGCATATCCGTACATCTCCATTAGGTTTTTTAACTACTACCATAGGATGACTCCATTCAGTAGGTTTATTTATTTTCTTTATGACACCTAATTTACTCATTTTTTTCAAGTTCCTCTCTAACTGGCTCTCTCAAGGCCAAGGGGAGTCTTCTTGCTGTATATACCTGGAGAATGGCATCCTCCTTAATAATGATAGATTGTTTATTTTTAAGAAGTCCAACTCCTTCAAAAACATCTTTGTATTTATTTAAAATAACCTCAGACGAGATATTATTTATGCATTGATGGAGGGAATTAAATTTTTCGATTAATCCAAATCTAGAAAAATCTTTTAATCCCAAAATTGGTACAGTCTGACATTTAACCACAAAAAAATTCGAGTTACTCTTTTTACTTTGGAATTGGCATTCAAGTTCTACCTCACCCACTATTGGTATTCTTTCTTTAGTGTAGGTACATATATTTTTATTGGTTGGTGTGATCACATATTTTCCTTGCAGAAATTTTAGTGATGCTAATGGTAATATATTAACATCCGCACCGGTATCAATTTTAAAGTTTATAGGGTGCCCTTGTATATAGATGGTTTCAAACCAGCCATCTTTTAATATATTATCAACCGAGAGTACATGCATATATATATCATTTTCAGCAATGTCATTTACTATTTTATTTTTACAGCATTTTGCATAATGATTAGGTTTTTTGCATTTATTGCATTGTTTACCGTATGCTGGGCAATTATCATACTCATGTTTTGAGGCACATTTTCCACAAGCCTTGAAAAATATATGATTTTTCTTTACAAATTTATGCTCTGTATTTTTATTACTAGATGTTTCTTTATAACTAGATAGCTTATCCACAGTTACCTCTTCCTTTATTTCCTATAATTGTGTCCTGGATGATTCTGCAGCTCGTTCTAGGGCTATTGCTTTTGATAAAGTTAAATCAGGATCTTGAAGATACCTTTCCGTTAAATTTTTTTCAGTACTCCCAGAACTATTCTATCTCTAATTAATGATTCTGTAAGATCGCCAAAATCACAATCTACACCATTATTTTTTACTTTTGTGACAAAGTCATCAAAAGATTGATTTTTTTCTTGAACTTCCGAAAAAAAGTTATATCTTCTATAAATCACATTTTTAAATGGTTTAAAATGGTTATCAAATTTCTCCAGGATTTCAGTAATTGTAGGGTTAGTTAATGTTTCTTGCAAGCCAAAAGTTTTATATATATTTAAAGCGTCATCACCTATGTTATGTAAAAGAATGGCGCGTTGCTGTTTAACTGGCTTAGTTTCTAGTTGTATGTCGTCCGAATACAATAAAAATTTAAATGCTTCTGCATTATTTGTAGTTAATTCAAATTGAGATGAAGGTTTAAAATGATCCATTGTTCCAAAATTTGTATAATCTATTTTTCAAAATTGAAAAAAATAAAAAATTTACTTACTTTAGAGGTATAAACTTTTCTTTTACTTCGTTTGCTTCGAAATTTTTAAGCCTTTTCTTCGTTTTCCGCTGCCACCATGTTACGTAGCGTTTGTGGTTTTCTATTAATTATATTTTATTAATTAGTTACCACCCTTTAATTGTAATATATTTTATTTACTACTACAAGCATGGCTGCGCTTGTTCTACGCTATATTTCTATATATCACAACATTAATAAACATGGTCAAAAGTCAATAAAAATAACATAATAATCTTTTTATGTTACATTAATAAGGCTTAAGGCCAATATTTTGCTAGAGTTGGTTTCTTGCGACAAGAGCCTGTGTTTACGCGTGCACAGCTCTATGTATCTTTTTCACGTGTACAAACTTTGAATAGCATACGCGTAAAGTTTAACCCACGTATATATAAAACTATAAATGTAGGTTTTTTATTTGATCTTTTATAAATGAATTTATCCCTTTTATATGAAGTCTTATCTGCAATACAGTTTGTAAAATACTTGTATTTTCTTTTCATTTTTTTTTATCTTTTGAATATATTTATTTACACTTTTAACCAATGCCAATGTTTATACTAATGAGGTAGATTTATTACTAATTACCTGTTACTAAGGTAATAAGTTGCTCTGCGACTGCAAATAGAGGTCCAAATACAAAGAGGTAGCTTATATTTCTTAGTGTTTATAGTTATATATATATATATATATATATATATATATATATATATATAATAATAAATAGTTATTTAATTTTATAGTCCAGTTTTGTATTAAGATTATCTTCACTATTATGATCATTTAAATTCAAATTATAAAATTTGTAAAATGTTATTAATTTGTAGATAGAGAGAGAAAAAAAAAATCCTTTACTTCTACTACATCCTCAAGTTAATTATATATTTATAATTAATAACAATAAAAATTAACAAAGTAACGTCTATTACATCGGCTTTTACACGTCATTCAGACATACTCTAATCCTATATATAGAATAATCGAAGAGAGAATATATATAATAGTTAGAAAAAAGAGAGAAAGACAGAACCATGCACTTTTAATCAAACTAATAATAAGGAAAAAAAAAAAAAAAGAGTTTTATAAAGAAGGTAGATAAGATTGTTAGTATATATATATATATATATTTTTTATGATTTTATATTTTATCCTTTTTTTTTTTAAGATTTTTAAAGGTTTTTTTATTTTATAATATGATTATAAATAGTTGTATTTAGTAATATATCTATAGTATGAATTAACATTTGTTATAAGTTTGGATATTATGTTTTGAAACCCTAATGGTAGACCAGACATACACAAAAAACTTTAAATTGAAATGAATTGGAAAAAGAGATCTGCTGGAACGGGGATCTTCAGATAAAACTCCAACGACATTTCACCCCTTCTTTATTATGTCATAGATCTCTTTTAAACCGGATTTTATGTGTTAATATTAAGTTGTTTCAGTGAAATATTTAAATGAACATATATAACAGATACAAGTGTTAATAAATTCAAACTGTAAACCTACCTCGGCCGCTGCGTCCTCCATTGTGAATATCTATTTCTGGCTGGCACATTTCGCGGGAGGGGAATGTCCCCCCACATTTCAAATTTAGACCATTTATTCAGAATTTTTTTGAACAACAAGAAAATTAAAGAAGATAGGAAAAATAGTTAAAGGAAGAAAGCTAAAATTTATAATCTTTACAGCTAGTTATATCAAAATAACTGATTTAACACTTATTCATCTTTTAATATTCCTTTAAAAAGGCAAATTATAAGAGTTTAATAAAGCTATTAATTGTGCAAATTCATCTTTATTTAACTTCCATTTTCCTCCCCAGAAATTGGAGATTAAACAAAAATGAACTATATACTTTAACACTTTAAAAATCTTGTGAAAAAATCTTTTAATCAGTTATTTAATCAAAGTTTAATTAACTGTTAAAGATTATAAATTTGTATTAGTTAATATTAAGAGAAATTATAGAAAGTTGATTTCATAAATGGATATTTCCATTTATTTTTTTTTAAATATTTTATAATTGATATACTGTTGAAATATTTTACTTGTTTGATACTAAATTTGTTTTTAATAAATTCCATGTTTAAATTTTTAACATCTTCTATGAAATTATCTAATATATTATTTATTCTATAAAATCTTAGAAACTGACCATAATATATACCTTTACAGCAATTTAATGATATATTAGAATTCATATTACAGTATTTTATAATATTGAAATTATAATTACTCTTTTTATTATAAACTCTAACAGCACTATTTGTAAGGTCTATATTCAAGTCTAAAAAGTTAACTTTTTTGTTTCTATAAATTTTTTCATTGTTCTTAAGTTTCAAGTATTTAGGATATATTTCAGGTATTAATTTTTTAAACAGTGGATTATTAAATATTATTATGTCATCTACATATCGGAATATTTGCCAATTAATATTATTTTGTAGAAAGTATTCTCTTTCGTACCAGAACAATATTAGATTTGCTAGTAACGGACTAGAAGAAGTACCCATGGGAACGCCTTCTGATTGAATATATATTTTATTTTTAAATTCTATATAGTTAAAATTTAAAAATGTTTCCAGTAGAGTTTTTGCTGTTTTAAGATCTAATTTAAATGTTTTATATCTGTTATGAATAATTTTAATGTAGAAAGTTTTGTCATTAATGAATTCATTAAATAAATTGGTTATTTTATTATTTAGATCTCTTAAATTTATTTTAGAATATAGGTCCTCAAAGTCAAATGTGTGTACTGTTTCAATGTTTGTCCAATTGTTCATTAAATAATTAATGATTTTTTTATTTGAGTCGATAAATTTATAATTATATATATATATATATATATATATATATAGTTTCTCACCCCTGGAAGGAATTATTCATGCTATTTGTTCACTAATAAACTATTTATTATTACTCAATTTTTAGACTTTTATTTGTTTTCTCATTTCTCCACTGCTCTATACATTAATTTTTCATACTTTTCATACTTCACATTGTGCTGTCTCATATGTTATTAATGTAGGTTTATTGTGGATATTATGATCACATTCTCATTTGATATAGAAATGTGACAATACTGATTACCCTCTGAAAAATGCTTATAGTCAGAATTACCTATCTTTGAAAAAATTCTTTAGGAAATTATTATGGATGCATAGGATTTATACGTGTGCGTATCTGCTCGAATGCATATACCCAGAAAGTATTTTCACATAACCTTACTTGAAACGTTGCTTCAAGGAAATCAGAAAAACCAATTGCATTTTTTAAGTCACTATCTATGCTCTTTATGGATCAATTTCCTCCCGGCAAATTTTCCATCTATATTCTAGCCATAGATTTGGCCCAGTCACCTTGCCAGCAAAACACCTCTTTGGTAGATTGTGAAGATTCCATTAGATCCCGTGTGGATCTCATGAAATAAAGTCTGCCCTAGACTGACGAGGGCCATTAGTCCGAAACCATGGTCTCTAGGTGGAAGCTTCTCAGTTTGCCAAAGCTGGTGTTGTGGCTTTGTCACCGACCCGAGGCGGCTAGTTGCGACGACGGTCAAAAGATGGCGTCAGGTTTTGACGTTTATTTTGACGGAAGAGGCGCCCTATGCTTCTATGGATCAATTTCCTCCAGGTAAATTTTCCATATATATACGTTCCAATTATCTTAATATTATTTGCAAAAACCTAACTTTCAACTCATGTCTAACTTACTAAACAATATTACCAAATATATAATTACCACTCAAAAGCCAAATATTATAATTAATATTAGAAGAATGGAAAAACATTGGTAATTATCTAAAATAAAGCACAATCCTTTATATCTAAATTATTCCGAAATTACACAAACAATCTCTCAATTCAGAGCTATGACTTCAAGCATTAACTCTGCTATTACGAATATATATTTATATATATATATCTTATAATACAATACGGCTTATGATTGTAGAACGACATTTGAAAATATCGCGCATGAGTTTCTTTTGAACGAAAATTCGAATTTATTTTAAGAATAAATAACGATTATTTCTAACCTTAGGGATGAAGTATGAAAGGATGAATTATGAAGAGTAATGAAAAACGTAAAATATATCTTAGGCTTTGAAATTAATTTTATTTATTAACATAATTCCCTCACAAAAATAAAACAAGAACAAAAAAATACTGAATTTTACAAAAATATAAATTCTGCTAATCTAAAAAATTGAGCACTGGTGATTTTTAAGATTTATACTCCTCAAAATTTACCCGAATATATTCTTTATAGAATAAAGACTAAAATTATTTGTTGAACATCTAACAGATCAAGAACATATAAATCCTATCACTGAATAATTACCATAAAAAAATAAAATTCAATGCCATTAGGAACATAAATATCCTCAAAATATTTTCATATAATCGATATAACAAAAAAAAAAAACAATACTTACAAATAAAAGGAATTTTTATGGTCAGTTCCTCTAGGTGTTTCCTTTCTAACTTACATTTAAATACATATGAACACGATTACTATATTAAGAATAACAACCCCTATTATTTTTTTAGATATGTAGATGACAATTTAATTTTTACAATCAGGCCTCAAGATTTTAGTATATTTGTTAACAACATTTATCCAAAATACTTCAATCATATCAGGAATGAAACAAACAAAAATAACAAATTAGCAATTCTTTAGATTTCACCAATTATTTAAAAAGAAATACTGTTTACGACAAAATAAAATCCCTCATATTTAAAATAAATAATTATTATTGTCATTTCCAAAGTTCAATATTTCTATAAATTGTGCTAGAGGCATCAATCAAGGGGCAATTCATAAGCATATACAGGATAAATTATTAATTGGACTTTTTATATGAAATATATTGAAACATCTTAGCCTTATTGTGAATAAATTTTACTCTCTCTCTTGCTTTAAAAATACCTTTTAAATAACAAATTCAACTATATCTTCAACAATTCTATACCCGTTTAAAAATATAATTTATAAAATAACAATATTTACATATATATATATAATAGATATTATTACGCTTAATATGTGAAAAAACAATAAAAAGTCAGGTGTCGATATTAAAAATAAAGAAGTCATATCCTAACTAGGAGTACATGTGTTTTTGGATGACAGAGCGCCATCTAGTAGAACAGAAATCAACTAAACGTTCATTTAGCCTGTTCCATGATATTTGGCCAACCCATTTTCTTGATAAATCAAGAAAATTCAACCAATAAAAACGTTTCGGGCTGTTGGCCCTCGTCAGCTTGGTGCAGGCTAGTCCTCTAGGACCAAACAAGAAATGGGCATTTAAGGCCAAACTTGCGTAAATATGCAAAGCATTTGAAAAAAATGATCAGGTGTTGGTATTAAAATAATAATTTAAAAAATGAACATGGTCAGGGTATGCCTTTATTCAATAATATTGTAGTTGTTTTTATCTTTATCCCACTTAATCCCACTTCTGGCTGAAGAATTGCGAGTCAATTATTTCAGAAGGCGAATACAAAGGTGGCTGGAAGATAAATGGCCCCCGAGGTGGTCCGATGGTATCTGCCCCGAACGACCGCACGCGCCCGGTGATGTATGGCTCCGATTTGTCTCTTTTACACTTCTTTATAGCTCAGGATTGGCTCACCCAATTTACAAGCGTTCGCTGAGCTAGAACAACATGCCTCAAGTAGATATATGCCTCCCACTTTGAAGGATTAACATTATCTCTCTGTGGGGACAATAAAATTAATCCACTCTAATATAATTTATATGGAATGGTTGAGCAAACTTGGAAATCCACATTGTGTTGATATCAGCCACCCGCGCGGTATAAATTGTAGCCAAATATCTGAAAGATAAACCTTTCTCACAGAGGTTTCGACATTCCATCTGTAATAAAATATATAACTCAGTATACACAGTAATGTTGATCTAATTCATAGAAACCTACCATTCTTGAAACAAGTAACTCCTCTCTGAAAATGGAAACATAAACTTTAATTAACTACACTCATCGACGTCTCGGTGACCTAACTTCGCCTCTTTTCCAGATCAAAGTTATATGCGATGTTGAAAGTTGTTGTGCGGATTGATATAAAAGTCTGAGTACGTCGAGCAACAATGCCAAATTAATATAAATATGGGTTTAACTTATAAAGAGCAGTGAATATGGAACATTTCTTTTCCCTTCCTTTCTTTTTAAATTAATTTTTTGAATGTGTCAGAGAATAAAATTTAAGAAAGAAGTATTTTAAAAAATCCTAAAACTTCAATAATTTTTTACTATAAGAATTACTTCAAAACATACTGGATACGATACTAGAGATCTAGGATTATTTAAAAAAAAAACTATTGGTGGCGCAAAAAAACTAAATATAAAGGTTTAATACGAAATTTTGCAAACCAAAAACTAGATTTTTTAAAATGCTATAAATTGGAAGCGATCCAAATAAAAGTTTTCCAATGTTCAAAGAGTTATTCGCGGCATTAAGGAGACCATCGTTATCTAAGGCAGATCTGGTTACTTCTATGCGCCATTCGATTTAGACAGAAAAATAAATCCCCTTTCCCGTCAAAATAGACGTGAAAACTAAGTTCCATCTATTGTCTTTCTCTACAAACTAGCGGACTTGGGTTGGTGACAAAGTCTCAACTCCAACTTTGGCAAACTGAGAAGTATCCACCTAGATACCAGAGTTTCGGGCTAATGGCCCTTGTCATTCCAGTCCGGAATTTATTTAATCAGATCCACAAAGGATCAAATGATATTTTCAAAACGAAGTTTTTAAATGATAGAGTAGCTATGAAAAATATGGCCTGAAGCCATGATCTCCAAATGGACGCTTATTAGTTTGTCAAAGCTTGTGTTGTGGCTTTACCGCCGACTTAAGTCCGTTAGTTTGCGAAGACGATCAATAGATGGAACTTAGTTTTAGAGTATATTTTGACGAGAGAAAGGCGACCTTTTTTTATAGATAAATTTCCTCCTGTAAATATTTCCAAAATTCAATCGACAATATCGGTTGAAATTCTTTATCTATATTTAAATATCGGTTGAGTTTGAATAAGCAGAGACTTTTTAATCTCACAACCGTGCACTTTTGTCTGTTTAACATCTAGTGAATGCATAAATTCTCAGTATCTCTTTCCCCCTTTTTAATTGACCTTTTTATTTTTTCACACACACAACATAAAAGCCTTTATTAGGGACTTGCCCCTTATAGATTCTCCCAATTGGGTAAGGTAATAATCATCTTGTGTTATTTACATAGGTAGTGAAATTGAAATTGAACTGGCTTTACTCTTCGTCTCAAAGTCATTAACTTGTTGACTGGTCCTTACATAATGATGATCTAAAATATTTATAGTGAGCTATTGCCTAATTATTTTTTTGCTGATATTTTTGAAAGCAATAAGTAGGGTGAAGTGTTGGTACATTTAAATTGTTGATATAGGGCCTTCCTCTCTGCATAAAGGGCTGTACAATTAAGCAGGTTATGGGGAGTTCTTCGGTAATTTTCTTGTCACACAGTGTACATATTAAATATTTGGCCTCAAATGTCAGAACGTTATTTTTTCACACACACAACATAAAAGCCTTTATTAGGGACTTGCCCCTTATAGATTCTCCCAATTGGGTAAGGTAATAATCATCTTGTGTTATTTACATAGGTAGTGAAATTGAAATTGAACTGGCTTTACTCTTCGTCTCAAAGTCATTAACTTGTTGACTGGTCCTTACATAATGATGATCTAAAATATTTATAGTGAGCTATTGCCTAATTATTTTTTTGCTGATATTTTTGAAAGCAATAAGTAGGGTGAAGTGTTGGTACATTTAAATTGTTGATATAGGGCCTTCCTTTCTGCATAAAGGGCTGTACAATTAAGCAGGTTATGGGGGAGTTCTTCGGTAATTTTCTTGTCACACAGTGTACATATTAAATATTTGGCCTCAAATGTCAGAACGTGGTTTTTTTAAACTGTAAATAGTATTCTCGATTGAGCTATACATCATTTGACTGGTAAAGGGAAATCATCGGTTAGGTAGCATTCTGCTTCTATTGAAATTTTTATAATGTGGATAAAGTTTTGAATTTCTTATTCTTGATTGGTCTTCTTGTATCGATTGATTTGACATTGTCCTAATAATCAAAGGAATATAACTTTTCAATATATTGTGATCCGAGCATCCAATAAGCCATGAGAAACCGGCGTTATTTAGTGTATTTGTTAAACTCTTTGTAAATCCAATATTTTGTCTTGTAGAGGTATAAACATCCCACAAGTGAGCCAAACAGATTGAAGGTAATCTCGTAGTGTCCATTTTTAATATTCTTAGCCAGAATTTTAACAATATTTTTTTTGCTAACATTGCGAGAGATGTTATTCCTGTTTCTATCTTTAAAATATATTCTGGGGTATCATTTGAGAGATTTAAATATCGTCTCACAAAGGTATCTTGGATTTTATTTAATATTCACTCTTGTTCATCTGACCAGATTGGAGAAGCATATAGTAGAGTTGTTATAACTATGGTATCGAGCAGCTTCATTGTTGAGTGAAAATAATATGGATTTCATAAGAATCTCCCATACTGCTCCTATAGCTGCTATGGCCTTACCCTTAAAATGAAGAGCTGTTTGGGTAAATAAAATTGATAAGGGTTAGCGGATATCCCAGTAATAAATATTTCTGTGTAGAGTTTATGATTTTTGGCCCCAGTACCATTTTTCAGATCGTGCTGGTTTACCGCCGTTTCGAAAAATCATTATTTTTGACTTGATCTCATTCAAAGTTAAAAAATTAGTTCTAAATATATTTTTTAAATATTAATTTTCATTTGAAGATTAATTCGAGATTCACCAATTATTTTTTTCAAAATGAGCGCATATTATTCTCCAAAGTAAATATTTGTACCATTTTAAAAATGATCTATCATTAACACCTTCAAAATCCATCAAAAATTAAAGCAGTCAACTTACAAGATGATTGTAACACCTCTTCCTTTTAGGTGTTAGGAATCGGGAATGTGTGAACTGTTATTTATATTTTGTGCGGAAGGGTCAGCAGGACCTGAATTTCAACCCTAATAATCAAAATTTCGCACGATTTGTTTCTGAAATATCCTAATTATGTTATAATATTGTAGCGAAGTATTTATTATTTTATTGGCAGAGTACCATTTTTTCAATATTATATTTCGCTACTCTGTAAACTTCCCTCTTTGCTTATCTTTTGTTTATCCTTCATAGTTTGTTCTTGCCTTAAATAAATTTTTGTCTCATCCCAAAGTTGGTATTCCCTAATTTTCCACGTGGCATTTTGGTGGAGATGCTGGGTAAGTTAGGGAAGACAAACTGAGGATCGCCGAGAAGACCTAGAGGCCATGGGTGCTGTGATCTACATTTTCAGAGACTGACACCAGGATTCTACCGCCGTGTCAAAGCCAAGACTTCCATCCAAGAAGACGATGTCCCTATAGACGATACGACGACAAAGCCGCTCTTCACGCCGCAAAAAAATCGATTCAAAGAACTACTACTTCGATGGAATCCTTGGCAGAAGCACGTCAGATCCATGTCAGTAACTACAATAATTACAAGCTGTGCGTCACAGCTCCCATAGGGAAGGAGCTATGTAGCGAAGTATTTATTATTTTATTAGCAGAGTACCATTTTTTATGTTTATATTTTGCTACTCTTTAAACTTCCCTCTTTGTTTATCTATTGTTTATCCTTCATAGTTTGTTCTTGCCTTAAATAAATAGCTGTCTCATCCCAAAGTTGATCTACCCTAATTTTCCATGTGGCAATATTTTCCTTCGTTGGCGGATGTCATCATACCATTGATATCCGACGTTATATCCGGGGTTGAAGCAGAGAATTAAATACATAACATGATGGCATATAATTCCTTGTCTATCATTTTTTCCCTGATATTTTAAGTTGTGATTTGTCTTTATTGATCAGGCAAAAGGAAAATACCAACATATCCAGTGAATAGTGCTGTGTATGATGGATCGACTAGCGTTGGCTTCGTCTGCAAACTTATTTCCACGTTTGTAATTGAAAACACCATTTTCAAACTGTGGCACATAAGAGGAATCTATTCCTAAAATTGCAGCCATGGTTTCCTTGAGCTTCTTAGCTCGATATTCAAACTCAGTTTATAGTTTTCTGAAATCTTAAAATATATTTCATTTCTGCTTCTGTTCTATGATTATACAACTGTTAGTCTTAGATTACAGTGCATTTTAATAAAGCGGCAAAATTTTCCAATTGTGCTTCAAACCAGGACTTCAATTTCCTCTTTGTTACGTTAATAGAGAATTAAGTCTTTTAGTCGTGTTCAGAATATAACAAATTCAGATGTTAAAAATGATATTTTATGCATTTAGAACATATAAATTTACATTTGAAACGGCTAGTATGTAGGCAGCAGTTATAAAGCAAAAAACATATATATAATATTTAATTAATCTTTATTGTTGATTCTCTTGCCAGGTCTTCGAGGCCCTCGGGAATATGACGGCTGGAGATGAGTTGTGTCAGCATAGAACCGTGTGCAATTTGTTTATATATTTTTTCAAATTGCTTCCGGGAAGTTGAAAGCAAAGAATTTGTAGATAAGTTATATGAAGGCAATGATGAATTTGGCGATATGAAGGATCGTGGCAGCTGTCGAGATGCAGCAGGAACGGGGCGGAGACGGTGGCATTCTCCCACTTCCAGGAAAGAGGCGGGCCGCCTCGTCTGATTCCCGAAGTCAATGGACTTCTTTACTTTTGTACTGGCTGGGATTCCTGCCTTTTCTACCGACGCCATCAAATCTACATGAACGTCGAATCCAGCTTTATTTAAGGCCTGTTATTCTTATCATTATCATTATGCCTTTAAATAAAAAGCGTGATTATGTTGAATTATTATTTATGTTATTGATTTTTTTCGTAAAATATAAATGAAAATTTTAAGAAAATCCATTTCAATTCAAGATTAATTTATTGAGTCAAATTGATTCGAAGAATTAGCTTCCGCGGAGTCATCGTCAGTTGTGTATGATAAGGACTCGGTGTAGAGGTAGAAAAAGAATAGTTAGGGTTAATTAAATTAAAAACCCACGTATATATATATGTTTGAAAATTGAGCAATAAGTATATTCATTTTTTTTTAAACATGGAAACTTTCTCCTTGGATTATAAATACTATAGAATAAAGCGTTAGGAGAAAACGCTTTATTCTATAGTACATATATTCATTTATTTTAAAAATGCTTATTTTTGGATCATATATTTTATATTCCAATATTTCGTATGGAGCAACATGCCAAACTTATTCGGAGAACAAGATTGTTTTAAGATGCTCGCTTATCAATTCATGAGTATGTACAACTGCTGTAAAATTTAAAATATCTAAAACCTACAATATGTATTTTAAAAAATATAATGAATAATAATAAAATATAATGAAAAATATAATATACATATAAAGAATATAATAAATATATTATATAATATATAATACCTTGATAAAGCTTGGCGTTCAGCCAACTGAAATATTGGTAAAATAAATGATATTTTGATCCAATATATGCCTTTTTAATTAAATATATAAATAAATTAATTAAAAATCAAAGAATCAAAATATTAGTAAAATGAGGCTTTAAATTGTAATTATACGTGAGAGATGTCTATTTTTTTTTTGTTAATGCTATTTTTATCTTCTATTGAGGTCCAGCTTTCTAGAGAAAGTCTTGGATGTTTATCCTTAATATTTTGATATACTATTTCAGTTGAGTCAAAATTTGGTATACTCAAGTATACTTACAATTCGAAGCCTCATAGCCCACTATATATATATTACAAAAATAATTCTTTTGATTTTTGAATATTAGAGTTATTTAGAATTATTACTTGATGCTGATTATTTTAAGAATAGAGAATATTGTTCAGCATTTGCTTGATCTTGGAATCCATAAGTATGTAATATTGCAGTCGTTGTAAAATAGCAAAAATCTTTAGGTCAATATTGTTTATTTTGCTTATTAAAAATATTTAACCACAAATTGATAAAAGCGAGTAGAATAAGGAAAACAAAAGATTATTTACATAATTACAAAATGTTTGAGCCGGCCAACGGGAAACAACAACAATAGAGTTATATATGGAAAGTCATTACCACTGATGGTAGATAAAAACAGAGTAATTTGTTCTAAGAATTATAATTTTAATTTTGGATATTTAGATATTTAGATATAATTTTTATATAACATATATATATATATTATGAAAAAAGCCATCTTCTTATCGTGCTTATCGCACGATGAGGAGATGCCTTTTTTTCATAATAATGAACCTTATCCCAGTACAATATCACATTTGTACTATTTTACATATATATATAGTAGCATAGGGCGCTTCACCCGTCAAAAACTGATGCCATCTATTGACCGTCGCCGCAAACTAGCGGCCTCGGGTCGGTGTCAAAGCCACAACACCAGCTTTGGCAAATTGAGAAGCGTCCACCTAGAGACCATGGTTTCGGGCTAATGGCCCTCGTCAGTCTAGGGCGGACTTTATTCCATGAGATCCACACGGAATCTAATGGAAGCTTCACAATCTACCAAAGAGGTGTTTTGCTGGCAAGGTGGCTGGGCCAAATCTATGGCTAAAATATAGATGGAAAAATTGCCGGGAAGAAATTGATCCATAGAAGCATAGGGCGCTTCTCCCGTCAAAATAAACGTCAAAAACTGACGCCATCTAGCGCCCTATGCTCCCGGCAATTTCCTCCCGGCAATTTTTCCATTTATATTCTAGCCATATATTTGGCCCAGCCACCTTGACAGCAAAACACCTCTTTGGTAGATTGTGAAGATTCCATTAGATCCCGTGTCGATTTCATGGAATAAAGTCCGCCCTAGACTGACGAGGGCCATTAGCCCGAAACCATGGTCTCTAGGTGGACGCTTCTCAATTTGCCAAAGCTGGTGTTGTGGCTTTGACACCGACCCGAGGCCGATAGTTTGCGGCGACGGTCAATAGATGGCGTCAGTTTTTGACGTTTATTTTGACATGAGAAGCGCCCTATGCTTCTATGGATCAATTTCCTCCCGGCAATTTTTCCATCTATATATATATTATATACTCTAAAAATGCAATATTTTATTTTATTTTAAAAACATATATTTTATTTTTTCATTCATTGACTGTTCTGCATTTTTGACCATATATTCAAAAAAATATCACTTTTAATTATTATTTTTGTAAATATGTATATTTAACCCTACCTATCTTTTATCCACGATTATAGAATTCATTATATAAATTCTATATTCCTGTGATATAAATAATTTTATGTATATTTTTACTTCAAGAGATTCAAAATAAAAATCTGCTTGAAAGGTAAATAATTATTTTTATTTTTCCACGACTGCACCTCTTTTCAACAATCAAACACACAAAAAAATTCTAATCTATAACATATATATATATATATATATATGTATAACAATTTGTTGTGGCGGCTGCAGGCGTGTTACAATATATTTATGTTTCAAGAATTAATTACTAACTTACATTAAATTTACCTAGTAATTTTATTATTGTTTTTATACGAAAACAAGCGTGTTCTTCGTTTACAACAATTACATGAGAATTGATGATGATAATATTTTTATTTTGGTATTTACAATTATTGATTTAAAATAATAATAAATAAAATTATATGATTCCCTACATCACTCCCTTGCCAGTAACAGAGTTACGTCTGGTAGTCTTTGAATCTGACAGGAGGTTTTATAGTCCGTCCAGTTCGTGTTGAAGTCCTCCTGATGTCTGCTGGTGGCTCCACGGGTTGTCCGATTGAAGTGTTGTCTTTAGCAGATTCCTCAGGTTAATAGGTGTTTAATAAATATGCTGGTTTTAATCAGTCTATTGAAACTGACATTTCTTTATCTTGATTTTAATGATAAAATATTTTTCCTCTCTCCTTAGCACTTGGAAAGGACCTTCGTAAGGTGGCTCTAAAGCCTTTTTTACTCTGTCCTTTCTTAAAAATACATGGGAGCAGGATCTTAAATTTTTGTGGACGAATATATTTTGGTTAGTTTTTAAGTTCTTTGGTCTGGGTCCAAAGTTTTCCATCTGTTTCTGTAATTTGTAAACATACTCTTCTTGTGTCAAATATGAATCTGGTTCGACAAAATAAATCCCCAGGTAATCTTATATTATCACCATATACTACTTGCGCTATGGAATGATTAGAGTCATTCGTTATAGCTGTACGCAAACACAAAAGTATCGTTGGTATAGATTCACTTCAGCTAGGGTTATTGTGGGCTCTGATTGCCGCCTTTAATGTTCGATGCAAACGCTCAACCTTCCCGGTAGCTTGGGCGTGGTATGCAGTGGTGTGTTGTAATTTAATTCCACATATATTTGTTAGATTAGCAAATGTATCTTATGTGAGCTGTGCTCCTCTATCAGTGACAAGTCGTAATGGAGTACCGTATCTTGTGATTCAATTATTATAGATCGCCCTCGCTACTGTATCAGCCGAGTTGTTTTCCAATGGTATTGCTTCCATCCAGTTACTATAGCGGTCAATACATGTAAGACAGTATATATAGTTATTAGATGGTGGTAGTGGTCCCACTAAATCGATATGAATATCATTAAATGTTTCTGTTGACATTTGAAATTTTCCAAAACTTGTTTTTGTATGGCGATAGATTTTATTTCTTTGACACCCTACAATCTCGACTCCATTGTAAGACATCTTTCCTTATGCTAGGCCAAATGAACCTTTGAGTCATTTGCTTAATTGTTGACCTTATCCCTGGGTGTGACAGTCCATGTATTTGATGAAACATTCGCATTCTGTGAGATTTTGGTAAGTAGGGTCTTATATTTGCGGTAGATGTTTCGCACCAAAGCTGTTTACTATATTGAAGGGGATATTGGTTAAACTTCAAAGAGGTTTGAACATTAGTTTTAAGATTATTCAATTCACTATCCAAAATTTGTTCTTCTGCAATTACATCATAATCAATAAGCGTGAGTTCTTCGATTCAAGACAGTGTATCCGCCACTACGTTATCTTGGCCACTGATGTGACACATTTCAGTGGAGAACTGGGATGTAAAATGGAGTTGCCGTAGTTGTCTTGGAGAGGCTATTTCTGGTTTCTGATGAAAAGCGTAAATCAAGGGTTTATGATCTGAGAAAATTTGAAATTCCTTCCTTCTAATAGATGTTTAAAGTTTTTTATTGAGAGGTAGATTCCCAAAAGTTCGCGATCATACGTGCTATAATTCCGTTGGGTGGGATTTAATTTTTTTGAATAGAATGCTATAGGTTTCCAACTCTGATTATGATACTGCTGTAATACCGCTCCTATGGCTGAGTTCGAGGCATCTGTACACAATGAAATTGGTAAATTGAAGTCGGGGAACGATAATAATGCCATGTTGGCTAAATCAGCTTTACACTTTATAAATTGCTTCTTAGCTTTATCTGTCCATTTGATTGTTATTCTTTTTTGCACCTTGTAAATAATCATGGAGAATCGCTTGGGTATCTTATGCACCTTTTATATGCCGTCGGTAAAAATGTATCATGCCAAGGAATTTTCGTAGGTCTTGAATAGTGTCCGGAAATTTGTAATCCTGAATCACTTGGACTCTTGATGGTAAAGGCTTAGTACCCATCGGCGTAATCAAATAGCCTAAGAATTCTATTTCTGTAGTTGCAAAGACTAATTTTGACACCTTTATTTTTAATCCATATTCATTTATTCTCTTGAATACCAAATTTAGGTGTTCTTTGTGTTGTTTTTCATCTGTGGAAGCAATTAAAATATAATCCAAATAGGAGAATGCGAAATTGAGTTCTCTTAAAACTTCGTGTATAAAGCGCAGAAACGTTGCAGGAGCGTTACGCAATCCGAAGCACATAACATTAAATTCAAATAATCAAAATGGAGTGATAATGGCAGTCCTTTCTTGGTCCTCCTCTGCAATAGGAATTTCAAAGTAAGCTTTCAGCGAATCAATTTTCGAATAGATATTAGTATTTTAAAGAATAATTTGAACATCTTCAATTCTTGGAATATGGTATCAATCAGGCAAGGTACAGAAGTTAAGTTGTCTGTAATCTCCACATGGGCGAAAAGTGCCATCCTTTTTAAAAGCTAAATGTAGCGGACTTGCCCATTGAGACTTAGATGGCTTAATGATGTTGTTATCTAGCATGAATTTAACTTCCCGTTTAGCTAATTCCAGTCGGCGGGGGTCTAACTGTCGCGCCCTCGCAAATTTAGGTTGACCTTTTGTTATTATTCTATGCTTTACTCCATGAATAAGTTTCGTGGGAAACAACAAGGGTTTAGTGATATCAGGAAATTGCGCAATGAGGTTGAATGTAGTGTTGGCCTTGACTGTGGTGATACTACCCTCGAATGTCGAAATGACTTCACAGATAACTTCGAGGTTAGTAAGTCCATCAATTAATTTCCTTTTGTTAATATCAACCAAAGGATTATATTCAAATAGAAAATCAGCACCCAATATGCCCCTCTTTACATTAGCCATTATAAAAGGCCATTGGAAGTCTCTGCGGAAGCCTAGATCCAGGTTAAGTATTTTAACACCAAAAGTTTTTATTTCGGAACCATTTGCCGCGTATAGTTTGTAATCACCTTCTTGTTTGAATTGAGCAGTGGCTGGAATGATGCTCACATCAGCACCAGTGTCAACTAAAAAATTTAATTTCGATATTTTATCAAAAACAAACAAGCGGTATTTGCGACATGGTTCATTATAACCTGCAGTAGAATTTGTCGCTGCTTCTACTGCAGGTTGGAGTTTTCCGTTTGATCAACTTGTGGTGTTCTATTTATGGTTTTCTATATTCCCAGCCGCAAGGTTGGACACACTTCCCGGGTAGGCATTTTTTTCCATAGCGATAATGATAATAGCATAGTTTTACATTTGGGTTGAAACGACGGTTAGATCTGCTTCTGGATCGAGTTCGCGCCGAATTAGGTTGTAGGTTATCTCTTCTTGAGTAATGGTCGACATTGATTTGTGAGATTTGTCGTTCGAGTTCTGAGATCTTATCTAGAAGAACTTTGTTAGTATCATGATTAATGTCATAAATTTCAGATTTAGTAGTCATGTCAGTTATTTTGTCTGCCATTGCCGCCAATTTGTTTACATCTTCATCGCTGACTAATAAGATTGCTTTAAAATAATCTGATAATTTATCAAGCCATAAGGTCCTGATCAGTTTTTCAAAAATATCTGGTTTAGCGATGGCTCTCAATTTTTGTAGTAGCTGGCTAGGTTTCATATTACCTAATTCGACACCAGTTATTAATCGTTTTATACGAGCATTTTCATTTTTTTTAAACCAATTAAGCAAGCGCGCCTTTGAATCAGCAAATTTTGTTTAACTCTTACTTGAAACGATATCCCAAATATTTTCAACGTATTTTGGGTCTAACTGGGACACTAAATAATTAAACTTGGTTTCTTCTGTAGTGATATTATTTATTTCAAACTGGACTTCTACTTGAAAAAAAACAAATTTCAGGCCTATCGGTCCAAAAAGGGGGTATTTAATGCTAACTCTATGCATTTCAGAATTAGGGTTAGAACTAACAGTTTCATTTTTTTTCCGCCATTTTGAATAAAATTAAAATGATAAAATAGTAATAAAATCGGCTCCAAATTGTTGTGGCGGCTGCAGGCGTGTTACAATATATTTATAATTCAAGAATTAATTACTAAATCACATTAAATTTATCTAGTAATTTTATTATCGTTTTTATACGAAAACAAGCGTGTTCTTCGTCTACAACAATAACATGAGAATTGATGATGATAATATTTTTTAGAATTAAGCTGTTGTTTTTTATTTTGGTATTTATAATTATTGATTTAAAATAATAAGAAATAAAATAATATGAAATAAAATAATATGATTTAAAATTATAAGAAATAAAATGATATGATTCCCTACAAATTTATTGATTTTTTTTTATTCTTATAATTTAAATTTATTTATTTATTATTTATATATATTAATATATTCATATTGTTTTTATTTTATTATATTTTGTATATTATTATATTTTATTTATTATATATTAAAAATATATACTTATCATAGATTTTAGGTATTTTAAATTTTACAGCAGTTATACATCGTGAATTGATAAGCGAGCATTTCAAAGCAATCTTTTACCCGAATAAGTTTGGCGTGTTGTCATACGAAATAATGGAAAATGAAATATATTATTAAAAATAAGCATTTCTAAATATATGTATATATGGTAATTTAAACCAACAACCCCATATTGTATATAACTTATAACAAGATTTTCATGTTGTATAATAGAAACACATCTGTAAAGTATTATACGCATGGTTGACATGTGTCATTACATCATCATATGTAATGTACTTTGTACAAACTGAGGATAAATAAATAAAACTCTTTAATAGATTAAGAGTTGAGCTAACGTAAAAGGTCAAAAACGTCTAAATTCGGGATAGATGGAAGTCACAAAACAACAAGGTCTAAACGGCGCCAGTTTAGAATGTCACCAGACGATCCCCTCTCACATCTGGTGAAATGCAAAACCCCCTTTCTCAGAAAAGGTACATAAAGCCCCCGTCCTAGCTAAAAATACAGTTAGTTTACCATCTGCGCGAGCTCTCGTCGGTTGTACTCCAGGTCCACCTCATCGACCATGTAGTCAGTAAGAACTCTTCTATCTCCATCTTTCGCTCCTAGCTCAACTTTTATCTGTTCACGGATCTTTCTTAGTGCAACTGTGTCTTCGTTTTTTGTGTATGGACATTCCCAAGCTTCCCACTCTGCCTCGACCACGACTGCCTGTAATCCATGGAAGCAATGGTCGCCTCTCCCGTCAAAATAAACGCCAGAATCTGACGTCATCTATTGACCGTCGCCGCAACTAGCGGCATCGGGTCGGTGACAAAGCCACAACAACAACTTTGGCAAACTGATAAGCGTCCACCTAGAGACCATGGTTTCGGGCTAATGGCCCTCGTCAGTCTAGGGCGGACTTTATTCCATGAGATCCACACGGGATCTAATGGAATCCTCACAATCTACCAAAGAGGTGTTTTGCTGGCAATGTGGCTGGGCCAAATCTATTGGCAAAACATAGATGGAAAATTTGCCGGGAGGAAATTAATCCATGGAAGCAATGGTCGCCTCTCCCGTCAAAATAAACGTCAGAATCTGACGCCATCTATTGACCGTCGCCGAAACTAGCGGAATCGGGTCGGTGACAAAGCCACAACACCAACTTTGGCAAACTGATAAGCGTCCACCTAGAGACCATGGTGTCGGGCTCATCAGTTTGCCAAAGTTGGAGTTGTGGCTTTGTTACCGACCCGATGACGCTATTTGCGGCGACGGTCAATAGATGGCGTCAGATTCTGACGTTTATTTTAACGGGAGAGCCGACCATTGCTTCCATGGATTAATTTCCTCCTGGCAAATTTTACATCTATGTTTTGCCAATAGATTTGGCCCAGCCACATTGCCAGCAAAACACCTCTTTGGTAGATTGTGAGGATTCCATTAGATCCCGTGTGGATCTCATGGAATAAAGTCCGCCCTAGCCCGAAACCATGGTCTCTAGGTGGACGCTTATCAGTTTGCCAAAGTTGGTGTTGTGGCTTTGTCACAGACCCGATGCCGCTAGTTCCGGCGACGGTCAATAGATGGCGTCAGATTCTGACGTTTATTTTGACGGGAGAGGCGACCATTGCTTCCATGGATTAATTTCCTCCCGGCAAATTTTCCATCTATGTTTTACCAACAGATTTGGTTCAGCCACATTGCCAGCAAAACACCTCTTTGGTAGATTGTGAGGATTCCATTAGATCCCGTGTGGATCTTATGGAATAAAGTCCGCCCTAGACTGACGAGGGCCATTAGCCCGAAACCATGGTCTCTAGGTGGACGCTTATCAGTTTGCCAAAGTTGGTGTTGTGGCTTTGTCACCGACCCGATGCCGCTAGTTGCGGCGACGGTCAATAGATGGCGTCAGATTCTGACGTTTATTTTGACGGGAGAGGCGACCATTGCTTCCATGGATTAATTTCCTCCCGGCAAATTTTCCATCTATGTTTTACCAACAGATTTGGTTCAGCCACATTGCCAGCAAAACACCTCTTTGGTAGATTGTGAGGATTCCATTAGATCCCGTGTGGATCTTATGGAATAAAGTCCGCCCTAGACTGACGAGGGCCATTAGCCCGAAACCATGGTCTCTAGGTGGACGCTTATCAGTTTGCCAAAGTTGGTGTTGTGGCTTTGTCACCGACCCGATGCCGCTAGTTGCGGCGACGGTCAATAGATGGCGTCAGATTCTGACGTTTATTTTGACGGGAGAGGCGACCATTGCTTCCATGGATTAAATTCCTCCCGGCAAATTTTCCATCTATATATATATATATATATAACCTTCTTACGAGAATCTAAAGACTTTTATTATATAAATACATTTTGATAAAGAAAGGCTGAATATTCTGTCGAAATGACGACAAAACTGAGCGCTATCAATTTAAAATGTATATCTTCCGAGAAAACATGTTGATCTATTCGGCCATAGAATTGGCTATTTATATCGCCGGCTAAACATCTCTTTGGAAAATCCTGAAATTTTCATGAAACACTTGTGGATCCCATTGGATAGAAGTCCTCCCTCCTCGGACCATAGTCCAAAACCAGGGCCTCTAAGGAGACGTTTCTGAAATTTCAAATGTTGGCTTTCTCAGCGACCGAGCTTGCTGAATTGTAGGATGGTCAATAGATGGCGCTTCATTTTGACGTCTAGTTTAAAGGAAGAGGTGTAGCCTTTGTTTTTATATCAATTTATTCTTCGGGCATATTTTTCGTTTTATATTTTGGTGTTGATATATTTTAAAAATTACAGATATATTATGAATAATCTATATTATGAAAATTATAAGAAATTTGCTAGAGAGAGAGAGCAATTCAAGAATTATCATGTATGTATAACCTAAATTTTATAATATGCAAATTTTCACCCGACAGACGTGTTTTATAGGTGAGAGATCAGGTTAGACTGGTGGTCATGGAGTCACCAAGGTCTCATGCTAGACATATTGGCTGATGCGTGCTGTGTGAGGTCGGGCGTCATCGTGCTGGAAAATGGCATTTGGCACCCTCTGCAGGAAGGGCAGCGTCACCGGCCGCAGTACGTCATCCACGTATCGTTGAGCCGCCAAAGTGACCTCAATACGAATCAGAGGTGAACTGCTATAATAAGGCGATGGCTTTCCAAACCATAATGCCGCGTTGTCGTGAGGTGCGACGTTCCACAGATGCGGCCGGATTGGACCTGTCACCAAGACGACGCCAAACTCTTACTAGATGACTGTCATTGCTAAACCAGAAGCGATATTTATCTGACAACACTACCCTGTGCCATTTCGCTGTCCATATGGCTCTTTGCCGACCAAATCCCATACGGAGGTGTCTGTACCGTGAGTCAATGGCAGTCTTCTTAACAGGCACCATAAGTGTATGACGCCTGCGGCCAATCTGCGCAAAATGGTTTTTGTCGACATGGGTGAATCAAAGGTGTCCTGTATATTCTGTAAAATGACGACAGAAGTGAATTGTGGGGCTGTCAACGCCATCCGTCGGAAGCGTCGGTCCACGTGTACTGGCATCACTTTGGCCGCATCAGCACCCTGCAATCGTACCATATTTCTTAATTCTAACCATCGTCGCTATAGTGCACTATAGACGCGTCGAGTTATCTGTCTGGACGTATGGACCAACCGACCCTTCTGAGTCCAATCACCATATCTCTGGTGAAATCGTCTGTCTGCTGGAACTGGCTCGGCTGGCGGTGGCTTGGTATTCTCGGCTACTAAACGTTTTCTCTTAGTAAAAAAAAATTAAAATGCTTTCCCTGTCAGACAAGGAGGTGCGAATATTTAAAAAAAAATCTAGTTATTTCTTTTATATCTCAATCAACTTGCGCGGGATAGCTGCGCATTTGCATCATTTACATAACTCGGTGAGCTAGCTTTACACTGAAATTTGCATATTTTTCTGCCTAGTAATTCTTGGTGTTGCAAATTCAGAGTCACGCAGTGATATGTATATTAAAATGTTAGAGTATCAAAACCAACAACCTTTTTTTTCTACTTACAACAACGACCAGTATAAAGAAACACGGAGAATGGTCTCGGGAAAAATCGGCGATGTTCCGAGATTGTTTCGAAAAGAAAAACACTAAAGTTGTATGATAAAAATATCGAACATGAGATAAAATAAATCATTTGATAGAGAGGAATTATTTTTCCTCTTATATAATTTTAGTAGATATCAGAGTAATCGCTCATATCTAAAAGTATAAACGCTAATCAAAAGATGATAGATTCCAGACTCGATGCGGCGTTTCTTTATTTTGGACTGTCGTATTTGTTTGCCTCGCATTTAGACAAAAATGAATTTGCTCCTAATTCTCAAAAGGGCCGAACAGAATTCACAATTATTTACACTTAGGTATTTTATTTCAGAGCAAGATTATGCCGAGTATTTTATTTTTCTCATATTTTCAAATTTCTGGAAATTGAAAAATAATCAGATAAGTAGCCATTAGCGATATTGTTAATAGTTAAGTTATCAATATCAATTGCACGCCCATGTAGCAAATACATAAAATCACTTTAGATGTAAATATAACTGAAAACAGACAGAGAGAGAACTATTTAAATATACCTGGTAAGGCTAACGACATTAACCTGAAATCATGTGTTGAAATATAAACGGAATAAGTTCTCTCTTTTTCCACTTTTATAGACTACCTAAGGTCTTTCAAAATAATATAAATTCTAGAAACGTGGTTGGATCGCTCACTCAACATTAAACTATATAATTTTGATGTATATGAATCTCTTTTTCGAAGGACTTCAAAACACGGAAGGTATTCGGGTGGGATTATTATCAGACTCTCGCTCTCTCTCAACAAAATATTTAAACTCTCTCTACAGACGGGATGTAGACACGGGTTTCTGCAGCGTGATTTAAATGTTCGGACTAGAAATTTCAGAAAATCCATAATTAACCTGAGATGCCTTCTTTGATTTCAACCGTACGCAACTCTAAGGATATATACATAGTATAATAGTAACTAGGATACTTTCGTAATATCTATTAGAATATACCTTGGAGATTACTTTTTTAACTATCTATAAATTTTAAACAGGTAAATTTTCATTTTATTTCTAATCTTGTTCTTCTATATTATATTTACTGATTGTATCTCCAGCGAGGCTAGACTATATTGACGACTTCTACATAAACTCTCTGTATGTTACACTCTAATAGTATTCCTATTGTCGTAAAAGTTATATAGAACACCGATGGATATATACACTCATAGACAAAACATAAGGATATTTCATCTTTTGAGAAAAAACACTCCTTATATTTGCTTATATAACGGCGGATTTCCCATACATGTAAATTCGCGGGGAAAAAAGTTCTCCTTAAAAAACTAAAATTATATATAATCGAATAAATAGGGTTTAATACGCGTCGTACTCGAAAAAAAGGTTTAACGCGATGGCATTAAGAGCGCACTTATATTGAATTATTCTATTCCTACTTGATACCTTACAAGGATAAAGCAATCATTGGTTATAAGGCACCATCTGGATGACATATAACGAGGAAAAGCGATCGGGATGATCGAAATGGGGCAACCACAGCGGGAAATCGCCAATTTGTTCAACGTGTCTGAAAGCGTGATATCCCGCCTCTGGAGCCAATTACAAACTACTGGGACTTTTCACCAGAGGAAAGCTGGAAGTCGCCCCAAGGTTACAAACCCGAGTGACGACCGATACCAGCCAAGCGTTCACGGAAGATGTCAGACCGCCAACTCTTCTTTGAGCTTTACACGGCCACTGGAGGAATTGAATCCCAGAAAACCGTCTCACGAAGGTTTAAAATGGGAAGCCTTACGCTAGAAAGCCTGCGATATGCGTCCCTTTGACCCTACTCCAGAAAAGGCGCCGCTTCGCACGGTGCAGAGATCACCTCAACTGGGACAATGACCAATGGAGCCGGGTTGTTCCCAGACGAATCCAAGTTCAGCCTGTATAATTATTCCCGACGCTCCTACATTTGGAGAGAAAGGGACACATGCTACCGCCCCTCAAACATCTAGAAAAGGATGCCTATGGCGTAAGGGGTGTGATAATTTATTTATATTCTGTACCCATTACGTTAAATTTTATTAAAAGAAGAATTTATCTTTACTTGTTTTTGCATCTACATCAATAAGTTACTATTTTTAAATTAAATATAGCTTGAAAATAATATATATACTAACTTTGCTTTGGTTTCTTAATACAGAAAATTTTATTCTTAATTTTTAGTTTTGTATAAAGACGAAAACATACAACATGTAGTTATATATATTGCCCCATTCAAAATTGTATAAGTTCGAAATCGAAAAAAAAACCTTTCCAGTTCTGTTGGTGTCTCAAATTTCTATTTCTCACGCGTTTCTTTAGAAATTATTTAGATATTCAGCTGCATTGACGCATGTGCTTGGCTTGAAATTAAGACATTTTCCATTTGAAATGAAGGTTGCGAACAATTTTCTTTCTTTTTTTCCCTACCAGATTGTCGGTGAAGAAGCATGATTGATAGGAAAATGTCTTTCAGCGCTCTCCCAGGCCCGCGCCACAATGGGCATCCTTTGTCGTCAGCACGGTCCGCACGGCCGATCCGTCACCCGCACGTCGTCGCCGCTAACCGCACATAGAAGTGCTGCTACCTCACCGAGGGAATTTTTTAGTTTTCACTCCTATTTTTTATGTCGCACCTTGCTTAAAAAATAGCCCTTCCTCACCACTTATTAAATACCCACTTCCCCACAGTTTTGATGTATCTCTTTCTATAAAAAGGGTTCACAATCCAACAGCTGGCTTTCCTCCTCGCTCATGCTCTTCATCCCCCCTCTTCCTTCTTCCATCTTCCCTTCTTTTCCCTAAAATTTTGTCGGTGCTTTGGCAAGAAGTGGCGGTTACACAACAAAAGGGATTGGTTTAACAATTATATGTGCGGAATCGCGCGAAATCACCTGTATCCGTATTTCATGGAGCTAATAGTGCTTAAAATGTTTGCTATTGAGTGACTTGCCAGCTTCAATGCAATTTTGCTTCCATTATTGATTGCAAGGGCAATCTGACGCGAGGTACTGCCTCGACTTCCACTTCTCTCTTTCTCGAGACACACTCCGGACAGCGGGGGCAGACCTGACTCGTTTCTCTTTGTAGCTAACAAGTCATTCATTAGTTATAGAAGAAATACTTAACGTTATTGAATGAATGTTTGTAAAATTTACTGTATATATATCCAAATATAGTGTTACTTGAACTTTCAAATGGATATGCAAAAAGAAAAGGATATCCAAAATAACGCAACACCGAGAATTGGAAATTGAAAAATTGTGTAAATGAGAGTAAAACCATGGCCTTTAAATTATAATAAATAAGTGCCCCCCCCCCCCAAGACAGATGCAAAGAGCCGGCTCGTGTCACTTGAATGGCGTGATACAACAAATATTGGCTCCTCACATCTGGGCGACGTCAGCTGGCGAGCAGGGGCAATTACCGAACGGCAGCTCTTGCGATTAATTATTGTCTTGGGGCTTTCACTGGTGGTGACTTGGGAACATTTGTTTCAATATTGTCAGTGTTCATTCATGTTTGGCCTTGCTGATGGTAAAACGGTGGTAACTTGGGAATATTTGTTTCAATATTGTAAGTGTGCATTCATGTTTGTGCCTCTTGCAGATGGCTTTCAGCGGTAGTGACTTGGTAACATTTGTTTCAATATTTTCAGTGTAAATTGATGTTTGTGCCTTGCTGATGGCTTGCACTGGTTGGTGCTTGGTAACTGATGCCACTCCTTTGAGTAAATAGAATTTTGTTATATTTTATAATTATTATTTTTTATTTAAAATTTAGTTTATGCTCTTTTTTTCAAGCTTAATTGATGGAACAAGAAGGCCAAAGACCTTTTTATAAAAATATAACATGTAGCTCCACATCTGTAAATCTCCATGTAAAACAACCTTGCTCTAAATATAAAGTTTTTACATAATATAATAGAATTAAATAACACAAAGGTGCTGATGCTAAGTGGAAGCAAAACATATTGCTTGCCACGTCTAGGAAGGCGTCTGGGATCCAGCAAACTTCGGTAGGGCGCGAGATTGATGATCGGCCAGATGGCCTGGCGGGACTTGATTCAATTAACGGCGGTAGACTGATCATCATTATTGGAAGTATCCTTTAGCCAAGCTCTTCCTTGCTAGACGTCAGCTCACATGGCCATACTACACTCTGATGGCACGCAGATCGTTCTCAAGTCTATTCCGAGGCCGCTAGGGATAATTCACTGGGAATATTTTATATAAAAGCATGCTTCCTGATAGATTGCTATTCAATAACATACCGAACATATTCAAAACTCATATTCAACGACAGAGTTCTTGGATTTGAGATAAAACGAACAGTGACGAAACTATAGACCTGCGAAATGGAACTAAGGTACTTTTGTAAGTGATTCCGATATCGCTGAAAGATAACTTCTCGATCAAATTCTATTTTGGGGTTTTCTTTCACTTGTATATATCAACTTACTAATTTGTTTAGAATGCTTTATGAAATTGTGGAGTGTATTTACAAACAAAAGGAATCATTTAGGTTGGGAGAAGATAGGATCACAGGAAAGTTCCAAGAGCGGAGTGCTCAGGGGAGCCGCTACATATTTATACTGCGCCAATCCATCACTAACAGTTCCAGAGACCATAATTGATTACGGCGCATTTGAATTTTAATTGTGGTTCTAGCTTAAAAAGAGGCTCGATATTGATTCTTCGAGCCCTCTCTCAATCGGGGTAAAAAATACCATGTTTATGTTGACTAAATTAGCTTTTAAAAAGACAAAATGAAAAGTTTTCACAAACTTGTGTATATATTAAGGAGTCAAGGTCTATGAGAGCTTGGATAATATTATTCCTTAATACCCAGCAATTAATTAAACTCTAGGAATTAATATTTATTCTGCAGGATACGTCTTCCTGTGGAGGCCGAGTAGATCCTAGTAATTTAACCTTCGAGGATATAATCACCAACTTGACTTTATTGGGGGAGAAATATTGCAGGACTTCTCAAATAAAGTGTGCTATATTAGCCGAATCTATTTCAACATTTAGAAATAGTTACTATAAAGTCTGGTCAATAGGTAATGCACACACAATGACCTATAGAAAAATATTCGAATAATTGATCATATAAAAATAGTGTTTTCTGATTAAATAAAAATTCCACTTTTCATATCTACAAAGAGAATTAAGTTATCTATTGTACACTGATGGCCAAAAGTAAAGTTACGACTGGTTTTTGCTCCATACCTTTGAAAATAAGGCACTTAAAAGAACAACCCAGCAGTTACATATTTGAAATGACATTAGAAATGCGTAAGAAAATATGAAAAGTTATTCCGTTATGCAAATTAGATACGGACACTCTCACATTTCTTGTTTCTATGGCTAGGTCTCTCGCCTGACTCTGCTGCTTTTTGTTGTCTAAACGTTTTGAAGCGTTTATTTTCAAATTAATTTTTACTATTTTACACCTCAATGGCTTCTAGACATCGTTTAGCTGATTCTTTAAGGTGGCCTGCTATTGGATGGATAGAAATTGGATTAAGCCAAGCTGATGAAACAAGGCGTCTAAATGCTTCAATAATGGTAATCTCACGCCTCTGGAAACAGTTTCAAGATACAGAGGATGTCTCCAGAAGACCTGTAGCAGGGCGTCCAAAAGTCACAACACCACAAGATGACAGATTTTTGGTAATAGCTGACAAATTCTAGAGAGGGGTATCACGCAGGATGCTTGTTTCTGAGCTTGAATCGGTCACTGGACGAAATTTATGTCCAAACTGTGTCCAGAATGCTTAATTCTGTTGGTCTCTATGCAGGACGCCCATTTGAATGCATACCATTATCACCTTTACACAAAAGGACACATTTGAATTGGAGTCCTCAGCATCAAGAGTGGACATAAAACGACTGGAGCAAAGTTCTTTACACAGATGAATCCCCGATTTAGCATCCAGAGTGATCCTCGACCATACAAGATATGGAGAGAGGTTGGGACACGATATAGCCCATAAAATGTAAGAGAAAGAGAACTTTGTTGGTGGCGGTGTGGGCAGGAATTTCTCTCAATGGGCGCATCGATCTTAATGTGTTTGAATGAGGTTCCCTAACTAATCAAAGGTATATTGATAAGATCCTAGAGCCATATCTTCTTCCGTTGGCTCACACAGAAGGCAGATATTTCGTGTTAATGGACGATAACGCTCGTCCAAACAGAGCGAACTTGTTGACTCAGTATCTTCAAGAAACCGGAATTCAAAAAATGGACTGGCTAGCCAGGCCTCCAGATTTGAATCCGAAGAACATGCTTTGGATGCCCTTGTGAGACAAGTAACGAGTCTTTGCCCCCCTCCCAGAAGCCTTGATGAGCTCAAGACTGCTATCTGAAGAGAAGTGACTCTAATTTTTATTGAACGGATTAATAATAATGTAAAGAATACGAGAAGCAGATGTCAAGAATGTATTTCTGTAAGAGGGTATCACACCCATTATTAAATGGCTAGCTTGTTTTTTTTTAAACATTTTAAAATAAAATTTCTGAGCTCTGACCATTAATCATCCCTTATTATTGATAAACACATATTATAGAGCATTTAAAATATAAAAAGAAAACACAAAAATGTTTCGGAAAAATATAAATATATGTTTTATGAAACCTACTTTATATAATTTTAAATTAGTAATGATATACCAATTGTAGCATAAATTTTGGCCCTCAGTGTATTTTTCATATGTGCTGCCTAGAGTAAACACAAGAATCCGACATCGGTCGGTGATGGAGTTCCCGTTTAAGTCCGAAGACATCTCAGCCACTGAATTCACTCGAGGCTAAAGTCTGTTTTATGAAAACGAAGCCATAGATAGAATAACAATACAAAGATGGATTCAGCGCTTTCAGTCTGGTGATTATGATATTAGCGATAAAGAAAGGTCAGGTAGACCAACCTCTGTAGTAAAAGAGCCAAAATTTGGCTCAACGGTGGAATTGATCAAAAATAATAGGACAATGACGAATTATAATTGAAAAGTTTTCCTGTCTGAAGGAAGTGTTCTTAAACTTATTAATGATCTTGAATACCGAAAATTATGCTCAAAATGGTGACAAAACTTCCAACATAAGAAATGACGCGAATTCGAAAAGATATTTGTTTATACCCCATGGAGACCTCTTCTGGAGCTCCTTCTCAGTTGTTTGAAAAGGTGTGAAAACATGTGATGAGTAACATGTGATCCTATGTATTGCTGCACAGACCCTTATGTACTATGGCCTTGTATTTTATCTAAAATTTGATAGAGAGTTTATGCACGTAGACGGTTGAGAGCTCTTAATAGATAGCACGAATGTGTATCTATGTTTACGATATTTTAATTAGATGTTTCGTGTGTATTAAAAGTTATTAATTTCAAAACTATAGTTTCCCTCAGCGGACTTTTTATTGTCAACATTCGTGTGTTCTTTATATCGTTGGACAGACCAAAAATACAAGCTGGTTGAGGCCAACGTAGGTGCGCTACAATCTGCTAGGCAAGTTGATCCGTGATGACGTTACCATACGAAGATGCTACCCGGGGTGTTCTGGAAAACCTTTTGACGTGCCATAAGGACGATTGGAAGGGAAATGGCCCGTCTTGACTCAATCCTTGGCGAAAGACTCCTGGACAATAGGAAACAGAGAAAACCTTCTTGCTTAAAGGGAAACTCAAGCCACAGAGGCCTGAATTCCTACTTCTGACTCACCAGGAGCTGAGTCTCTGGATATACATTCGTCGCTCCCAAGAAGCCCTCTCCTGACCTTCTAACATAATTTTATCACAAAATAGATGAAATAGCTTCTACTCAGGATACTGCCTGCTGTTCTGGTGGATTCACCTGTTTGGGAAAATTTATTGCCCATATTAAATTTCTACCACCGGTAGTAGGCCGATTTCTTCATATTTTATTCCTCCGGATCCCTTTCGTGGTGTCTTGACGTTCGCAAGTTGGCAGGCTTTACCCCGCCACTTAATGTTGAGCATACGCAGGACAATAATAATAATTTCGCCACTCTTAAGGCCTTGAACTTTCGTAGGGTGTCAAATTATTATCTGCATATTTTTTTTCCGTCAGTCCTGGGCATTGTAGTAGTGGTGTTTTGTGAGACTGTCGTGCTATTTCTGCTGTCGCATTCTTGGGTTTACAGGCTTTCCTCACCTCGTAATATCTGTGGTACTTGGAGCCAATCGTATATATATGTTAAGATCATCATATATCTGCACATAAAGTCGTGGTTTCTTTTTCTAAGGCCAAGCGACGGATATAACTCTCTGGCTTGCCCTGCACGTCCATCCTCATCCGGTGCATTTGTCGTCTGCTCGTCATGTCTGCAGCTCCAGCAAGCCATCTCTAACCCTTCGCTCTTGCTATTGAAGTGTCGTATATCTTAACTTTATGGTGAGCGCTGGACCTTTAGTCTTGATTCTTCGTGTTTAACCCTGAAGACGGTGCAATCACTTTCCCGTCGTCGGCGGTGTACGCCATTTATAGCCATTGTTGTGTTAAGGCTATTGTTAGACAAAATCTCTGGTTGCTCTCCTTTCTTTCATAGTCCGTTCCAAAAATAGCTTCAACTTCTATAAACACCCGATTTTTCCAAAAGAAATCAAATTAACCCTCGCCGCAATATACGTTTTTACAATGTACACTCATGGACAAAACTTAAGGAAGCCTTTCCTTTTAGCATGTATATCGGGATTCAAACAATAACTCTGAAAGATATTTGATACACAGTGACCTTTATTGAAGACACACTAGATAACTAAGTGTGAACAAAATTGCCTTTCTTTCCTTAAAAAAAAAAAAAAAAAGATGAGAGACATTAGATTAGCCAATAGAATGGAGATATATCCAACATTTTAAAAATAAATAAAATTATTGTAGTTGTTTCATTTTTGCTCTAAATAAACATTTTTAGGCCAGTTAGTCACAAAGTATCCGTTGTTACAACCTTCGCCAAATCATTATATCGCTGCATCATGATTTATACATTCATCTTTAAAATAATATTATAATATTGTGTTTATAAATTATTTTAATTAAAAATATATGTTTATTTTTCGTTTCTTATGTATTATATTTCGAGCGAATAATGAATGTTAGAGTGAGGACAGACCAATTTCAGGCAGGAGCTGCGGAGGACTTGGGACGAGGAATACAACAATTATATAAAAAAGAAAACTATTAAAATATTTTTACTATGGAAACCTGCTCGGGAAACGTGTAAAACACAAATAAGGAGATCAAATAAGGTAGTCAAAGGAATATGAAAAGTGAAAGGTGAAACAGCAGCTAGCCAGAAAAGATCCGCAAGATGGTTTAAAATTTGAAGATTTTGGTATTTTCGATCTTAAAGATAAATCTCATTATGACTGACCAATTGTGCTTAATGATGCTGAGTTTCAGGTAACTTAGAAAAAGCTTTCTCCCAATTCCCAAGAACTTGCAAAAGAATTTAGAGTTAAACACAAGGCTGTACTAATTCATTTGCATCAGTTAGATTCTGTGCACCAAAACAGAGATAAAATTCACATTAAGTGACCGCAAACCTGCAAGAAATGAGAGCTTCTTCCCCATCTGCTTGATGATCCACAGAACGGAAGGTTTCGGAAATGTATTGTGGCTACCGAAAATAAGAAGTTGTTTGCTGATCACAACCGGAAAAAAACGATGAGTACCGCGAGAGGCACATTTTCCCTAGTTTCTCAACAATTTAGGTTTTAAAAATGTTATACACTTAATTTGATAGAATTTTGAAATAATTCTGCATTTCGAATTTGCGTGTGCCAAATGGTAAATCAATCAATTCGGAACTTTACTGCCAACAGCAAGACAGTCTACGATAAGCTAAAGGATAAGTACTTGGTTGTGGATGGTCGAAAATAGACAATATCAAGGCCCTCACCACTAGAATGAAGTTGAGAGATCCTGATACTGCTTATTCATATTATGGTCTGTTTCGATCAAGGGCGACCTTTCATCCGGGGCTAATTTTAAATCATTTAATGAAGTAGAGGAGGCTTGTAAGCGAGTTCGTTAATACAAAACCCAAATAATAGTTCTCAAAGCAGATCAGATTATTAGTGAATTATTAGCAGAAATTTTTGAAAATGGTTTAATTTATTTTGAAGATCAAGTTTTAATAATTTATTGTGAAATTTCATTTTTCAAAAGGGCAACTCAAAACCTTTCCCCCAATTTTGTATTCATTTTAATATAATCAGCATTCCACCGGATTCTATTCATAATCTCTCTCATACGTTTATTCTTTCTCTTAAACATTTCTCCATTTTCAGGATGATTTTTCAACCAGCTTTGGCTTCAACTCTCTTAGTATCGCAAACAAATTGGAAAGTTCCATCTATCTTTGAACCGTTGGAAGGTACACATCTAAACCTCACCCACAGATGTCTCTTAAATCTACACAAATTTTTCTCCGTGAAAACTATCATCTCAAACATCATGCCGAGAGCATTGTTTCTCATCGGCTCTTACTCCCTGATGAACACACGAGGTCAATAAATACGAGACACGAACATATAGTATTCGGAAATTTCAGACAAAACTCGGACATCCCGACAGCCAATTCAATAAAAGAGAATCATCCATAGCCCAAAGAGAAAGTAACATATTCAGTCTATCGCAAAGACTATAGTCAAAGATACGTCGGAAAACTTTCAGATACACTGGAATAGGACCGCAAAAATAACATACAAGAAGAATATGAAACTGAATTTTGAGTGAATAGGCGATTTTTATATAAATACGGACATATATCCCAAATACCAAGCAAATGAACACCACTTTTAACTAAGACGTCGAATGACATTAAATATTAACACTTTTCTATTTTTTGTAAATAATATTTTAAAGAGACACCTTTTTGGTGCGTATCTCCTTTATAGTTGTAGTCCATGTTAAAGAGAGTATTTTTGTATAGTTAAAACTTTCTCTAATAGTTTATATGAATATTTTCGATGTATATTCTATTTTATGGTTTTAGAACCTATCCCTCTAGTAGACAGTATCTGAGAAGCACCCAGTATTGGCTTAATAATATATGCGCACCTATTCTAGGACAACTATCGAATGAAATAAAATGAATAAGTCCCGAACGCCACATTCAATTTTTGTCTAATTCCTCTCGTTGAATCATCATTCTATCTCTAGCGATGATGATAAGTTCTGCCGGTGCACCTTTAGTAATGCACTTCGTGAGAGCATTTCGAACGAAAATGTAAATTAAAAAAGGTAGATAAGAAAGTAATTTTCTAGAAAGGTACGGTTTCGAGGAAATATTCCATGTTATATTCAGAAGCATTCGCTAGAGAAAATTATATGTGATGTTGCATATGATGAAGCATTGAAAATAACTATTTCCCATATGTCTCAAAATGCGTCCAGAGGCTGATAATTCTCTTAAAGATTGCCTTTAGAAATAAATAACGGGAAAATGAATAGAGATTGATCTAATTGTGATTACCTATCGTTCACGTCCAAAAGGACCTACACTTTCAGCCACTGGATTTCCGATTTTTTTTTGTCTCTCAGAACTTGAAGGCTGAGTGTAGAGAAGTCCAGACCTCGAGGCTATAAGTGCTGTGAAGTATATTTTTCTCGATTAACTCCAATATTCCACCGCCGTGTTAAAGCCAAGATCCTCTCCAAGAAAACGATGTTTCTGTAGACGCTATGACAATATAGATGCCATTCATGCCGTGAGAAAATGACATAAAGCCAATAGAGGTCACTCTTAAGACGTCGAGGGAAATATTACCGAAATACACAAGATATATGTCAGTGACAACAAAATTTGGAAGCACTGGGACACTGCTCTCGTATAGCGAAGGAGCAATGCATCAGTAAATATTTAATGTTTAATCAAAATATTAATAATTTTCTAAAACAGCATATTTTCCATTACATTATATAGTATTTGATATTAATAAGTTGGTAATTGCTTTATTAAAAATAAATTGCCTTAGCATCTTCTTGTTTGTCTTCCGTTATTTTTCTACGAGACAATATACAAGATAGATATTTTACTAAGTTTTCTCTCTCTCTATTTGCCCTCTTGTATATCCAATATACCCTATCTAGTCATCACTGTAAATCGATGAAGTGAATTAAGTGGATATCACTTCCATAAGATCTAGTCGAAATATTTTGGAAACTTTATATAACTATGACGTAAAGAGCATTATTAGAATAGAAAGATACGTTCATATTGCGAGAGATGAGTACAAAATTGGAAGCTCGCGCGCGCGAGACACCTTAATTTCTATTTAATCTTGAAGCGTGAGTAGAGAAGGTTGAAGTGAAGAATTGAATGCTTTATAAATCATCAAGATACGAATCAGTCTAATATCTGCTTTATAAAAGTATTATTTTCTGAATTTTGCAAATAGAAGCATACTATGAAATCACTTGTGGTCCGTAAGATGCACCACGCTGAATCAGGAGAACATGTAGATGATGGGAGCATGACAAACTACCCATTAGAACTCCTACTTGGAGAAGCCGTTCATAATCTTTTGACTTATCCTGTAACAACAATTTTTCCTCGGATATATATATACCTATAATGACTGATTCTTTCTAAATACCACATGGATTATATATGGATACCATATACATCCTTTTAGGATTGATCAGAGTGATGATAAGATTTTTTATTCCTTATCGGCGGGGTAGAAACATTTGCGTGTAATAGGATTATCAATGAATAACCCAACACTTTTGGCTTTTAACAATACTTGTATATGTTGGGAGGATAATAAGAACCAATTCTTAAGAGCGACATAGGCTTCACATGCTTAAGCAAAGGAAAGTGGAGCAATTGCTTGTTGAGTTAATGAGACGGGACAGAATTGCCGGAATGATTTCATTTATCGGAGATGCTGGAAATGTTCAGATCGATCAAAGCAAATCTCGAATGAATGGAACGCTTCACGATTTTGCGTGTCAACCTTGCGCAGGGGCCATGCTAATCTTCTTTGTATCGTTCCAATTTTAGTATATGTACCGCCGAACATCTCGAATGAACGTGTATGATGGACAATCCGACTGGGGAATCTACCAGTGTTGGTAATCAGCTAAACTAGCATTAGGTAAAATATATCACCAATCAACTCTTACACATGCATAGAGCAGAAAAAACGATTCCTTTTCACAACTTTCATCAATTAACAAAACTTTAATATGTCATAGAAGATTAATTTTTAAATATTCTCTTGACAAAAGTAATTTCTTAGGACATTTATTTTTGGAGACCCAATGTTGCGTTGGCAGGATTTCTAAAATTGCAAGCAACTCACATATGGGGGAATTGCCGAGTTTGACAGATTGATAGGTGCTTAAACTTTAGGCGAGGAGCAAGAAGACACGCTTTCTTATTAAGGCCACTATCGGCATAAGCGCACAACAAACAAAAAAATTGTTAAAATGTGTAAAACCTTCTTAATTTCTGTCTTGAACTGGTTTCATTATAAACGAGAATGCCTGATAAGTTTGAGGTAGAAAGGAACTGTGTGGTAAGGCTATTGCTCTTTCTCTCTCCCAAGTTCTCACCAGGTTTCACCGACCTGTCAAGGACACGTCACGGCAACAATATGGCATAACGAAGACTGCGCGTGAGAAGCCGCGATGGCCAGTTCCGGTTGGGTGCCGGAAGCGGTGGTCCCGTTAGCCGGAGCTCGCGCCGGCCACGTGCTGGGAAGGATGTGGCGATTGTCTCTGGCGGCCACGCGACCCGGCCCTTCCGCCACAGGTGTCCACTTACCCGCCTTCATTCAATCCCACCAATAATTGTTACCGCCTGCAGAATACGCTTAAAAAAAATCGAAAGATATAATTTACTCCGCTTCCAATCCTCATTTCTCATCGTGTTGTTGTTGCGCCCCATGAAGGTGTTTATTTTATATGGTCAAATTAAGAAAAAGCAAAATAGACCAAATTTGCGTTAAAATATTTTTGTTGGTAGGTTTCGCGTCTAGTGGTATTTTGGAGGATGTTAAGATATTGTAGCGTAGAAATCAAGCCTTGAAATATCCTAAGATGTAAAAGTATTTATTGATGACGTCACGGCGACAAGTCGACAATTATTAACAGGTCAGCCCCAAAACTATTTACCGCTAGAGAATCTTAAGCAAGTAAGCAAAGAAATATTTTAAGATGATTTCACAAACACAGATTAATATATATTTTTATAATCTGTTGAATATATTTTCATTGAATAATATTAAATTAAATAATAAAATATTTCTTCGCCACATAGCCTCCTCCTATAAAGAGCATCGACCCGATGCTCAGAAGGAGACTTACATCCTCAGGCTCAAGGCTCGAGAACGGGTGATAGGGCCTGAGATCTCTTCGCGGGTCTGTGGTTGTTGTGTTCGTTCAGTGGGGATGTCTTCTTCCTGGAAGTTTGTCGAGTCATCTTCTGGGTCCTCTTCTAGCTGGTCCTCCTGGTCCTCTGGGTTTAAATAAGGTTTCATCCTACCAATGTGAACTAAATCTTTTGTTTTACGACGACCTTGCTGGTTTCCGAATGTTTCAACTTCATAGGTCACATCAGATATTTTTCGGGTTACTTTGTATGGGCCGAAGTAACGTCTCATTAGTTTTTCCGAATATCCCACTTTACGCACAGGAATAAAGATCCATACAAGATCTCCAGGCTGATAAATTATATTTCTGTGATGGGCGTCATAGCGATGTTTATTGCTACCTTGAGATCTCATGGAGTGGATACGTGCCAGTTTTCGTACTTCTTCGGCTCTTGCCCCTAGAGTTTGGATGAAATCGTCGTCTTCTGGCAATAACTTGGGGAATAACACGTCAAGTGGAGTCTCGGCTTCACGCCCGTGTACAAGGAAAAATGGGGTGAACCCAGTAGACTCTTGTTTTGCTGTGTTGTATGCAAATGTAACGAATGGAAGAATCCTGTCCCAATCTTTATGGTTGACATCTACATACATGGACAGCATGTCTGCTATGGTCTTATTCAACCTCTCCGTGAGTCCGTTTGTTTGGGGGTGATAGGCGGTCGTCTTCCGATGGGTTATTCTGCACTGGTTGTTCAGGTCACTTATCATTGAAGATGTGAAGTTCCTTCCTCTATCCGTGTTTAATTCCCTCGGCGCGCCGTGCTTTAAGATGACATCTTCAATGAAGAATTTGGCGACTTCCATGGATTCACTTGTGGGTAGAGCTTTAGTTATCGCATATTTCGTTAGGTAGTCCGTACATACAATAATCCAACGGTTGCCATTTTCTGATGTTGGAAATCTCCCCAGGAGATCCATTCCTACCTTTTCAAAGGCAACTTCAGGAACAGGTATTGGCTGTAAGTGCCCTGAGGGGAGTTGGGGCTGATGTTTACGCCTCTGACAATCTGAACAGTGTGCCACATACCTTCTAACCGTTCTATACATTCCGGGCCAGTAATACTTTTTTCTTATTCGGTCATAGGTTTTAGTAAATCCGAGGTGACCAGCCGTGGGTGAATCATGGAAATTTTTCAGTAATTCCTGCCTTAAATGGCGTGGAACCACCAAAAGCCATGGTTTCCCCATTGGATCATAATTTTTTCTGTAGAGCGTTTTATCGATTTTTACAAAGGAATTATTAGGAGAACTTTGTAATTTGTCAGCGATTTTTCTAATAGCTTGATCATTCATCTGCTCTTCGCTAAAGTTCTGCAAAGTCACTATGCTTGGAATATCTTCCTCCATATCTTCACTGTATTCTAATGGACTTCTTGATAAGCAGTCTGCGTCCTGATGTTTCCTTCCGCTCTTATACACGACAGTGACGTCAAACTCTTGCAGCCGAAGTGCCCATCTTGCTAACCTCCCACATGGGTCTTTGAGGTTGGTCAGCCAGCACAAAGAGTGGTGGTCTGTAACAATAGTGAACGGCTGTCCAAAGACATATGGTCGGAATTTATTGATAGCCCAAATGATGGCAAGGCATTCCCTTTCTGTGGTTGAATAATTTTTTTCTGCCTTATTTAAGGTTCTGGATGCATAAGCAATGGCTCTTTCCTTTCCATTTTGTATCTGCACTAATACTGCTCCTATTCCGTAGTTGCTTGCGTCAGTGTGTATTTCGGTTGGGGATGAGTAATCAAAATGTCCAAGAGCGGGTTCAGAAATTAACGCTGATTTGAGAGCTTCAAATGCATTTTGCTCTTCCTGGTTCCAATTAAATGCTGAGTCTTTCTTCAAAAGGTCATTCAAGGGTTGGGCTACGTGGGCATAATTGGGTATGAAGCGGCGGTAGTAGGAGGAAAGGCCAAGAAAACTTCTAACTTCCTTCAATGACCTTGGCGTTGCGAAGTCGCGGACTGCTCGAATCTTTTCTTGGTCGGGACGAATTCCATTTTCACTCACCTCATGTCCAAGAACCGTGATAGTTTTTGCACCAAACTTGCATTTCTTGGAATTGAGACATAATCCGGCTTTCTTAAGGCAATTTAATACAAGTTGAAGGCGTCTTAGATGTTCTTCAAAGCCATCTGAAAAAACGATGATGTCGTCGAGGTAACACAAGCAAATGGTCCACTTAAGACCCTTCAGAAGATTATCTATCATTCGTTCGAAGGTAGCTGGAGCATTACATAACCCAAATGGCATTACTTTGAACTCGTACAGTCCATCTGGAGTTATAAATGCTGTCTTCTCACGGTCCGATTCTTCTACGTCGATTTGCCAGTACCCTGATTGGAGGTCCATGGAAGAATAAAATCTAGCTCCCCGTAAGCAGTCTAAAGTGTCGTCGATCCTTGGGAGAGGGTAGACATCCTTTTTTGTTATTTTGTTAAGGCGGCGGTAATCGACGCAGAATCTCCAGCTTCCATCCTTTTTTCTTATCAATACTACAGGTGAGGCCCACGGACTTTCAGAGGGCTGAATGATGTCAAGTTTTTCCATCTTGTTTACCTCATCCTGAATAATTTGGCGTTCTCTTGGTGCAACTCGGTAAGGTCTTTGTTTGGTCGGTAGGTGGTCTCCAGTGTTAATTCGGTGTTTAACATTGACGTCCTTGAATTGTTTTCTTTTACTAAATTCGAAAATATCCGTATAGTTTTTTAACAAATTTCTTAATTTTTCTTTTTGAGATTCATCAAATGAATCATCTATAAAAAATTCCGAGATTTTTGGGTCTTCAGAATGTTCCACCTCTGTTTCAACTTGGTTACAATCAGCTAGAGTACATAATTGACTATCTTCGATGACAGCACTATCGGCTACATGCATCCCCTGTGGGATTAGTTTCGGATATGGACTCCAATTCACCACCCAAAGTTTACCTCGGTTATTGGTAAGTGAAATGACAGAGGAGGGAGCCGTTAGTTCTCTTTCCAGCAATAGCTCTTTTCGACATTCAGCCACCACAATTGCGTCATTAGGAATGTCACGACTTGCTACTTCTATTAACTGAATAGAGGCGGGTTCGATTCTATATTCCAATTCCGAGTAGAGAGGTGAGCTGTTCTTAGGGGTATCCTCAAAAAGACATTTTTCTAAGAAGAGTGTGTCGTCAGCTGAATCAATTATCGCCCAAGATAACTTCAAAAAGTTCCAACCAAGAATAACTTCGTGACTACAGTCTTCCATAACGACAAATTCAAAGCTTTCCTGTAGTCCATTCAAGTCCAGTTTCAGTGTGCAGCGTCCTTTTGGTCTTACAATTTTACCGTTGGCTACTCGTAATGTGACGTCAGTTTCGGCAAACATTATTTTTCTTAGTTTGAGTCTGAACCTCTCAGAAATGACAGAATATGAGGCTCCTGAGTCGACGAGGGCACGCGTCATTTTTCCTTCTATTTTAATGTCTATGTAATTTTCTTTTAATTCTAATGTGGTCGATAAGGGAGGATTTATAAATTTTGCGGCCTTACCTCCAAAATAGGACGCATCTTCTAGTTTTCCTGACGGGAACGGCGAGGCGACTGGCTGGGTCTTCTATCAGGAGACGAATATTGTCCTTTTCGGCCAGTGTAAGGAGAGGGGCTTCGGTAGCGGCGTCTATTTTCTCTTGGCAGGTCGTCGTTGGGCTCTTGGCTGCTCCGAGAATTATAGAATGTTCTAGGCTCTAGCCTATCTCTCTGTTTGTAATTCCAAGTTTGTTCTCCTTCATATTCTCTCCTCCTGTCACGGCAGTAGCGCACGACGTGGCCAGGGCGTCCGCAGTGGAAACAGATTGGCTTACCTTCCGTGGTTCGCCATTCGTTGGTATCGCGTCTTCCGTTTACTTGTTTTGGCTGCTGCGGTCTTATCGTTTGGGCCACATATCTATTATTATAAAACTCTCGGGGTCTTTCCTTCTGTGGGGAACTTCTCCTAGGCTTTGAGATTGGCGCCAGGGTTCTTCCAATCTCCTCCTTTACCATATCTTCGATGGTAGACATTTTTGGTTCCTCTCGAGCAGAGCCTAATGCCCGCTGTACCTCCTCACGAACAATTTGCCTGATCATAGATGACAGATCTGCCCTGTCATCATGATCACTGAGAGATGCCACATTTGGTAGTCGCTCGTATTTGGTTGGGGTCACTCGCTTACAGTGTAGGCTTTCAATGCGGCGACATTCGGTGACGAATTGCTCAGTGTTATGCACATCCCTTGGGAGAAGTGCCTGGTAGAGCTCCTCAGCTATCCCTTTCATCAGATGGGATATTTTATCTTCCTCATTCATTTGTGGATCTACCTCTTTGCAAAGGCGCAGGACGTCTTGGATGTAATATTCGGTGCTTTCTCCTTTTAATTGTGCGCGAGTTTTGAGTATTTTCTCAGCTCGCAGTCTTGAGCTTTCATTTTTTCCAAATACATTTTCTAATTGTGACATGAACTCCGTCCATGTCTGGATGCTTTCCTCGTTGTTTTCATACCATTTGAGAGCAGTGCCAGTTAGATAGAAATAAGCGTTAGCGAGACAAAGGGTTTCATCCCATTGGTTGTGCTTCGCCACACGTTCATACCCTTTTAACCAGCTACGGGGATCTTCAACACCCTCACCAGAGAACATTGAGGGGTTTCTAGGTAGATGTTGGACAAAAAATGAACCTACCTGAGTAGTTGCTTCTTTCTTGATGTTCATGGTTTTTTCTTCTTGCTCAACCGAGTCAATTTTCCGTTTTTTTCTGAATGGGTATCGATCCAGCTTCTTCACCAGTTGTAGCGTAGAAATCAAGCCTTGAAATATCCTAAGATGTAAAAGTATTTATTGATGACGTCACGGCGACAAGTCGACAATTATTAACAGGTCAGCCCCAAAACTATTTACCGCTAGAGAATCTTAAGCAAGTAAGCAAAGAAATATTTTAAGATGATTTCACAAACACAGATTAATATATATTTTTATAATCTGTTGAATATATTTTCATTGAATAATATTAAATTAAATAATAAAATAATTCTTCGCCACAATATTGATGTCTGAAGATTCATGCAGATTCAGATAAAATGCGAACCAAAAAGACAAGCTTGCTTATCTTCGGATTGTAGTTATATATGAATTATATATACATATCTATATATAATTGAGTAAACGTCCTCTCCCAGATATCATATTTGTCAACCCAGTTCACAATAATAAACAGATGTATGACTACCTCACAGTCAATATACACTTCATATAAATACATAAAAGCTTTAACTATTAGCTACGCCGAGCAAGATAATTTTGGTAAATGTTTTATACAGCCCTCTTATCCAGTTGATGACAACGAGAAGAAGGGGCATAAGCATCCAGCAGTCTTTCTAGCCGCACCCAAGAACATGGATAAACAATAGTAACGATCTTCACAACAATGTTCACACACAGAAACATCATTTAGTAAAGAAAGATCGCACCTTAACCATTACGATAGCAGACTATTCGGAATGTCATCCATAATAGTGAAGTTGTGCTTTTTTGTGGCCGATTTTAAAATTAAAACCAAATAGTTTTGAAGAAATATATGTAAAAAGGATATTAGAAGCTTGATTTATTTCTGAAAAGAAACATTCGCGTCTTAATGTTTTCATTTGTTATATATAGTGGGCGCGTTATTGCTTTGTATTAAGAAATATTTTATGATCTTTAATCCACTTTAAAGAAAAAAAATAATTCGAAAAATATATACTTGAAATATGATAGTTAAAATATCTAGAAATAGCTTCATAAGTTCACAAATGTATGCGAAATTTAAAAGTATTTAAAAAAAATTATCAACAAAAAAATGACAGTTTGAATGTAAGAAAATATATATAAGAAAAAGTTTGTATATATATATATATATTGAAATTTCAATTTATGGAAGTAACAAGATCCAGAAGAGCCGGTCAATAAGCAATGCACATAGACACAGACAATGACCGATAGAAAAATATTTAAATCATGTACAGCCTGAAGTAACCACAAGAATACGACAACGGTCGATAAAGGAGTTTCTGGTATTCACTCGAAGTTAAAGTCTGTGCATGGAAACGAAGCTAAGGATAGAAACACTATAGAAAGTTGGGTTCAGCGCTCTATACGGGTGATTTTAATATTAGTGATAAAGAAAGGCTAGGTAGACCAACCTCTGTGGTGCCGGACAAAGTTTTGGCTCTAACGAGGAATTTGATCAAGACTAACCGAGCAAAAACGACTTATCATTTAATTGAAAACCTCTTCTGTCTTAAGGAAGTGTTCTTTAACTTATTAATGATCTTGAATATCAAAAGGCTTGTTCAAATAGGTGCTAAAGCTTCTACCACGAGAAAGATGCAAATTCGGAAGAGATTTTTTCAAACCTCACGGAGTTTTTCTGGAGAACCTTCTCAGGTGTTTGAAAAAAGTGATAACATGTGATAAGACTTGGATTTATCGGTATGATCTTTCTTCAAAGCGCCAATCATTGCAATGGACATATCCAGTAAAGTAAAACCTAGGTTTTCCCTTTGAAAGGACAAAATCAGGATCTCTGTCTTTTGGGACCAAGAGGGGTTGATATTCGTAGACCATCTAGAAAGAATTTATTTTTTCAACAAGGAAATGTATGGTAAAAAAATCATTAGAAAATCTAAAAATAGTCATTGAAACAAAAGACCTAATTTTGAAACAACCAAATCAAATTTCATCAGAATAGTGGCAGACCTCATGCGGTAAAATTAACTTTGACGAAGATTCCAAGTATGGGTGGACTTTGATTCCTTACCTTACGTAAAATCCTTACCTGGCACCCTCAAACTACTACTTGCCACTCGAAGACGGGGAAAGTAGACGGACCAATCAGGAGGGAAAAGCTCAGCTGGCTGGGAGTGAAGTCGTGCTCCCTCTTGTTGAAATCGCTTGTTGAATAATGCTATCTGTAGGCTACTTGCTTGTTCTCGATAATGCACCAAGGTGAATATTGAAGAGAATTCGAGGGTTTTCTTAGCCTGTGAAGCAAGAAAGGGCAGCGGAGCAATCAGAACTCATTGAGGCTCTCAACTCAGCAATGAAAGGAAAGAGCGATGCTATAAAGGCCGAAGTTACGATATGGGGAATCGCCTACGGATAAAAGATCAAGATAGTGGCACCGATAAGGCAATGGTACAGACCGGTACTCTAGTTGTGGACAGCGAACTGATCGTCCTCGACAACGGCTCTGGCACGAGTAATTTGAAGCAAGTCAAGCAGACGGAGAAAGAATGTCCTCTGGATGATGTACCGTGCGAAAATTCCACTCCTTGGATCTCTTATGAACATCTCCGCGAGATCATCGCTGATCATGTTGAGCTGCAACGACGGCGTAACGGACTGCTGGGACAATCTGGAAGAAGCATGGCTGGCCGGGGAGTAAATTCTCTCTTGTTGACAGCGGTTGTTAGATGATGTTCCCCGTACGTTACTTGCTTCTTCTTTTTAATGAAAGAAAGTAAAAAAGAGGAGTCTCGCGGGTGGCACGTACAGAGACCGTTACCGATGCGGGTGTGCATTTGACCAATTTTTACACAGCAGTAGCGCGACAATATATATATGGCCGAGATAAATGTGACAAAAATATTCAAGTCCTTTTTTCTGTATGTAATATTTAAAATGTTGCTTGTAAATGTCCTGTTCTCTTAGAAGGTAACAGCTTAAATGACTGAAAATTCTATCGCTTCCCTCAGCTATAAAGTTAAAAGCACATGATTCGGCGAATTCGGGCAGATGATGGGTTCCATCCCGTGATTCCATCCCAGATTTTGGATGTTTAAATGCACTTTTTTAAATTCTGAGGCATATCCTGGCAAGATAGGTAGGTCCTGGATCATTCCCTCAGAGAGCGATAGTTGCCGTTGTCTTCGTCTATCAGCATCTAGCACTGGCGTATCAGTCTATCTGTAGTTCTAACGGCGCTGTTTACACTTAGTGCTGGTAGCGCTCTCAGACCGAAGCGCTGGTGTCACATTCTATTCGTAGTGCTGATTTATTGACCGTCTCCGTAAACTAGCGGACTCAGGTCGATGACAAAGCCACGACACCAGCTTTGGCAAGCTGAGAAGCGACCGCTCAGAAACCATGGTTTCGGTCTAATGGCTCTCGTCGGTCTAGGGCGGAAATCATTTCATGAGAGAGAGAGAGAGAGAGAGAGAGAGAGAGATCCACAATGGATCAAATTAAATCTTCACAATCTACCAAAGAGGTGTATGGCTGGTAGAGTGGCTATGCTAAATACATGTATATAGGCAAAATATAGATGGAAACTTTGCCGCGAAATAATTGAACTTTATGTAAAAAAGGTCGCCTCTCCTATCAAAAAAGACACTAAAATTAAACGCCATATATTGACAGCCTCTGCAAACTAGAAATCATTAGAGATGTCGCTTAGTTTTATCCTTTATTTTAACGGAAAAGGCGACCTTTGTTTTCATAGATCAATTTCTTCCCGGAAAAACGATGTTCCATATATTCATATATGTTATTTTTTTTTTGTAAAATGAGATTGGAAGGGCAGTCGTGTTAAAAGAAAAATATTTATTTAACATAAAGTAGTTTATTTTCAAATACTTGAATGTGTGTGTGTGCGAATTTACAATAGAACATTTTTACAGTTAAATGGATTTGTAAAAGTAACTCTATATTTAGTGAATTTTAAAAAATGAATTATAAAATATGAATTATACATATTTGCAACAATAATAAAAAATGGCATATTCTTCAAGGTAAAAAAATTATTATCAATGAATAAAAAATACATAGAATATATATCCTTTTTAAATTATAAAATATTTATTTTTTTTAGAGAGCATATATATATAAAAATGAATGTATGTGTGTGTGTGTCCTTTATGCCTGACAAAACCACTCATTGGAACGCCATGAAACTTTGGGAAGTTATTTAGTATAGTACTGGGAAGGTTTCTAGCTAATAAAATTTTGAAATAACTTTTCCCCTAAAAATAATCAAGATAAATATTCTAATTTATCTGTTATAATTCAACAATCTGCTCTAAATATTATCATGATGATACGATGATTTTGTAATGTAGAAAATTAGGAAAGACAAAATTCAGGATGACACGGCAATTTATTTGAGACAAGAATAATGATACAATTCCAAGGCAAGATACTATTCATTTAACTTCCAATTACCGAGGGAACCAATTAATATTGATTTTATTCAACTTATCGAGTATTTTTCAAGGGACCGGGAAAAAAATGTTCACTTTATCGAGAGATTCGTTAGACAAACCTTTACTCGGGTAAAACCCGGGCGAAGCCGGGTACATCCATACAAGAATAATGGAACAATTCCGAAGCAAGATACTATTCCTCTAACTTCCAATTAACGAGGGAACCAATCAATATTGATTTTATTCAACTTATAGAGTATTTTTCAAGGGACCGGGAAAAATGTTCACTTTATCGAGGGATTCGTTAGACAAACCTTTACTCGGGTAAAACCCGGGCGAAGCCGGGTACATCCGCTAGTAATATATATATTCAAATGTTTTTGACTTCAAGGTACGTATCTCTGAACAGAATATTTTGGAATACCTTGTTTAGAATTCAAGAAATGGTTCTCTTAGGATAATGTCTTGGATTATTACACGAAGCTGAAACGTTTGCAGGTTTTGCTTGGTGGGAGGATAATTAATTTGTGTCGTAAAACTACCTCAATCTGATATATTCTGGGCTTTTTTTGAAAATATATCCTAGGTGATAAAAACTAGGTCAAAGGATGCTCATTTATAACTCGGAGCTGATCTCTCAATCACCCAAGGTGTTGGCCGATGGTATCTCCCGCACGTGATGGGTAGCGCCCCGGACACCTGCCCATAGCTCACGCCGATCAATTTGTTACCGTAATAAACCGCAGCCGAGATGGTAAGCATCCCGGCACATTATCTGGCACTCTCTATAGCTCTCTTTTTCATAATTACATTTGTTACATAATATTGTCCATGCAGTAAAAAGATGTGTTGTTCTTACTCAATAACGCGAAAAGGATTTGTTAGAAGCCCTTGTCCAAAATACCAAACACCGATTGAGGACGATATCCGTTAGCTGTGACAATTTTTAGAAGACGTTGGTGTAATCCGCACAACTAATGTACGTTTTAATGTGCCGATCAAGGTACCATGTCGAATTTGACCGACTTCACTGTTAGTAGCCATTGAGTAGTAAATATGGGAACGTTCATGTGCAGGCATTTGCATAATGTAAAAATAGTGCATGTTATTATGTAGAATGTATTTCATTCTTACTGCATATCGGGATATAATATTAACAAAGGAAGTTTCAGGATGTGGGCCAGTTCTGATCTTGCGCCTCAAATTTGGGAACATGATTGGCAGTCCCTTTTGGCAGTCGAAACATGCGGCGTGGCCTGGAGGCGGAGTTTGGGAGATACACGACACTTGGTACAGATCTGCAATAGACGATGCTGTAGTTGATGTTCAGCCATATCCTATACATGCTGGATGGGTTAATATCTGGACATATTGGTAGCCTTGAAAGATAGCATAGGTAGTTCGAATCTACCCTTCAGTCTTTCTTGACAAGAAGTCAAATTTTCGGATGTAACCTATGTTGTCATGCTTCTCCAGTCTCATCTTTGGATAATGGTAGTGTTGGAAATTGTGTGTGGAAACACGTTGAATGATTGGTAGCGACGGTGCTGTGGTGGATGGTCTAAGAATCATTCTGGTGAGGCTCTAGGTCCACCGCTGCTGTTGACGCTGGATTCTGCCGTCTCTTACCATCTCTTCTATAATAGAGGAGCGATTTCCTCGAATAGGATAACGCACTCTTCAATTTTTGACAGATATAGTTAATCTTTAGCATTGTTACATCTCCGTAAAATATATGCAGTCGAATTCAACAGAAATTGTGAGCATAAAGAACTAAACTTGCTACTTTATACCCTTGCTGTGTGCACAGTTGAGAATGCTCTGCAGTGCTTTATTTATTGGCAGCCAGAAACTACCGGAAAGGTTTCTGGCTTGAATTTTATTCGAAATAAATATTCGTTTTGCAACTTTATTTTCAAATTTGCCAATTTCACTAGCAAGCAGCGCCTCTCGCGGCATCCGGTGGAATCACTTTGGAAATTGTAAAAATGTTTATTGAGTTCAAAATAAATTTAGTATTTAATATTTAATAGGGGTGTGATGATTTAGTAATACAATTTTCGAATGTCGTTGTAAAACATGCCATATATTTTAAGACAACACACAGTTTATTATCCAACACCGTGAGCTTTCGAACTCTCGCTCTTCAACGGGCGAAATTTCATATGAGAGTGAGCACGGAGGGCGATATTTATTTAATGATGGCTATTTATACTTTGATTTGGGATATGCGAGATTTAAATATTGATGGTAGCTATTTATACTTGATTTGGGGTATGACATAATTTCTCTGGGTTATCTATTCTTCTGTTTATACTGTTCTTTTTCTATACGAGGTATTCGAGTAAACTCTTTGACATGGACGGTATATTGCAGTAGTGGCAGGTAGGGCTTTCTATATTGAATGTATGGCCTGTATTAACATAGTTTATTCAAAATTAATAAATGTTTTCAAAATAATAATTATGTTCCAAAAATATAAAAATATTTATTTTTATTACTCTCTAAAATTAGTCTTATTTTAAATACTCTAAAATAATTAATATTAAAATTTAAAAATATTTTAGAATGATTTTAAGTGTTGGGAGAGAAAATAAATTCCGGGGTTATCTTAAATTGTTATCGCATGTTATACTGCGACTAAAGGTTGAGTGTGATTTATATTAAAATTTAATTTATCCAACCCTGAAGAAGAGCACTCCACCGTTATTTCCTTATTTACCTGAAGAATCTTCGATAGTTATGCCTCCCAAATTTGATCAATTGATCGATTTACCTTTAAGCACGATCTAAAAATATCTCAAGGACTTCAGAAACAGGCGAACAACGAGAAGCAAGATTGGAAGCACAGAAGCAAAATACAATTCATGATTTCTAATGACATCGTTCGGTTCAACAGAAATCATCCGGGACAATTACATGCCAACGTTTAAAGTGCAAGGGGAAAATTTACCATCGTGTTGGATCAAAAATTATAATAATTTTATATTTCCAAAAAATGCCAAATGGATTGTTATTCATCTAATTTTAGTCTTTTAATCGCTATATGATCATCTATATATTCAGCTACTTGCATGCCAATTTTCCAATGGTTTATTCAGTGGTTTTGGTGGAAAGAGTTTATCTTAACAATAATATTTTCTGTAGAGAGTGGATGTTTGACCCTGAATATTGTTTACCAAATGTTCGTTAGACAAATTCCTCCCGGGTAAAACCGTGCGAAGCCGGGTACATTTACTAGTAGATTATAATAGGAATAACCCAGAACAAAAAGCAGAGTAATATATAACTTCATAAATGAAAAATTACAACAATACTATGAAGATATTCTAATATAATAATAGAGAAATTTTAAAAATATGAGGTTACCAAAATATTTGTACAAAATTTTTATTATAATTTAACGAAACATGCCGACTTTAACGCATACTTACATATAATTGGTAGAAAATATTCTTCACTATGCTTATGCAACCAAGATCATAACCCAAAGCATATTTTGATTCGGTGCTCACGTGTTTAGACCCGAGAGAACGATGTCAAACGAAGAGTTTCAGCCAAATAACCCGCAGTAAAGAATATCTAAATTTGAACAAGGTCTATATTTAGACAATATCAACTCTCTGCCGTGGACTAATGAACAGAAAATTCTAACTTTAATTTGTATAATTTGTAATTTTTGATATTATATATTTCCATCATTATATTAGTAGTTAATTATAATATTTAATATTTAAATATATTTTTCTAGATTGCTCAAAACTATATAAATATGATTTAATATGTAAATATCCAATACTTTTTGTATAAATATTAATACAAAATATAAATTTAAATAATTTTTTCACTCTCTCTAATACGAGAAATTTGTATATATATTTTTGAAAACATGCATATAAAATAGTTTGAACGTTTAAACGCAAATATCTACCCAGCATAGCGCGTGTGTTTTGTTATAATAAATAACCTCTATGAAACTTCTTGACGCGATGGTTTTATCAACCCTGCTATACGCGGCACCTGTTTGGGCAAATGAGCAATCATTAATTGTTGATCAAATTCAGGACTCATTTATGCGAAGATATCTAAATCTACCAAGATACACCCCGGATACACGCTCAGGATAGAATTGGGAAGAGTGTCACTCAGCGTTACAGTCTTGAAACTTACCTTAAAGTTTTGGTTGAGAATGCTGGGAATGGGTGAAACTAGACTGCCGCTCCTCTGCTTGTCACAGCTGTGGGAAATCTCAAACGCAACGAAAGAATATATAGGTTTCACGGGAAGTATAGTTAATATTTTAAACAACCCCGGATTTCAATGTCTGAATTTCTGCACAGACGATAGAACATTACAAAGAGAAATTCCCTACATAATCAGGACTGCAATAGACCAGTCTCTGCAAAAGGATCACACGAGAATAATAAATTCAAGACTTTACCCCCACTATAAAAACATCTGCTCAACTCCGTTACCGGAACACTATCTGTCCAGCGATTTCCCGCTCCGGGTAAAGCGGTGTATTGCCGGACTGAGAATCCTCTCGGTGCTCTTTGCTGATGATCGACCCAGAATATTTAAAACAGATGGATGGACATGCGAGATTTGCGGGACAAGAATGGAGCCGGGGCTACATCACCATATACTCTCATGTATGGGGCTGAAAGACGAACGAGAAGTGCTCCTCAGTGAAATAGGCCTTGAGGGACTCTCTTTGGAGCTCCTGTTGAATGAGGTGGTGAGAAACAGAGCTGGAGCTTTTGCGTTATTCAAATTCTGGAAGACGGCTGAAGAGAAGAGGAGGCTATATACATAATCTAATTAATTTAAATAATTATATGCAAATAATCTATGTCAGGATTAGAATGACGAATCCTGTATGGGACTTTGATTCCAGTAAAAGGCTTGTTGCTGCTGTTGTATATAGTCACAGTGTAGCAAATACTATACTATACCTACTAAATATAGGTTTCTCTCTGCACTCTTAGTTCTCTTCTCTTCAATTACTCTGTAAACTGGCGAATCCTATATAGGACGAGAGGTCCTCAATAAAGGCTTTTTGTTGTTGTTGTTATAATAAATAAATAAAATAACTTTTATTTTTTAAAACCTGTACATTTAGAAAGATATATGACCCAATGACCTCATATAATCTTTATCCGTTGTTTTACGATGGAGTGTAATTGGGAGCAGGTTAATCCCAGACTCAAGTCACCCAATGGTTCAACGTTAACAGAAATCAATACACATACAAATCAATATAACACCCCATCCATATATAAAACTTTATAAAAACTAGAGTGTTTCTTTCACAAATAAATCAAATTTCTACTGTCCTTACTGCGATGGAAGAATATTGGGAGGGCTTGGCTCATCAGCGGTGAACCCTCCCAGCGGTTTCGCCTATTTTAATCTACCAGATCGCTTCATTAGAGCTATAATACGGTATTGGATCATTCTGCTTATATACGCTACACTGATGGGTGGAATAGAACAGAAATGTGATATTTCAGCTCAGAATAAAATCCAGATATGCGAAACTATCACCAGGCCGAAAAAGGTTCCACCGCGGCCCAAAAATATTACTTTGCGATTCTGACCTGTAAGCGACATAAGGGGGAAGATAGCTAGTCAGCTCTCTACTTAACTCTTATTTGTCCCTGGAACGACAGTTTCAATACAGTTGAATGAAACCATCAGAAGACTGGTCTTCATGCAAGACGATCAATAAGATGTATCCTTTTCACAGGAGAGCCAGATTGAATTGATGCCGTCGGACCCAGGCTCAGTGGTCCCTTGTTCTCTTCAGTGAAGAGTTGATCTCGAGTCTAGACTTTGATTGCCGACGTGTTTTTATCTGTAGAGAACCTCGGACCCGCCACGTCCATCCCACTAACATCAGAGAGAGATAGAGACAATTTTAGGGAATGGATTCTCATCTGGACGGGTTTCATTCGAAAAAGGCGTGCACCGTTCCATATTGCTCGAAAATAGAGAAACGAAATTCTTGAGCTCTATATGACATTTTCAAGAAATGCCATTGTATTAATAGCTTATAGTTCATTTCAATGGACAATAGTTCTCGCCACAGTGCTAGTCAATGATTTTCTCGAGAGTGAGGATAATTAGTGGATGGATTTGCCAGCCAGATATCAGGACCTGAATCTAATGAAAGATGTTTGGGATGTCTTAAAGAGACTAATTGAAGATCGTCAGCCCCTTCAAATATCCTATTTGATATGCTTATTTGGAGGAGTGGGAATTAGTGGCTTATTAACCCTCCCCTGAGCCTTTTAATAAGCATGAAAGTTCATAGCAATATATGTATAGATGTTAGAGGTGACCAAACCTCTTATTGGTATCGATTGCTTGTAGAGAGATTTAGTCTCATTTTGTATATATATATATATATATATATATTTTAAATATTTAATTTTACAAATCCGTGGGGCTCGAAATTTTGTTACTCATGGGATGGATTGTCTACAAAATTTCATTATTTTTATAAATAGAGTATTTTTGATTTAACACTTGTGTTTTTTCAATTGATTTTGGACACCAACCCATAGCACTCAACGCATGCTACACATAACTAGCTCCCATCCCAACACACACACATTTATCACATTTTTAAAAAAGGTCTAAACACACACACCCCTTGATACCTAACGCACACAATATACAGGTTGGGGCACGTTAATTGGGACTAACTTCAACAAACCATAAAACCTATATTGACGAAACCGATGGAAGTGTTCATCACTGATATTTCAAGTTATCCCTAAATTTTTCATCGCAATAAGGATAGTAGGGAGCTTTTGATTTGTAAAAAGTTTTATAAAATCGCGATAAAATATTTTTATTTCTTATATATAGATACATGCTATTGCCTTATGTATAAATAAAATATAATAATATTTTATTTCTTTATATATCCTATCCTAGCCGATTTATAAAGTGTAATAGCACACCTATGTTCAATATATTTGTAAACGAGTCGTGATTACGATATGTGATCAATCATCATCATTGCTCCGGAAGCAAGGAAGAAGCACTTTCGTCGATCGGACAAGGTTTGAGACGAAATATTTGTGAGAAATGTTATTTAAATATTGAGGGAGAACTAAAATCGAACACGATGACCTCGCCAATGCTATAGGTGTTAATAATGAGAGAATTTTGCCAGATTTTATCGGGAGGATATGGATCTCAAGACCTATGCCCTTCGGAAATGCAGTTGCTGACTGAAGATATGAAGGATGACAGAAAATGGAAAGGTTTCCTTTTACCCAATTATTTGAAACATGGCACTTACATTCATAGACAAAACTTAAAGAAGTTGTACCTTTTAGCATGTTAATCGGGATTCAGGCAATAACTCTGAACTATATTTGATACACAGTTACCTATAGTGAACACACACGAGATAACCAAGTGTGAACAAAATTGTCTCTGCCTCCTTCTGAGAAACAGACGACCGGCGACATCAAAGACCATACACCTTCTTAAGTTTTGTCCATGAGTGCATATCATAATGAATTTATTCTCTGATTAAAAGAACTTTGACTACGACTAGAATTTAAATGCCGAGAATAAGCATTATGGTCCTTGACATCATCAGCAATCAGGGAGATCTCGTGACTCTCCACTTTTTCGGACGGGGGATAGCCTCGGGATTGACTACACGCCAAACGTAAAGTACTATATCATGGTATATTGAACATTAAATGTTATCGTGTGCCTTTTTATAAAGCTTTGCGTGTTTCTAATTAAAAAAAAATGGTTAATAAAATAATTTTGTATTCAAGATATTTTCTTTTATATAAAAATGTATAGATTTTCCTATTTCACAATTAATATAGATTTACATAGTGTTGCACGAGGTTCTCTCAATGTGCCTATATTTACTAAATGATTTATAATTTTTATATTTTATTTATTACATAACACACTCTATATCCTATGTGGATATTTGCGTGTGAAGGTTTAAACTATTTTATGTACATAGTTTCAAAATATATATATACAAATTGTTTCTAGTTTTAGAGAGAAAGAGAGAGAAGAGTGAAAATTATTTAAATTTACATTTTAGAGCAATAGTTATACCAGGAATAAAGTTTATCCACAAAAACATATTATCAAAACTGTTTAATATAGTGTTATAATTATAAACACTAAATTAATGGCATATATAAATATAGATTACTTTTTAAAACATACTAATTGAAAATAGAATTTTCAATGGAGGTCAGTGGAAGGATGGTCTAAATCGTTGGTTTTCAGCCGCTACGACCTAAGTTCGATTCCCGCATTGTTTATATATATATATATATATATTAAGATTAGAATTTTTTTGTGTGTTTGATTGTTGAAAAGAGGTGCAGTCGTGAAAAAGTAACGATAATTATTTACCTTTCAAGTATATTTTATTTTGAATTACTTGAAGTAAAAATACACATAAAATTATTTTATCACTGCAATATAGAATTTATACAATGAATTCTATAATCGTGATTTTAATTTAAAAAAAGGTAGGGTTAACTTTACATATTTACAACAATAATAATTAAAAGTGGTATGTTTTTGAATCTATGGTCAAAAATATGTAAAACAGTCAATGAATGAAAATAAAATATATGTTTTTGAAAAATTAAAATAATTGTATTTTAGAATATATAATATATATATATTTGAAAAATGCTTCAATGGCCCCCGATTCTTGCAAAAGTCCAACCCCACCAGCGAGTGCAAGTAACCAAACAGGGCTCTGACACATTTGTAAGTGCAAAGTCGAACTGCTTTTTCACATGTGTAGACATGTGGTACACTTACAGTAAAAGCATGTATACATTATTTAAGAATTTTATACTGCAGTGAATTCAATTTGGTTTTAGATTTCTTGCTTATATATAGGTACCAGATTGTTGAACCCTAAGTTGATGTGCATCTGAATAAGGGCTTATATAATGTTAATGATCGTCTGCTATCCAATCCCCACGATATTTTTGTTAAACCAAGAATTTTTCCACTATATCTAGTTGTTTTGGCAATAATATTGTCAATGAGAGGCATTCTTGTTTCGATGATTTCTTGAAAGTCAATCCTAATTTCAAATTTTCAACTGGTTTGACAAAATTATCGTGTAAGTTATTTGCATCGTTTTTACAATTGAATAAATATGAAATCTTTATTTTCTGTCTCGATATTTTAAGTTTGTTGTATTCACACCACATATTTATTTTTCCTATTGCATTTTCAATTGTGTTCTTAAGATTTGTTATATCTGTATTCCAGCATATTACCGTTAGATCATCTTCATAACCAATAATTTCGCTATTAGATTCCTGAAAGTTGGTTAATGGATCATTCATTATGATGTACAAAATTGTCGGAGATAAGGGTCCTCCTTGCGGACATCCTTTACTTAGTGTTTTAGTGAAATCGTTCGAAGAGCACCCAAATCTTTCGGTAAGTGAAGAAGGATTTCATAAATTTTATTATTGGTGCTTGTATATTGTAAAATATATGCAAAATTTTGAAAATGCAGAAATTCTATATCATCCTTTCGCAATATTGTATTGTATTCACTGGCCTTACAATCGGCCTTACCACTTCCCCAGCTTAGGCACCCTATTGCCATAAAATAGATATTTCGTAACTCCTTTTTTAGGGTGTTATGATATCTAACCTTGTACTGATGAGGGCCATAGCCCAGAACCATAGTATGTTTAGCTTTTATCTGAATTTTTCAAAGCTAGTGTTATGGCATATTCATTTATTATCACCTGTGCATTCCGTACAATTGTGATAAACAAAACACATTGTTTTTAACGCTTTTTACAAGGAAAGGTGACCTTTTGGTTAATGTAAATTATATAATGTTGTCTTGTTTTCTTTTTAAAGAAGAGAGCAAGAATTCTGTAGAGCGCTGGAAGTTCCTAGAAGGTGTTAGCAGAGGTAGACAACGCAGACGGAGAGGCGCGGTAGGGAGCAGCCCGTGATAACATCGGGTGCTGCCGCTGGACCTCTTTAGCAGTAATGGATGGTCTGCCTGGTCGGTTAATAGCTTGGCCCCGGCTTGATTGCTCTCTCCCACGATCAAAGCAAATACTTGGCTGTTGTATGCTACACCTGGGGCTTTTATTCCACATGCTGCTACCATAAGCACTGATTGTCACAAAGCGCTGGTTCAACTTGTTCAAACCGGCTGTGTCTATGATTAGGCAGAGTTAATTTGAATGGTGTCGATTGCTTTGATGAATTACATATTATATTGTGCATTCTATCAGTATTGTTTTATGGTCTTGGCCATTAACTAGATGGTGAAATTTATGGCTAATATGTTTTTAAAATCATATATTATTCATTTATAAATTATTATAAATATTTCAATGCGTTTTCTACAATTTCTTTTTTGACACAAAGCAATAACGCGCCATCTATACATATAAAATAAAAGGATTTAAAAGCGCGAATGTTTTTTTTTAATACATAATTCAAACTTCTACCCTCCTTACTGCGATGAAAAAATATATTGGGAGGGCTTGGCTCATCAGTGGTGAACCCTCCCAGCGGTTTCGCCAATTTAATCCACCAGACCGCTTCTCAGAGCTCTAATACTGTATTGGATCATTCTGCTTTTATATGCTACACTGAAGGATGGAATCTTAGAAATGGTTTTCAAGTAAACTATGGACATAAGCTTATAGGACAGTAGCATTACATTTAAATATTTGCTTCGAGCAATGCTCTTCAGCAAACTATAAAGACAAGGCCAGTTGGGCATAAATTAACACAAATCAATAACGCGCCATTTATACATATAAAATAAAAGGATTTAAAAGCGCGAATGTTTCTTTTATACATAAAACAAACTTCTACTGTCCTTACTGCGATGAAAAAATATATTGGGAGGGCTTGGCTCATCAGTGGTGAACCCTCCCAGCGGTTTCGCCAATTTAATCCACCAGACCGCTTCTCAGAGCTCTAATACTGTATTGGATCATTCTGCTTTTATATGCTACACTGAAGGATGGAATCTTAGAAATGGTTTTCAAGTAAACTATGGACATAAGCTTATAGGACAGTAGCATTACATTTAAATATTTGCTTCGAGCAATGCTCTTCAGCAAACTATAAAGACAAGGCCAGTTAGGCATAAATTAACACAAATCAATAAAGCGCCATCTATACATATAAAATAAAAGGATTGTTTTATGTATAAAAGAAACCTTCGCGCTTTTAAATCCTTTTATTTTATACTAGCGGATGTATCCGGCTTCGCCCAGGTTTTTCTCGAGGGAATGTTTGTAGTCTAGTAATAAGAAAATATACTACACCTAAAAACTATCAGAGAAAAGAGAAACCACGGAAGGTGAACAGAAAAATGCTTACAATGGATGTTATGTTTACGATATCAAGTTAAATAAAAACAAAGATAAAATTTGCATATGTTGGTCACTATAAATTTGTATACTTGTTAGGCGAAATTAGAAACATGATAAACAATTGGGTATTTAAAAACAAATATAGAAATAAAAGTTGAAGTATAATAAACAATGTTAAAAATTAGTTTTAATTATTAATTAAGATTGTGTGTGAATATGTGAGAAAGATGTAATATCGTTGTTGCTTTCTTGGCCGACTGTTTTACATATGGTGTTATCTTAAAATTGCTTGTTTTGAATATTTTTTAGATTGAGATTATTAGCTAGTATGTAAAAAAATTAACTCTGTTGAAATTTAATTTTGTATTTATATATAAATAAAATTAACTCTGTTGATTTTTTTTGTATTTAATCGATAACAGCGAAGTTACGCATGTTAATGTTAGGAAAAATATTTTGATGTTAAGCAAAACCTGCTCCATCTCGTTTTACATAAATGTTGAAAATTTGGTCGAAATTGATGCATTGTAACGAAAGTTTTTAGTGGTGTCCACTTATGAAATTTCCATTTTATTAATATAGATACATTAATATGTTATAATACTTTGATAAACGTTGGCGTTTAGCCAACTGAAATTTTGGTAAAATAAATGATATTCTGATCCAATATATGCATTTTTAATTAAATATTTATTTATGGATTGCTCTATTTTAAAATAACATATGACTATATATGACATCCTATATCTTTATTATGTATATTCTTTAAAATATTATGACGCAACGCTAGCCATTTTTGCATACTACCATTTTAATTAAAAAACAAAGTATTTATACAGCAAATGATGATGATAAATAATCTCTATGAAAATATGAATACATAACAACTTCTCCCCACAACAAAAATTCACATCTCAAAAAACTTCGAAGGCCTTCTTAATCTTGAGGACCTTCTCGAATTAGGACCCGATGCTTCACCAGTAGGATCTATTTCCTGACCAGCTTGGGGGTCTTCAATTCTAGTTGACTCTTGTGGAGTTGACGCTGTAGACGGAGTTGCTTCACTTTCTCCACAACCTCTGACTTGATCTAAATGCCGGTTTAAAATTTCTCCGTCATCTTTCTCTACCTTAATAGAAACAGGACCAGTTTTTTCTTGCACTACACCTGGTAGCCATCTGGGGCCATGGTACCCTCGTGCTATAACTGCCTGTCCTTCATTTACTACTCTATGGGTTTCCAATTTCTTATAAACCTGTCTTCTTGTCGTATCCTTCCCTCCGACACACTTTCAGGATGAAATTTATTTAAGAGACTCTTCAGGTTTCTGTTCATCAACAACTGAGCTGGGGATTTCTGCGTCGTGCTGTTTATCGCTATTCTCATCGATAACAAAGATCTAGATAACCTAGTCGTCCAATTTCCCGAGCTGTTCTTTCTTAGCAGATTTTTAAGAGTCTGAATAGCTCTCTCCACCTGCCCATTTGACGCTGCATGATAAGGCGCACACAAGATGTGCCTTACGCCATTTCTTTTTAAGAAAGTCTCGAAAAGTTCCGATGTGAAGGACGTACCATTATCCGAAACTATCACATCCGGCAACCCCTGAGTCGCGAATATTTCTTTTAGACTATTGATGGTAGTTTCAGTAGATGTTGTAGACACGATTTTAGCCTCAATCCACTTAGAATAGGCATCTACTACAACCAGAAAAAGTTTTCCTTGAAAGGGACCCGCATGACCAATATGTAGTCTCGACCAAGGTCTTGATGGCCAAATCCAAGGATATACGTCAGTTTTTGGCGGATCGTGACTACACGACAAACAAACAGCACAACTGGATATCATCCGTTCAAAGCAGAGAATTTGCATAGAATTTTGTGTGAAACTTCAAATATCATCAACCGAAACTTTTGAAATGCTTAATAAAGAATTCCCCAATGACGCCCCAAAGAGAACAACTGTTTTTGAATGGAATTCTAGATTTAAAGCTAGCAGAATTTCCATTGAAGATGATCCTCGTTAAGGACGCCCAAAATTTCAAAGGACTGATGAAAATTGGCAAAAATTCACCGATTTGATAAAAGAAAATCCTCGAACCACTTTGCTGGAGCTAGAGCAAGACACAGGCATCTCTAAAACAACGATTGTAAGGATCGTAACCGAAGATTTGAAGCTCATAAAGACTCCTGCAAAATTCATCCCAAGATTCCTCACTAATAAGCAAAAACTGTGTCGGCTTGCAACCTGTAAAGACATGTTGGAAATGACAAGAACGGATCCGTAATGGAAAGACAAGATAATCACAGGCGACGAGACTTGGGTCTATGGCTATGACCCTGAAACCAAGCGTCAATCTGCCGAGTGGAGAGGTCAGGGTGAGCCTAGACCCAAAAATTCCAGGATATTGAAATCCAGAAACAAGGTGTTGATGGTCGCTTTTTTTGAATAACAAGGGCATTGTTCATCACGATTATCTTCCTGCAGGCCAAACAGTTATTAAGGAAATGCATTTGGGAATTCTTCGCCGTCTAAGGGAAGCGATTCGAAAACAAAGGCCAGAAAAATAGACTAATGGTGACTGGATCCTACACCATGACAATGCCCGCCCTCACACAGTGCACTTGGTGACGAGGTTTTTGGCGATAAACGGGACACAAATCCTACCTAAACCACCCTATTTCCCAGACATCGCACCAAATGACTTTTTCCTGTTCCCCAAACTTAAATCAGTTCTAAAAGGAAGACATTTTGACACCAGTGATGACATAATAGAAAAATCGCTGTTGGCATTGAAGAGCATTCCAAAAGAGGCCTATAAAAACTGTTTCGACAATTGGGAGAAACGATGGCGCTGGTGCGTTGAAGCAAGGGGGAATTACTTTGAAAAGTTGTAATATTAAAAGAATATATATCTTACCTTTTTTTTATGGACCCAGTCCGGGAACTTATGGGACATACCTTGTATATATAATGCGCTAACAGAGGTTTTAGTTGTAAAGTTTTAAGAAATCTCTTCTCCAAAGACACTGAATTAAAAACAGCGATCTATATACCAAATTTTCATTATTATTTACTTCATGTGTCACACTTATTTGTATTCCCAAAAAATATAAGTGGTTATATATATTTTTTAACTTATTAAATTTTCCAAATGTAGATTTTTTGCTTTCAAATTTCACTTTATTTATTTATCATCACCTGCTTTATTTTAAAACATGTTGTAATATTGCATTATTCTTCGTGTCCATTTAGAGTTTGCAGATATTTATCCATTAAATTATGAAAAATTTAGTCCCCTGATAACTATAATAATTTTCTTTTTGTTTAAACAGATGATGGCACGAAGAGCTTTGTTCAAATATTGAGTATAATCATAAAGATAAAAAAAGCATAATTTATCTTTCTCTCTTTTACTGATATATATATATATATATAGCTTTGTGTAGTTTAAACTAAAGTTAGGGTGTGGAGAAACGCTTTGGCCTTCTCGAGGCGTGTCCCCGTTCTTTGGTAAGTATCATAATAAAATCTAGGCGAACCACTCAAGAATCATTGAAGGGGAAGAAGCATTTGGGAAACTCTTTTATTATACCTCCAACCCGAAGATTTCTAAAGGACTTCCCCATCTCTCGGACGTAGCTTACAGCTATTTTAACTAGGGCTGTTGTTTCCTGTGGTCAAACCCTCCATTAGATTGAAAGAACATGGGTGATGTACTTCCCGAAGCCTGAAATAAGTAGCTCTGTTCACACATCAAGTGCAATAATGAGCGTCTTTGACAAACGGACGTTGTCCACCTCAAGAGGTCATTTTCAGCTCTCAATACAACCCCCAACCTGGGCCTCAACTCTCTCCCCACCTCAACTTGTCTGTAGCGGAGGAGGAAATTGAAAAGGACTTGGTCTATTGTTAAGATTGTCTCCTCGGACTCTAATCTAGACAGGTTCTGGAATTGAAAACGACAGTTGCCTTCTTTCGCTCTGATATCATTCAGGAATCCCAAAGAATTCCTATCACTGCAGCCAGAAGAACACCGAGAGAAAGTGTAATGAAGTCAAATTTGACAGAGAGAGCTTCTATTAATTAAATAATTTTCAAAACAATAACGTCAGTTGAATAAAAATATTCTCATATAATTATAAAACTTCATATTATATACACTGCGATAGTCATGTCAACGTGATGGCTCATCCAATTAGCTCGTTGGTTTTGTTGGCTACTCCTAACCGGTCGGAAAAACCAACTTTACCTCGCGAATTTCTGTATAAGGTTTTACTTATCATACATTACTATACTGTATCTCAATGCATTTAGCAATATAAACAAATAATGTAATTAAGAAAAAGTGCCGACTTTATAACATCTTATTGAAAAATAAAAACTTATTTATCACATTGTAAACTATTCCATTTTTCAAATTTGTAAAGTATAACTAACACTTTAGAAAATATACACTGGATCACACCTCACATTTTATTTCCAATTTTTTTTGAATTTACTCCAAAATTGTTGTAAAACTTTATAAGAAGAATTGAAGTGGCAATCCATAATATATATTGAATCATTTGCTTCCTCTACTCCGATCTATTTCAAGACTCTGGAAATTGTCAAGACATATGTGTATCCAACTTTCCATTTCTAGTTCTTGCAAGAATTCGTAATGTGCTTTTAATAATTCATTAATGTATTTATACATTATTATTACAGCGCTCTCCTCCGCTTACGTTTTATTAAAGATAACTATACTATAAAGTGAAATATAATTCATTTGTTATGTCAACATATCAGCAAACCCTGGGAATACAACGCATGCATCAAAGAGCATGAAAAAAAAAAACAATATAAAACTAAAGTAGAGTGGGCCTCTTCTCTCAGACCAAACTACCCCATCTCTCGACCAATATTTTCCCAACATTTACTTTGTTTAAGACGAGGAAAAGAACTTGGTGTGACCTTGTTTGGAAGACCTTACACAAAGAACTCAAATGCCATTATTCACTCTAAGGTGTAGCCAAAAAAAATAATAAAGATTATTCATCCACTCAGATATAAGGCTTTTTTTTTTCATTTTTCTCATTTATCAAGTTTGTGAAAGGATTCTCTTCCTTGCACTCTCCTTTTTGGGGTAAAACTCGTACCAAGAGAGTAGAAAGGAGGGAAGGGGATAAAAAAGAGAGGGTAGCTTCCTAAGGGTGTGGGGTGGTTTTTAACGAAAGATTTCTCTATAAAAAACTACATCTTCCTTTGCACGTGTCTCCCAGTGTGCTCAAGGATGTTGATTAATAGCCTGATTCCTTCCTGAGGATTCTGCGGAAATATTGGCAATATATGGCCTGGTCCACATTTCTGGAGGTGAACGTACCTCCAGCACATGCTGAAACATCTTGGCCACGTTCTTCCTAGTTATATCTTATATTTTTGTCCACTTCCAAAATATAATACATTATATAATTTTATTGAATGAAAGATTATTGGTTTCGCTTCAGACTCCAATTCTCTATGTCAATATGAAGAATGTTCCCCCCCATTTAGCAAAGATCTAAGTATGGCTGTACTGGAGACTTACTTTCGTCAAGCTAAGGTCAATGTGAGTGATCTGGAAGAATGCATTGAGAGATTGATTCTTAGCTTAAGATATCAATGAAACTTTCGATTTAAAAAAAATATTTTTGTGTATTTTTGATTGCATTTTTTATAATATATATTTCTTTTTTTCATGCACAATTTTCTCCCACCTACTCTGTATTTTAATTGATTTCAACTGTGATATTATAACACTATGCGGCGCTGAGTTTGTGTATACAAAAATGTAATGCCTCGATAAAGGTTGGCGTTCAGCCAGCCGAAATATTGGCAAAATAAATATTTTATAAAATCCAATATATGCCTTTTATTATCTAATATATATATATCTATACAACTAGCGGACGTACCCGGCTTCTCCCGAGGTTTTACCCGAGTAAAGGTTTGTCTAACGAACATTTGTTAAAACAATTCTCTATAAACTTATTTAAAAAAAGATATATTTTGATAATTTGAAACTCGTAAATTTGAATCTCTCGATAAAGTGAACTTTTTCCCCGGTCCCTGTGTGCCGTGTCATCCTGAATTTTGTCTTTCATAATTTTCTACATTACAAAATCATCGTTTTATCTAGTGAACATATTTTCCCGGTCCCTTGAAAAATACTCGATAAGTTGAATAAAATCATGGTCGTGAATCTCTCGATAAAGTGATTATTTTTTCCTGGTCCCTGTGTGCCGTGTCATCCTGAATTTTGTCTTTCCTAATTTTCTACATTACAAAATCATCGTTTTATCTACATATTTTCCCGGTCCCTTGAAAAATACTCGATAAGTTGAATAAAATCATGGTCGTTTATGGAAGATGGACGTAGTTCCCGGAGGTCACCCGCCCCCCGCTTGCGAGTTAAAGCTACAAATCTGCAAATAAATAAATATTTAAGATATTCAAGAAATTAATTTTCGTAAACCTTTCCGGGGATATGCCTAATAATATCCCAAATTTTCACGGCGATTGGATGTACGGTTTTTGAATCCATAAAGGACACACATACAGACACACAGACATTCAATTTTATATATATAGATATAAAGGACTGCGGTGTATGATTATAAAGTAATACTTAAAGCCTCCCCGCATAAGTTTCTTTTTTTTTTCTTAATATTGATTTTCACAAAAAAAATAAACTGATGCGGGGAGGCTTTAAGTATTACTTTATATACACTGCGTGACATTGAAAATGGAACACCAAGAAATAGTGGCCAGAAGGTGATGAAACTCGGCAGACAGAGAGAGACAGGGACGAACAATAAGTGAATCTTTATTTCAAAATGAGAGTCATAATACAGAGCGAGAACGGCGTCGGCTTAGTAGCAAGTAGGACCACCGTGGACGGCGATGCACGCAGCAACACGTCTAGGTAGAGAGTCAATCAGAGTACGGATGGCGTCCTGAGGGATGGCTCTCCATTCCCTCTCAACCATTTGCCACAGTTCATCTTCTGAACGCGTTGGCGCCTATTCGGTGGGGTCAATGGCAGTCTTCTTAGCGGACGGCATGAGTGCAAGCCATTAGCAACCAATCGACGGGAAATGGTTCTGGTCGAAATGGAATGATCTAGGGTGTCTTGCACATGTTGCAGGATGGCGGTACAAGTGGCTTGTGGGGCCGCCACTGCTTGTCGAAGGATACGCCGATCCACACGTGCTGACGTCACTCTGGTTGCACCGACATTCCTATAAATTGCCACATTTCCTTGTTCCAACTATCTTCTCCACAGTCGGTGCACCGTGGACGCACCAAGGTGTGTATCAGCTGCGATTTGACGTATGGACCAACCTGCCCTTTTCAGTCCGATCACCATGCCCCTCGTAAAAGCGTCTGTCTGCTTGAACTGCCTCCATTTACGATGACCTGGCATTCTCTGTTATTACACGTGTCTTTTGACACAAGAACAAAATTTCTACAATGATTTTCCTTGAAGAAATAACGACACGAATACTGTCCTTTCTGCAAGTTCCTTCCTTTATATCTTACTCCATGTGCGCACGAGAGCTGCGCATTTTACATCATTTGCATAACTCGGTTAGGCGCGTCTACCCTGAAATTTGCATAATTTTCTGGCCACTATTTCTTGGTGTTCCATTTTCAATGTCACGCAGTGTATATATATACTAGACGGGTGACCCGGGCTTCGCCCCGGGATTGACCCGTGTGCATATCTACCCGAGTGATATATATTTAGATAAGGTTTTTTCATAATTGTTTGTTATTAGCATTATCTATTTGTTTGCATCAGCATAATTTAATCTAATCTTTGATAGAGGGCGCTGTTCGTGAGTTAAGTAGAATAATTTGAATATATAGTTTTAATAATTGATTTATATATTTTTTAAAATAGCCTATCGTCTTCCCCGTAATTTTTACCTACGTATGGAAATTTTGGTTTGAATTAGTGAACTACTGCGAATTTGTATACCGGACATACAAACAAACAAACATACAAACATTGATTTTTATATATATAGATATATACCATTTGTACCATAGTACTTATAAGTCGCGCTTCATTGCTCGCCTGTTGAAGGGTTTTTACCCGAAAGCTTGCACCTATGCATCAATAAAAGAAACTCGTCTTCCTTCACCATGTTTTCGTCTAATTTCAAATCAGGAAGAATTCTTTATCTATATTTATAGAATTTGTTAAATTGTTTCAATCCTTCATGATCTCTTGGGTCTATGAAGGAGAAAAGATAATCAGATAAAGGCATAGCGTATTGATAATTTTTATTGAACATTGTGGCACATAATCAATATATTAGTATATAAACGCTATGTAAACTATGCTATAAAATGTTTCCATAATTTTCTATTCAAGCCGAAGTTTAAAATTCACTCCTGGATAATATATTTTGTATTCAACATTCTAAACTATGTGTGCGCATGTGTTTCCTTTATTGAAAATAAAAACTTCCTTTTACTACCCTCTTACTGCAATGGTAAAATATACGCGCATATAAATAGTTTATTATTTTGTGATGTAAATGGACTTATAAAAATAAGCTCGAAAGCTTGCAATATAAATAAAAAAAGAAACTATTTACCTGTTTTAATTTTTACTTTTTCAAATAATTCTGGGTAACTATTGCTCACACAATAATTAAATTATTAAATATTAATTAATTAATTTATTTATTGGATTTTGACGAAGTTAAAGTAAATACATTCTGTCGAGAGATACGTAAATTTTGATTGTTTAATTTTTGGATTAAATTTGTTTTGTTAAATTGTTTTTATGTAAATATTTTTAAATAAGATAAATAAACTTCTTTTATTTTATAAGTTCTGATATCTTTTATTTTGTTTAATATAAATGTGTTTATACAATTTCAAATAAATTATTTTATAAGCAAAATAACAATGGCGACGAGGATTTCGTTCGAACCATATATAATGAAAGAAGAACCTTTTGAAAATTATATTCAACGATTCAAACAGTACATTTCTGTGAATGAAATCGAAGGTAAGAAGATTGTTCCTTTTTTATTATGTCTGTTGGAGCGAATACTTATAGTATTCTAAAAGAATTGATCGCACCTAGAGATGTTTGTGCATTAGAATTCGAAGAAATTGTGAGGGTTTTAATTGCTCATTTTACACCGAAGCTAAATATCATTTTTGAAAAATATGAATTCAGCCAATTGGTTCAGGAACATGGCGAAAAAATAGAAGACTAAGTCCTTAAATTAAAATAAACAGGCTTTTATAAGTGTAACTTTGGCTTAAATTTTGAAGAACAACTAAGGGATAAGTTCGTTTCAGGAGTTTCTAGTCAAGTTATTTTGAAAAGATTACTGCAAGAGCCTGAGCTCACTTTTAATATGGCAGTAAATATGGCTACCACAATAGAATCGGTAGATTGTAATGTTCTGAAAATGAAGTCTTATGCTGAAACTAAAGAAATAAACAAATTACATTCTAAGTGCAAACATTGTGGAAAGATGAATCATCATTCGGACAAATGTTTTTTTTTAAAATTCTTTCTGCTATTCTTGTAAACAATTGGGACATATATCAACTGTATGTAATTCAAAATCTAAGAATGGATATTTTCAACCAAGAAAGAGAGGAATATCTAGTGAAGCGTCTACCCACGGAGAATCATTTTCAAGAAAGAATGATGATTCCATCAATAATATAGAATATCTGACTAATAAATTTGAGAGTATTTTGTATGTCTTCGACATAAAATTCTTAGCAGAAATTGACACTGGTGCGGCTTTAACAACTATGTCAAAAGATCTATTTTTAAAATATTTTGAACATATTAAATTGTTTCCGTCTAAATGTTATTTAACTGATTATCAAGGAAAGGGCATTTCCTCTATTGGAGAATGTAAAGTAGAAGTAAGATTTGAAAATAAAATAGGCGATATAAACTTAATAGTAACAGATATTAAAAATAATAAATTTCTCACAGGAAAAGACTGGATAGTATTTTTTGATATGGTACAAATTAATGTCCAACAAAATAATAATTTTGATACTAATTTAATTTTTAATAAATATTATAAACTCTTCGAAGATATAGTCTTGCCAATAAAAGATATTTCCGTACACATTAATGTAAAAAATAATTTTGCGCCAAAATTTTATAAATATAGACCTGCTCCCTTTGCTATTAGGAATTTAATTGAAGAAGAGCTATTATTTTTTCGAATAATGATATTGTAACATAGTATTTATCAATTTTATTTATGTAACATGGTATTTCTCAATTTTATTATTTTTTATTTAACAGAGTGGTCATTTTTATGTTTTATATCTTGCTACTCTGTAAATTTCCCTCGTGGCTTATCTTTTGTTTACCTTTGTTAGTTTGTCCTTGCCTTGAATAAATTTTGTTTCCTCCTGAAGTTTTTGTCTTCCCTAATTTTCCACGTGGCAATATTATTGAAAATGTAGTGGATAGCCCAATAGCTTCACCGCTAGTATGCGTCCCTAAAAAAACGGCAAAATTAGAAATTGTGCAGACTTTAAGAGAACCTTAAATCCATTTATCGAAGATGTTAAATATCCGATACCGAACATCGATAATGTTTTACATTTTTTTTTTTTGGTAAAAGTATATTTAGTAAAATTGATCTTTCAAGCGCATATCATCAGATACTTCTAGACGAGGAATCTCAAAAATTGACAGTTATTTCTACCCATAGAGGCCTTTTTAAATATAAAAGGCTGCCCTTCGGTATCAAGTCCGGAGCGACTATTTTCCAAAGAACTATGGACAATATTTTTTCCGGTCTTAAAAATGTAATAATATATTTAGACGATATTCTTATAGCATCGTCTGATGTAAATGAACATAATTCAGATATTGAGACAGTCATGAATAAATTATCTAATTTTAATTTTTCAATTAATAAAGAAAAATCTCTGTTTTTGTTTATTAAATCAATTATGGAATCTATTCCCTCGAGGATAAATTGGACAGTATAAAAAAGGTCCTAAACCGAGTAACAATTCAGAATTGAAATCTTTCTTGGGCATGTTGTCATTTTACAGTAATTTCGTTAAAAAATTATCCATACAGGCAAATCCTTTATTCTCTTTATTGAAAAGAAGTTATATTTGGAATTGGAAAAAAAGAACATGATCAGGCTTTCGAAAAATGTAAAAATTTGATTAATACAAAAACTTGTTTGACGCATTATTCGCAAGATTTACCTCTTTATGTTACTTGTGATGCATCGAACTTTGGTATAGGAGGATATATTTCCCATATTGTTAACGGCATTGGGAAACCAATTACTTTTGTTTCGTGAAAACTAAATGACACAGAAAAGAAATATTCCCAGATAGAAAAAGAAGGTTTATCAATATTATTTACCTTAAATAGGCTAAAACAATTTCTATACGGAAGAAAATTTACTTTTAATACAGATCTCAAACCATTACTAGCCATTTTTGACGATAAAAATAATTTACCAGCCTTAGTGGCAAATAGATTACATAGATGGTCACTCTCAATATCAAATTTTAATTTTGAAATTAAATATACTAAGGGAACTGAAATCCCTCTTGCAGATTTTCTTTCAAGATTTCCAAATCCTGAAAAAGGGGAGAAGGAAGAGAGGAAATGGGAGAAATATTATTAATAGAAAATTCAATGGTATCGTACAAAACCCAAGAAGATCCAACTCTTAGAAAACTATATAAATTAGTCAAGTATGATAAGTATGATATTGACTCAGATGTAGATATAAAACCTTATATTAGAATTAAAAACGAGATAACAATAGTAAGAAATTGCCTATTTTTCGGAAATAGAATGATAATCCCCGATTCCTTAAGAGAATATGTTTTGAATATCATTCATGAAAATCATATTGGAATAAATGAAATGAAGACTCTGGCCAGAAGTTCTGTCTATTGGCCAGGAATGGATGAGCAAATTGAAAAAATGTCTAAAAGCTGTAGCATTTGTATGGAAAACACATCAAAGCTGCCAAACCAGGAATTTACTGAGTGGACTCCACCAAACAAAGTCTGGAAGAGGATTCATCTTGACTATTTCTATTTTGCGGGAAAAACCTTTTTGATATTAGTGGATGCGCATTCTAATTGGATAGAATGTCAAATGGTTCCAAATACATCGGCGGGATTCTGCATAGACTTTTTGAGAGAATGTTTAGCGAGATATGGTATCCCGGAGGTGGCGGTAATGGATAATGGGCCCCCGTTTAGAAGTTATGAAATGAAGACATTTTTCGAAAGAAACGGCATACATGCGATGTTTAGCCCCGCCTACCATCCAGAGAGCAACGGACTAGCGGAAGTGTCTGTAAGAGAGATAAAAAAAGCTATGAGAATAATTATTTCGGAGGAATGAGAATTACCCCTTGGGTTTGCTTTGATAAAGGCATTATATGCATATAGATTGAGTCCTTTGACTAGAACGGAAAAATCCCCTGCTGGAATATTTTTAAATCGCGAGATTAGAACGAAGATTTTCATGTTGAGCAAGAAATCAGTAAGAGTAGGGAGATTGAAGAATAAAAAACAAAGCAATAGCTACAAAATACTACAAAATAAATGATAGAGTAAGATACAGATGGATGGAAAGAAGAAAACCGAAATGGATCTTCGGGATTGTAAAGAGAATAGTAGGAAGCGCAACAGCTGTATGATAGAAACTGATGGAATTGAAAAGAAAGTACACACTAACTATATGAGGAGAAGTATGGAGAGAAAGGATGTTTCGTCATCAGAAGAAGAAATAAGCTACCCAAGGCCTCAGACGTCAAGTCCCCTGACTCCTGCTACAATAGTAGCAGAATCTACACCTGGACCACCGGCTGAATTTACACCTTCCCGGAAATATCCACTACGAGAGAGGAGTCCACCGGATAGATATGTACCTTAATAAGTGTTGCTATCTTAAAAAAGGGGGAGTTGATGTAAATGGACTTATAAAAATAATTAAATATTAATAATTAAATATTAAATAATATTATATAAATATAATATATATATATATATATATATATAAATGATAAAACAATTGAAAAAATAAAAGATAAGTGGGTCAGGTGTTGATATTAAAAATAAAGAAGGCATCTCCTGACCACGAGCACATGTGCTTTTTAGATGGCAGAGCGCCATCTAGTGGAGCAAGAATAAACTAAACTTTATTTAGCTTGCTCCGTGATATTTGGCCAACCCAATTTCTTGATAAATCAAGAAAAGCCATCCACGAACGCGTTTCGCGCTGTTTGCAGTGGTTACAGCCTACTCCACGCTGACGAGCGCCAACAGCGCGAAACGCGTTCGTGGATGGCTTTTCTTGATTTATGAAGAAATTGGGTTGGCCAAATATCACGGAGCAAGCTAAATAAACGTTTAGTTTATTCTTGCTCCACTAGATGGCGCTCTGCCATCTGAAAAGCACATGTGCTCGTGGTCAGGAGATGCCTTCTTTATTTTTAATATATATAAATATATAATATAAATATATAAATATAAAATATAAATAATAATTAAATAATTAAATATTAATTAATTTATTTATTTTATGGATTTTGACGAATTTAAAGTAAATACATTCTGTCGAGAGATACGTAAATTTTGATTGTTTAATTTTTTGATTAAATTTGTTTTGTTAAATTGTTTTTATGTAAATATTCTTAAAGAAGATAAATAAACTTCTTTTATTTTATAAGTTCTGATATCTTTTATTTTGTTTAATATAAATATGTTTATACAATTTCAAATAAATTATTTAATAAGCAAAATAACATTTTGATAAAAGATGGCGCGTTTATACTACGAGGGCCATCCAATAAATAAGTTTCCCTATTTTTTAACAAATAAAAAACATTATTTACAATTATGCAGTAATTTTTTTTTCATTATACAACTCATAGACTACTTCTCTACATAATCACCATTTCTGTCCAAACATTTATGGTACCGTTGTAGCAATATTTTGATACCACTGCTGTACCAAGCCGTGTCCTGTCTTCGTAGCCAGTGGTTCGCCTCCGCCTGCACTTCGTCATCATTCGCAAAGTGCTCGCCTCCAAGGTGCAACTTGAGTGCTGGAAAAAGATGGAAATCGCTTGGGGCAAGTTCCGGAGAATAAGGTGGATGTGTGAATATTTCCCATTTGAAGTTTTCCAGCAACGTTTGAGTCGTTCGAGCTCCGTGAGGGCGAGCATTGTCATGGACGAGTAACACTTTCCGAGACAAAAGTCCAGGACGTTTCCGTTTTATTGCAGCTCTGAGTTTAGTGAGGGCTTCGCAGTACCCCGCAACGTTAACCCTAGTGTTTGGGGCAGGTAGTCAACCAATAAAACACCCTTACAGTCCCAAAAGACGATAGCCATAACTTTGCCTGCTGAGATTGTGACCTTCGCCTTTTTTGATGCATTTTCTTCAGGCTTCTTGCACACCAAGCTTTGCCGTTTTGTTTTTGGAGTTTATTGATGCAGCCAGCTTTCATCTCCAGTGACAATACAGGAAAACAGTTGATCTCCATCTCTTCGATGCATTTCCAGGAAAGCTCGGGCTGCCTCCATCCGTTGTTGCTTGTGATTTTCCGAGAGCAAACGCGGGACCCATCTTGCGCAGACTTTGCGAAAATTAAAAAAATCTGACATAATTGTTCCAATCGAAGAGCGTCCAATTTCGATTCCAGGAGGCAGTCGAATCATTATTTCGTCAATGATCTGCTTACACCACATTCCGAACAGCAGCAACGGCTGCGTTGTCCGTAGCAGTAACGGGCCTACTACTTCGCTCGTCATCATGCATGTTTTGCCGTCCTTCCAAGAACCATGAACGCCATCGGCGAACCATTTGGATGCTCATACATCCTTCATCATACACTGACACTAAATTGCGATGAATATTGACCTCAATTTCATTTTTCGCCGTGAAAAAACGAATTACAGAACGGAGTTCGCAAGTGGACACGTTCACCAGTGGTAGCTCCATGGAAACTGAAGCGCTACGGACTTGCGCGCACGAGTAGCATGATTTTGAAGGTCACGCGCTTCCAACGCATCCTAGTGACCATTTCTTACACTACTAACTAATTTTTACAACGTTCCGTTCGCAGAAAAAAAAAAATAGGGAAACTTATTTATTGGATGGCCCTCGTATATATATATATAATATATTTTGTATATCACTCTTTCTCTCGCTAAATGAAAAGAAACTGATTGAACTTACTAATAGATTTTATACTGATTAATGAAAGTTTTGAAAATAAACTGCCAGTTTATATATATATATATATAGATATAGAAAGCTATTACCTAACAATATTTTTTTGCATATATATATATATGAAAGAAAAATAGATCAAAGAAAAAGTAGAGAAATTTAAAGGGAAAGTAGATAAGGATTATATTCAAGGGGGGGGGGGGGGGGTCAAATATGTTATTATTAATAAAATTTTGGAGATAAAACAAGTTAACGCTGAAGTTACGTTAGTTACGCGTCATATAAGCTGAGCATAAGAGAAAAAAGGAAGAATTGCACTCATTGACAAAACTTAAGGAATTGGAAAGTCTTTGAAGTCGCCGGTCGTTTTTTGAAGGAGACAGAGTCAATTTTGTTCACACTCAGTTATCTTGTTTGCCTTTAATAAAGCTCACTGTGTATCATGTATCTTTCAAAGAATTTTGATTTAACACGATATACATGCTAAAAGGTAGAACTTCCAAAGTTTTGTCCTTGAGTGTATAGACCGTTTAAGAGTAGAAAACGAATAAAATACAGAACCATGATAACATTTTATAAAAATAGTGAAAGGCATAATGAGTAAGAGAAGTTATTTTTTATATATTAAAATATGCAAATATAATATAAGTTAAAATTCCTAGGGTAATTTGGAATCAATTTGTTTTTGTTTTGATTTAGAAGAGAAACCCTAATGGTGTGTGTTCAATCGGGATGGAAAATATTGGTACCAGGCCGGGTCTAAGTGTGTGCTCGTGTGTTTATGTGTGTCTGATTCTGATCGTACCGTCATATCACAACCATTATTTTAAAGATTCTTTGGGTGAAATCTTTAGTCAAGTGTCAATTCACGACAAGAAGGCGAAACTAAATATGAACTAAAGCAGGAAAATAATCACAATGCAATGTTGCAGAAACCTGGGTTATCTGTATCTCTCTCACTATGCCAAGTTTCACTACGCTTCTTAGCAAGAAAAGTATGACTACACCAAGTGTTTCATTTAATTTCTTTAACAGGAAAATTATTACTATGCCAAGATTTACGAGGCTTCTTAACATAAAAATGGCGAGTGTATGCCAAAATTTATTACGCTCTTAACAGGAAAATGATCAATATGCCAAAACTTACTACGCTTCTTTACACGAAAATGATAACCATAGCTAGTTTGAATTTTTGTGCAAAGCGCAAATAAATCCAGATAATTAAAATTTCTACAACTTCAATTCCGGAAAATTCGAGCCTAAACCAACCTGTATACGACGTTTTCGGCTTTGGGTCTCATGACTACAGGGGCAGTTTCAATTACAAACATCTTAGGAGTCATAAAATCGGTCTAATATGCTGAAAGTTCGGTTTATAAAATATACCCTCTCATATAAATTCACGGAATCGAAGCTGCCCTTGTACAGAGGAGGGTCACAGCCGAAAACGTAAAATGCAAATAGTTTTTTCCTCTAATCTTTTCTAAAATTATTGAAGCCTATTCACCGATCTTATTATTCGCACTTTGTGTAGAGAAGATAAAAATATGAAATGTTTTAATTCCTTTAAAAATGGAATTAGGCTTGCGTTAGAACCATTAACATTTTGATAAAAAGATCATTTATCTATGTGTCTTAATTAATTAACTTTATTAACATCATGAAACGCGATATCCCAAACTCAGGGATATTTGCGCCAATACATTTCACTGCATTACAGCAATTCGGCTATATACAATCCTGTTCAATTCATTATTTTACATAAATTAACTAAAGAAAATTGTCCAAAGAGAAAAACAAACAACAAAGCAAAACACACAGAGCAAGCATCGCAGTTCTTTTTTTTTTTTCTAAGATTCCTTCTCTTTTTTCCAATTCAAGAGAAAGTTGTATATGTATTTACAAAATTGATCAAAATTTTTATACTTTTCTTTTTTGTCTACAAATTCATCAAGCTGTCCAATACGACCAAATCTATTTTCCCTAAAATCCCGGAAAATTGGGCACTCCAGAAGTAGATGTCTCGCGTCTTGAATTTCACCTCCGCAGAAGCATCCTGGTTCCTTCACGGCGCCGATAGTTGCCAAAAATTTCCCAAAATTGCCATGATCTGTAATGAATTGGATATTATAAAAATTTGGACGGAAAAATCTTGGAATTCCTAATACGAAAAAGCTTCTGAAAATTTCATTAGTGTTCTCAAAAATTTCATTCATTTTTGCGTGTAAGAATGATTTGACTATACTTGGAGCATGGGGTTCGTAAGTAATTAGATCTTCAATGGACATTTGAGCTAGATCAAATTTGATTATTCTGGATTCTATATAATCTGTTAGGAGTGGAATTTTTGCCAAGCTATGCACACAGTTTGATGAAGTGGTTTTGTATGCTCTAACTGCCCATAAAATGATCTGGTACTGCATGGAGTTCAGTTTTTGTTTACAACGATTGTTTAAATATTTGAACCAAATTTCAGAACCGTATGTAAGTACAGGCCTAATGATTGTTTTGAATAAAGTTAACCTCTTTTCAGTGTCTAAACCCCACATATTGCCACTTAGTGAACATAATAAATTTTTCATACGTCCTGCCTTACACAGAATATCATTAACATGCGGTGTAAAGTTAACTTTGTTTTTCCATTTGTGATTTGAAAATTTCATTCCCAGAATTTTTACTTGCTTGACCGGCATTATTATATTGTTATTAACCTTAATAGGTATTTTTTGTCTGTTATGTAGGTATAGCATATTAGTCTTCTCTGTACTGATCGTTAATTTATTTCTATTACACCATTGGATCACATAATTTAAGGTGTATTCACTTGCGGTTTTTAGTCCTTCAATAGTCTTATTCCAGCAAATTATTGTAACGTCGTCTGCATAACATATAATATCTGCATTCATTGAATCAAAATTTATCAACAAATCATTTAGCAAAATATTCCATAGAAGTGGAGATAAAGGTCCACCCTGTGGACATCCCTTAGTTAGTTTCTTATAAAAAGTTTCTGATTCGTATGTAAATTTCACCTCCCTTTCATTATTCAAATAAGATTTTATGATCCGTATTAAATCTGAAGGAACATCATCATTATCCATTCTTTTTATAATAGCAGGCCACCATGCATTGTCGAATGCACCCGCAATATCTATAGCTATCAAGGAAGTCAATATGTGTCTTAAATAAGATGATTCAATAATAATATTTTCTAATTCAAGTGATGATGACCAGATTCACTCGCTGATAAAAGAACGAAATTCCAATGGTGACCGCTTTTAGAGTTATTTTCCTTCATCCCACAAGCTGTTCCTCCCAGTCCTCCAAGTACATACATCAAGGTTTCAGAACATATCAGCGAAGGTATAGGTAAGATCAGTTTTAGCCATTTAAGCTTAAATAAATAGATTAGGAGGGGAGAGGGAAGAACAATTTTCCGCAAGCATTATCAACGACAACAACCAATGGCATATTGCAATTTTGGCTCCACTAGGAAAAATCTGAACACTTTTGACTTATAATTTACTCTGCAAGGTGGCAGTGTCTTTTTATGGATCGGGTCCTTAGATTGAGCCTTTTTAAATTGAATTAAATTTAGTGATTGGATATTATAAGTATATTATTTATATCTATTTGCCTCTCGTCTTAAAAATCATAGGACGCCAATTAGAATTTCTATTCTCCATTTTGATTCTAGGTGTATGCTTCATTTATAGGTTTTACAAAAAATGCGTATAGTAAAGGTTTAAAATAATTCAAATATGAAGTTTTCTCTTTATTTTACAATTCTGAGGTGTATTTGCATAGGTCCAGCTTTGTGGAATTCTCATCATTTTGCCGTTGACCTTCCATCGCTCGCACCAGGGTAATGTATCTACTGGGAAGCTACTGGAGAAAGAATAGAAGTATTCCTCTTCAAACGAATTTTATAATATGATAATTAAAATTTCGAACTAAAGAAAAATAAAATAAATGGATTTAAAGAATTCCATAGTTTGGTTTTGATTTATATAGCGACACATTTGGTGCGCTCAAGTAAAACATTCCCCTCCTCCCCTTTCATCTTAATCGCAACGCTCATATAAATTGACGCCGATGTTTTCCTTTACGCACACAGTCAAGGAAAGCTGCTTATAGTAGGCAATGTATATTCATCATTGGACGCAATGGTTATCACAGTGTTGAAATCTATAGTGCTACATTATTTTCGTATAAGGAAATATCAACCTAGATATGCGCTACCTAATATAATTCCTTATCGTAATAAGGATTGTATATTCTACCCGTGTGAAAATAAAATATTATAAAATACGAAGTAAATTACTCTTTTTAATTGCACAGAAGGGGAGGGGATAAAATTTTATATATCATAATGGATACTCATACTCATTTCCAAACCAATTATAAAATAGATAAAGCCTCATCATTTTAATCAAATATATATTTGCATATTGAATATAACGGCGAAAAATATCTTTTAAACTGCTGACAATTTGAGTCAATGACTTTATAGATTTTTGTCAAAATTCGGTGCTATTTGCAATATGATTGGGAGTGAATAGAGTAGCTAAGCAGTCTACGGGGAAGTCGCGGCACAAAGACTGGCGGCGACAATGGCTCCAAAATTAAGTGGAAGCCCACTTTATACATAGAGTGGAGACACCGAGCGAAAGAAAGCCTGGCTAAAATAAACCCGAGAAGAAGGCGATGCCGCTCTGGGTAAAATATTACTTGGCACCGAGGTCGTAGGGGAAAAAATGAAAGGAAAGAAAAAAACTTCATACCCCCTCCGTCGGACTGCGGCGAGGCGAGGTAGATTTCCGGCCCTCGGTCCAGCCCCCAGCCCGCTCTTGTCGATAGCCTTCCTGTCCCTTTAAATGGAAATCTCGACACGTCCCAGGTGTCAATAACTTCCCGTGACGCTAGGTTTCAACCAATCAACCCCAGATCGCATCATTCCATGGCTTCGATATTCAAAGGCGGGATTCATTTGTCCCTTCACTTATATTCCTACTCATTATCATAGGATTGCGGTTCCGATAAATTATATAAAGCATAAAACGCTGCAACATTTTTTATTATTTCTTGCATATTTCTATTGTTAGCGTGTTTAACACATATTCTAGGAATATGCTCCAGAATAAAGTTTTATCATACAACTTCCGTCGATTTATAATACATATATAGTATATTTTAAACTGTATAATAATGACACTTTTAGTATATATCACATATCTTCCAATTAGTTAGAGCCGATACCTTATAATATCCTACCCTTCTATTGATGTACACTATTTCTATTTACTACCACCCCTTATTTTGTATATAAACTACTTGTATTTTAACCCCCTATTTGTATTTAAAACTAAAAATGGTGACGTCAAAATAAAGATCCAAAGAGTGTTCGGTCAGCTGGTGGCAGGGACAGAGGGGAGGAAAAAGGCAACGCCCAGCCCATGTGGGGTCCCGAGGGAAATTTTTATAAACGACCCCTGTTAACAGGACAGGTTTTAGCAGGGAGTCAGCAGATGTTCTAGGGTGTGGCCATTGGCAGACTGCTTCGGTCTCTCGCACTCTCTCTCTCTCCGTGTCTCGGTGATAAGCATCCAATTTTGTATCATGGCCTCTACCTCTGTCCCCTGGGCTTTCCCCGATCACTCTCGGTGCTAACATTTAGCCCTGCCTCTGCTTCTTGTTGTCCACGTGTGGGAAGAACATCAACACTCACCTCACGTACACGGCTGCCAGCTTATCCATACGTCAGCAGGATCGCATTTGCAACAATATTACATATATATATGTTAATTTAAACCAACAACCCTATATTGTATAATACTTATAACAATATTGTCATGTTGTATATAGAAACACATCTATAAATAATTATACGCATGATTGACATGTGTCATTGCATCACCATATGTAATGTACTTTGTACAAACTGAGGATGAATAAATAAAACTATGTAATAGATTAAGAGCTGAGCTAAGCAAGGGGACGAGATAGAAAACAACTTTATAAAGGAATTTGGCGGCCCGTTGCCATCAAGGTCAAAGGGAGCAGAATGCCGCAGACGTTCAAATTCCAAATTCTCACATGTCCCCCCCCCCTCCCCTCGGCAAAGATTTAGAACCTCGGTTTTAGCCGAACTTAGACAATCACTTTACCATCGGCGTGAGCCCTTGTCGGTTGTAGCCATGACCACCTCATCGACCATGTAAAACAGTAAGACTCTTCTAACTCCATCTTGCTCTTAGCTCGACTCCTATCTGTTCACGGAACTTTCCTACTACAACTGTGTCTCTTCGTTTTTTGTGTGTGGACATTCCCAAGCTTTCCACTCTGCCTCGACCACGACTGCCTGTACTCTGTGAGAACTGTTAAAGGTCCTACAAGGTGCAGAGAGGTACTGGAAAACTCTCCACGCCCTGACTGTCCCTCACGGTTACTACAGGTTTGACCCTCGGTTACGACAGCTATAGCGAGAGTCGACAGGATCCCTCATCACAGATAAGTCGACAGGACCTTATCACAGAAGAATCGACAGGATGACCACAACGAAGAAGGAAGGAAGTCTGTCCAGATAGAAGCGAGGAAGAGCAAAGATGGAGGAACAAACCCGCCAGTCCAACGAAACGACCAAGCAATCTTCCTCCCAACGACACAGCCGAAAATCCCGCAAAATAAGCCGGTGAGAAGTTCCCCACCTTCGGCCTTACGACGCAACCACCTTCCAGGCGTCATGCCGCCGTCACCAAACAGAAGTTACAAGCTTCTACAAGCTCTACATCGAGCGTCTTCAGCGTCATCAGGACGACAACTAAAGATCAAGTCTCCTGACTGAACAATCATGAAAACGGTAAGTTTTAAAACCTACGTAACTTTCTCCTCATGCTACAACTTAATTCTCTATAAATTTAATGTTTAATTCCACTGTAATCATTTAAAATCAATTTTTATCATTTTTATATATTTCAATTCAAATTTTAAATCTTTTTCACCCTCATTTATCAATTTTACTTTATTTTAAGCAACTTATACATTTTAATTCATTACTTTCAATTTTACATAAAAAAATTATATATTTTTTTAATTACTCGAATCATAATTCTAAACTTATTTTTGTGTTTTTCTTAATATCTTATTTTTATACGAAACACCAATTTCTTAATCAAATACTCAATACTTTGCGAAAATCATTGTTATGTTCACTATTTATGTACACGCCCCATTCAAATTATAAGTCACCATCACGCCATTGCCCTTTTTACAAGGATAATTATCGCACTACCATAATCAACGATTTAAAAATATATTCAAATTTTGATAAAAATAGGTGAAACGCATTTTTTTTAATTGGAAAAATCAAAAGATACAATATCTTTAAAATCACAACTAGAAAAGTAACTATCCTTCCCCAAAACAAGTTTTAAATCCAACATAGTTTCACTCCCTCGTCTTTTCCTTTTACATGCATAATTATTAATCATCCACACATCTCTCTCAACAAACTTCAACACACTCCCCATCACTTTCTCCCATTGGCCACCATCTATTAGCGCGCCACTTAGCAAAAAATCAATCTCGAGCCAAACAAGCTCCATATCGTCGCCACTAAACGTGCCACATCCACTAACAGCCAAAATATCTCGATGTGGTTTGTACAACCACCACCCATGACTAGTAAATTTGTTATTCATGCTGGAACAAGTTAGATGCTGTACCAAAAACAAAGACTTCACGTGACACCTTTCTATTCAATTCACTCACTCGTGTCACACAGCGCATCACAACAATTTTTCTCACTTAACAGGCCACAAAGACGCCTTCATGCCTGTGACACTTCTCACCCCAAAGCGTGTCCACGTCGAAAGTCGCACTTTTACTCACATCTAAACCTGACATCATTGAATAATAATTTTTACTAGTCCGCAACAACGTCGAAACACAACACTTACGAACACCGAGAAAACTACCTCTTTCAAATACACCATGAAACTGCCAACAAGCTTACACCACTCTCAAAGAGAATTTAACCAGTAAACCAGTACCCTAACGTACATTCAAACCCTCAAAACTGTACTACAACAAGGAATTTCCAAAACGTCTGTTATCTGACAGAGCGCTCGCTTTTACCTCAGAAATATTCCATAAATTTCTAATAACACATGGTATACAACCCCTACTCACCACAAGCAATAACCCACAAGCAAACGGTTTAATAGAACGCTTAAATGCCACCATTACAGGCAAACTCAGACTAGCTTATCTAGAAAATCCGAAAGCTTCCTGGACTCAACTAGTTAAGCATGTCACTCAAACGTATAATAACACACCTCATTCTGTCACAAGTTTTCCACCCACCTACCTAATGTTCAATGTTGTCCCCTCAGATCTAAGAATTCATCTTAACCCATACCCCTAAATAACTAGAGCTAGAGAGATAGCACGCTCTCGTACCAAAAATAAGTATAAAAAAGATAAAGAACCATTTGATAAGCAGCACAGAACACCACATTTAGAAGTGAATGATCTTGTTTTGGTCAAAAATTATAAACATCCCGACACAGGTAAATTAGCACCATATTTTACTGGACCATATACAATAATTGAAATAATCTCACCCAATGTTGTTCGAATAGATCGCCCCAATCAAACTCTCAATAGAGACAGTGACACTATACATGTCAATAAATTAAAATATTAAACAGAGAATGTTCTGTACATCACACCTCCACAAACCCGATTTGTTCAAAACCCACAGCGAATGTCTCCAGATGTATATCTCAGTGAATTCAATCATTTGACTCCAGATATCTTCGAGACGCAACTATTCCAAAATATACCGCCGACAACCTCCCAGCCATTCCTACATTTAAATCCAGATTTATTTAATATCGATCGTTTTAAAACAAACCTCAAGTAGCGACCAGAAAATTTCCCTTTAAATTCAAAAACCTATTCTATCTACATACTTTACGCCAACCCATTTGGATCTGCTGTATTACCTACTTACTTACTCTCTTTCACACAATATAAAAATTTCTTTTAACCCACAATATCCAGACTAGAAGAGAAAGAATTTAAGCCAGTGCGTTGTAAACAAGCCCCATATCTCCCCCTTCAAAAACAATATCCATCGCACCCCGCTCACAAAGCTGTCAACTAAATATCCGCTATCGGAATGACCGCCATGTGTAACATGTGTTTCACATCAGCCATTCATATTTCCTCGAGAATTTCACAAATTCCCAGACAGAGAGTCATAAAAATACCGAAATGATAGACTAAATATCTCGAGACACCATTCCCGAATCAATAAATCCATTGCCACTCTTCCCTCTTACTCGCCTCCAGAAAATTTGGAGCGTGTCCCGCATTCCTTTTAATTCCACACTTTTAATCCTGTGTAAATCTCTAATTTTTTCTTCATATCAAACATTTTACATGTTAAATTGAGATCACAATACACAACATTTTAGTAACCAATCCAAGCAATTAATTGCGCTTCTCAATTTTCGATTTATAAAACCTACACACACCACATTTGTAACTTCTTTTTAGAAGAAATATTTTTGTCCAATTCCTCTACCAAACCTTCATCTAATCATTATAATAATCTTTAACTATATTCTATTTTTTATATAAAATATTTTAAATTTTATTTTTTACCTTTCAATTATATAATCACAAGTTTTAATCCAACATTATTTTTAAAAAATCAATTTTACCTAATCTTTCACAATATTTTAGTATTACAAAAGATTTAATAGTTCTCAAAAATCGCTCTAATTTTCATTATTATTACTTTTATAAATTACATGTTTGATTTTGTCCACTTAAACTTTATGCAACCACAATCACATTTTGCTATATTTTTATTCATTTTATAATTGTTTTTATACCTTTATAATAGGACAAATAATATCATTAACTTTCGGACATACAACAATTTATTTCTCTAACCACTTCAGTGTACTTTTTACTACAATCTATCTCTCTCTCTCTCAGCCATTGTTTCACATCAACGTAGAAAAACTATAGTACTGATTGACAATTTTTTTTTGTTTTCGTAATTTCAACAAACTCTTTGAACACAGTTCCCCAGATTTAAAAATCCCAACTTCTGGCTTGAACACGTTTCAAAAGTTTATTTCAATCATCCGCAGAGCATAATCACCAACGCATGCACAAAGCGTTCACAACTCATAATTTTTTTAGCTCTAGCGGACCACAATCAACCTTTGATTTTAAGTCAAGTCAGATCACCTACTGTCGATACAACACTTCTACTTATCGCATGGTTCTCCATTTCACCCCTTTCAATCATATTAATGAACAACCTTTTCTTCAACAACTTTTCAACCCAATAACCCTACAATTGTGACAAAGCACTGTAACCTTATACAGGATCACAAATGAAACATTGCCTAAGAAGACGCTCAAGTCTATATTCTCGCTTTGCACCTGGACCTAAGTATTTGGTTGCCTGTGTAATACTTACAATTGCATATTCTTTAACCCCTAACCCTTTCCAACGCCCGCCAACAATCTCTTAGAACATGATTTTACTTTTTATCATCATTATTTTTTTTATCAAACAAAGGTTTTATCTAAATTTCTCTTTAAAATGAATATCCTAACTTTTAAATTAAATATAAGTTGTATTTTTTATAATTTTCAGATATATCCAAACAAAACATCTTGTTATAGCCCTTTTTAACCCTCACAGTTTAAATTAATTAAAATAAATTTTAATTACTTACCTGTGTTAGAGAGGCTTTACCCGTTTAAACCCGGATAAACCCTTTCACTCCCGGGGCCCATCTATGGTAATTTAAACCAACAACCCTATATTGTATAATACTTATAACAAGATTGTCATGTTGTATATAGAAACACATCTATAAATAATTATATGCATGATTGACATGTGTCATTGCATCACCATATGTAATGTACTTTGTACAAACTGAGGATGAATAAATAAAACTATGTAATAGATTAAGAGCTGAGCTACGCAAGAGGTCGAGATAGAAAACAAATTTAAAAAGGAATTTGGCAGCCCGTTGCCATCAAGGTCAAAGGGTGCAGAATGCCGCAGACGTTCAAAATCCAAATTCTCACATGTCTCCTCCCCCCCTCGGCAAAGATATAAAACCTCCGTTTTAGCCGAACTTAGACAGTCACTTTACCATCGGCGTGAGCCCTTGTCGGTTGTAGCCAGGACCACCTCATCGACCATGTAAAACAGTAAGACTCTTCTAACTCCATCTTGCTCTTAGCTCGACTCCTATCTGTTCACGGAACTTTCCTACTACAACTGTGTCTCTTCGTTTTTTGTGTGTGGACATTCCCAAGCTTTCCACTCTGCCTCGACCACGACTGCCTGTACTCTGTGAGAACTGTTAAAGGTCCTACAAGGTGCAGAGAGGTACTGGAAAACTCTCCACGCCCTGACTGTCCCTCTCGGTTACTACAGGTTTGACCCTCGGTTACGACAGCTATAGCGAGAGTCGACAGGATCCCTCATCACAGATAAGTCGACAGGACCTTATCACACATATATATATATATCATTTTAATTGGCCAATATTTAATTGCAATGAAATCATGTTAATTTTTGAAAAATTATAGGAAAAGGCACAAATATCAAGAGAGTTATATATGACGTGCAATAAATTACTTTCAGACGGTCAGCATATATGTTCTTTAAACCATTTTAGATCTTTTCTATACATTTTGTGTCTATAAACCTCAGATATACCCCGCTGAGTATTAATGCTTGTGTCCTATATGCGCTTCAGCACTGACTTTTTTGCAAGGTAGGCTTCAGAACATATCTTGTGTGCTATCACGAATTCAAGTTTATATTTCAATTAACTCTCCACTTTTCTAATAAAAATGCCACTTTGATTTCTTTGGTGGACATGCTGGCGTTATAAGATATATTTCAGCATCAATCCTTAAAATTATGCTTTAAAATCAATATATTCATTTACATTCACAATAGACACGAGAAAACAATTAGAAAAATATTTGATATCATGCAGAGGGAGCTATATATATTGCCACGTTTTTATTTTAAAACGCTAATTTTCTGTTTTGTAAAACTTTAATTTTAAAGTTCATTATTTTAAAAGTGAAATGTTTGTTAATGGAATAGACATTTTACCTCAACTCATTTTATTCCGCTTTTGTTTACAAGCCATTTGTTTTTATATCTATTTTTACATATCGTTTTTATTGAGTTTTTACTAATTTTGCATGTACATCATTGACTTTTAATGAATGAGAAAAAGAAATTGAAAATAAACATATGAAAAATTAAAGTAACACCTTAAAGGAATTTATGTACAATTGAAAATTGTTTTTTTTTGTAACGTCTCATATTCCCCTTCTTGAAGCATTTATTCTCGGGTAATAAATGGTCGAAGTTGAGATATGTGAACGCGTCTTGCTTGCTTTTGGTCTTTCAGAGAGATATCGTAGGTTACATCAGATATCTTTTTTTGAATGACAAATGGTCCTTCATATTTTGGTGATGTCTTGATGAGACGAGGGTCGTTGAAGGCAATTTTTCTTATGACTAAGTCTCCTTCTTTAAAGACATACTTGGGGTGATGGCTATCGTGTTTAATCTTCCACCTACTTCTAATTTGTTCTGTCCGCAGGCTAGCTTTCTTCCTGGCTTCTTCAATTGTAATTGGAGTTTGGTCGGCAAATTCGGGTACATTACCGATTCCATACATTAAGAAAAGCGGTGAAAAACCAGTCACGTCGTGTGGTGTGGAATTATAATTTTTGACAACTTGCGGTAACAATGAGCTCCATTTACATCTAGGTTTCTCTAGAACAGCTATTCTCAGTTTTGACATTATCGTATCATTTAATTTCTCACAAATGCCATTGAACTAAGGATGATAAGGCGAAGTATATGTGTGTTTAATTCCTTGTAAATAAAGAAATTTGTTGAACTCTTTTGATATAAAATTTTTGCCATTATCTGTTAAGATAGTATTGATCGAATTAACAGATTTGATTATCTTATCAAGACATTGAGTGACAGCTTGAGCAGTGTTTGTTATTGTGGGATATGCCCATAGATAACGAGTTGCGTGATCAACAAAACCTTGAATGAATTTATGCTTTGTGTTAGCTGCTGCTGTTCCCAGTACAATAGTGTCACAACCGATCATTTGTAATGGTTGGATATTTGACGTTGGAGTGATCATTTCTCCTAAAGTTGGTTCATGTCTGACCTTCACTAGTTGACAAGATTTACAAGATCGAACATAATTCTTGATATCAGTTGTTATTCCCTTCCACCAATAACATTGAGTTATAAGTTTGCATGTTTTGGTTATTGATGGGTGACTCAATGAATCGTGATATTCTTCCAATATTTTTTTGCTAAGCGAGTTTGGGACAACTGCTTTAAAAACTCCTTTTTGTTTGGTCATTACCACACCGTCGTGAGTGTGGGAATTTTTCAAGAAACTCAAATCTGAATTTTGTTGGTGTTCTTGAAGTTCTTGAGTTGCATGTTAACAACTGGGAGTCTTGATAAGGCGTCAACATGAGCTTGTTGCTTTCCAGAACGATGAACGATGTTACATGATTTCGAGGATAAACTAAGAATCCATCTAAAATACTTAGGTTTCGGTTTCTTCATGGTGAAAAGCCATTGGAGCGCCGCATGATCAGTGATGATTTCAAATGGTTGGTTTTCTATGTATACATGAAAGTGATCAGTTGCTTGTATTACGGCTAGGCATTCCATCTCATAAGCAGAATAATTCTCTTGGTGTGGTTGCAGTGTTTTGGAGTAATAAGCAATTACATGTTCCTCATTGTCTGGACCAATTTGTGTTAAGATTGCTCCAATTCCATATTTGGAGGCATCTGTATAAACTTTAGAGGGGTAGTCCGGGTTGTAAATAGCAAGGACAGGTTTTGTAGATAGTGCCATTTTAAGTTTAGCGAACGACTCCTCTACTTCCTCATTCCAGATGAAGGGCTGATTCTTCCCTGTGAGTCGAACCAAGGGGAATGAAATTTTAGAAAAGTCCTTCACAAATTTTCTGTAATAATTTGCCAATCCCATGAACTGACGAACTTTCTTTACAGTATCAGGTCTTGGAAAGTCTTGAATAGATTTTACTTTTCCTGGATCAGGTTTTAATTGATTGTGACTGATGATATGTCCGAGGTATTTTACTTCAGTTCTTCCAAAAATACATTTCGACAATTTTAATTTCATGTTGTACTGTCTAAATTTGTCAAAAACTTTACTAAGAAGCTATATGTGCTCTTGCCATGTTTTCGTGTACACCAATATGTCATCTTGGAAAGAGCAAGTTCCTTTCCATAATAATTCACCTAGAATATGTTGGATTATCATTTGAAACGTTGAAGCAGCATTTTTTAAACCAAATGGCATCACTAAAAACTCATAATGACCATCGTTTGTGACAAATGCAGTTTTTTGAATAGATTGCGGGTCCATTTCGATCTGACAATAACCCCATGCAACATCAAGGGTAGAGAAGAATCTGGATCCATGCAATCGATCAAACATGTCCTGTATGTGAGGTAGGGGTTGCCTGTCATCCAGTGTGATCTCATTAAGACGTCTGTAATCAAAGCACATCCTTTTATTTCCATCCTTCTTGGGAACCATGACAACAGGAAATGCCCAAGGAGAATCTGAAATTCTTATTAACTTGTGTTCGAGAAGTTCTTTAACTTGTTCAGCTATCTCTTCATACTCTTTTAGAGGACGACGATAGGGTCTAAGAGAAATTGGTTGTTCACTTTTCGTGATGATCTTATGTTGTATAGCTACTTTTCCCAAATCAATGGCATGCTGAGAAAATACATTCCTATTGTGTTCAAGTAATTTTTTTAATTCATGTTCTCTTATCTCTTCTAGATGATTTACAAGAATTGGATTTTGTAATCCATCAAATTTGGTGTAAATTGTTTTGTCTTTGACATCTATTAAAAGATTAAAAAGAGATGCAACATCTAATCCGATCAAGAGTGGATATTTAAAGTTCTTCATTACATGGCGAGTTACAGGTTTAATTCGTTTATCTATTCTTACCTTGGTCTGAAGGCTTCCACATGTCCTGGTAACACCATTTGGTTGAAGTTGAAGACGGGTTCGCTTGAACAATCGCCAATTGATAATTGATACTGTTGCTCCAGTATCCACAAATGCTTGCACAGGAATTCCATTTACTTCAACACTTATGTTGATAAGCTTGAAAGCTCCTTGTGTAGGGGTATTTGTAAAGTACTTACATTCAACAATTCCGGGGCTCCGCATACTTGTTTCACTGAAGTGTTTTGATTAGGCCTATCCTTTTTATAATTAGGATCATAATCCTCACAATCTGTGACCCAATGTTTAATTTTTATTCCCTTTTTCGAACATATTGGACACCAGAATGGGCAAACATTTTTTCTATTATCATTATTTTTTTTGTCGCGAGATGTATTTTGTTTTTAGGCTTAAACTGAATTGAAGCCCTATTTTGTTCAATTGAAGCTGCGATATGAAACCATTTTGTGGCGTCAGTTGGCTGTGCAGCCACAATTAAACCTTTCCAATCATTTGGAAGTCCGTCTGTTAATAAATGAATTTTTTCCTCCTTCGTTAGATGGGTTTGATTTAACAGGCGAATTTTATCTTGAAAATAATTTTCTATTGATTCTTCTCGTTTTAATCTTCGATGTGATGCTGAGACAATTGGATTTGCGTTGTATGAACCAAATCTTTGAATCAACTTTTCCTTTACAACTTCCCATCTTTTTATTGCAGGATTTGAAATAATCTCGTCTGCATACCATTCAAGTGCTGAATCTGTCAAGTAGTACATAAGATTTTTGATTTTTTCATCTTCCTTTAAAGAATTATTTTCAAAATCATATAATTTGATCCATGACTCAGGCCTAATTGCCGACTTCGAGCCGTTGAATTTTTGCAACCGGTTGTTTGGATTTTCCGCCATTTTTTTTCCGTATCCTTTTCGACTGCGCCAAATGCCACGTTTTTATTTTAAAACGCTAATTTTCTGTTTTGTAAAACTATAATTTTAAAGTTTAATTTTGTTAATGGACTAGACATTTTACCTCAACTCATTTTATTCCGCTTTTGTTTACAAGCCATTTGTTTTTATATCTATTTTTACATATCGTTTTTATTGAATTTTTACTAATTTTGCATGTACATCATAGACTTTTAATGAATGAGAAAAAGAAATTGAAAATAAACATATGAAAAATTAAAGTAACACCTTAAAGGAATTTATGTACAATTGAAAATTGTTTTTTTTAACGTCTCAATATATATATAAATTTTATAATTATTACTTTGAATATTTGAAGCCTTTATGAATGGTTATTAAAAATGTTTAAAACACAAATGTCATTTCACGCCAAGAGGTTTCAGCAGTAAGAGCAACAAACAACTGTGCAAAACGGATCCTCCTTCTTATCTCCTCCGGTGTAATGAGTCCGAAGTCCCATCTGGTGACCATTCATCCCGCCCCTCCACTCTACAAAGACTCGTCGTCACACCTTTTACAACTATTTAGAAGGTAAAGGGTGAGGAGCTTCCTGGCTCTCAGCGATTCACTCAGCTGGAAGACGTGGACCTGCTTTGTTCCCCACGTGGCTTTTGTCCCGTGGCCGATAAAGACGTCCTTGCAGGATGTGGTCTAGACTGGCGGTCACTCCGCTGGCCGGGCTCCCCCGTCAAACCTGCGCTGTGTCCGACAGATGCTGTGCAACGGAGGAATTATTGACGAGACTTCTAAAAGTGTTAGGGCATTGTAAAGAAACTCGAGCCTTAGCCTGTCGTACATGTGACGTATCATTTCAAGAATAATTAAACCTAAAAATGGGTCGATGTAATAAAATCGAACTATTCTCACGCCTCTAAAATTTAAAGAATAAAGAAATCAAGTGTCAGATCCTTTTAATACAAAGGATAAAAATCCTAATGTCAATATGATTCCTAAACATAATACTTAAATAAATTAGTTCATGTGTGAAAATGGCAATATATATATATATATATATATATATATATATATAATGTTAAAAAATTCTAAAAATTAGAATTAAAAAAAGAGGAATAATTTCGAGGAACTCGAAACGACGATACTATATTTAACATAGAACTTCGTTGCTCAAAGCAACCACTGACCTAAGAAGATGCTGCACGCTGATTGAGGCCATGTAATAGTAAAAGGTCAATCAGCGAGAGAAAAAAATGGAAGTCATGCATTAAGGCGTATATCATAGTAGATTATCTTAACAAGATGGAATCAGAAAAATGTGGGGAAAAAGCCGTTACGCTGTATAAAAAGAAAAACAAGAAGGCGTCTCTCTTATTTTTGCTCTAGCTTTGGAATTTGGGATGATCAGCGTAAGTCGTCAGGATCAATTATTGGGTTGAATATCAAGCTTCGGGTCATGTCTGTCGAATGCTCCAATCAGAATATTTAATTTAAACAGTATAAAGAACTTGTTTGTGTTTTTTAAAAATCAATTACTATAACTCTTGCTTTGAAATATCTATTGACGAGATCCATCTATCCACCGTATAAATATCTTGGCAGTCCTCGTCTACACTCTAAAAAATATTGAACACACTACACAGGGGTGAATATATTTCAGGCGACAGATCTAGTATTGACTACCAAATTTACAGCAAAATGTCCGAGAAGGTGAAATCCGAGTCAAAAATGATTTTGACACACACACACACACACCACATAAATTGTATGCTCAAATAAAAAGGACAGAATTACAAAGCAGTGCTAACTACAATATTGTCGCGAGGAAAAATAATTAACTAGGCCTTCGAATTACTTTAAATATTTATTTAATGAGCTATATGATAGATTTTAAAATAAAAGAAGAGTTACTATTTACGTGAGCCAAATCGATCCAGCCGTTAGAGCGAGAAAGCAGAACTCGAGATATTTCCTCCTTCCACGTGACGCCACTGTTTACCCCGACCGGTCGGTCCAGATAAGAGGGAATACCAGGAAACTCTGTCCTCCTGACATCACTCCCTCCACAAGAGAAACAGCGTCCCGCTGTTTACTAGTCGGTCACATGACCCTGGGCAATCTGTTCTTGGACTTCAGGGTCGTGGTAGGGCTTCATTCTCACTACATGGACGATATCTTGGGTTTTTCGTCTTCTCCTAGTATTCGTCACGTCTTCTACTTGATAATTTACACTCGATATTTTTCTGATCACTCGATAGGGTCCGAAATATCTCTTCAATAACTTCTCCGATAAGCCAACGGTACGGACTGGGGTGAACACCCACACCAAATCACCTTCCTTGTACGTCACCTCCTGATGCTTCTTGTCGTAGCGTTCTTTGTCTTTGCTCTGAGCCTGCAGGATGTTAAGACGGGCTAACATTCGTGCGTCCTCAGCGTTGGTCACAAGATGGCCCACATAATCTTCTGCAGTTCCTGCCGGCTGGTACGGCAGTATCGAATCTAGCGGTGTTTCAACTTCTCGGCCGTGGACGAGGAAGAACGGGCTGTATCCTGTTGTCTCTTGTCGAGCGGTATTGTAGGCGAAGGTCACATATGGTAGGATGTTGTCCCAATTTTTCTGATCAACGTCAACATACATCGAGATCATGTCAGTCAGGGTCTTGTTGAGTCTTTCTGTCAAACCATTCGTTTGAGGGTGGTATGCCGTGGTGAATCTGTGAATTGTTCCGTTTAGATTATTTATTTCTCGTATGGTCTGAGACATGAAATTTCTTCCTCTGTCCGTGATGATTTCCCGAGGAGCGCCGTGCTTGAGTATGACGTCTTCAATAAGGAAGGTTGCTAATTCAGTAGCTTCCGCTGTTGCCGCGGCCTTTGTTATCGCAAATCTGGTGAGATAATCAGTCGCGACTATTATCCATCTATTTCCCGTGTGAGATATGGGAAATCTTCCCAGATAATCAATTCCTATCTTTTGAAAAGGCGAGGTCGTTGGAGGTATTGGGACTAGTAGTCCAGGAGGTTTCTGAGGCACGCCCTTCCTTCGCTGGCATTCTTTACAATGAGCAATGTATTGGGAAACTGTCCTATAAAGTCCAGGCCAATAGAATCTCTTTCTAACGCGGTCATAGGTCTTGGCAAATCCCAAATGACCGGCCATTGGAGTGTCGTGGACATCTTTAAGAATTTCGTGCCTCATTTGTTTTGGGACTACTAGCAGCCATGGTTTGCCCTCAGGGTCGTAATTTTTCTTATAGAGAACGCCTCCAATCATCTGATACCCTTTTAAATTTTCATTTGCAAGTTTTTCACGGATCCCAACCAAATGAGGGTCTTTACTTTGTTCTTCTGTAATGTCTTGGATGGAAGTAATGTGCCCTTCTATCTCTGCGGTGTCAGCCAAGGGGCTTCTTGACAAACAGTCAGCGTCTTTATGCTTGCGTCCGCTTTTGTAAACGATGTTTATGTCGTATTCTTGTAGTTTGAGGGCCCAACGGGCTAAGCGGCCGGATGGATCTTTCAAGCCTACCAGCCAACATAGCGAGTGATGGTCGGTGACCACAGTAAAGGGTCTGCCATATAGGTATGGGCGGAATTTACCAAGGGCCCAAACAACTGCGAGGCATTCTTTTTCTGTAGTGGAATAATTCTTTTCCGCTTTGGTTAGTGTTTGTGAGGCATAGGCTATAGGTCTCTCCGCGTCATTCTGGATTTGAACAAGAACTGCCCCTAAACCATAGCCGCTTGCATCAGTATGGACATGAGTTTCCGCACCTTCTATGAAATGTCCTAACACAGGCGAAGATCCCAATTCCTGTTTGAGAATCCGGAAAGATTCATCTTGTTCTTCGCCCCAAATGAATTTTTCATCTTTCTTTAAAAGGCTATTCAAGGGTCGAGACTTGTTAGCATAACTTTTGATGAAGCGTCTATAGTATGAACTTAACCCAAGAAAACTTCTGGTCTCACTGATATTACGGGGTTTTGGAAAGTGGACAATGGCTTTCACTTTTTCTGGGTCTGGCTGCGTTCCAAATTCATTAACGACGTGCCCGAGGATAGTTATTTGTCTCGAGGCGAAATGACACTTTTTATAATTCAGGCACAGTCCGGCCTGCTGAATGCATCTCAAAACTTTGTATAAACGTGTTAAATGTTCTTTAAAGATCGATCCATAGACTACAATGTCGTCTAAGTAGCATAAACACATGTCCCATTTCAATCCCCGTAGGACGTTGTCTATCATTCGCTCGAAAGTTGCTGGTGCATTGCATAGACCAAATGGCATTACATTAAATTCATAAAGCCCATCTGGAGTGATAAATGCCGTTTTCTCCCGGTCCTTATCGTCTACTTCGATTTGCCAGTAACCCGATCTCATATCCATAGTGGAGAAGTACCTGGATCCAGAGAGGGTGTCCAGCGCGTCATCGATACGAGGGAGAGGGTAAACATCTTTCTTTGTAATTTTGTTTAGACGACGATAGTCGACACAGAATCTCAACAAGCCGTCCTTCTTCCTCACTAATATAACGGGAGAGGCCCATGGACTTGATGATGGCCGGATGATTTTAGTCTCCATCATTTTCTCTACTTCACTCTGAATGACACGTCTTTCGGCGGGAGACACTCTATAAGGACGCTGTCTGACAGGCGGATAATCACTCGTATCGATTTTATGTTTTATTTCGCCAGAGACAGGGAAGCTCTTTTTCTCAAAGTCGAATATATCAGAAAACTCATTTAGGCACGTGAGTAATCTGTTTTTCTTTGTTTCCTCCAAATCAGTAGAAATCATTGAAATTAAACATTCTCTCACATCTGGGGAAGTTACTTCGTCTTTTCCAGCTATTTCAGAACAAGCGTCAAGATTAGATATGCTCCCTACTTCTAGATCTTGCATTGTTCCCATCTTCATGTCCGAAGGTATCACTTGAGACTGGTGAGTACTGTTAGTCACCCACAACACCGCTCTGCCATGTAAGAACCTAACGAGGGAAGAGGGAATAAAAAGTCCTTTTTCCAACTGCAGGCGTTTGGAACCTGTAACGACTACATCTCTGCTGCCAAATACATCCTGGTTGGTGACAACTATCTTGCCAAAAGATTTCGGCGGTATGACACAATCCATAGCAGCACAAAGTTCCAGGTCTTTCCATTCGTAGGATTTTTCAGCTTCGCTTAAATACAATTTGTTTTCCCCACAATCTATAATGGCATCTGTGGCTTTGAAGAAATCCCAGCCCAGTATAACATCGTGGCTACATTCAGCGGCTACTACAAAATCAAAAATAATATCGAGTCCTTTGATTTGAACTTCTAAAGAGCACTTACCAAGGGTCACGATAGGCTTCTTGTCCGCGGCTCTTAGAAGTGGTCCATTTTCTTTAAAAACTGGGGCCTTTATAGAACGTCTGAAAGCTTCAGAAATTACTGAGTAATCAGCGCCGGAGTCCACAAGAGCTTGTACATTTCGTCCTTGTATGTTGACAGATATCCAGTTCTTTTCCATTGTAGCGGCTATAGGGCAGGGAGGATTTTCGTCTGTGGCGGCCACACCTCCAGAGGGCGCGCCATCTAGTTTTCCTCACTGCGGCGACTGGGTGAGCGGCTGGGACGGCGAGCAGGGGATTGAGGTTCTTCTGGGAGCTTGGAATCTTCCGCGGGGGGGTATGGCGACGGGTTTCTAAATCTTCCTTGGGATAGTTCGCTTCCTGATTCGCCCATGGTGTAATTTTCCGTTCTTGGTCTTCCGAAATCGACTGCTTCTCTTCCAAGTCTGGCATCCGCAAAAGCTTGGCGTCTGTCTCTGCAATAACGTGCAACGTGGCCAGGGCGCCCACAGTGGAAGCAGATCGGTCTGTCATCTTCAGTACGCCACTGAGTCCTTTGATTATTTGGTGGTCCTTCGGTTCTTCGTCGGTAAACTTGATCGTTCTGGGGGAGGTATTTTCGCCGAGGTCGGAAGCTCTCGGGCTGACGAGGGGCAGAGATAGGAGCCAATGTTTGCTGGATTTCACTACGGATGACATCCCGTAGGTCGGGAGGTGGAGTGTCGATATCCTGGGCGGCAAATGTAGAAGGAGGAGCCATAAACTTCTGAACCTCCTCTCTTACTATTCTTCTAATCAGGGCTTCTAGGTTCTCAGGTTCAGCGGTCGAGATGGTGGTCACATTGGGCAGTCGGCTGAACCTGGGCGGTGCAACACGCATCCTCTTGAATGCCTCGAATCGGCGGCAGAACGCAACAAATTGGTTAACCGTGCCGATGTCCTTTCCAATAAGTGCCTGATACACTTCCTCCGCTACGCCTTTAATCAGGTGGCTCACCTTTTCTCCTTCCGACATTCTGGGGTTGCTTTGTTTACAAAGAAGGAGGACTTCTTGTATGTAGCTCTCGACGATTTCCCCACTCGTCTGCGCTCTAGTTCGAAGAATGTTCTCGGCTTTTCTAGCCGTGTCTTCCTTGTTCCCAAATATTTCACAAAACTTTATCTTAAATTCCTCCCACGAATTCAAGATTTCCTCGAAGTTTTCGAACCAGCACTTCGCTGTGCCAGTGAGGTAGAAGATGACGTTGGCCAGACACATGGAGTCATCCCACTTGTTGTAACGTGCCACACGCTGGAAGTCGCTCAGCCAACACTGCAAATCTTCCCCACGTTCTCCCGAGAAGACAGTAGGGTCTCTCCACCGATGGCAGAATGGTCGGTTTTCTTCTCTCTCCATTTTCTTCCGAGCAGGAAAAGCAAGCACAGTAGATACTTCTGGTTGCAATCCTTGAAGGCGACGACTTCGTCTGGTGACTGTCTCGTTCCCCGGCGTCTCCACCACAATTGTCGCGAGGAAAAATAATTAACTAGGCCTTCGAATTACTTTAAATATTTATTTAATGAGCTATATGATAGATTTTAAAATAAAAGAAGAGTTACTATTTACGTGAGCCAAATCGATCCAGCCGTTAGAGCGAGAAAGCAGAACTCGAGATATTTCCTCCTTCCACGTGACGCCACTGTTTACCCCGACCGGTCGGTCCAGATAAGAGGGAATACCAGGAAACTCTGTCCTCCTGACAATATTGTAGCGTGGTTGATTTGTTTGCATAAATTTTAGATTGTATAAATTTACATAGGTTTTAATTATGTCACAAAACTATATAAATGCGCGTAAATTTAAAGGTAGACATTTAGAGAGAATAAAGTTCGGTTGGGTTTACCTTTACTCGCGTCTAATTTTTCAACGCGAAAATATATTCTAAAACAAGCCCTAGAAACCTCATTGTTTCTTCAAAATAATGAACTCCATAAAATTATTTAAAACGTCGAGGGAAATGTGAATGGTGTCTTACTGCCGATTGAGTTATTCGCCTCTTATATAAAAAATGTGCCATGATATATCCTGGAGCATTGGTAGTTTGCTGGTTGATGAGAAATTCTGTTAGAACAGATAGGGCAGTTCTCCCAATCTTGTCTCTACCTATATATTAAATCTTTGTAATCTTGATTCTTTACTATTAAATGCTGTTCAATAAGAGGTTTTTAAAACGAAATTCACCAACAGAGTAAAACTCTTTTTCTTTATTTCATTATATAACACAAAAGAACGTGAGCTCCATTGTTCTCCTTCAGAAATATTGTACATATGGCTCAAGATGTTTGAGAAAGATCCATGTATCTTGAAAGCTGGCGTTCTTTAGCGTTAGATACTGAAATAAAGAAACGTTTATGCTGTTGTTCGTATTCACATCTCTGTGAGATGGAATGACCGAAGAACTCCACAGAGAGATCAGAACCATCCAGAGTCGTCAGCCACACGAAGGTAGTTGCAGCTCTCACGGCTCCAAGAATGGATTTTAAGATCTCTTTGGAACGGCATGAGACTTCTTCCAAGAGAAGCAATCCCGGGTTAAGTCCCACTATTCCTTATCAACTTGGTGGAGTAATATGAATACACCTTAAGATGTTGCTTTGCTGTACGAAATAGACACTTTTAATATTGTTATATTCCATTGTTTTTTCTAAAAATCTCAACATACATCTAGAGTTTTTTTTTTTTTGGGGGGAGGGGGGGGGGGATCAATTGTAAAAGGGTAAAATGCTGTGTATAGTTATGTTATCCTAGTGCTTCCAAATGGCATAACCAAACCATATTTTGAGCCGATTATCCCTGGTCTATATCATTTGGTCTACATCTGCTAACCGCGTGGTTGATTGACGAACAAGAACATTTAGAAAATACACGAGTATATTATTTCTTCTCAATAATTTTGACCGAAAATATATTTTTGATTGAGAACTTGATAAAATTCTAATATATATATATATATATATATATATATATATATATATATTCAAAAAAGATGCATTTATTGGATTTATAATTATTTTATTGTTCCAATATTCCGAGGGGCAACTCGCCTCTCTTTATCGAGGATGTTTGTATAATATATATATGTTTTTTTTTATTACAATTATATGTAATATGTATATATATATATGAACAGGAACTAAAATATAAAATAATTATTTTAAATATATATCGGGTAAAAAAAGTTCAAAAGGTTTCTGAGTAACAAGTTTAAAATAATAGAAAATAAGAAAGGGGTGAAGGGGGAATAAATACATATTTAATTGTCATGAAGACTTTTATTTAAAGAAAAAACAATAACAGCGTGTTTTCAAACAGAGGTTTCAACACTTACGCGGTCATACATGCGGAACGTTAAAAAAAGAAGAAAAATAAAGATAGAATAATATTATTTTTTATATAAACTATCAAAATGTTCTGAGAGAAAAATTAGGTATTAAGATTATTATTCTTACAAATATCAAAAATAAAAATAAAATATTAAATAAATTAGAGAAAATATTAGAGAGATTATATATGTGTGTATGTGCTAAACCTCTAATGGTCGAATGGGTTGAAAGAGATCGGTGTCGTCTGAAATGAACCTGGCGACAGGTTCGGCCTTTCCATCAAGAACACAACACACTCATGTGAACATGTAATCCTTTACTTTGCAATTAAAAGGCAAAATGACCAAATCTGATTAAGTAAATCATACTCGATGTAGCTGCGATATTGCCATCCTCAGACCAGGTTACCTGAAACTAAGCGCCGCATCAGATCCAGTCTCGTTACTTCAGAACTTCAATCTTTAGATCGAAACATTCCCTTTCATGTCGTTACATAATGTCTTCTCTGTGAGCTTTTGTACTCAACGGCATTGTGTACGAGTCAAATAAAAGGTTTATAGATGAAATATGCCAAATGTTGACAATTTGTTTCAACCACACATTTAACACATTTAAAAACCTTCTAGGCTATTTTTTAAAACTTTCATTAAGACATAGGTAATAATTTTCTATTTTTAATTACAAAAATTCACCAACTTATTTGATATTCTCTCTTTGTTTAATAGAAGAGAAGAAAGAGAAAAAATAATGAGAAAGATGAAACAAAATATTGAAATTTTAAGAACATTGTATCATTAAAAGGCATTGTCATTTGTCATTAATTTTCACTAGATTATATAGTAAAAATTCAAAATTATAGGAATCATTGGCGCTAATCATTCTCTCTGTTCTTAAAGACTAAAATTTTATAACCACTATCGGGAGGATGAAAATATTAGGAGTTCTTGGCTCATCAGTGGTGAACTCTCACAGCGGTTCGCCATTTCGATCTATCAGGCTTCCAATTAGTACATATTCTATTTTATTTTACAGTCTACATTTTTATTATAATCAGGGAATTAATATTCAGAGTAAGTATAGCGAATAAGCTTTTTGTGCTTGTAAGAAATTAAAAAGACATTAACAACACGAAACAGCTTGGAGGGTTCACCACTGACATATTCAACATGAAAATTCAATGAGTAAAAAGCAGATTGGCCAAGATTTACACAGAATGTGAATGACGCTGACAAGAAAAAATTTGCAAGCTTAGCAGTTAATATATCCACATTAGAAAAAGTTGATTAAATAATAAAATAACTTTCAGAGATTCTAATTGAATCTGCCCATTCCACACTGAAACTAAAATATAATGTAACTCCAAAATGTGGTGCAGTTAACTGGTGGAATACAGAACTGGAGATTTTAAAAACCTACTTTCACTATATAAGAAATCTTTACTTACCGATCTCGAACTCCTTCAGGATATTTAATAGAGTTATTTAAAATAACAAGAAATAAATATATGTTAGAGATTAAAAAGGTCAAAAGAATATCGCGGAGGACCTTTCTATGAATAAAAATAATTCGATCAATCCTTATGGGAATTTATACAAAATATACGAGTACACAAAATATTAAGAGGCAATTTGAATAAACAACTAAAAATATTAGAAACAAACACATATCAAGAACAACAGCAGGAAACTGATGAACTAATAGAGACTCTATTTCCTGATGACAACCCAGGTGATGATAAGAATACACATACAAATTTAAGAAAATATGCATTAAAACTTTCGAATACAACAAAACAAAAAATCACAATCAATGAAGTAAACGCTATTATTGACAAATTGAATCCGAATAAATTTCCAGAAATAAATAATATTTCTAATAATATGATAATACACGCCATACAATTCGCGGTGCCACTATTAACTAAAATATATCAGAAGTGTCTGGGTATAAGTTACTTTACTGATGAATGGAAAAAGGCAAAAGCCTTGATCATTCTAAAGCCGGGTAAATCAGATTACAAAGATAGAAGCAGCTATCGGCCTCTATATCTCAATTCAAATCTTTCGAAAAATTTTGAAAGAATAATAAACAATAAAATGATCAAATACTACGAGGAAATGAAGCTATTCAGTAATCGTCAACATGGTTTTACAAAATCTCGATCAACCATAACTCAATTAACTGAAATAATTCACACCGCTTTAGAACATAAAGCCAAGGATTATGCGGCTATAAATGCAATCGATATTAGTGGAGCTTTCGGACAATACTTGGTGGCCAATGGTGATAAAAAGACTCGATGAAGACAATATACCAGCAGTAATAATAAAACTAATGAAATCCTACTTCACTAACCGAAAGATAAGATTTAGGTACTCTTCGAATGAATTCACTAAAAAACTGGGTAAAGGATTTCCGCAAGGAAGACCCTAACTCCGACAATTTTGAACATCATAATGAATGATCAAATAACCAACTTTCAGGAAACCAATAGCGAAATTATTGGTTATACAGATGATCTAACGGCAACATGGTAAAATACAGATGTAACAAATATTAAGATTACAATTGAAATTCAATGTAAAAATATATATGTGGTTTGAAAACAACAAACTGAAAATATCAAGATTGAAAACAGAAATTTTATATTTATTAAATTAATTAAAAAGGCATATAATCAAAAAATCATTTATTTTACCAATATTTCAGCTGGCTGAACGCCAACCTTTATCAAGGTGTTATAACATTTTAAAGTGTGTTAACAACAAACTCAGCGCCACATAACGTCAACAGCATTAAGTTTTTAAAAATATTTTGTTATATTCAATGGGGAGAACAATTTGATAAATATATTTATATTATGAAAAAAATATTTTTTTGTAAAATATGGGTTTGAATATTTTGAAAAATTACAATAACGCCTATTTTTTATTTTAAAATTATTTGTACTATGTGTAAAAAGATTTTCGTATAAAAATAAATAAAAATGACAAAATATATATAAAAGAAATATTAAACTAAATTTTTTACTGAAAACACAAAGCGTAAAAAATGTTTGAAAAGTTGGTTGAGATAAAATTTTAAAAAATATAAATGTAAAATTGTGAAATTCGAAATAAAATATAAGTGAAAATGGGAAAATATTTTTTAAAAAATGATATCATACAAATAGAACATTGAACTATCATATAACTAAAAAAAATATATTTTCCCATTTTCACTTATATTTTATTTCGAATTTCACAATTTTACATTTATATTTTTTAAAATTTTATTTCAACCAAATTTTCAAACATTTTTTACGCTTTGTGTTTTCAGTAAAATTTTTAGTTTAATATTTCTTTTATATATATAGTGTTATTTTTATTTATTTTATACGAAAATCTTTTTACACATAGTACAAATAATTTTAAAATATAAAATAGGCGTTATTGTAAATTTTCAAAATATTCAAACCCATATTTTACAAAAAATATATTGTTCATAATATAAATATATTTATCAAATTTTCCTTCCCATTGAATATAACAAAATATTTTTAAAAACCTAATGCTGTTGACGTTATGCGAGTTTGTTGTTGACACCCTTTAAAATGTTATAACACTTTGATAAAGGTTGGCGTTCAGCCAGCTGAAATATTGGTAAAATAAATGATTTTTTAATCCAATATATGCCTTTTTAATTAAAGATTTATCTATGGATTGCTCTTTTTTTCAAAATTTATTCAATTGTAAAACGATATAATTAACTTGCACGATAATCTTGTCAAACCAGTTGAAAGCTTTAAAAATACTTGGATTGACTTTCAAGAGATCATCGAAACAAGAAAAAAATAGATTTTATGCCTCACATCGACAATATTATTGCAAAAACAACTAGAGCTAGTGGATATCTTCTTGGTGTAACAAAAATATCGTGGGGATTAAATAGTGGGCGAACATTAACATTATATAAGACCTTATTTAGAAGCACAATAACTTATGTTTCAACACAATCTGGTACCCATATATAAACAAGAGATATAAAAAATTGGATTCACTACAGTATAAAATTCTTAAACACTGTATACATGCTTATAATACAACATCTTCGAATTGTTCACATGTTCTCGCAAGAATACTCAAAATTATGGATTTCATTTTTTCAAACATACTTAAAGTTGAAATAGATTATAATAGAAATGATCCAGCAAAAAGAATAATAATATCTAATTTCATAAATGAAAAAATTAAAAAATACTATGAAGATTCTAATGATAATTTCAGAGAATTTTTAAAAACTCAAGATTACCAAAATTTATCCAGCCAAATTTTTATAATATACAATTCTTTACGGGGCATGGAGACTTTAACACATACTTATACAGAATTGGTAGAATTGATTCTTCAATCTGCTTATGCGACCAAGAAGATCACAATCCTGAGCATAATTTAATCCGGTGCTCACTTGTTGCAGATTTGACAGTACAATGTCAAATGAACAGTTCCAGTTAATGCCAAGTGGTTTCCAGTGAAGAAGAATATAGAAATTTTTAACAAATTATGCAAAATCTATCTTAACTACCGTGGACGTAAATTACACTAATGAATTGAGAATTCTAGCTTTAATTAGTAAAGTTTTCATTTCAAAATAATCTATTTATATACCATTAAATTTAGTGGTTAATTCTAAAAATATATTAAACATTTCGATAATGTAAATAAACTTTATTTCTTGTATAATTATTGCTCTAAAATGTAAATTTAAAAATCTTCAATCTCTCTTTAAAACTAGTAATAATTTATACCTAAAATAGTTTAAACATTTACACGAAAATATCCACATAGGATATAGCGTGTGCTTTGTAAAAAAATCAAATTAAAAATATGAGAAAAGACCTCCATGTATATACTTCTCATCTTTCGGTTTAGTGGTTATACACTGGTGTCCAAATAATAAGAAACTTTTGTTTTTTAATGATATTTTTTAAAATATACAACGCTAAAAGCTAAAAAGTAATTTAATTAGGTATTTTAAGTCGTAGAATTTATTTATCGCAACCATTCGATTAGGTTAAATTCAAAATATGCAAAATTTTGCTTGTCTTCATAAGTGTGCTATTTGGCGTGTTGTTTACCCCATCTAAGAATCGTCCAATTATAATTTTATATAATCCTTAGTTAATTATGAGTTTACGAAAAATTTTAGCAGATGATTTAAAATGGAGAGCTGTTGGAAGAATGGAGGCAGGGCAATCACAAGTTGAAGTAGCAAAATGGCTAAATGTGAATAAATCTGTGGTCAGCAAAATATGGAAACAGTTAATTGAGAAAGGAACCATCAAAAGAAAAGAAGGTTCTGGTAGAAAAAGAAAAACAGCTACCTCTGAAGACCGTTATCTGGTCGTAACTGCCAAGCGCCATAGGGAGATGACAGCTATTCAACTCTCTAATGAACTCTCAAGTGCTACTGGAACGAGAATTTCAAGACAAACTGTTTACCGAAGGCTTCACGAAGGTGCTCTTTATGCAAGACGACCAATGGTCTGTATCCCTTTAACCTCTGCTCACAGGAGAGCCCGCTTGAATTGGTGCTTGGAACATCACGCCTGGACTCATGATCAGTGGGCCAATGTTCTCTTCAGTGACGAGTCAAGATTTAGTTTAAACACAGATTCTCGACGAGTTTTCATCTGGAGGGAGCCTGGAACCCGCTATCATCCCAGTAACATCAAGGAAATAGACAGTTTTAGAGGGGGCAGTCTCTTAGTCTGGGCTGGCATCAGTTCTAGCAGACGCACACCCCTCCACAGTTTTTTCTGGGGGCACTTTAACTGCCCAAAGGTACAGGGACGAGAACCTTGAGCCCTATCTAAGACCTTATAGAGATCAAATTGGTCACAATTTAATTTTTATGGACGATAATGCTCGTCCGCATAGGGCTAGGCTAGTCAATGAATATCTCCAGAGTGAGAATATTCGAAGGATGGATTGGCCAGCCAGATCTCCGGACCTGAATCCAATAGAGCATGTGTGGGATGCTCTAGGGAGGCGTATTGGAGCTCGTCACCCCTCTCCCAGAACCCTCGTTGAGCTAAGAACTGCTCTATTGGAGGAGTGGGGTTTACTACCCCTGTACCTCCTCCAAAGCCTGGTAAATAGTATGAGGGCTCGCTGTGAGACCTTGATAGCTGTTAGAGGTGATCATACTCTCTATTGATATCTTATTTCTTTAAGATCTGGAACCTTAGCTTTGGGTATGTTGGTAATAATTTGCATATTTCATAATTTCAAATATTTTTTTATTTTCATATAACTAGTCAAATTCTCAATAGATTAAACTATTTGTATACTAAATTTTATATTTGTTAATAAATTAGCTTTTGAGAAATTTCAATATTGGTTAAGTTTCTTATTTTTTGGACACCAGTGTATATATGTCATAATATATACTCTTCCAGGAATAATAAAGCAAACCTAGAGTTAGCCCAGAGAGAGAGACGGAATGTAAAGTCCGGTCACTTGAGACAGCAGCGACATTCCAAGGGGCGGCAAATGGGGCCCGTCCGTTAACACCTTGGGACTTTTAGGACAGTTGGTGATTGTGTGCGACACGAACGGCCGCTCAGCGGTGGCAGGCCCGTCTCTCTCCCTCTCTCTGGTATCCTTACTGTGGTATCCGTATTTCTCTTCCCACCTTATATGCCACACACATATATAGAAAAATTTCGTTTAAAAAAGAACTAAAATAATTATCGCTCTATAATAATGAATATAATTTCACATCTTGAAGATAGAGGTTGTCACAGACCGGTATTCATAATTTTTAGAATTAAGAGACACTCTGCTAGTAGATGTTTTTATTTGATCGACGTTTCGACAAAAATATTTTATCCTCGTCAAGAAAAATAAAAATTGAAGCATTTGACAAGGCCTTATAAATGTACAATTTTTATTTTTACTGACGAGGACAAAATATTTTCGTCTAAACGTCAAGAGAATAAAATATTATTCACTAGCCGAAGTGTCTCTTAATTCTAATAACTATAATTTCACACATATCTCTAATTTTTTTTTTAAATATATAAATACATATATGTATTGAAAATAGAGCAATCCATAAATATATTTTTAATTAAAATCATATATTGGATCAAAATATCATTTATTTTATCAATATTTCAGTTGGCTGAACGCCAACCTTTATCAAGGTATTATAACATATTAATGTGCGTTTGAACTTTATATATATTTTTTTTTACTGTGGCCATTTTTTAATCTACATTTTTTTGTCATATATCACGTAGAAAATTAGGAAAAACAAACTTCAGAATGACACAACAATTTATTTAAGGGACAGGCACAAACAAATATTTATAATATATAAGAGATGAACTAAGGAAAGTATACAAAGAGAGTAGCAATATATATATCTTATATAAAGAAAAGAGATTTTCTGCTTGAATTTTATACCATGTTGAGGATTATAGTAATGCAGTTATTTGCTGGTTCTTTTTAGTACTATATGGTATTGGTGATGCAGTCGTGGCCAGAATCTTGAAAGTAAAATAATAAAAACAGTCTTGATAAGAGATTGTTTTAATTGAGCTTTAGGATAAACATAATTTGGCAAAAGTACTGCCTGGCTAAAGGCGCAAGAATAAATAAAACAAAATATTATTTACATAATTACAAACATGTTTGAGCCGACCAACGGGAAAGAACAACAATGAGTTTTTATAGAGAAAGCGTGACCTCTAGCGGTCGATTTAAACAGAGTATTTGAATCGATGAAATATAATTTTAAATAAAATAACACCCTAATATAACAATTTTAAATAAAATATTTTAATATAACATTTTGAATAATACCTTTATATAACATATATATATCGTATATTTTAAAACTGTATAATAATGACACTTTTAGTATATGTCACATATCTCCCAATTAGTTAGAGCCGATACCTTAAAATATCCTACCTTCTATTGAAATGAACACTGCTTCTATTTGCTACCACCCTCATAATTTGTATATATGCTATATCTTTATTAATAATACCAGTAAACCCCTATTTGTATGTAAAATTAAAAATGTTGACGTCAAAATAAAGATCCAAAGAGAGAGCGGTCAGCTGGTGGCAGGGACAGAGGGGAGGAAAATGCCAACGCCCATGTGGGGCCGGCCCCCAGGGACTCTTTATAGACGACCCCTGAAAACAGGACAGATTTTGGCAGGGGGTCAGCAGCAAATGATTCTAGGGTGTGGCCATCGACAGACGGCTGCTGTCTTTCACACACACTCTCTCTCTTCATGTCTCGGGGATAAGCCTCCAAGTTTGTGTCATGGCCTCTACCTCTGTCCCGTGGGCTGTCCCTATCACTCTCTGTGCTAACATCTAGCCCTGTCTCTGCTTCTTTTTGTCCGCGTGTGGGAAGAACATCAACACTCGCCTCACGTACACGACTGCCAGCTTATCCATACGTCGACATTTGCAACAATATTACATATAAATATGTATATGTGATGATTTAAGACCATGGAATTGTTGTAAATAATCCAGATATCTACTACCACATATCTCACCACGTGACTGTATATAACTTGTTATTTACTGAAATAGAAAGCCTCAAGTAATATCAATCTGTACCGCGTAAGACTCTAATAAAGTATAGCAACTGTACAGATAGAAGGAATGGAGAATAACAGGAGAAAATTAAGGTTAAAACTAATCAGGCCTAAGTGAGAATAAGAAAGTAGGCCTATCGAGCCCAGTCCAATTTGTACGAGTTCGTGGCCCTCATGGATGATGTAACTCCCCCCCCTCCCCTGTTTACGTCAGAAAAGGGCAGTGACCTGCCTGGACCCTGAAGCTATAGAAGGAGGCCCTAAGCCTCAGTTAGTCTGTAGTTAGTCCTTTGTTTCAGTCCTCCGCGCAGGCCGCTTCTATAGAGGTAATCAATCCTTTCCTACCAGAAACCTCCTCGTCCCATTCCTTCTTGACGTTCAGACGCTTCTTAGTGGAATTTCTGTTTGTTTATTTCACCTTTGGCCCAGCTGTGTCGCCTTCCACCACGACTGCACGGTAGAGTTGACATCGAGGTTCGTCTAGCATCAGGTAACACTGGTCCCAGAGGTCCCAAGATATCACAGACTCCCCCGTCCGAAGAGTCGACAGGATAGTGGACGCCAAAGTACAAGTAAGCAAGTAAACCACTGTCTGTACAGAAAGATGGAACAGGAAAGAGAGGAGGTTTCAAAGGAGCACATGGAGTCCGATCCCGACTATGAAAGTGGCGAAAACACCACATTTCCCAAAATAGAAACACCCTCGGTAGTACGCAGGAAGTTGCCCCCAGCCGGGAGCAGCCACGCCCCCGCCGGTGGCATCAGATGTCCTGGGGAGTTTGGCGAGGACGCTACATCAGCTGTCCGCGGCGACCGGACTATCTCGAGAAGCGGAACTACCGCGCTACGATGGTTCCTACAAGGCGCAGAGCTTCTTCACCAACTACGACGCCCAAGCAGATCGGGCCCAACTACAATACACCGAAAGACTGAGAAAGCCACCAAACCTCCTGCAAGCACCATTCCGAGTTACCAACACGCGAGCGTATGTTACCTGCTCCCCCGACCTTCTCTACACCACGAGCACAGCGCAAACAGTGAACCCTAGCTGTCCCTAGAGTACTTCAACCACGGCACCAGACCAGGCCTGTCCCGACCCACAAGACAGCACAACAGTAGGTTCCTCCTCACATAATTTTCGTTGAACAATTACTCGTTCGAGCTGAACTGTCCAATAATGTAAACCTACTGTGGAATAATGGCGTCCGTGTCAAATTATTTGACAAACATTGTAGTTTCAATCTTCTCAGCTATGCGGGAAGAATGTTGTTTATCTGATAAGTCGAACTGATCTCCCACGCCTTCTCATTGGACGAATGTGGCCATGTTTGTACATAAAAGAGGGTTGAAACGGAATGCGAGGAGCCGTGGAGTGGTGTTAGAGTTGAGACGCTTAAAGCGTTCTCTGTGTGCTTGTCTGGTGTTTCTCCTTGCATACCTGTGAAACCCCGGTCCGCTCCCTGCCAACGCTACAATAAAGCTAAGTACTTTACTATTTTCTTTAACAAATCGTGAGTTGTTTTATCTCCCTTTTGTTGTTAGTGCTGTACTCTTGAGTGTACGCTTTTCTGTGTATGAAGGTACTTTAATTTAGGCCCTAGCTTATTATTGTTTTTTTTTGTGTGTGATAACCCGCAAAAGTATTAACTTTTGTCATCCGGACGGCTTGGTCTTCTACCGTCCAGTTGGGTGTTTTCCTCTGTCCTCTTAAGATGCATTAAATAAAGTTAATTAGAAGGAGACTATTACCCTCTCCTTTCTGCTATTTAGTGATCTTATTCAAATCCTTGCAACAGCCCACAAATAATCATCACTGCGAATTCTTCTACCGAACTCGCACAGTGTTTTGTGAAACGACTACCCGACATTTCTTCACAGAGTGGCGTCTCCGCGGATGGGCTTCTGACAAGGCAAGATCAAGTGGATTAACGGCGGAGTACAAGTCAAGACTCAAGATAAGGACCTTTTGTTTTACCTTCTGTTTATAGTGTTTTTTGAAAAATGGAAATTTTAAAAAGACATAGAAATTTACTTAGAAAGCGACTAACTCGCAGCTTGAAGACGACAGAAGAGTTTCTGTCAAGTACTCCACCGATACCTGTAGAGGACATTGAATATAATAGAGAGATCATTGAAGAAACTCACAGTGAGCATCTTGTGATCCAAAGCAAGATAAGAGACTTCTTGCTAACTTAAGACGTTAGCGAAGAGGAGCTAGAGCAAGACGATGAGGAAGCCTTGCAATATACCCCGAGATATAAGAGGATATATAAAAAATGTCTCGCTCTTGTTGAACCCAGGATCACTGCATCCAGTCCCACGACCAGTGAAGTGAGCTTCGCTTCTAGCTCACACCATAGAACTGTAAAACTACTCAAGATAGAATTAAAGAAGTTTACAGGAGAAATAAAAGATTGGTTGGGATGGTGGGCACAGTTCAACAAGATACATGTCGATCCTACTTTAGAAGACAGCGACAAGTTTCAATATCTTGTGCAATCTATGTCGCCGGGAACCAGAGCTAGTAAACTGGTTGATAGTTACCCCCTGACTGCCGAGAATTACCCCAAAGTTATAGAAACTTTGACAGAAAGATTTGGAAGGCCTGAACTGTTACAACAAGCCTATGTCAGGGATCTTATCCGCCTTATGATCGATTGATCCTCCAAACAACAGTTGAAGGTGACTCCATTTTATGATGAGTTGGTGACTCATTTGAGAGCATTGGAATCCTTAAAGATTGAGGCCAGATAGATGTCTGTATTTATATTTCCAATGATTGAGGCATGTCTCTCAGAGGAACTCATGAAGGCTTGGCAAAGAAGCCCCCTCCATGATGTAAAGATTGATGCTAATGATTCGACTCAAACTAGAGTTGGCCTAATTATGGAGTTTCTCCAAATGGAAGCTGCAGCAGAACAAGACAGAGCCTTAGCTGGATCCAAGTTTGTGCTCAAATCTCTGAAACAGGATAGAAACGTGGGCAGAAAATCACATCCTGATAAGATACCTACGGCCTCTGGACTCTTTGCTGGACGTGCCCAGAATTGCATCTTTTGTAATAAAGATCATAAAAACACAGAATGTCTTGCTGCGCGCAGAATGAGCATTAAAGAAAGGAGAGAGCGTATTAAAAATGCTAAATGTTGTTTCTCCTGCCTCCAACCAGGTCATATCTCTTCTAATTGTACGAGTAGAAGGCACATAACTCAATGTATTCGATGTAAGAAGAAGCACCTTGATATTTTAATGCCCTTTTAATGCTCCTGGACGAGAGTCAGCGGATGAAGACAAGAAACAGGTAGAAGACTGTGACGTTTCTCCTACAGTTGAAAACAGAGTTTCATTAGCGCTTCGTCTCTGATTTTGCTACAGACTCTGAAGATTAAGGTCGAAGGTGCGACTTCGGCGAAAGTAATGCGTGCCCTCCTTGACACAGGTTCCCAACGATCCTATATTTTGTCTAAAACTGCCCAGGATCTCGGACTATCTCCCATTGGCCAGGAATCACTTAAACATGTGGTATTTTGAGGTCATACTAGTGAAAGTGTCCACCAAGAATACAGAGTCAATTTGGGTCATGCATCGGGGAATTTTAAGATGGTAGCGAAGCGTCTTGACCAACAAAATATCTGTGGTAACCTATCAAGATTGAACCGCGGGCCATGGTTGAAAGAATTCAAAGCCCGCAGAATCTGGGTTCCTGATATTGGAAAGGATGACATGGAAATTGAAATACTTCTAGGATGCGATGTGTTGGGTTCTATTTTCATGATGAAATCTTGTGTGTTGTCAAATGGCTTGACTGCGTCGCAGACACGTCTTGGATGGACTTTAATGGGAGAATGTCAGCAAGGTAGTGACGTTTCACTCGCTCATCATGTTACAACGACGACAATTTCGGAGAGCAATATAACCAATCTGTGGAATCTCGATGTTCTTGGCATTATGGATCCTATTATGGTTAAAAAGAGAGATCAGAGAGACGCACTGGCGCGTCGACATTTTCTAAAAACAGTCCATCATTCTGTTTTTGGAAGATATGTTGTTTCCCTCCCGTGGACTGTAGAGAAAGCTAAAATCGCGGACAACAGGGAGGTTGCTATGAAGAGATTATATAGAACAGACGACTAAGAAATTAATCTCTTTGAATCTTTATGAGGACTATGATGATATTTTCCGAGGCTGGTTGGATGATGGGATAATTGAAAAGTCCCAGCTGAACAACACGACGCTGAGGCCTTCTACCTGCCTCATCGTCCGATGGTGAAACTCTCCAGTGGGACTATGCCGATCATGCCTGTCTTTGATGCTTCTAGCAAGGTCTATAGATCCCCATCTTTAAGTGACTGTCTTGAAAAAGGACCTAACCTCATATAGATGATTCCCAACCTTATGCTAAGGTTTAGAAATGGAAAGTTTGGAGTCGTGGCAGACATTAAGAAAGCGTTTCTGCAGATTGAGGTGAATGAAAGGGACAGAGATTACCTGCGTTTTCTGTAGTATTCCCAAAATGGAGAAAAGACAAAAGTATTCCGACATAGACGTGTCGTTTTCGGTGTTAACTGTAGTCCTTTCATTTTGGGGGCAGTAATCGAATACCACCTGTCTAATGTTCGACCTGAACATGAACCGTTAGCTCAGAGGTTGCAGAAATCCTTTTATGTAGACAATTTAGTCACAAGCGTGAACTCTTTTGAAGAGTTACAAGATCTCAAATTGACCGCAACGTCCATCATGGAAAATGCTCGGATGGAGCTAAGCCGTTGGGAGCATAGCCTGGACGTGGCCTCCGATACTTACCCCTTTGAAAGAGCAGAGATATCTAAAGTGCTTGGTATATGTTGGATAAAAGGGAAGATTGTTTGTCATGTGAGATTTCCGTAGCCATACCCCCCAAGATAACCAAAAGGAGTATCCTGTCCTGCTTAGCTCAGATATATGACCCTATTGGATTTCTGAACCAAATATTAATAAAGCCTAAAATTATATTGCAAAAAGCTTGGACTCTAAAGGTGGCATGGGACGATGAATTGGACCGTCACTACAAGGATGAACTAAGCCTATGGTTCGACGACCTTCAGCTGCACAAAGGAATGGCAATTCCTAGGAATTTCAATCCATTGATGGTACCGCAGAAGGACTGGCAGATACACACGTTTGTTAATGCTAGTAGTGAAGCTTATGCTGCTGTGGTCTTCCTTCGGACACGGGTTGCTGACAAAATTGAAGTGCATATGATAGCAACTAAGTCGCTCCTCTCAAGAGACCTACGATACCAAGACTTGAACTTTTAGCCTGTGTTGTAAGAGCACGATTAAACAAGATGATCTTTGAAGCTCTAGAGTTAAAAGATAAAGCGCGATGACCAGTGGGGTACCTTTGTCGGGAATCGCGTGAAAGAGATATGCAGACTTAGTGATCCTGGAGATTGGAGATATGTTCCTAGCGAGTGCAATCCAGGTAATTTACCCTCCAGAGGATGCAGCCTCTCCCAATTGATACAGTCTAGATGGTGGGAGGGCCCTTCCTGGTTAAAACTCCCCGAAGAATTTTGGTCTTCCAGGTATAAAGACCTGAATGAAGAAGAAATCTGTGCGGAAAGAAAGAAAACTGCAAAAATACAGATTAGATAGGGAAGAACCGTTTGTATACCCAACTGATTAGACGATTATTATTGTTTTTCTGTGTGCCTAGAGAAAAACAGGTGGGAGTATGTGGAATAATGGCGTCCGGACGGCTCGGAAGACGACTGTAAACAAACAAGCCCCGGCGGCGCCAGCCGCCAACAAAGGACTAGAACACGGCTTGGTCTGCTACCGACCAGTTGGATGTTTTCCTCTGTCCTCTTAAGATGTATTAAATAAAGTTAGTTAGAAGGAGACTTTTACCTTTTCCTTTCTGCTATTTAGTGATCTTATTTAAATCCTTGCAACAGCCCACAAAGATCATCACTGCGAATTCTTCTACCGAATTTCGCATCAGTGTTTTGTGAAACGACTACCCGACATTTCTTCACACCTACCTCTACTACTTGATACAGGAGCATCTATCGATTTAATTAGTCGGAATACTTTTAAAATAATAGAAACCAGTTTGCCAAATAAAATACCTGTCCACCCATTTAACTTAACTATTAATGCCTTAGCTAACAATATTTTTACCATAGTTTATATATTTTTAAACCTAAAAATAGGTAACATAACGCAGAACCTAAAATTCCATATCATAGATACACCCTTGCCTTTTGACATATTATCCCTTAATTCCATAAAAATATTTCTACTAATTATAAACTGTTCTCAGCTACTCCTGTATCAAGATAATGTACTCCTACCAACTACATTGTACAAATTCACCTCGTTCAAGCAACACGTGTATCATGGACAGGTTAATACAACTGTCCCATTTACTAAACCTTCCCCTCCTGGAACGGGTTGCTCACACGTGGTGAACTCCAACGCTCTTATTTGGCCTCATTGTAATGTTTCTGATCCTATTTTCAACGCATCTATGTCCTCCTCTTGCATATCTTTGGACACAAGTAACCTAGTTCACTTTCCCTATAATTTACACAAGGTACTGCATCAATTCGCACCCGTTTTCGCCGCCAATAAATACGACGTCCCTAGGCTTAAAATACCTCCCATAAAAATCAATACTACTTCGGACAAGGTAATTATTGCCTTACGTCCTTATCGAGTACCCCTAAATGACCAACCTGAAATACAAACACAAATCGAACAAATACTTGAACACGGTATAATTACAACCTGTGTATCTCCCTATGCCAGTCCCATCACGCTTGTCACCAAGCGTGACAAATCAAAACGCTTTTGTGTTGACTATCGTAGGATTAATGAAATCATTGCACCAGACGTCCATCCTCTCCCCTTGATAGAGAATATACTCGACAAACTCTCGCGCGCGAAGTATTTCTCCTCAGCCGACATATCTTCTGCCTACTAGCAGGTCGAAATAGATCCCAGTTCCCGTCACCTTTTAGCTTTCGTGACCTTAGACGGGCAATACGAATTTTGTAGGCTTCCTTTTGGGATGCGCAACTCACCACAGATTTTTGAACGCGCAATAAACCAAATATTCCAAAAATATAAGTTAAACTTCATAGCCCACTATTTCGATGATTTCATTATCTTTTCGGATACCTTAGAAGAGCATATTCTCAACACTTAGAACAATTCCTGGAGATCTGCCAACAGGAAAATATTAAACTAAGCTATAAAAAATGTGAATTTTTGAAGACATCAATAGAATTTCTAGGATACACCGTTAAGAACGAAACCTACACACCGCAGACTCGTAACCTCGATATTATTAACGCTAACAAAACTCCCTTCAACCAAAAAACGTTACAGTCCTTTTAGGAGCCGTCAACGTGTATAACAAGTTTATACCAGATTATGCCCGTCTCAGAGCACCATTCAACAAATTACTTAAAAAAGACACTAAATGGTAATGGGACGACAAATGTCAACAGGCATTCACGGCTCTCAAGGAGAGCTTAACACGTAAGCCCGTATTACATCTGTATCAGGATGGCTTACCCTGCCGCTTGTACTGTGACGCCTCCATCCAGGGAATCGCAGGAATTCTCAAACAAGTACATCCGGACGGAAAATTTCATACCACACAGTATTGCAGTAGAACACTGCGCCCTCACGAACGCAATTATACCATTTCAGAGTTAGAATGTTTAGCGATCGTAGAAAGCATCGAAAAATTCCGCATCTATCTATCCGGTACCAAATTCACTGTCTACTCCGACCACCAAGCCCTTCAATGGCTTAAAACTATTAAAAACCCCTCAGGACGACTTTTTAGGTGGAGTTTAAGACTATCCACTTACGACTATGAAATACAGTACCTTAAGGGTGCACAACAACACGAGGCCGACTTACTTTCTCGCAATTCATTTTGTGGATTTCTCAGTGCTCGTACTATTAAGAAACACCAATCGAATCTCACGGATACCAGTGTCGCTGTCAAAGGTCTACACACCATACGGCGTAAAGGTGTAAATCGAATAATAATACCCGAAACACTTCAACACTCGCTTATGAACCAGGTTCACAGCGAATACAACCATCCTGGTATCTCCCAAATGGCTCGCCTAATCTCTACTCAGTATTACTGGAAAGTTATGGCCAAATCCATACGAAAATTTGTAAATTCCTGTCATACCTGCCAAATCATCAAAAGACCCAAAGGTAAAGCCTTATGGCACCTTAGGACAAATTCCCCCACCACAACAACCATTCGATTTAATATCAATAGATACAATATCCGGATTTTCGAAATACGGACACTCCAAGACGTTTTTCCATGTTATAGTGGATCACTTGACCAGATACGCTTGGGCATTCCCATCGAAATCTACCAGTACCTTAACGTACAACCAAACCCTAAAAAAGGTACTACAACAAGGGTCTCCAAAACGCCTACTTTCGAATAGAGCGCCCGCATTCACCTCCGAAAAATTCCACAAATTTCTGCTAAATTGTGATATCCGAAGACGCTTCATTTAATGTCTCTATTGTGTGTACCCATACAAAATTCAAAGATTTCACGAGCTAAAAGTTGACGATTTTGAGATGCGTCAAGAATTCGCTGCATGGGGTTTCCGGCAAATTTATATTGATGAAAACTGGCTGTCGAATGTTCTGTGGACAGATGATGCTCACTTTTCTCTAAACGGAGAATTTAACATTCAAAACAGCCGCATTTGGGCAACAGAAAACCCTAGGATTTTTACAGAAATCCCATTTCATCAGCCCAGAGTTACAGTTTTGTGTGGATTCACTTCTTCTTTTATTATTGGGCCATTTTTCTTTGAAAACATCAATGGAAGAACTTTTAAAACCGTTTTTGTAACTGGGGAACGTTAAGTTCAACTTTTGTGAGAGAAATATTGCAGGGCAGACAAGCACTAAGCGAAATAACATTCATGAAAGATGAAATACCTCCTCATATCTCCCGCGGTGCCAAACAATTGCTGAAGGATACGTTCGGTGAAAATCGTGGGATAAGTCGTCACTTTATATACCAGTGGCCTCCAAGATCACCAGACTTGACGCCTTACAATTTCGGTTATGGGGGTACATTAAGTCGCGTGCTTATCGATGCCGGCCTACCACATTGGCCATGTTGAAGGCTTCTATCAGACGGCACGTTTAATCAATTTCAACAGAAATGATATTTAATGCTGTCCATACTGTCATCTATCGTCTGCAGGCGGTGTTTGAGAATGAAGGGCGCCACATTGAGCAAGGATTGTGACCTAATACAAGAGAGAAGGCAAGTTACCTAATGTGTTATATAAGCTGCCATGTATTATATAATCTACCTATATTTCGCAGCTCTTCGTGATGGGTTTTGGGGATAATAAATTCTGTCCTCACATCTTGATTCTTTTTTTCTTTTTGTTTACAGTAATTTTTTGTTTGTCATTTGCTCACATATTATGTCGTGCAGACCAAAGTGTTATAACTTCTCGAATAACACTGGTACACACAATTTTACCCCTTATGTTTAGTTTTTCGCTTTTCGCTCATCAGAAGAAATAACATTGGGAATATTTTCTGTACACCATAACTTTAGAAATTTTGTGCAAAAATTTAATACAAAATTATTTGACTACCGCGTTTTTCAACGCAAAAGGTCGATCTAAAAATGATTTTTATTTGAGAGAACACATTTTTTAAATTGTGTACAGTATAATAAGCAATGATAACATTTGACAAGCGCATATGATATTTGAAATAAAGTACGACAAATATATTTTGTCACTCTCTCTATATTTATTTTGTTGGATCATGACAAATATCCAGTTAAATAGTCAAGAGTCGCCAATCAGTCAAGAAACTACCCATTCCTTATAGCAAGAAATCCTATTAGTAGTGCCATCATAAATATTGGTACTATATTAACATTTCAAAAAATCGTGTATTGATATCAGCAGTGATTTTTAAACATTCAATCTATTTCACAAAACCCCTATCTAAAATATAAATATTTTTGCTACATGTTTTAATTTGCATTTACCTATTTTACATATCTCGGATTGCATTTAAAAATTGTCATCCAATTATTCTATTTTTGACGAAATGGTGTTTTATTAATTTATCATTTGATATTATTAGGGTTCTTTCCTGATATTAAAAAAGGAAAAATACGTGTCGACCATTTATATTTTTCAATTTATCAAACAATTTGGAAGCTGAATCTCTGATTCTGGTAGAGTACATTTAGCGAATAAAATTGTAACTAAACTCAATTTCGAATTTTTCATTATTTGCCATAAAAAATCCCATTGCATCCTGAACACAATGGTGTTTAATGCATTGCTCTAGCGCAAATATTCGCGGAGTTATTAATTTTTAAAATAATGCGAGACTTTTGGATCACCCTGTACATGTATATATCTATATATATAAAATTGAATGTCTGTCTGTCTGTCTGTCTGTGTGTGTGTGTGTCCTCTATGGATTCAAAAACCATACATCCAATCGCCGTGAAAATTTGGGATATTATTAGGTGTATCCCCGGAAAGGTTTACGAAAAATAATTTCTTGAATATCTTGAATATCCTTAGAGTTATTTGCAGATTTGTATATTTAACTCGCAAGCAGCGCCGCCATTGAGACGGAGATAGGCTTAGTTTGCTGCTTCTGATGACCTTGGGTCATCGTGTGAGTCACAGCATGATGCTACAAAAACACTCTCTCTGGGGATTTTACAGCGTCGACAACCTGTAAGATTGCCTCTCTCATATATTATACTTTAAACATCTGCTTAATTAAAGCATTTTTTATTTGAAAGAGACTGCTCTCTTAACCCCCTTTAGACAACATTAAATGATATCCCGTGTCGATGATTTTGTAATGTATAGAATTAGGAAAGACAAAATTCACGATGACACGGCTCACAGGGAACGGTAAAAAATGTTCACTTTATCGAGGAAATACAAAATTCGGGATGACACGGCACACAGGGACCGGGAAAAAATGATCACTTTATCGAGAGATTCACGACCATGATTTTATTCAACTTATCGAGTATTTATCAAGGGACCGGGAAAATATGTTCACTAGATAAAACGATGATTTTGTAATGTAGAAAATTATGAAAGAAAATTCAGGATGACACGGCACACAGGGACCGGGAAAAAATGTTCACTTTATCGAGAGATTCACATTTACGAGTTTCAAATTATCAAAATATATCTCTTTTTTTTATAAGTTTATAGAGAATGGTTTTAACAAATGTTCGTTAGACAAACCTTTACTCGAGTAAAACCTCGGGCGAAGCCGGGTACGTCCGCTAGTATATATATATACTGTATATATATATATTATGAATAATTTGCTTTTTGTTAGATAAAAGGTTGAGGGTGCAGTCGTGATAAAAAAAATATTTACTAAAAAGTATTTTTATTTTCAATTACTTGAAGAAAAATTACACATTAATTATTTTCACAATTATATAGAACTAGCGAATGTATACCCGGTTTCGCCCGGGTTTTGTCCGAGTGAAAGTTTGCCTAACGAATATTATTGATAATAATATTCCGGGAAACACAGATTATTATGATAATAATTATAATAATATTCGTTACATTATGTGTTTATTTAATTAAAAAGGCATATATTGGATCAAAAAATTATTTATTTTACCAATATTTCAGCTGGCTGAACGCCATATAAATAAAAATATCTAGAGATATACTACGTGATCTTAGCCAAAAGGCCGAGAAACGATATTTTATATTATAGAGATGTCCTGGCTTCGTGTATCTTCTGCTCGAGTGAATGTTTCGCTGGTAGAATATTGTTCCTGCCTACTGAAATTATTATCTGACTTCGCCCGTGGTCTGCTTTGGTGAATATTCCCCTAAAGAATTTTTTTATGTCAATCAAGCATGATACAGCAATATTCTCATCATCATTTCTGACTAAAAAAATATTGTTGCTCACTGCTTGGTTAATTATAATTTTTCTTGGTTAAAAGTGCGACAAAAAACTCTTCCAGGTTTATCTCTCTGTCCTGTTCAAATTACAGCGTGATTAGTTACATATTGAGGTCGTGCATAGCCGACAAACATATATATATATATGTAACGTTTGAAGATTACCTTTTTGAGATTGATTGAATTGATTGGTGATTGTGGTGGGCGCAGTCGTGTTTGCTGAGTTGGTAAGGTATTCATTCACACGGGGAAAAATAACAAGGACACAGAATTGAATTGGAATAGGCCAGCGATCGAGGGAGAAAGGGGTTGAAGCTATTTGCGGATTTGACTAATATCTATGGCTGTTCACATTATTGAGGATTGGGCTTATCTGATGGTTGAGAAGATGGGTGATGGCTCCAACTGGTCTCAATGGCGGCGAGCTCCTGACCAACTAAACTGAGTTCGCGATTTAACACTAAAACCTCTCAGGGCTTTGATTGGCTGATGGTCGACTCGTGTAAGTTTTCCATTGGTTCCTAGCTAATCCTCCTGGACTCTGATTGGCTCTTTGCTAATCCTTTGTACTTGTCTTGTTCTGACATGATCCCGGAAATGAAGGTTCTTAAACTCAGTTTTATGAGTTCCTGGATAATAAAACCTGCTAATGACCGTTCCTCTTTGATGGCCTTTCTCTCTAAACCTTTCACCCAGATTTCTAAGCCTTGTCTTTATTAAAAATCTTTAGATCATACATTGCATACATATTGTGGTGGGATTACATCCAGTTATGTACAAATTATGACAGATGCGCCCCCTACATGTGAAGAATTCAAGAAGGGGAAGCCTGAGAGAATTCTGTAAAGGAAAAAAATATTTTTGTGGGAAAATTAGTTGTGGTTATTGAGAGGCTATATACAAGCATTGGTGGTGATACAAGAGATAAAATAGAATGGTGTTGATGATATACAGGTTGAGTATAATTAATAGAAATCAAAAAAAATTTAATTGTAAGAAATCAAAATGAATGCTATGGTACATAGTGGGATAAAAAGAAAAGAAAATGCGCCTAAACGATATTCTACTCGAGATGGGGAACAAAATCGAGGGAATTCTATTAGGGCTTTTGAGAAATCAAAATAAAATAAGTTGGAAGAAATCAAAGTGAATGCTTGGTGCATGGTGAAAAAAATAAAAAGTGCCTAAACCATTCTACTCGAGATGGGGAACAAAATCGAGGGAGTTTTATTAGGGCTTTTGAGAAATCAAAATAAAATAAGTTGGGAGAAATCAAAGTGAATGCCTTGGTGCATGGTGAGAAAAAAAAAGAAAAAATGCCTAAACCATATTCTACTCGAGATTGGGAATAAAATCGAGGGAGCTCTATTAGGGCTTTTGAGAAATCAAAAATAATATAAGTTGGAAGAAATCAAAGTGAATGCTTGGTGCATGGTGAAAAAAGAAAAAGTGCCTAAACCATTCTACTCGAGATGGGGAACAAAATCGAGGGAGTTCTATTAGGGCTTTTGAGAAATCAAAAATAAAATAAGTTGTAAGAAATCAAAGTGAATGCTTTGTGCATGGTGAGAAAAAGAAAAAGAAAAAGTTTTTGTAAATCAAAATAAAAAAAATATGAAATATCTAATTTTAAAAGAAAACCAGTGAGTTTTCGTTGATAAAAATTTGTTTAGTTGTTGAATTATGAACAAAAATAAAAGAAGTGGTTATATAAATGGTAAATAATTGATTAAAATAAATGATAAGTATTTGAATTAGGGTAAAATGGTAAATTTGATTAAGAATTTTGATTTTAAACATAAGAAAATAATGTAAATGAATGAGATAAGAAAAATGTATAGCGAGGTTCGCAAACTCTCTTTGTAATCAAAGTTACATGCCAAAATCTATGTCACGCCGCGCAATCAACTCTTTATTTGCCTCTTAGATTTTTTGTCTTTCCCGTGCGACTCATGAGTAAAAACATGATCTTTCCCAATTGTGCTTTATATTATGTATACAGGAAACATGGGAATCTAATTAACCTTACGTGTGTATTTTGTCTTTGTGTTTGTGTTGTTTTTCGAGATCTCAAGGCCGAGTGTATTATGTTTTTGTGAGAAATGTAAGAATGAGTTTTATGTGTTGTTAAAAGTCTAAGGTCTGTTGTGTCTGGGTGTAGGTTGGATATGTGCCTAGTGTGGGTAAATGTAACGTTTTTTGGAAGTCTTTAGAAAAAGAAATATAAGAATAGAAATGTAAAAACTCATTGGGATGGTTGTTTTGTTAATAATATTGATATATAATGCTATTAATATAATTAAATTGTGTGTCTTGTAAAAGTCGATATGTAGGCTCGCTGTACTGGGATCCCAAAATTTGTGACCGTAAGATTGTCCACATCGGGGAGGACGCGTTGACCGCAATTTTATTTTCGGCGCGGGGGGAATATTAGACCGATGTCCGCCCTCCATTGGTGTAATTTTATGCTCTATAAAAATGGCGGACGTCTTTACGTCGCGAGAGCAGCAAATGGTCTCCATTTCACTTCCGGCTTCCTAATTGCTCTTACACGACGCCCTAGTTGTCCTCCTAATTGATTTTGATTGTATTACTCCCTTTAGAAACCGTTTTATGAGTTGGGTCGAGGCCCTTTGAATTTTTCTAAGTTTTCTCCGAGAATTTCTCAGAGGAGATCTAGGAATTCTACAATTGCTTGGCCTATATGGAAGCTTTTTTCCTCTAATTGGTACAATCGTCGGGGTCGTAGGGCATATATTAGCATGTGAACTATGAAAATAAATGGGGCGAGTCTATAGTGTAGAGTCAGCAGACAGATAACAGATATTAGGTGAAAAGTGGGATATTGGCACATCTTTTCCCATGTTTTTGCCATGAATTGGGTCTCTTGAATATCGGGTTGAACTTCTATTGATTGTGGCGGATTTGGAACAGGGTGTTTTTGGGGATGGGCTATGTCGCATTTCTTGGGACTAGGTGTGAGTTGCGCAAATCGTTTTTTGGACAAAATGGTATGCTCTAAATGACTGTCAGGTTCGCTGTTCGCCAGTTTGGTGGTCAATGGTTCTGTTGAAGAAATGTCGGGTGTAGGTGGTTTAAATGGAAACGTGTAATCGTCTCTCTGTCTTAGATGGTGTAAATTTGTTATGGTTTGTATTGTGTGTGTGGTATGTTTTTGTGTACAGATTTAGTTTTTTTCTGTGGGCTGTATCGGTGTCTCTTTGGAGAGGTTGGTTGGATTCATCGATACTTTTTGCGAATTGGCAGGTGGGACAGGTTTTTACCTGTTTTGCAATGTCTTGTGTCATGTTCTGCCAATAATATTGAGCAGAGATGAGTCTCGTCATCTTTGAGATGTTTGGATGGTCGTGTTGTGTGTGGATTGTTTTAAGTAGTTTGGTTGTGAGTGATTTTGGAACTATAATTTTAGTTACACCTTTTCGGGAAACGGTATGCAGTCCATTGTGATCAATGGTCAAGCTAGATTTTCCCGATGGGAAAGCTGATGGCTCTTAATGAGGGAGGCGTCTAAAAAGCCACAGAACGGGTTACGAAGTATGACGTCCGTTTCATATTGTCGTACTCCATTTATGCTACGGACCTCATATTCGTATCTCGATAGCCTTAATCTCCATCGAAACAATCTGCCTGACGGGTTTTTGATCTTTTTCAGCCACTGCAATGCGTGATGGTCAGAAAATATTGTAAATTTTCTGCCCATTAAACAGACGCGGAAATTATCCATACTCTCAACAATTGCTAGGCATTGTAGTTCAGATATGGAATAATTTCGTTCGTGTGCACGCAGAGCGCGGCTGAAATTTTGGACTGCGTAAATCTTCCCATAAGGGTAGACCTGTTTGAGGACGCCTGCGATGCCGAGTGTTGAGGCGTTACAGTACACCTGGCATGGCAGACCTTCCTGGTAAAGGTGTAACGTGGGGTGTGTTGTAAGGCTTTCTTTTAGGCTAGTGAACGCTTTCTGGCATTTCGTCATCCCAGACCCACATGACATCCCTTTTTAGAAGGTTGACAAGTGGCGTCCGCAAGCGGGCGTGGTCCGGAATGAACTTTTTGTAAGCGTTCACAGCGCTTAAGAAAGATCGCAATGTTTTGCGATTGTGTGGTTGTTGGGTGGCGTGGATTGTCTCTATGTTTCGTGTAGACGGTGTGGTTGTTTTGTTAGTGGTTGTGCATGTGTTTGCTTGGTGTTGTCGTCTTTTGGTGCGAGTGTCGCGCTTGTTGCGCTGTTTGTGCGTGTGATTGTTGTGTGACGACGTGTGGTCACGTGTGTGCTCTGTGTGTGAGCTGTCCTGTTGGATGGATACTGTCAGTGTATTGTTGTTGTGAGTGTCGCGGTTGTTGCGGTGTACACGTGTGTGATTGTTGCGTGCCGACGTGTGGTCACGTGTGGGTTTAGTGTGAACGTTGTCCTGTTGGGAGGACATATTTTGTGCATTGTCGTTGTGAATTGAAGCCGTTGTGGCCTTGTGAATTGCGGGCATATAGTAAAGGCAATTGGCCTTAGTGAAAAAGTTGTGTTGTGCGGGCGCATGACTAGATTGGCAGGTGGGTGATTGGGTTTTGACCAATGGATGCGCGCATTGGGTGCCATGTGCGGAAGGTTGCTGTGCATGGTGAGTCTTTTGTGACATCGCTTGGCACTCCCAATACGTGCATTCATTGGGTACATGGTGGAAATTATAGGTAGAGGTAGACAATGGAGCGCCAAGTTGGAATATAGTGCGGTTGTTAAAGTCTATTGTTATTTTAAAATTACGGAGGGTATTTATGCTGAGAATTTCAAATGGCAGAGGTGCTTCCACCACATGGAAATTTTCTTTTAGTTTACCTATTGTCAGGGGGAGGGTCAGTTTACCTATTGTTTTACAAGACCATTTATAGCCTGTAGGTCTATAGACTGTTCTTTTAATTTTAAATTAGAGAGGTTAGGTTTTAACATTTTATAAATATTATGGGGCACTATATTCAAACTTGCGCCTGTATCTATTAAAAATGGGAGCGACAGTTCATGGGTTATATGCAGTTTCAGCGTCAATTGATTGACGAAAAGGGTTTGTGGTTGCCTTCCTTCCTGCTGATGGGCGAAAGGCTTGTGCGGCTTGTTGTGGAGGCGTGGGACGCCCGGTGTGCTGTCGAGTTTGGGCTATTTGCACTGCCCGTGCGTTCGCGTGTGGATTTGGGGCTGATTGCACTGCCCGTGCGTTCGCGTGTGGATTTGGGGCTGATTGCACCGCCCGTGCGTTCGAGTGTCGAGCTTGTTGGGATGGTTCAGTCCACATACTTGTTTTTTTCTGGACACTGGTGTATGGATCCGGCATGGTGGGTGATGGCTCCTCGGAGGGGGGCGTCAGGTCGCTCGGCCACATGTCGGCGGCATCCCCGTCCGTCTTCCGGCCGGTCGGTCGGAGGAGTTGATGGGCGGCTTGTGTCCCGCCGGCGGAGCCCCGATACGTCCCCTCGGTGCGTCGGACCAACTTTTCTTCCTGGAGGGCGGCGGTCAACTCCAGTAAAACCGCCGCTAGGGTGTGTCGCGCAATTTCCTTTCTCTCCCCTGGCTCGCTGCCGTTAATTTTCGCTACTTGGTCTCGTTTGTTTTCCATTTTATCCTGTCGACTCACTGTAACGTTTGAAGATTACCTTTTTGAGATTGATTGAATTGATTGGTGATTGTGGTGGGCGCAGTCGTGTTTGCTGAGTTGGTAAGGTATTCACACGGGGAAAAATAACAAGGACACAGAATTGAATTGGAATAGGCCAGCGATCAAGGGAGAAAGGGGTTGAAGCTATTTGCGGATTTGACTAATATCTATGGCTGTTCACATTATTGAGGATTGGACTTATCTAATGGTTGAGAAGATGGGTATTGGCTCCAACTGGTCTCAATGGCGGCGAGCTCCTGACCAACTAAACTAAGTTCGCGATTTAACACGAAAACCTCTCAGGGCTTTGATTGGCTGATGGTCGACTCGTGTAAGTTTTCCATTGGTTCCTAGCTAATCCTCGTGGACTCTGATTGGCTCTTTGCTAATCCTTTGTACTTGTCTTGTTCTGACATGATCCCGGAAATGAAGGTTCTTAAACTCAGTTTTATGAGTTCCTGGATAATAAAACCTGCTAATGACCGTTCCTCTTTGATGGCCTTTCTCTCTAAACCTTTCACCCAGATTTCTAAGCCTTGTCTTTATTAAAAATCTTTAGATCATACATTGCATACATATTGTGGTGGGATTACATCCAGTTATGTACAAATTATGACATATATATATATCTATATATATAAAAATGAATGTTTGTATGTTTGTTGGTCTGTTGGTCTGTATGCCCAGTATACAAATTCGCAGTAGTTCACTAATTCAAACCAAAATTTCCATACATAGGTAAAAAATAACGGGGATGACGATAGGCTATTTTAAAATATATATAAATCATTTATTAAAACTATATATTCAAATTATTCAACTTAGCTCACGAGCAGCGCCCTCTAGAACACTCAGACGTCGACGGCGGCGCGCGACGATTGGCTGCCGGCGCAGCACGTGACTTCCCTGCCCCCTGCCCCCCCCCCCCCCCCCCGCCAGGTAAATGAGATCTCCCGGCTGCCGGTCGGTTGAGCTCACGAGCAGCGCCCTCTAGAACGCGTGGCGATTTTGACGGCGGGCACGCTTCCGGTTGGACAGTTGCGCGGGGGCAGAGTGACCTCGCGGGTGCCCTCCGGGAACTACGTCCATCTTCCATATGTAATATACATTCAATCGTGTAAACCCGGGCGTTGCCCGGGTCATTCGTCTACAAATTCGCAGTAGTTCACTAATTCAAACCAAAATTTCGATACATAGGTAAAAGAATACTGGGAAGACGATAGGCTATTTTAAAAATATTGCTGTTTCATGTTTGATTATCAGGATTATATCGGGAAAAATTCCAAAAAACAGAGACCTCGGGTGAAACAGGGTACATTTAATAGGGTAAAACCCGGGCGTTGCCCGGGTCATTCGTCTAGTATATATATATATATGTTCCCGGCTTCGCCCGGTTTATACCCGAGTAAAAGTTTGCCTAACGAACATTTGTTAAAACGATTCTAGCAAACAATTAATCCCTACTGAATCTATACTTGTCTATACTCTTGATAATTTGAAATGTTTCCCCGCCCCTTGAAAATTACCCGATAAGTTGAATAAAATCAATATTAATTGGTCCACTCGGTTATTTGTAATTGAAGGATTAGTATTTTGCCACAAACGAACATTTGTAATTAACTGTATTTAGCGAATGTACCCGGCTTCGCCCGGTTTTTACCTGAGTAAAAGTTTGCCTAACGAACATTTGTTAGAACGATTATATAAAACATCCAATCCACCTATATATAGATTTATAAACGTATATAAATATTGTTAAATGCGTTTAAATATATTTTTGAAACACATATTTTTTTTGAAGACATTTATGAAATTTTAAATAAGATATTTTCTTTAAATATATATTTATATTGAAATGCCAAGTTTGTTTACAACGTAATTTGAATATTGTATTACTAAACCTTAAAATTAAATATTAAATTTATTATACTTGCAAAACATTTTAGCATTTTTACAATTTAAAAATGTAATTTCACCAGATACCGCGAGAGGCGCTCCTTTCGCGTGAAAGTAGAAAATTTGCAAATAAAATAGCAACAAATATTTATTTCAAATGAATTTTAAACCAGAAATCTTCCCAGTAGTATAGTAAATAACTTCCTAAAGTTTCACGGCTATTGGATAATCTTACCTTTTAAAAACATTCATCGTGTAAACAAACTAACAAACTACGTGTAAAATTATTAACCGATCAAATTCATTATTCGTCGCGACCAGTGCGGCGCCAAGCGGTAAAACGCTGAAACTAACGCTTTTTGTTTTGCATTTTAAAAAAAGCAAATTAATATTTTAAAGTTTTTGAATAGCCTATATGTTAAACGATATCTTCAGCTACCTACACGCGAAATTTCATAATGATTGATTCTGTAGATTTAACGCAACGCGATAACAAATATCGATTTTGGATTTCATTTTTATAGATATAAAGGAAGGATTCATGAAATTAATTCTATATTAGTGACTTAAAAAAGATAGATATGTTAAACACGCATATTTACAACAAAATTGAAAGTTATTCTAAAAACGAAGATAAAAAAGTGGTATTATCAATGATTAAAAATATATATATTTTTAAACATAGAATATATATATATAATATATATAGGAAATGAAAGCATTTCCCTTATACAAAAAACAATCTTCTACTATCCTTAAAAATTTTTGGGAGGGCTTGGCTCATCAGTAGTGAACCCTCCCAGGGGTTTCGTTAATTTAATCTACCAGACCGCTTCTTAGAGCTCTAATACTGTATTGGACGATTCTGATTATATATGCCACACATAAGGGTGGAATCTCAGAAATGGTATTCAAGAACACTATGGACATAAGCTTTTAGAACAGTAGATTTGCAAATATTTATAGGTAATTATACTGTTCTAAAAGCTCGTGTCCATAGTTTTCTTGAATACCATTTCTGAGATTCCACTCTTATGTGTATCATATATAATCAGAATCGTCCAATACAGTATTAGAGCTCTAAGAAGCGGTCTGGTAGATTAAATTGGCGAAACCACTGGGAGGGTTCACTACTGATAAGCTAAGCTCTCCCCATATTTTTCATCGCAGTAAGGATAGTAAAAGTTTGTACTGTCTATAAGGGAAACATTCGTGCTTAAATGCTTTCATTTCCTATATATAGATTAAATAATTTATTAACTAATCAATAGAAAGAGAACCACTATATCTATTTATTACTTTTCGCTTGCCATCTTCTTACAGCGTAGTGTGTGTCTAAGATTATTAATTCAATAATGAAAGATATTAATTAGATATATACATGCATAAAAATAAGGACACGAATCAGCTGTCTATATTTCAAGCTTCCTGGTATCGTGTTGCTCGGCGGCATTTCGTGCTTTCTCAGCAGTAACACTCTTCCTGCTCCCCAACTCCACAAAGAGAATAGAGAGAATTTCCAAGAGTTCTGCGGTTATATTTGAAGGAGTCGGCGCTCTAAGTGCTGGTTTTATAGCTGGGGCCTTCAGAACGGGGGCAATCGTTAAACACATTGTACACCTTTCTCTCTAGCTCCGCATCTTTTATCGCGGATGCTTTTTTTCTTGTTATAACAACTGGAAGACATTTTTAAAATTGGGGAAATAGATTTGAGATAATGTAACATCGAAATAAATGAAATATTATTTCATGAATCCTCCACTTAGGACCTCATTTATTTGTATCTATCTCGAGTTTCCGATAATAAACAAAGTTTTGATATTAAGTTAATGCAGACGCATTGTTTTAGCGCCTTCTTTTTGAAAGAGAGTTGCGTACACTTATAAATAAATATATATATTTATATATAGTCACATACTTCAAAAAAATAATTTATTCAGAGAAATATCTTGAACGCTTCATGAAATATCATTTGTGTTTTTCTTATTTTATTTGTAGCAATCACATGTATGCGTGATATACGAGATTCAAACATAAACTTTAAAAACGAAGTTTGTTTCCCGAAAAAGTTATGGGAGTTTCCATTCATAGAATCTTTTGATCCAAACCCCATGCTATTTGTAAATATTATCGTATTGATATTTTCGTTTAAATAATATATATACGACTTTGTGATTTTTATGCATAAATTAATTATACGTATATATGATCCCCCCCCCCCTCCCGCGCGCATACATTATAATACATGAGGTATAATTTACACAAATCTCTCTCTCTACCATTTCTCTTATAAATCTATTTTCACAAATATATATGACAATTATAAATGCGCTTCTTCTCTCTCTAATAAAAAATTCGTTTCTGAACGAACATACATACATACATATACAAAGGTATATGTAATGATTATGTGTGTTTATATATTCTACAGCACACGTAGAAGTCCCTCTTAACTAAAACTATTTTTTTCTAGCTTGATGAGCCATTAACCAACTTCTTGCTCCCAAAAGAGAGATCCAATCATCTCGCGCAACGATGAGGCAAAGAAAAATCCTTAAATCACGAGCCCCGGGTGAGGCCTTGAGGAGGGAGATTGGAGCGACGACGTTTAATTGTTTTAAAGGATCCTGGAGAGTCCATTAGCGGGCGATGAGCGCCTGATAAGCTCCAGCTTCCCACGACACGTGCGATATGGTTCATTAATGGTGCGATAATTTTAAATTTTGGAAATAATGTTGTTGCATGTAATATGTGTTATAAATATCGTATATTAGGGAAGAGGCAATCACATAGGTTTGGCCGTGGGGGGAAATCAGTACATATTCGAATATTCAATGCTGGAACACCGTGCGACGGCAAACACTGTAGCCCGCGCCTTATCAAAGTCATCACGCTATGGGGAAACTTGGGCGGTGTGCCGAGTTGGCGCTCCCGGCCAGCAGTCCCTCTTCTCTGATTCGGAGAACAATTGAAGCACTAAATTTAATAAAATATTATTCCCCCAGAATCAGATATTTCATAATCGTTTATATATAGATTTTAGAGTAAAAAGGAAATCTAATTCATAAACGAAAAAGTGAAAGGGAACCTGTATATCTCAACCATATATTCTAGGTTCCGTACAAAGTGACTTAAGAGAAGCCGGAACCTGGCCGTAAGTCGAGATGTTTCTGACTGTCTGAAATACTCCTCAGCCAAACTCGCAATGTGCGGCGGCAAGTAAGCACTTCACATTGCTGGCCAGGATGGAAAGTCGATTATCACTAGGCGACAAGTTAATTGCTATAATTTGTTAGAATATTAGTTATTTTTTTGTAATTTTTAAACTGTAGTAGGGCTCTCTACACAGTTTAATGCACAATTGGTCATTCATTCAAACCTCTGTTTGATTTTCCAAAGTTGCAGCCGGATTTTGTGCTGCAGTATATACTTTCTCTTTCTCAAATAAAACAACATTACACAAGCGCCTTTCTGAAAGCTCCTGAGACAGTTGAAAGGAACTTCTCTTAGTCCAACAAACTCGATAAACTTGGAAGAATATTATTAAAACCCTGTCCAAAGAACTCATCTAGTATGAACCCAACTCAAATTCTCTCCTATGCAGTTCCAAGCAAATCTGTTCGGCAACCGAAAATTTATTTCGCTGAAAGTTGCAGCAGGCTTTTTCCAGAAAACTTGTACGCACCTAATTACAATTTCCGCACCACAAAGGAACCTGTTCGTTTTGTTTGAAATCTCTCTCTTTTAAATTATCTTGTAGAGAAGGAGTGTTTCATCAAGAGAAAACTTTCCTCATATTGTTGGACTCTATGTTGAGGCGACTCTTTGCCACTTTCATAAAGGACAACTGGTCACCCATTCGCGTTTTCTTTCCTCTAATAATCACGCTGTAACTTCCTTATTAGTTATTATTACCTTTGAAGCTCACCTTATGAAATCTTTCGCTTCCTAATTTTCTGCATTTACTGGATGGTCAGTCTCCCGCCGCCGCGATTGTCTGAATGATAGTAGGAGGTCTAGAGGCACCTTTATCTTGTAAAAGGTGCGGAAGGATTTTATTTATGTGTAAAAGAGGCAAGATTCAATTAATACATCAAATGCATTTTTAAATACATAAAAAACAGGGCATATTTTGAATCTTTCTGAGCAGACCGCTCCGATTCCGATCAGTGAGCAAGCCACAACACTGATGTTAACAAATGATAACAAAAGCCAGCCTGTTATTAGATGGCAAATATGATTCTTTTGCACATATACGTCTATAGTTCTCTCTCAATTATGGCTAAATACTTTTTATAAATTCATTAAGTTCCCTTATATCTAATTTGTGTTTCTTTTCCTTGCTCGAATATATTCTCGTTCCAAGAATGATATTTCGATCGAAACTTTAATTTGGCCTCAATTATTCCTAATTTTCTCAAGATATGCGGATTTTTTAAATTATTAATTTATAATAATAAAGTCTAAAATACTAAATTCTACAGAAAATAGATTTAAAATATATGGAATGAGAGAGGGAGGTATTAAAAATAACACACAAATAATTTTATGTCTATATACGATACTAGACGAATGACCCGGCTTCGCCCGAGAATCCCCCCGAGTGCAATTTCCTTCATACTGAAAGTACATCAATAATAAATAGTAGAAGTGCCACAGAATAGAAATACAGAAGTAACACATAAACCACAGGAAAAAGTGTGTGTGATGGCAAAAATTGTATTATATTAGTGTTTAGGTATTTGATTTAATTATTTTTGCAATCCATTTAGTTGTTTCAAAATCAATATAGTTTAAATACACTGGTGTCCAAAAAATAAGAAACTTTTGTTTTTTAATGATATGTTTTAAAATATACAACGCTAAAAGCTAAAAAGTAATTTAATTAGGTATTTTAAGTCGTATAATTTATTTAACGCAACCTTTCGATTCGGTAAAATTGAAAATATGCAAATTTTTGCTTGTCTTTATAAGTGTGCTATTTAGCGTGTCGTTTACCCCATCTAAGAATTGTCCAATTATAATTTTATTTAATCCTTAGTTAATTATGAGTTTACGAAAAATTTTAGCAGATGATTTAAAATGGAGAGCTGTTGGAAGAATGGAGGCAGGACAATCACAAGTTGAAGTAGCAAAATGGCTAAATGTGAATAAATCTTATGGTCAGCAAAATATGGAAAATCTTCATTGAGACAGGAACCATCAAAAGAAAAGAAGGTTCTGGTAGAAAAAGAAAAACAGCTACCTCTGAAGACCGTTATCTGGTCGTAACTGCCAAGCGCCATAGGGAGATGACAGCTATTCAACTCTTTAATGAACTCTCAAGTGCTACTGGAACGAGAATTTCAAGACACTGTTTACCGAAGGCTTCACGAAGGTGGTCTTTATGCAAGACGACCAATGGTATGTATCCCTTTAACCTCTGCTCACAGGAGAGCCCGCTTGAATTGGTGCTAGGAACATCACGCCTGGACTCATGATCAGTGGGCCAATGTTCTCTTCAGTGACGAGTCAAGATTTAGTTTAAACACAAATTCTCGACGAGGTTTCATCTGGAGGGAGCTTGGAACCCGCTATCATCCCAGTAACATCAGGGAAATAGACAGTTTTAGATGGAGCAGTCTCTTAGGCTGGGCTGGCATCAGTTCTAGCAGACGCACACCCCTCCAAAGTTACAGGGACGAGATCCTTGAGCCCTATTTAAGACCTTATAGAGATCAAATTAGTCACAATTTAATTTTAATGGACGATATGCTCGTCCGCATAGGGCTAGGCTAGTCAATGAATATCTCCAGAGTGAGAATATTCGAAGGATGGATTGGCCAGCCAGATCTTCGGACCTGAATCCATTAGAGCATGTGTGGGATGCTCTAGGGAGGCGTATTGGAGCTCGTCACCCCTCTCCCAGAACCCTCGTTGAGCTAAGAACTGCTCTATTGGAGGAGTGGGGTTTACTACCCCTGGACCTCCTCCAAAGCCTGGTAAACAGTATGAGGTCTCGCTGTGAGACCTTAATAGCTGTTAGAGGTGATCATACTCCCTATTGATATCTTATTTCTTTAAGATCTGGAACCTTAGCTTTGGGTATGTTGGTAATAATTTGCATATTTCATAATTTCAAATATTTTTATTTTATTTTCATATAGCTATTCAAATCTCCATAGTTTAAACTATTTGTATACTCTATTTTATATTTGTTAATAAATTAGATTTTGAGAAATTTCAATATTAGTTAAGTTTCTTATTTTTTGGACACTAGTATAGATGACAGCTTTTCAGCATTAACCCTTGAAATTGCCCGAATTGTGTGAGTGACTGCGATGGATCTTGACTGCGATGCCCATCTTCTCAGTAAGAATAAGAAAAAATAGGTTTATAAAAAATATTAATCCAAAATATTGGCATTTAAATATTTTCTGTAAAAAAAATGTAAAATAAAAAAAAACACATGGAAATTGGGCAAACATATGTGTTTTCTAATGACTGCGACTGCATTTTAAACGATTTTAAAAAAATAAGTGATAAAAAAACAAAGGCCAGAACAAAAATTAATAAAAAATACGAAAGCCATTATTTACATACAGTAACGCTAATTTTGTATAGTTTTTTAAAAATTACATTGTGTGCACTTACCGTAACTTAATTAGTAATATAAATTTCTCTCTCAATACTCAATACTTTTGTAAAAAAAAGTAACACTCGTATAAAAAGATATTTTAAAAAAAGTACTCAAGTACTCTTAATTAGCCTGGCCTTGTTACTTCGCCTCGTATTTACTCGCGTAAAAAAAAAGTTCTCAAACGAAAAAAATAAATAGCCAAAAATACTAATCAAAATGTAGCCGAAAAACTTATCAGGTTTATAAAAGTAGGCGCAAAAGCGGCATGCAAAATCAGTACCAATTGGTTCAGTAGTTTTTGAGTTTATCGCGAAACAAACAACAGACATTGACTTTTATATAAGAAGATATTGTGCTCAATAAAAAGAACAAATAACAAATTCCTACTATCTCCTCTCTGCATGCTAAATCTTGTAACCTGTCAGAAATTCAGTATAACAATCTCGCCATTGAGTATGAACGTTAGGGGGAAGAGAACTAAGTTCAATTTGGACACTTTTACTACAGCTGCAAATATCGTCAAAAGCTGGAAAAGAGCACAAATGAAGAAATATTCAATCAAATTTGCAAAAGGCCAGTAGTCCACTGACGCGGTGCGGTACTGCAGTAGCGCGAAGGATTCCACCTCAATTAGAATAATTGAGCGCGGGACCGTTGCTAACGGCGGCACCAGATGTGGCCCACCTGGTCCAACGGCTCACTCGGTCGCTCACTTCCCGGTTCGTGGGAAAATACCAATTTTATAAACTTGGCGTTCTGGTGAAAATATTAAAACCTATACGTGTGTTTCTTTCTTGCGTTATATCTCTCTCATATATTAAAAACCCAATCTATTTAACTAACCTTATTATTCAATCAAGAAAGTCGTATAGCAACCTCCCCCCACCCCCCAATTTAGTTTTATTTGCAAATAAAAACCACAAATATGGTATGATAATCACCCATACTTGTTGGTAAATACCATATGCTTGAAATTGAAATGTAAATGTTATATTTTTTCCGAGATGTATGCAAACGCCTTGAGGGCCAAATAGAGGGACCAAGAGTGTAGAGGCCAAGAGTCATAATGTATTCAGATTTATTCCATCACTGCAATGTACTCTATATGTCTGTGTGTGTGTCACTGTATTGAATGAGATTTGAAGAGTTTCTATATATCTCTCTCTCTCTCTCGAACACGAAGCTAGCGTAAACAAGAATAATAAAAAATGACTTATTATCTGTTATAACTTGTTCTACTACTTATGGATTTCTAGCCTTTGTTTCTGATGAACAAGTTGCTTAGAATTGTGAAAGGGACGCCCTGGATTACGATTCAAAGAACTTGGCTTCATGCATTCATCTACATCCCAATTGAACAGGATACCCAAGTAAGTTTTTTATAAATTAGTTGTGCAGATTTCCACAATATAGCAGCGTAGGTTCTTGTCCTGCAATGCATCTTTTCACAGTATGATAATGCAAGTCTTCCCAGTACAGCAGATTGAGATTCCACAGCAAGGTAGTGTAAACTCTCACAATATGGCATTGTAAATTTCACAGTATGGTAGTTTACGTTTTCACATTATGTTTGTGCTAGCTTTCACAGAATGGAAGTTCTTTTTTTTACATATTTACATTGAGGTTTTTATGTTATGGCAGTGCAAGTTTTCACATTACGTCCATTCAAGCTTTTATGGTATGGCGGTGGAAGATTTCACACAGTGCTGTGAAAATTTCCTCGGGGTAGCAGTGCGAGTTCTCACAAGGCTAGTTTCTACAGTGTAGTAATGCAAGTTCCCACACGGTAGCTGTCCCCGTCCTAAACAAGGAATCCATACAAGTTTTCCCATTGTGGTTGCGCAAATATTACCATTTTGTTGTTGTAATTTGAACACAATATATATGGAAGTTGTGCCCAATCATTTTTATACAAGTTTCCAAATAAGCTGTACAATATTTTATATAGAGACAGTTTTCTAGGTTCTACCGCGCGGGGTTATTATAAATTTTCTACATATCAGAAGTGCAATAGAAGTTTAATTTACACACGATGGTTTTACAAATATTTAAACAAAAACAGTTTATGTTTATATACGGGTTTTTTGCTAGGTTTTTCACAATATCAGTGTAGGTTCAAGGTAATACCTTTCTTCGTTTATTTATAATCAAGATAAATGCGAAGGCCAGATTTCGAGCGCAGCTACTTCCACTAAAAGGCCTCAAAACAACAGATATAAAGCCATATATACCTAAATGCAATTGCTAAATATTTTTATGCATATCGAATGTTTTCTTAAATTGTAGAAACAGCTGTATGTCATTACTAGACGAATTCTTCTGCTTCTCCCATGTTTTCGAGTGCATTCTATCCATGTTTTAGGAGACAGATACCTAACTAATATACAAAAGTGAAATGAATGTACTGGTATTAGGTCGCTAAACTAAGAAAAATGCATCTCTTGATCGTGCAACTCCAATTTGCTGATGGCTTTGAAACGGGTATTTAAGGCCGGAAAGGCGTGAAAACGCTAAACGTGCAACTTTTTCTTAATATTTATCCATTTGAACCCAGTGCAAGTTCACCTTTGTACTATATTTCACATATTTTAACGTTCTTACGCCCTTCCGGTCTCAAATACTCGTTTCATTATTTTTCAGGATAGCCCAAAGACCAATTTTGGTCGTTGAGTTACAGCTTGTACCGCGCTGATGAGGGCCGACAACCTGAAAGCGAACGTGGTTAGCTTTTCTTTATTAACAAAGAAAGGGTAGTAGGCTCTCTAATTTTGGAATATAAAAAAATCAATTATTATTTGATATTTATTTTTACAGATGGCGCAACTTTTAGTTGTACGATCAGATTATTTTTTTCTTGATTTTGTTTAGTTTATATTGTTGTGTCGTTGTTGTATCAGGATGATCAAATCAGCACACGGGTTCGTAAAGATCTCTATTCTTGAACTTTCAACCCAATTTATGTTCACACACACACAATGTAAACAGCGAGCACCCGTTGTCCTCGACGGCCATTACATATCACAGAGAGTGTCAAAAGTAGAGTCTATTCTAGGAAGGGGATGAGAATCTTTTTTTTCCGTGACGTCATTCAGCAGCTTACGGTAGTCAACACAGAAACCAGTTATCCATCTTTCTTCTTGACAAGCTCTACTGGTGAGGTCAGGGACTGGGCGATGGCTCGATGACTTATTGATCCAACATCTCTCTCACAAGAGTGTCCATCTCCTGTCTAGAGCAAAAGGAATCCGTCTTGACGCCTGTTTAATGGATGCAGATTCTATGGTCTTAATCCTATGCTGAGTCATTTTTATCCTTCCATAATCTTCAAGCCACTTTGATTAAACATCAGCATAAGAAGCGAGTAAACTACTCAAACGACGTTTTTTTTTATCACTGCCAAGACATGATAACTCGACCTCCATGCTTATTTGTTTCTAAAATGGCAATGCGAGAAGGCAATTTCGAGGTCTATAAATCGCCTCTGACAATACACTCACTCCGTGGTGGGATTTCTACTTCTTCCCCGACCACAACTCGGCAAGTTTGCGGGCATTCCGTTGGTCTACCCATTAAAAGAGGAATTTCCTCTGCCGTAAAATAGAGAAAACATTGTCATTAATCAATACCGAATCCAAAATTTATCATTATATTAAGGCCAATATTGACATCATCCACAATATCTCAGCTAAATACCCAAGATGATGGTAGATGCTCTCGCCAATTTGTAAGCTCTAGGAGCACTCGATGATGTACCGGTGCCGGTTCCCCCGCTTGCTGTAGTGATGAAAAGGCGTTGTTGGTAATTTATATTACAGGGTTTTTATGTTAGTTGATTGAAGAAATCAGTTCGAAGGATGGTGGTGTTTGTCCCGGTGTCAATGACCATGCAACAACAGGTTACTTGAACACTCCCATACGAGAAAAGGACATTTTAATTTCCCGAAGAGCTGAAACTAAAATGGCTTTGATTATTGCCTTTATTTGTTGTTGAACCGAAATCTGCCCCGCGAGGCCGACTAATTGTTATTTCCCTGGTTGCCAGGGATACTATTTTGAGTTTTTGGAATAGTTTGGGGACAATTTCGCTGCAGATGTACTTCTTGAATACATTTTCAGCATCTGGTGTATTTTGAACGAAATGTGGCTTTCACTAACCTTTGTTTGACAAGAAAACAGAGGAGGGACTTTTGAAGCTTGGTGAAACGCTTCATACTTCAAAGCCATAACTAGAGTTTCTGGGATAGTACTGCAGTGTGATACACGGACATATTGCTACATTTCGGGGTTTCAAAGGGCTTCGACGAACTTTTGCTGCGATAGAAAATTTTGAATCTCTCTCGGACAAACGGAAAGGCAAGCCTTGACAGCCTCTGAAGAACATTCGAAAATTTTGCAATGGTTCACCTTTAGCTTGGATCTTATCTCTGAAACGGACTGCGTGAAGCTGCTGATAATTTTAGTTTCCGTATCTTATACTTAGAGAGTTGATCAGAGCTCCATAGACGTGCTGTTGTCCCAAGGGTGTGGTCTCCAGAATCTCTGCTGCTGGACCACGAAAAACCGCTACCAAAGCATCCGTCATCTCGATGTCGGCCCATCCACTGACTCGGACGACGACTTCGAATGAATTAGAAATGCTTATAGCCCATCATTGACGCGATATATCCCACAGCCTCCAGCGCCAGGCTGAGTCCCCTTTACTTAGGAGAGACATCGCTGCAGTAGAACCAATCTTCCATGAGAGTCCCTAAGAAAACACAGCTATAAAAACACGTCGATGCGGAATGAAGGTCGTTTCTAAAATGAATTGATCGTGGAAGATTTAACTTTATATAGCGTAGAAAGATAAACCTATTACTGCGGCGTTGGAATATATAATAATTCTATCTAGGGTCCAATAAAACCTACAGATTTTAACTAAATTAATTAACGTAAAGATAGAGGCTGCCTGGCCGGCAGAAAAAAACAATTTTTAACGCCTTGCCAAATGTTTATTTTTATTTACTTCTCCTGACGAAGACAAAAGAATTTTGTCGAAACGTTGAGAAAATAAAAATCTCCAACTGGCCGAAGTGTCTATTTTATATATATATAAATTGATTAAATTCTAATCAAAACTAAAAATCAATTATCTTCTCGAATTAACAGATTGATAATCAGTACTGATTACAATAGCCATCTTTTTAACCCCTCTTGTTTTATTTGAGAAGTGACGTGTATATCGTATTCCCGGCCTGCATAAATATTGAGCGGTTTCTCCCAATCTACTTCGCGCAGCGTGGCGACTGCCTGTGGCCTTGAGCCCTCAAATAAAACGCAGGGATCGCATCAAGAACGACCGCTATCAAGAAGAGAGGAGTGCGATAAAGTGCGATGAGCACCTCCCTCATTAGGAAATAGTTTCAATTATCGGGCGACCTCACACCTCTTGACCGCCATAAAGGTGCCGTAAACTGCGTGGCTCCTATTAACTGTGCCGACTTGCCTCGCAGGGGAATTCCTTCCTTAGTTACCCCTCCTCGGGTGCACCCAAAAACAATGCTTTAAATCTTTAGACAAACTCCATTTAACTTTGAAAATGAATATATTTGTTGAATATAAAAATATAATAATAATAAAAAGTTGTAAAATGTTAACCTTTTTTCTACATCTTTTTTTTTTTTGCTACAAACCTCTAAGTCGGGATTTATTAACTAAAATCGGAGTTGGGTATTATGAAGAGGCGATTGACTGATTTCGCGTCAATGGACCCAAATCACAAATACGTTTTCCTTTCTTCATTTTGAAATATTTCTTTATAAATTTCGTCGGCCCACCTTTCATTAATTCATTTTATTTAAAAGAAACATTCGCGGTATAATTTTAATTTTCGTTTTATAATTCATTTTATTATCACAAAAATTATGAAGCGCTTTAAGATAGAGTAAATCAATTTACTAATTTATTCGAAGTCACTACGTTTTCATGAATAGGGGACGAAATTTTCTGTTTTTAAACACGGTTCGCATAACTGGCAACTTTTCCACATAGAAAGATCGGGACATCATTTGAAGAAAGTCCTCAGTAAAAGGGCTCAACGAATTCCTCTCAGTTGAAACTAATTTATGCTTTTATATTAAATAATAGAATAGTTTATATTATATATTGTTCTTAAAAATAGATACTTCGGCAAGTTAAAGTTTTATTTTCTCAACGTTTCAGCAAAAATATTTTGTCTTCGTCAGGAGAAATGAAAATAAATCATTTGGCAAGGCTTTAAAAAATATTCTGAGGTTGCAAGAAGTTCTCACGGGATTTTTCAAATTAGGTACAACATATAAAGCTCGAGTAAAAAACAAATATTAAACCCATCAAAGACTATGATTTTTGAAATATATAATAATAAAATTAAAATTGATAATAATAAAAAATTGAGAAGTTGATAACGAAATATCTAGAATTTTGAAAAAAATGTAAATATAATATTTAGTATAGTACTGGGACAAAAAGGTAATTTTTTTAAACGAGAAATAACATAATGAAGAATAAAACCCACACATCAAAACCAGATAATATAATTTATGGAATTAAATGCACAGAATGTGACCAAATTTAGGTAGGAGAAACCGGACGAAATTCAGAGACCAAAATTAAGGAACACCAACAGGGTTTATTGGGGAGAAGGGCGTTAAGCAAGATTAGGGAACATGCATTATATACGGGACATGGCCAGATTGGAATGATATTGAGATATACACTGCTGGCCACCCAAATTGCAACACCAAGAAAGAGGAGAGATAACAAGTTGACCAAGTATCAAATGATTAAATTTTTAGACTTCTGCGAAGTGTGGTTCCTGCCAGAATCAGTAGCCAGAGTAGCCGCCATTGTTGGAGATCACCGCTGCCACACGCCTCGGCATTGATTCAAAGAGACTTTGGATGTGTTCTTGGGGTACAGCAGACCAAATAGCCTCCACACGTTGCCAAAGTTGATCTGGTGTGGCAGCTGGGGATGTAATCTGGGTCATTCGTTGAGCAATCATGGACCACATGTTTTCTATCGGCGAAAGATCCGGAGAGCGAGCCGGCCAGGGAAGCAATTCCATCTGGCGATTGACGAAGAACTTTTGGACAATGCGTGCCACGTGTGTTCGCGCATTATCCGGTGCAGGACCAGTGTGGCGGTGCATAACGCAGCTGTTCAGCATCCCATCCCACGGTTTCTCCAGACTCGAATCCGACCTTCGTGGTTTTGCAGACAGAAGAGTGACTCGTCAGTAAAGACAATTTCATTCCATTCTGCCGTCCACATGCACCATAGGCGGCGGAGACGTCTGTGGTTCTCCGTCAATGGTAGACGAAGCAATGGACGTCTTGCGGACAGACCACTCTGCTGTAAACGGCGTCGAATGGTACGCGAAGACACTGGATGATGCGTTACAGAGTGAATGTGCTATGCTACGGTTCGTTATTTGACTGAGCGATCTGTCACTGCCATGCGCACAATTTGTCTGTCAGCACGTGAAGTGGTGCACTGAGGGGATGCTATTTTAGAATTTGCGAAGTAGAATTTTAAAGAAGAAATGAAAGGAAAGGACATTAAAATCATGCTTGATTCCACATCCTACCTAAGAGCAACCAATGAAATACATACACATATAAAGTTTTGCAATTACGGTTTTTTTAACCAAGAGAGAAAATCATAGATATATTTACAGAATTTTCTAAATTTTAAATATGAGTCCTTACTATTTATAAACATTAAAAACGATCCTTGTATTCAATGTCTTTCCGATTTCTGTAGTTCTGTAAGATTGGTCATTCAATAAGCAGGTGACTGGAATCCTGCCTTCTCTTTTCATATAAACACCCCTGGAACGTCTATAGCTCCTATTCGAAACAGAAAGTATCTGAGGTTTCCTTGGTTAGCAACGAATTGCACATTGAAAAAGTCAGGACGAAAGTATTTTGGGATACCTGAAGGAAAAAGAGACGAAGGTGAGCACACTAGTATTAGAAAATATATATATATATTTATATTAATATATACAGTTATCAGCATCATGCATTCTTTCTTAATTCTGTCACCGTTTGTTTTTTGGTTCAGTGGTAGAATGCTCGATTCACGGGTTCGATTCTCGGCCGATGCATTTTTTTTTACAATTTTTAAAACTCATTTATATTATTAAAATGTATGTGCTTTTCCTGTCTATGTACAGATATATGGTCTATGTACACAAGTATAGAAGTATGTATACTAGTTATTTGCAAATTGCGTGGCAAATTTGCCCTTTCGCTCGCTAACAGCGCTCTAGCGGTGAAGATGGGAGGTAATATCAGGTGACCTAATGGACATGTAAAACGTGTTTTAACAGGACATAGAGAAAAATCTGGAAAATATATTTTTCGGTATTTTAGTCGAGAAAAATAAATTGACAGGTTCTGGGAAAAAGGTAGTTGTTTTTTATTCAGAAAATGATTATGACAATATTGCTGTATCATATTTGATTATCAGTTACAAAATTATATCCGGAAAAATTCCAAAAAGCAGAGACCACAGGTGAAGCCAGTTCATTTTTAGTATGCAGGAACAAAATTCTAACAGAAAAACATTCATTCGAGCAGAAGACACAAAGCCAGATCATCTCTTTATAAAAATATCGCTTCTCAGACACAAAGTTTGGAGCGGGACGTTTCACAAGAATGACATCCACGGCGCCAATTTATAATTGTAACGAATAGTATTTGAATAAAAGCATTTAATCGGGTAAAACTCGGGCATTGCCCTTTCTTAATCAATTCTGTCACCGTTTGCTTTTGTGAATGGAATAATCACCCAAATATGGTCATTTCTCATAACCATCGGTGGTTAAGTGGTAGAATGCTCGCCTGCCACGCGGGCGGCCCGGGTTTGATTCCCGGCCGATGCATTTTTTTTTTTTTTTACAATTTTTCACAAGAATGACATCCACGGCGCCAATTTATAATTGTAACGAATAGTATTTGAATAAAAGCATTTAATCGGGTAAACCCCGGGCGTTGCCCGGGTCATTCGGTTAGTATATCTATATATATATATATATAAAAGTCAATTCCTGTCTGTCTGTTTCGCGATAAACTCAAAAACTACTGAACCAATTGGTTCCAAATTTGGCATGTCGCTTTTTATAAACCTGAGGAAAATCTTTGGCTACACTTTACTTATTATTTTTGGCTATTTCTTTTTTTCATTTGAAGAACTTTTTTTTACGCGGAGTAAATACGAGGCTTACGCGGAGTAAATACGAGGGAAAGTAACAACACGAGGCCAATTAAGCGACCAATGTGCGTTCTGCATTTCTTTTCAAGTTGCTTGCTTACTTTTTTAAAATATCTTTTTATACGAGTGTCACTTTTTTTTACAAAAGTATTGAGAGAGAAATTTATATTACTAAGTTAAGGTAAGTTTCAAACAATGCGAAATTTCACACAATTAAAAAAAAAAAACTTTACAAAATTAGAGTTACTGTATGTAAACAATGGCTTTCTTATTTTTTATTAATTTTTGTTCTGGCCTTTGTGTTTTTTTTACAGTCAATATGATAATTCTTAAAATTAAACAAACAATAGTCAATATGCAAAAATACAGTAGTGAAAATTTAATATGAATTACTGTCTCATTTAACAGCCAAAACATGTGTTTGTCTAAAATTTATATTGCTAAGTTAAGGTACGTTCACACAATGCAATTAAAAAAAAAACATTACAAAATTAGCTTTACTGTATGTAAACAATGGCTTTCTTACTTTTTTTTTTATTAATTTTTGTTCTGGCCTTTGTTTTTTTTTTTTACAGTCAATATGATAATTCTTAAAATTAAACAAACAATAGTCAATATGCAAAAAAATACAGTAGTGAAAATTTAATATGAATTACTGTCTCATTTAACAGCCAAAACATGTGTTTGTCTATAATCCATATACCCTTTGGTTTTTACCAGCCTAAAATATTAACATGGCTATTTTGGCATTAGTTTTTTTTAGTATTATTATTTTTTTCTGACATGTTGATAGGGCACTACATTTTTCAATGTTACGGTTAGTAAACAATGCAGATTTGACAATATTTACAAACTTTTATTACTGTATATAAACAATGGGCTATTGTTTTTTAATTGTTGTAATGGCCTTTGTTTTGTTATTCTTTTAAAAAAATCATATGTTTCATTGATAGTTTAAAATTTAGTCTGTTTTTGTCATTTATTTTATTCGCTTGCCATTTCTGTATATTTTGTTTGTGGTAGTTCAATTATGCTGCCTTCTTTTTGTCTACGCAGATATTAGGCTAGGGAAAAAATAGTTGAGCATTCTAAAGATTGACCTGTTTGACATGTTTTGCCATTAGTTGTTTTTGCCTTAATTTTTTTCTGCAGAAATGTTGAGAGAGAAATTTGTTTTAGTTACCAAGTTATGGTTAGTGAACAATGTAGTTTTGATATTTACAAACACAAAAATTTCTACTAGATAATCAGTTTTGTTCTGTAACTTATTCTGATACTTTCGATTTGTTTTGGGTCTGCACTGTTTTCCTTAAAAGCTTTTTTTTTTATATATATACAAAAATATTTTTGGTACTGATTGTGCGATTTCTGTTTTTTTAGGACATATTTTCAAATTGAATCATCCCATTTGATATGCCTCGCAAAAGATCTGCAATTGGAGTAAGAACTCCTGCAGCTCGACACATGGCTGCCCGAGCTGCTAGAGGCCAAAGTAGCCGCACATTGGAGAATCCCCAACAGTCTCAAGCCCGCCTCCAAGGTCAGTCCCTCAAAATTGCTGGCATTAATTTGGAGCAACCTTGTTTCTCGCATGGGCAATTGTATGTTTACTGCTCTAGAGTTGGCTCAGGAAGAAATCTTTATGTTTTGGCTCCAGAAAATAAGACTTCAAATTTTGTGTATTCTTCTGTGTTGTCATGAATAATTTTTTAAATGCTATTTTAGTCTTTTTTTGTTGTTGTTGTTTGAGTGGTATATTATTTTAATAATTCTTTCTATATACGTATATATTTGATGACGAAATATTGATGCACCCCGCCTTTGCAATGGTACCCGTCTCTGTGTTAAAAGACTGTGGCCTCATGTGGTAGAGGCAACCATTTTGACTCGTTGTTTTCAAAATGAAGAGGTTTTTATTCCCCGGATTCCTCTGATTCATGATGATAAACATTCTCCTTTGCATTTTAAAAGATTGCAGTTCCCCATTCGAGTTTCTTTTGCCATGTCGATTAACAAGGCTCAAGGTCAGTCCCTCAAAATTGCTGGCATTGACTTGGAGCAACCCTGTTTCTCGCATGGGCAATTGTATGTTGACTGCTCTAGAGTTGGCTCAGGAAGAAATCTTTATGTTTTGACTCCAGAAAATAAGACTTCAAATTTTGTGTATTCTTCTGTGTTGTCATGAATAATTTTCTTTTTAATGCTATTTTAGTCTTTTTTTTTGTTGTTGTTGTTTGAGTGGTATATTATTTTCATAATTCTTTCTATATACGTATATATTTGATGACGAAATATTTATGCACCCCGCCTTTGCAATGGTACCCGTCTCTGTGTTAAAAGATTGTGGCCTCATGTGGTAGAGGCAACCATTTTGACTGGTTGTTTTCAAAATGAAGAGGTTTTTATTCCCCGGATTCCTCTGATTCATGATGATAAACATTCTCCTTTGCATTTTAAAAGATTGCAGTTCCCCATTCGAGTTTCTTTTGCCATGTCGATTAACAAGGCTCAAGGTCAGTCCCTCAAAATTGCTGGCATTGACTTGGAGCAACCCTGTTTCTCGCATGTCAATTGTATGTTGACTGCTCTAGAGTTGGCTCAGGAAGAAATCTTTATTTTGGCTCCAGAAAATAAGACTTCAAATTTTGTGTATTCTTCTGTGTTGTCATGAATAATTTTTTTTAATGCTATTTTAGTCTTTTTTGTTGTTGTTGTTTGAGTGGTATATTATTTTGATAATTCTTTCTATATACGTATATATTTGTATATATTTGAAAGGTAAAATCTCTAGAATTAGAATATTCAAGGACAGTTGCAGATTATTATGATTTATATTAATATTAGTTTTTTTTTATTATTTTTCAGAAAAACATCTACGAATGTTTAACTGGGGTCTGAAAACATTAGATTACAGGCTGCTGGCTAGGCTTGGTCAATCATGGTCACTCTTCTCAAGCAATTTCAACCCTTATCCTTTTTTACCCAAAGAGAGTAATAGACCTACAGAGGATGCACCGCTATATATAAGAGTTAACACGCTGGGGCGGGTACCTCGGAGGTTGAGTGGAAAATCTGCCAACTATTTGAACTATGTATTACTTCGGTGTTGCTATTCTATGGCTCTAATATTATTTATTAGTAATGTTCTTTCAGTATGAAGGAAATTGCACTCGGGGGAATTCCCGGGCGAAGCCGGGTCATTCCTCTAGTATATATATATATATATATATATATATATATATCATTCTTGTTCTTAAAATATCATTCATTATTTTAAAGGAGAATGTGGCCTGATTGTTCGCTGGTCTTCTACACTTAGTTCGTCCAATTCATATTTAATCAGTCTTGATTCGATTAAATCAGTCAGGGAATATATTTCTGCCAGACAAGTGGACACAATTTGAGGAAGATGTTTAAACGATCTAATTGCCTAAAGAATAACTTGATATTGCAACGAATTTAATTTTTGTTTACAGGGGTTGTTTATTTTGTAAAACCAAATTTCAGCTCCATATGTTTGAAAAGGTCTGATTAGAGTTTTATGCAAAATTAATATTTTATTCTGTAGCTTTTACTAACATCATAACTAGTTTTATCTCTAATATAAGAATGATTTTTACAAAGGAATTTTCCAATAATCTGGGAAATATCTCAAACATATACATTTCTTGAATATTTGATGGAGGATTGAGGGAATCCTAGGATAGGCGAATTTTATCATATTATTGCTAATATTATCTGATCCAGTTGCTTTACTATTTAGCATTGATGCAATAATTACTTCAATATCTTTTAGGTTTATGATGACTTTGTTTCTATTATTGTAAATTGGAGAGTAATTTCTAGTTGCCTTGTGAAGTTCCTCCTTTGAAGAAATGTCATTATCTGTGAAAAGATCGTTTAGTGAATTCTCAATTTTTGAAGTCCTAGTAAAATACGATGCGTTGTCTTTCATTGGAATCCTTGTTATGTTATATGACGCTTTTAAAGTCTTGAAAGTTTTGTGTTACCAAAAGGGTTATTTGATTCGTTTTCTTAGAGAAAGAATCTCCAGCTTTTCAATTTTTCCTTGTTAATAGCTTTATTATATTTTTTTACGAGCAGCTTTAAAAATTCTTTCATGAATCATTTTGTCTCGATTGAATAATTTTTTTATATAATAAAAATCCTTATTTTATTTTTTCAAGTTTATTCATCCACCTCTTGAATTTGACTTTGTTTTTGTTTATGGTTGATTTTAACTTGAGGGATGCGTAAGCTGCTTCTCTAATAATATCTGTGAGTTTAAAAACATCTATATCTACACTTTTGGATTTATTATTTAGTTTGTTACATCCATGTGGCTTAAAAATTCGGGGGAGGGAAGTTTTCAATAAAATGCATTCCAGTTTACGTCAGTTTCGCTGAATTTCCATTTTGATTTATATCCGTCTATATGACTATTGTCTTTACAAACCATCTCGTAGGTTATTGGCACGTGATCGGAGATGTCCGAAATTATGAATGCATTCCAGTTTTTAATAGACTGATTGAATTTCTATTGGAGATAGCGAGGTCGATCATGTTAGAATTACGACACGTTGTAGTTTTAGTATTGTGGACGAAAAAATAGTGTTGGTTAACTATTGAATGAAGTTTGCGACCATTTGAGTTAGTCTTCCGATCATACCAGACGGAATGCCTAGAGTTAAAATCCCCACAAAGCACCATCGGTTGAAGTTTGAGTTTCCAAAATTTCCTCAATAAACTTTTGATGTGATTCTGAAAAAGAGTTGGAGAGAATCTAAAAAATTGCTATAATAATATTTGACTTTGAGAAATGTATTGAGATTGTAGTACAAAATTAGTTGCTGAATTGATCTATCTTATTGAATTTTAATCCTTCATTTAAAATTATTGTTGCCGAATTTATTTTCTTTCCTTTAAATGTTAAACCTGAATGCTCGTCTCCGCCAAAAATAACAACATTGTTCACTGTATAAGGCTCCTGAATAAATAATATATATGGTGGGTCATTATCTATCTGAGCCAGGAGCTCATTTGTTGCGTTTATGCTTTTTATTAGAGATTTTGTTGCATGCACTTAACAGAACTTGCATTTTATCCTGTTTTGACTTGTAATAATTAGTAACATGCTTGTTCAGTTGAGAAATAACTTGTTCTTTCAATTATTTTGTCTATGCCTTTTACATAGGGCATTCTTCTGAATTTTCTCTGTGTGATAAGGGCCTGTTTCTATACTTAGGATATTGAGAACAATTGAAACACTTGGGAATTCCTGAGCAATCTAGAACTCCCCGAACTCCACATGTCCTGCATATTGGGGTGTTAAGGCATTCTGCCGTTTTGTGGGTGGGGTTAAATTTCAGACATATCTGGCATTGTTTCACCAAAAACCTATCTACAATAACACATCGTTCACAATCAGTGTAGATTTTTTTGTTTAATTTCTTAGTAGTTTGATAAACCTTAGGAGAGACTCGTAAAACTATATTGTGGGTAGAGATGTTAGATTTAGCGCAGAATAACACTTTAATTCCGCTTTTCCCATTCCTTAGTTCGTATTTTATCTGACAGATTGTTTCTTCAAAGGAATTTACCTCGGTAATTTTACTAACATTTTTAACTATTATCGAAGGATCTCTTTTGGTCGGAATAAAAGTTTTGCATAGATTTATTAGTAGAGTTGATTTGCATAATTCCTCTTTGAGAAAATTAGTATCTTTCTCGTCCGACGTTTTTATAATATTCAAATATAGGAAAATTGCGCTTTATTATTATAAAATACTAGCCGAATCACCCGGCAACGCCCGGGTTTTACCCGATCAATTATTTTTAATCAAATACTATTCGTTACACACACAATTAAAAATTGGCATCGTGGATGTCACTCTTGCGAAACGTCCCGCTCCAAACTTTGTGTGTTTTTATATATATATATAAAATATAAAAATAAAAAATGTAAATTTTTACAACTATATTTGAAAATTGTACTATTTAGATTTTTTATATGAATATATTTTAAATTGATATATATGTACATAAAATTATAGCAAGTGATTTCTTGCCCCTACGCTGTCATTACGTCGCTCAAGGTCACTATCGAATCCCATCGCGCCGTGTGAGAGCTCTACGTGGTTGTTTACTTCTCGAAGTTACCGCAGTGAGGTGCTGGTTGCAAGTAAATTGGGGAAAATTTGTTGATAATTTGTCTCTTTATTAAAGACTTTTTTTGATGTTTTATAATAATTGATTTTTTAGTATTTAGAAATTTATTGACTCTAACTTTCCTATCCTCCTCTCTTAACACTCTGATCCTATCAACAATAGCGTGGTGAACATCTGAAATATTTCCCTCATTAAATGGCTGCGATATAATTACAAATTCTTTGTCACTACTCTGTTTATTATCTATAGTATCTCTCGCTGTTTGGGCTTTAAAACATATGAAAAGGAGGGCCTTAGTGTCTTAAGTTATCCCTTGAATTTGGCCAGTTTTTGATCAAGGACGTCAGACACTTCTACAGAAAAATGATACAAAAAGTCCCGATTATTAATATCCTTCAAAGCCGTAATACTATCTTTTGTCTGCTAATTTGGGTTTCCAATTTTGAAAATAAAATGAATGATCGTTCTAGTCCACTTTGAGGGACTGAGAATGTCGCCAATATTTTATTATAAAATCAGTTAAAAATAACAGTTTATTTTTAGGAGGCACATTTTTCTCTGTAAATATTCATCAAATCATTGCATTATAATGAAATTAAGTCATCCAGAGTGCTGAATTCATTTCATTTTAATTAGATACAATCATTAATACACCGAACAATGCCTATGGTAGACAGGTTGGCTTCGTCTGAATTCGCTAAAAACTGGCGCCGTGGAACATTTTTTAATCACCAGCAGTACGTTCTGCATTAATTGGAAAACAAAAATTATTCTTTAACACATTTTTAAAGGTAGCGGTGGTTCTTTTGATACCCGAATACCATTATGTTTTATACATTTCTATATAAATTAGGCTAATCTATATATATATATATAAATGAATGTCTGTGTGTGTGTGTGTCCTCTATGGATTCAAAAACCATACATCCAATCGCCGTGAAATTTTGGGATATTATTAGGCATATCCCCGGAAAGGTTTTCGAAAAATAATTTCTTGAATATCTTTAATATCCTTAGAGTTATTTGCAGATTTGTAGCTTTAACTCGCAAGCAGCGCCACCTTGCGACGGAGATAGGCATAGGTCTGCCCCTCCCCCCCCCCCCCCCCCCCGTCCGGCCGCCGGCCATTGGACAGTCCAAGTTCCCACCGACCAATCAGAGGGATCAAAAGGTCCTGGCGCGCGGGGGCAGAGTTGGTGACACAGCTGTGCAAAGTAGACAAGAAAAAAGCCTCGCGGGTGACCTCCGGGAACTACGTCCATCTTCCATAAACGACCATGATTTTATTCAACTTATCGAGTATTTTTCAAGGGACCGGGAAAATATGTTCACTAGATAAAACGATGATTTTGTAATGTAGAAAATTAGGAAAGACAAAATTCAGGATGACACGGCACACAGGGACCGGGAAAAAATGATCACTTTATCGAGAGATTCACGACCATGATTTTATTCACGACCATGATTTTATTCAACTTATCGAGTATTTTTCAAGGGACCGGGAAAATATGTTAACTAGATAAAACGATGATTTTGTAATGTAGAAAATTAGGAAAGACAAAATTCAGGATGACACGGCACACAGGGACCGGGAAAAAATGTTCACTTTATCGAGAGATTCAAATTTACGAGTTTCAAATTATCAAAATATATCTTTTTTTATAAGTTTATAGAGAATTGTTTTAACAAATGTTCGTTAGACAAACCTTTACTCGGGTAAAACCTCGGGCGAAGCCGGGTACATCCGCTAGTTTAATATAAAATAGCTGACCATAATTAAATTTTGTATCCAATATTTGTGGAGAATTATTTATTCATTGCTTATTTTAATAATAATGTTACGCCGTTGCCATGTCATGTGTAAATTAGTACGGTGACATGTACTTTGTTCCGCGCTGCCCCTTCGTGCATTATGGAGAACAAACAAGTGACATCCTGCAGCCGCCGTCAACAAGCCCCACTTCACTGACGGCTTCTTCCTTCTTGATTGGTCCGGTCGCCCCCCGGTACAAATGTGGTGTTAAAGGTTTTAGCCTTCTTTGGACGTCGAGGTAACAATATATTACAATGATGATATTAATAAACGGCGTATTGACATTTAGATCGGAAGTTTTTCTTTGAGAACTTCTGAATTTAGAAAGTAAACAACATGTCTAAATAAGCTGCGACATGGATTAATTATTTGTCTAGGAGTTTGTTTGTCCCCCATGTAATGCGTCTACGATCAAATACCATGAATAGAAAACTTAAATCTAGTTCCCTCGGACCTTAACCTTCAAGAGTCTCTCATTCAGTATTCATTCTATGGGGTCAATGTAGTGGAAGAACTTGGTCCCTCCACACCTTCAGAAATACAAAAAGATTAAAGAACGAGAGGTGGCAGGGCGCAGTCTAATTACTTGGCGACAAAGAAGGCTTAAACTGGCTAAAGCGCCTAGTTCCCCTTTATCCTCCCCATTTCCCAAGGTTATTGACACCCTTCGGCAGGTCCCGGAGGACACACTCACTGAAGAACTCTAAATGCATGAAATGTACAGAGTCGCTTGCTGAACATGCCTTTCAGAGAGATTTCTCGGGAACTAGGTTTTTGGAGTTGGTAAGAAATGTATTATATATATATTATATAAAGAGATTTGATTTTCTGCTTGATTTTTGATCATGTTGAGGATTATTGTAATGGTGATGCAGTCGTGGTTAAAAATCTTGAAAGAACAAAAATAACAATGGCCTTGATCAGAGATTTCTTTATTTGAGCCAAGAAATATATACAAAACATAATCTGGGTAAATTACTGCCTGGCTTAAGGCGAGTAGAATAAGAAAAACAAAATATTATTTACATAATGTACAAAGGTTTTAGCCGGCCAACGGGGTAAAACAACAACGAGTTTTTATACTGGAAGAGTGACCTCTGGCGGTCGATTTAGCAGTATTTGTATCTATGAAATATATTTTCTCTCTCTCTCAAATAAAATAATATTTTAATATAAAATTTTAAATAAAATATTTTAATATAACATATATATACAGAAATACTATATATTGTCGCGTATAAGGCCTGAAAACACCTACAACCTCGGCCAATAGATGGCGCTTTCACCTGTTTCTGATCTGAAACTGGTCTGGGGATCACCGACTGCTGTGGTCCAGTTTCCTGGAGCTAATAGTTGTAAATACACGTTTATATATACCCCGAGAGGTGGCGTAATGTAAATACCCGTTGTTTGTTTTTCCAGTTTTATGTAATGATCAGTAGTAAATGACAAAAAAGGAGTGTTTGAAGTCTCTGTGCCGCTTGCTGTTGTTACTCTCGCCATCGCCACAACGCTGCTGCTACTCTTCTGGTAAGTCTCTCGTGTCCCCCCACCAGTGGTAAGGCCGAGAGATACTGCCAGAGGAAAGGAGTTCCACTTGAGCGGTGGTTTTCGGACGTCCTTGGGTGCTCTGCAGGGTACAGCTGCAGAGAGAGAGAGCAACGGGAGCCCGGGTAGGTGATCCACGACGGAGGAAGCGGCGTCGTCGCGAAGAACCGGAGGGGTCAGCGCGCGACACTATATATATATATATATATATATAATAATAAATAGTTATTTAATTTTATAGTCCAGTTTTGTATTAAGATTATCTTCACTATTATGATCATTGAAATTCAAATTATAAAATTTTTAAAATGTTATTAATTTGTAGATAGAGAGAGAAAAAAAAAATCCTTTACTTTTAATACATCATCAAGTTAATTATATATTTATAATTAATAACAATAAAAATTAACAACGTAACGTCTTTTGCATCGGCTTTTACACGTCATTTAGACATACTCTAATCCTATATATAGAATAATCGAAGTGAGAATATATATAATAGTTAGAAAAAAGAGAGAAAGACAGAACCATGCACTTTTAATCAAACTAATAATAAGGAGAAAAAAAAAATTGTAAAGAAGGTAGATAAGATTGTTAGTATATATATATATTTTTTTATAATTTTATATTTTATCCTTTTTTTTTTAAGATTTTTTAAGGTTTTTTTTATTTTATAATATGATTATAAATAGTTGTATTTAGTAATATATCTATAGTATGAATTAACATTTGTTATAAGTTTGGATATTATGTTTTGAAACCCTAATGGTAGACCAGACATACACAAAAACTTTAAATTGAAATAAATTGGAAAAAGAGGTCTGCTGGACCGGGGATCTTCAGATAAAAGTCCAGCGACATTTCACCCCTTCTTTATTATGTCATAGATCTCTTTTAAACCGGATTTTATGTGTTAATATTAAGTTGTTTCAGTGAAATATTTAAATGAACATATATAACAGATACAAGTGTTAACAAATTCAAACTGTAAACCTACCTCGACCGCGGCGTCCTCCATTGTGAATATCTATTTCTGGCTGACACATGTTGCGGGGGGGGGGACATTTCAAATTTAGACCATTTATTCAGAATTTTTTGAACAACAAGAAAATTAAAGAAGAAAGGAAAAATAGTTAAGGGAAGAAAGCTGAATTTCATAATCTTTACAGCTAGTTATATCAAAATAACTGATTCAACACTTATTCATCTTTTAATATTCCTTTAAAAAGGCAAATTATAAGAGTTTAATAAAGCTATTAATTGTGCAAATTCACCTTTATTTAACTTCCATTTTCCTCCCCAGAAATTGGAGATTAAACAAAATGAACTATATACTATAAAATTTTAAAAATCTTGTGAAAAAATCTTTTAATCAGTTATTTAATCAAAGTTTAATTAACTGTTAAAGATTATAAATTTGTATTAGTTATTATTAAGAGAAATTATAGAAAGTTGATTTCATAAATGGATATTTCCATTTATTTTTTTTTAAATATTTTATAATTGATATACTGTTGAAATATTTTACTTGTCTGATACTAAATTTGTTTTTAATAAATTCCATGTTTAAATTTTTAACATCTTCTATGAAATTATCTAATATATTATTTATTCTATAAAATCTTAGAAACTGACCATAATATATACCCTTACAGCAATTTAATGATATATTAGAATTCATATTACAGTATTTTATAATATTGAAATTATAATTACTCTTTTTATTATAAACTCTAACAGCACTATTTGTAAGGTCTATATTCAAGTCTAAAAAGTTAACTTTTTTGTTTCTATAAATTTTTTCATTGTTCTTAAGTTTCAAGTATTTAGGATATATTTCAGGTATTAATTTTTTAAACTGTGGATTATTAAATATTATTATGTCATCTACATATCGGAATATTTGCCAATTAATATTATTTTGTAGAAAGTATTCTCTTTCGTACCAGAACAATATTAGATTGGCTAATAAAGGACTAGAAAAAGTTCCCATGGGAACGCCTTCTGATTGAATATATATTTTATTTTTAAAATCTATATAGTTAAAATTTAAAAATGTTTCCAGTAGAGTTTTTGCTGTTTTAAGATCTAATTTAATTGTTTTATATCTGTTATGAATAATTTTAATGTAGAAAGTTTTGTCATTAATGAATTCATTAAATAAATTGGTTATTTTATTATTTAGATCTCTTAAATTTATTTTAGAATATAGGTCATCAACGTCAAATGTGTGTACTGTTTCAATGTTTGTCCAATTGTTCATTAAATAATTAATGATTTTTTATTTGAGTCGATAAATTTATAATTATATTTATTAGTTAATTTATTTATAATAAATTGTAGTGTTGAAGCTAATTGTATATCAATATTTTTTATGACTGAATTTATACCAGATGTGATTGTTCTGAAAGAAATAGGTTTTTTGTGTAGTTTAGGAATTATATAGAACTTTGGTATGTTTGGATTTTTGTGGTTATTATAAATTTTTAGTGAATTTACAACGTTTTTGATGTCTTTTTTGATTTTTGTGGCTGTAGTTCTAGCAAAAGTGTATTTATGATTATTATCAATTTCCTTTTTTAGTGTATCGTGGTATAGATTTTTACGAATTAAAGATAAGTTATTGGAACATTTATCTATAGGAGTGATAATATAGTCCTTCTGTAAATTAATTATATTTTCTTTAAAAGAAGGAATGTCTGAATTAGGTTTTGTGTATTTAAGTGTATTATTATAATAATTTATAATTTCCTTTTTAATATTATGTTTCCATTCCAGAAAAGTAAATTCTGGAATACTGTATTTTATACTAGTTTTATTTATGAAAATATCTATATCTTTTAATATAGATTTAATTGTATTATTATAATTGTGTTTAATTTGAGGTATATATTTATACCCTTTATTTAAAATTTCCTGATATTCTGGATTTAAAAAAGAAAAATTGCTAGTTAATATATGACCTGAGAACTAATATTTATCAATATAGTTGTTGCAATTACATTTAATTTTTTAAAATTTGCCAAATTATTAATAAATTGGTTATAATTGCAAACTAAATTACCTATATTTTTGTTGTATCTCCAGATTGTTTTGAAATTTAAATTTTTTATAGGGAAAAGATTATTGATGATTTGGTTATTAAATATATCATTAAATTTAATATGATTAAATAAATTGTTATTAAATTTAATGATAATATTAATGTTATTAGTAGCTTGTTTAATTTTTCTGTATTTAAAGATGTCGTGTGTGATATCTATTAATCTGTTAGTCAGATTATGAATTTTAATATATTCTATGAGTTTGATAAATTTATTATTATTTAGTTTAAATAATGTTTTAATAAATTTATCGACGAAGTTGTTAGTGTACATTTGTTTTGGGTCCAGTAATTCTTCAAATTCAATGTAACCTAATTTATTGGTAGTTTTACCTCTAGTTTTATTAGGTTTAGTTTTAAATTCATTTTTTTGTATTTGCAGCTGATTTCATAGGTTGAAATTTCTTCTGTTTGTGGTTTGTATGTGTAGTTTAATTCGTCGTTAAGTCCATAAGGGAATAATGTGTTGTGTTTATAAATGTAGTTGTTTTCTAATAATAGTCGTTGTTTTTTGTTTTGACATATGTCTAGTATTTCTATCTTAAAGTTGTTAAAAGTATGTAATTGATTGTGTTCTTTCATATATATATTACCAATTGATTTTTTAGCGTGGTTTCTATGTAGGTTTATTCGTATATTTAATGGATTACAAGTTTGTCCTATATATGATAGTTGACAAATTTGGCATGTTAATTTATAAATAGTATTCACTAATTTACAACTAGTTGTTTGAAAAGTGTCATGGTTCTTAAGAGAGGGACAAGTTTGACAATTTTTTCTTAGGCAATTCTTAGCGAGTTTAAATTAACATAAAAGAGGTGCTAACACTAATATGTTTGTAGTTTTTTTTTAGTTTTTTTAGTTTGTTATTCTTATGAATTTTTAAATATATTTTTCTTAATTGTTTTTGTGGTGATAAAATTTGTAATAAATTGAATAATTAATCTATAAATATATAGATATTACTGTTTGTTATCTGTTATATTTTTAAGAATAACTAATAAAAAAACATCTTTAAACTAACTAAACACTGAAAAAAACAAAAGTTCTGAAGTTATTTTTTCTAAAATTACTTTTATAATTTACTTTTTAATAATCAAACAATGAAAGATAATTAAAATTTGTATGAAGATTTATTTATATTAGAATATCTAATATAATTTAATTTGTATATTATGTTATATATAAAAATATATCATAGAGCAAGCTCATATGAATTAATATAGTGTAGAAACTATATAACAATATTATAACAGTGATTCTACTTTTAAAACTTAAGGAGCAAACTGATAATAATGATAACTTATATCAATTAGATTTGATTAGATTAGCAAGCTAAATCTAAATTAATTATAATAATAAATAGTTATTTAATTTTATAGTCCAGTTTTGTATTAAGATTATCTTCACTATTATGATCATTTAAATTCAAATTATAAAATTTGTAAAATGTTATTAATTTGTAGATAGAGAGAGAAAAAAAAAATCCTTTACTTCTAATACATCATCAAGTTAATTATATATTTATAATTAATAACAATAAAAATTAACAACGTAACGTCTTTTGCATCGGCTTTTACACGTCATTTAGACATACTCTAATCCTATATATAGAATAATCGAAGTGAGAATATATATAATAGTTAGAAAAAAGAGAGAAAGACAGAACCATGCACTTTTAATCAAACTAATAATAAGGAGAAAAAAAAGTTTTGTAAAGAAGGTAGATAAGATTGTTAGTATATATATATATATTTTTATAATTTTATATTTTATCCTTTTTTTTTTTTTAAGATTTTTTAAGGTTTTTTTTATTTTATAATATGATTATAAATAGTTGTATTTAGTAATATATCTATAGTATGAATTAACATTTGTTATAAGTTTGGATATTATGTTTTGAAACCCTAATGGTAGACCAGACATACACAAAAAACTTTAAATTGAAATAAATTGGAAAAAGAGATCTGCTGGACCGGGGATCTTCAGATAAAAGTCCAGCGACATTTCACCCCTTTTTTATTATGTCATAGATCTCTTTTAAACCGGATTTTATGTGTTAATATTAAGTTGTTTCAGTGAAATATTTAAATGAACATATATAACAGATACAAGTGTTAACAAATTCAAACTGTAAACCTACCTCGACCGCGGCGTCATCCACACACGACATCTTTAAATACAGAAAAATTAAACAAGCTACTAATAACATTAATATTATCATTAAATTTAAAAACAATTTATTTAATCATATTAAATTTAATGATATTTTTAATAACCAAATCATCAATAATCTTTTCCCTATAAAAAATTTAAATTTCAAAACAATCTGGAGATACAACAAAAATATAGGTAATTTAGTTTACAATTATAACCAATTTATTAATAATTTGGCAAATTTTAAAAAAATTAAATGTAATTGCAACAACTATATTGATAAATATAAGTTCTCATATCATATATTAACTAGCAATTTTTCTTTTTTAAATCCAGAATATCAGGAAATTTTAAATAAAGGGTATAAATATATACCTCAAATTAAACACAATTATAATAATACAATTAAATCTATATTAAAAGATATAGATATTTTCATAAATAAAACTAGTATAAAATACAGTATTCCAGAATTTACTTTTCTGGAATGGAAACATAATATTAAAAAGGAAATTATAAATTATTATAATAATACACTTAAATACACAAAACCTAATTCAGACATTCCTTCTTTTAAAGAAAATATAATTAATTTACAGAAGGACTATATTATCACTCCTATAGATAAATGTTCCAATAACTTATCTTTAATTTGTAAAAATCTATACCACGATATACTAAAAAAGGAAATTGATAATAATCATAAATACACTTTTGCTAGAACTACAGCCACAAAAATCAAAAAAGACATCAAAAACGTTGAAAATTCACTAAAAATTTATAATAACCACAAAAATCCAAACATACCAAAGTTCTATATAATTCCTAAACTACACAAAAAACCTATTTCTTTCAGAACAATCACATCTGGTATATATTCAGCCATAAAAAATATTGATATACAATTAGCTTCAACACTACAATTTATTATAAATAAATTAACTAATAAATATAATTATAAATTTATCGACTCAAATAAAAAAATCATTAATTATTTAATGAACAATTGGACAAACATTGAAACAGTACACACATTTGACTTTGAGGACCTATATTCTAAAATAAATTTAAGAGATCTAAATAATAAAATAACCAATTTATTTAATGAATTCATTAATGACAAACTTTCTACATTAAAATTATTCATAACAGATATAAAACAATTAAATTAGATCTTAAAACAGCAAAAACTATACTGGAAACATTTTTAAATTTTAACTATATAGAATTTAAAAATAAAATATATATTCAATCAGAAGGCGTTCCCATGGGAACTTCTTCTAGTCCTTTATTAGCCAATCTAATATTGTTCTGGTACGAAAGAGAATACTTTCTACAAAATAATATTAATTGGCAAATATTCCGATATGTAGATGACATAATAATATTTAATAATCCACAGTTTAAAAAATTAATACCTGAAATATATCCTAAATACTTGAAACTTAAGAACAATGAAAAAATTTATAGAAACAAAAAAGTTAACTTTTTAGACTTGAATATAGACCTTACAAATAGTGTTCCCACAACTCCAGTAAACGGCGACGACGTGGCGGCAGCCAAGCCCCCGAAGACATGGGAGCCCTCCAGACTCCACTCTCCACCAGCCATGAGTAGGCGTTTCGGCCTTCAACCCTGTGTGCGGTCTGGACCCCCTTGAAGCAGGCAAGCTGAAGCTGAGTCTTGATGTCCAGCAATCCAACTCCACCGACGGACACGGGACAAGCCAGAACAGTACCCGGAAGCCAAGCGGCTCGATAGCAGGACCCCCAGACGAATCGCGTCAGTCTGGCCTGTAGTTTGGCGATAGTGGCGTCGCAGGGTGGATAGCCGTGCGGATGGTGGAGCACTGCCACTAGTACCAGCGAGTTGGCCGCTCTCGCTCGCCCGACCAGGGAGAAGCCACGGACGTATGGGAACCATCTAGAGATTGCTCTCTCCAGGATACCCAGCAGGTGATTTTCCTGGACCGATGCTTCTTGGCCAGATGTAACTTCGCAGCCAAGCACCGTGATGGAAGAAGAAGACCTCGAGATGCTCAGCGGAGAGTCGGTGCGGTCCCTCCAGGCGCCGCACCACAGTCCCTTACTCTTGGTGAAGTTCACGCATATTCCTGACGCCCGCCGGAATTCGTCAAAGATGGTCTTGACTTTTTCGAACTGCCAATCCTCGCGGATCAGCAAGAGAATATCATCGGCGTACGCCAGGACGTTCCCTCTTCCGAGAGCTCTCTCTAGGTGGCGCAAGAGGGGACCGGTGAAGATGGAGAAAAGGGCTGCGCTGCAGGCACAACCTTGCCGGAGCCCTTTGCGCATTTTGAATGGACGGGTGAAGTTTCCACTGACCTTTATAGTAGCGTCGGCCTGCACGTAGAGAAGGTGGAGCCATTCCAGGAAGGGCTGAGGCAGGCCGATGGAGCGCAGCTGGGCGGCCAGGAACTCTCGGTCCACATTAATTGGGTTAGCACCCCTCTTAATGCGTATTAAAATCGCTAATAAATGTACGAATAAGAAATGTCTAACTTGCCCCAACTTTAAGAACCATGATAAATTTCAAACACCTAGTTGTAAAGTGGAAAACACTATTTATAAATTAACATGTAAAACATATGTAATTTAAGTTATATAGGTCAAACATGCAATCCATTAAACATTAGAATAAACTCACATAGAAATCATTCAAAAAATACAATAGGCAAAACTTATATGAAACACCACAACAACAAACACACATTCAACAATTACAACATTAAAATACTAGATATATGTCAGAACAAAAAACAAATATTACTACTAGAAAACAAAAACATATTAGAACACAACACACTTTACCCTTATGGATTAAATGATGAACTTGACCACACTCTTACGCAACACCTCAACATGACAAATCTATTTATGAAATTAGCTGCATATACAAAAAAAAATTAAAACACACACAACACAGAAGTAAAACCATTAACAAAATAGGTTTTGTACAATTTTATAAGATTTTAGATATCAAACAAGAATATACTAGTAACTTCACTCAAAAATTTATAAAAACATTATTTAAAATAAACAATCAAAAATTCCTAAACCTACTAAACTACATCAAAATTAACAACTTATCAAACAGATTAACAGATATAACTAAAGACATACATAAATTCAGAATTACACAAAACACAAACAAAACACAAAAGTCATTATTAAATTTAATAATAACTTATTTGAACCCATCAAATTTAACAACATACTCAACAACAACAAAATTAATTACCTATTTCCTATACAAAATTTAACTTTCCAAACAACATGGAAATACAACAAAAATTTAGGCAGTAGAATATGTAATTATAACACATTTATAGCAAACTTACAAAAATTTAAAAAACATAAATGTAAATGTCATAAGTTCGACAATTCATATAAACACAAAGGTCACATACTATCTAGTAACTTCACATTCTTAAGCAAAGATTTACAAAATTTACTAAACAAAGGCTATAAATACATACCACCTATTAAACATACATACAATAACACTATCAAATCAATTATTCAAGATTTAGATTAATTATCAACAAAAAAATATATATATATAGCATAAAATACAAACCTTCTGAATATACTTTTTTAAATTGGAAAAATGAAATTTCAAAGAACATCAAAGAGTACTACAACAACACTCTTAAATACACTAAACCCTCTACACTAGACATTAATAACTTAAAGGAAAAAATCCTTGAAATCCAAAATCATTATATTATTACTCCAATTGACAAAAGTTCAAGAATTTGGCAATCACCTGCAAAAACTTATACCATGATATTATAATGGAAGAAATAAATAATATTAATAAATACAAATTAACTAACTTGAATACAAATAAGGTTAAAAAAAGAAATTGAAAAAGAAGAAAAATCTTTAAACATACACAAAACTTATAAGAACACAAAAATACCTAACATATACCTCATACCGAAAATACACAAAACACCAAGAGCTTTTAGAACTATAACTTCAGGTATTAACTCTAACTTACAGAATATTGATTTACAATTAGCTTCAACTTTAAAATTTATAACACAAAATATTATTAGCAAACACAACTATAGTTTTATAGATTCAAACAAAGGAGTCATAAGTTTTATCAATGACAATATAAACAATCTAAAATCAGTTTATACACATTTGATTTTGAAGATCTATACTCCAAATTAAATTTGGAATATCTTAGAAATAAAATTACACAACTGCTTTTGGAATTCATCAATGATAAAACTTATAACATACCTGTAATACATGATTATCATAAAACTATACCTATAAACCTATCAAAAGCAAAAAATCGACTAGACACTTTTTAAAAATTTAACTATATTGAAATTAAAAACAAGATTTACGTACAAAAAGAAGGAGTACCTATGGGCACCTCTTCAAGTCCTTTACTATCCAATTTACTACTATTTTATTATGAAAGGGAATTTTTTAACCAACATAAGGTAAAATGGTTCATATTTAGATACGTAGATGATATAATAATATTCAATAATAACAACTTTCAATAATCTATTAACTCTATCTACCCTAAATATTTAAATTTAAAAAGTAACGAAACTACTAAATATAACAAAAAGTTCACTTTTTAGATCTTCAAATAGATCTTACTACCAAAACGATTAATATCTATAATAGAAAAAATTACTTTAAATTTAATATAACCCAATATAATCTATCAACATCTAATATATCAAAAAAATGCACCAGAGGTATATATTTTGGACAATTTTTTAGAACTTATAGAATAATTAACACTAAAAACAACTTTATAAATACCATTAATAATTTAAACAAAGATATTTTAAACAATGGATACAGCAAAAATTCAATACAACAATTTAATATACAATCAATCAGAAAATACCTTCGTAATAATAAATATAAACAAAGATCTTTTCAATCCTAGACTTTTCGTTTTAATTGTTATAATTTTTATTCAGACAAAAATAAATAATAATAAAATAAATACAATTTTCTAAATTTTTTAACAATTTCAATTTTAAAATTTATTACTTCTACATTTTTATTAATTCATTTATTGAAAATAATTTAGTTTATAAAATTTGACCACGGATTTATAATTACCAATTACCGCCAAAAATATAAATAAAATTTAAACAATGCAAAAATTCAAAAAGTATCGCGACTTTTGTGTTTTTTCAAATATTATTTATTTATTCATGAATACCTATTTTGTCCCCTTCAAAGTAATCCTTATGAGATATTATACACTTATGCCAACGGTTTTTCCAATCTTCGAAGCACTTCAAAAAAATCAATTTTAAAAAATCTTTTTCAGCTCCGTCGATGCCGTCTTTATCTCGTCAAGCGTAGCCTAAAGTCGTCCTTTCATGGGCCTCTTCAGTTTAGGGAACAAGAAAAAGTCACAGGGGGCCAGATCTGGGGAATACGGTGGCTGCGGCATCATTAGTGTGTTGTTTTTGGCCAAAATTTCGCGCACAAGCAACGATGTGTGAGCAGGGGCGTTATCGTGGTGCAAAGGCCAATTTTTGTTCTTCCACAAATCCGGGCGTTTCTGGCGGATTGCTTCGCGCAAATTGCGCATAACTTGCAGGTAATATTCCTTATTGATCGTTCTACCCGGTGGCAAGAACTCATGATGCACCACGCCCCTGCAATCGAAGAAAACTGTCAGCAAAACTTTCACATTCGACCGAACTTGGCGCGCTTTTTTCGGTCTTGGTTCGTGCGGCAGCTTCCATTGAGATGATTGAGCTTTGGTTTCCACTTAATAACCATAAACCCACGCTTCGTCACCAGTTATGACCCTCTGGAGCAAATTTGGGTCGTCGCGGACAAAGTCCAACATCTCATTAGCAATGTTCATGCGATGCTGTTTTTGGTCGCAATTGAGCAATTTTGGTACGAATTTCGCGGCGACCCGTCTCATGCCCAAATCATTGATAAAAATCGAATGGCACGAGCCAATCGATATGTTTAGGTCCTCAGAAACTTCTCTAACGGTGATTCGACGATTGGCCAATATCATTTTCTCCACTGCATTAATTTTTCCGTCTGTTGTTGAAGTGCTCGGGCGTCCGGCACGCTCTTCGTCGTTCACATCTTCTCGGCTTCTGAGAACATTTTGTACCCCCGATAAACGTTGCTTCGGTCCAAGGTAGCTTCTCCGTATGCCACAGTCAACATTCGGAATGCATCCGCGCACTTAATTTCGTTTTTCACAAAATATTTGATACAGGTTATTTGATCCATTTTTTTTTAATATGTAAAAATCGAAGACGATCCAAAACACCTGCAAGCAAAGCAGCTGTCAACAATTAAGTGAACATTCAAAATTGCCGAGCTTGTCGGCATAAGTGAGGGACATGAGTACCAACATAAAGGCACAAAAAGATCGAAATTCGAATATACGTAACCCGCGAAAATTCAAAAGTCGCGATACATTTTGAACACACCTCGTATATATAGAAGACAACACATCAATATCTAAAAGGTATGTCATTATTATATCTTAAATTTTATATTAAATCAAATTTGTAATTCATTTGATTTTGAGGGGTTTTATATTTTTGTGAAGAAAGACTTACAAACGAGGGGGAAAAAAACAAAACATTTTACAACCATGATGGGTTTGAAAATGGAGATTATTGCCCTTGAAAACTTCCACTTATTTCTATGGGTAATTTCTAAATATAAATATCCTCTAATTGAAGTGTCTTATCAGTGGAGGTATACAGTAAATGTCTTTACATTAAATCACTGTCAGCTTTGAATCAATTTTCATTTGATTATTAGACATAAGTTAACATTAAATTATTGGTCAAACTCTCTTAAAGTCTTGATAATTAAATGAATATTACTTTCATTCATCATTAGATTAATTTTTAGTAGTACTAAATTACTTGGTAATTGATTGAAATAAAATTTTCTCTCTCTCTCTGTTATAATGATTATACAATCATCAAACAACTTAAAAATAATAATATTGACTTTTATTTTAGAGTATATGGAACAACATTGGTACAAATAGTGATCACAAAACTAAAACATAAATATTTATCTATAATATCTAACAACACAATGTGCTTTGGCACTATACAAATACTTTGACTAAATTTGTAATCACCACCTTGAATATAATACTACTAACATCTTTCTTAATTCAGTATTATAATTAGTGAATTTTATTGTTTATTGTTATTTTTTCTTACTAAAATAAAAAACTTAAAATATATATCTTTATTCTGTCTCACAATCTTACTTTTAATTTTTATTCATTTCATACTTGGCCATAGAGATGGGTGTGTTGATGTGAATGTTCTGACAATTTAATTGCCATCTTTCGTCAACCAATTGAAATATTTCGATCTTTCGCCTTAGTCTATCGGCACTAACGCCAAAGAGTCGCACACACAAAAAAAAAATTGGCTTTATTAATACTACCTTATAATTCAGGTCTAAAGTCCAGTTGACACTATTTCTTTGGTCACAGGGATTACAATGGACACTAAACACACATGCACATAAGGACATACAAACACTCGGTCCCACATGCCTCCTGCCACGGCGACAACAGGAGACATTTTAAAAATTTTCTTTGTTCTTTCTCACAATCTCATATTTAGTTTTAATTCATTCTATGCTTAACCCTAGAGATAAGTATGTTGATTTGAATTTTCTAAGTACAATCTTTTATCAACCAATTACAATATTTCGATCTTTCGTCTTAGTCTATAGTCACTAAAACCAAAGAGTCGCACACAAATATTTTTATTAGCTTTGTTCGTACTGCCTTGTAATACAGGTCTATAATCCAATTGATACTTTTTATTTGATCACAAAGATTATAATGAACAATACACACACAGGTACATAAGGACATACACACAATCTGTCCCACATGCCTCCTCCCATAACAACAACGGCAAACATTTGTTACATTTTCTTTGTTCTTTCTCCCAATCTCACTTTTAGTTTTAATTCAATTCATATTTAACCCTAGAGATAAATATTTTGATATGAATGTACTGACAATTCATCAACTAACTAAAATATTTCGATCTTTCGCCTTAGTCTATCGGCACTAAAGCCAAAGAATCACACACAAATATTTTAATTGGATTAATCCATACTAACTTATAATTCAAATCTATAATCCAATTGATACCTTTTCTATAATCACAAATACTGTAATGGACAATAAAAACACATGCGCATAAGTGCATACACACACTTTATCTCCCACATACCTCCTACCACAACATAAACGACAAACAATTTTTAAATTTTCTTTGTTCTTTCTCCCATTCTCACTTTTAGTTTTAATTCATTTCATACTTAACCCGGTAAATAAGTATTTTGATATGAATTTTCTATAACAAATTAATTACCATCTTCTATCAACCAATTAAAGTATTTCGATCTTTGGCCTTAGTCTATCGACACTAACGCCAAAGAGTCACACACAAATATTTTGATTTAATTTATTCATACTACCTTATGGTTCAGGTCTATAGTCGAATTGACATATTTTCTTTGTTCAGTACTTCAGTTTAAAATATCCCCCACCCCTTTTTTTCCAAAAAAAAAAATTAAACCGTTTGGTTTTCGACCACTATGACCCGGGTTCGATTCCCGCATTGGACATTTTTTTCTGTTGAAAAAAAAATGCTCCAATGGCCCCCGATTCTTGCAAAAGTCCAACCCCACCAGCTAGTGCAAGTAACCAAACGGGGCTCTGGCATATTTGTAAGTGCAAAGTCGAACTGCTTTACACATATGTAGACATGTGGTGCGCTTACAGTAAAAAGGAGTCGCTAACTACCCACCATGATTATCATCCTAGGGATAAGCAAAAAAAATTAAATTAAATTATCTGATCCTAAGGGACATGATTATTAAAAGAAATAAATAAAAACAATTTAATCAATCAACCCAGTGTTATAGTTGTTTATAAATGGATCTAAAGGTAATTGATGAAAAACTGAAATTTGGATAACATTGTTATTATTGGTTTTGTTCGATCGTCCAATGTAGTAATATTATAATAGTCTTGATAATTGCATGGATTTTTAAATGTAATCATAATTTAATTTTAGAAAAAAAAAAAGACATATTGATAGACATACTTAATGCTTTAAATTCTTATAATCCAGATCTTTGTTTTACACACAACCCGTCACGATTTAATTGCATCCCGTTTTTAGATGTTTTAATTGTAAATACCGAACACACCTTCCACACAACCGTTTACCGTAAACCCAATTCCGCCCCCTCCTACTTACATTTCAAGTCCCACGCCCCGATTTCCCACAAAATCACCACTGTAAAAACCATTTCCAAGCGAATTTACTCTCACTGTTCCCTCGACTGTTTCAAAAAGAATGAGAAACGTATTGTATATAATCATCTCTCATCCGCCGGTTATCCTCATGATTTTATCCGTCATCATTTTTACTCGCCTAATTCCACCAAAACAGTCCCTCCCCCCTACAAAGACCTTTGTGTTCTCCCGTTTTCGGCCAAGAACTCTGACATTTCTTTCTTTTTACGCAAATTCGGAATACGTATCTATTTTAATAATACCCCTTCCCTCTATACTTCCTTACGCCATCCGATTACAAAAGGTTCGATTAAAACTAATCCCCTAACCGCCACCAACGCAATTTACAAAATTCCCTGTCTCGATTGTGAACAGTGTTACCTCGGAGAAACCGGTCGATCTATCTGCACCAGATTATCTGAACACAGCCGCAACATACGCACCAACGACCGCAAGTCTCTCTTATGCCAACACATCACAGAATTTCGCCACTCGTTCAATTTGGACAGCGCTGTATGCGTTTACAAGGGTGTCGGGAAGAAGTATCAGCGCCTAGTCCTTGAATCTTTGGTCTCGCACTGCACGCCCAGTTTCAACCGAAAAATCGACCTCCCACCCCAATACTCCGTGTTTTACCTCGCCAATCCCTCCAGCTGAACTATTTACCTACTTTATTTGGCTATCTTTCATGTCCATAGTTTTAAAATATTTCCAAGTTGTAATCTGAAGAAGGGCATTCTTGCCTGAAAGCTTGTTTTTTTACCATTAAAAGAAAATCACCACGTTTTTATCGCCTTCATTTTAAATATTGATAGGTTTTATTAAAAACTAGCCGAATGACCCGGGCAACGCCCGGGTTTTACCCGATTAAATGTTTTTATTCAAATACTATTCGTTACAATTATAAATTGGCACCGTGGATGTCACTTTTGTGAAACGTCCCGCTCCAAACTTTGTGTGTTTTTAAAATATAAAAATAAATATGTAAATTTTCACAACGATATTTGAAAATTATATTATTTTGATTTTCAAATACTATTCGTTACAATTATAAATTGGCGCCGTGGATGTCATTCTTGTGAAACGTCCCGCTCCAGACTTTGTGTCTGAGAAGCGATATTTTTATAGAAAGATGATCTGGCTTTTGTTTTCTGCTCGAATGAATGTTTTTCTTTTAGAATTTTGTTTCTGCGTACAAAATATTAAACTGGTTTCACCCGTGGTCTCTGCTTTTTGGAATTTTTACCGATATAATTTTGTATCTGATAATCAAACATGATACAGCAATATCGTCATCATCATTTTCTGAATAAAAATATATAGTTTTAATAATTGATTTATATATTTTTTAAAATAGCCTATCGTCTTTCCCGTATTTTTTTACCTATGTATGGAAATTTTGGTTTGAATTAGTGAACTACTGCGAATTTGTATACCGGACATACAGACAGACATACAAACATTCATTTATATATATATAGAGATGTATGGAAATTTTGGTTTGAATTAGTGAACTACTGCGAATTTGTATACCGAACATACAGACAGACATACAAACATTCATTTTTATATATAGAGAGATATAGAAGAGATATAATTTTGTATCTGATAATCAAACATGATACAACAATATCGTCATCATCATTTTCTGAATTAAAATATATAGTTTTAATAATTGATTTATATATATTTTTAAAATAGCCTATCGTCTCCCCCGTATTTCTTTACCTATGTATGGAAATTTTGGTTTGAATTAGCGAACTACTGCGAATTTGTATACCGGACATACAGACAGACATACAAACATTCATTTTTATATATAGATATATATATATATAATATATAATATATATACTAGTCGAAAGACCCGGGCAACGCCCGGGTTTTACCCGATTAAATGTTTTTATTCAAATACTATTCGTTGCAATTATAAATTGGCGCCGTGGATGTCACTCTTGTGAAACGTCCCGCTCCAAACTTTGTGTCTGAGAAGCTATATTTTTATAGAAAGATGATCTAGCTTTTGTTTTCTGCTCGAATGAATGTTTTTCTGTTAGAATTTTGTTTCTGCTTACAAAATAATGAACTGGTTTCACCCGTGGTCTCTGCTTTTTGGAATTTTTCCCGATATAATTTTGCATCTGATAATCAAACATGATACAGCAATATCGTCATCATCATTTTCTGAATAAAAATATATAGTTTTAATAATTGATTTATATATTTTTTTAAAATAGCCTATCGTCTTCCCCGTATCTTTTACCTATGTATGTAAATTTTGGTTTGAATTAGTGAACTACTGTGAATTTGTATACCGGACATACAGACAGACATACAAACATTCATTTTTATATATATAGAGATATACACCTTGTTAATATCTGTTATTGTAATTCTAACTGCTTGAAACTTGTCATTGGACATATATACTAATGTTTAAGAGTAAACATGAAATATTTATACATAATTACACCCTTTAAGAAAAGCCCTTAATTGTAACTACAATGAGGAAAAGTCACAAACACAAGAATGTATACACACATTTAATCTTTAGAAAATACACATAAACACACACACACAAACTAATACACATACAACACACACATATAATTCCAACCACACACAACAGAGGCAAAATTCATATAATTTAAAATATTTTTCAACTCTTTCTTCTATTTTAATCCAAATAATCATTGGTCGAAGAGATTGGTAGGTGAGTAAACTAGCAGGGACGAAACTCCCGCCGGGTTTAGTTTTGAAAAGTCCCGGCCCAGTACCAATCTCTTTCCATCCTGGTCGAACCATTATGGTTTCCAACAAAACAACACAAAAAAATTGACTCCATAAAAAATTACACGAAATATTACTTTAAAAAATATTTTAAAAATTTTCTTTCTTAATAAATTTAAATTGTTTGTTAAAAAGATTACATGGTTCTGTCTTTGCTCTTTTTCCTACTCTAATATCTTCAATTCTTCCTCTTTTTTTCTATGTTCTGCTTCAATGACGAGTAAAGACCGAAGTAATAAGCGTGAACTTGTTATAGCCCTATATTGTTACATAAAGAATTAAAACCTTTTTGATACCCAAATAAAAATATTTAATAATTTGTTTTAATCATCATTAATTTATAACTACTTTTCATATAAATTATATTTAATTCTACTTATTAGTTCAGTACAACAACAACGACAACAACAAAAGCCTTTATTTAGGGCATTCCGCCCCATATAGGATTCGCCGTATTTGCACATCAACAAGAGGAGAGGGAAGAGGAAATATTAACAACAAAATAAAGTTTGTCTCACATTCAGTTACCTATTTACAGATAGGTCATCCTCCAGTATCCTTTGCCCTGCATTCTTTCTCATGCGCGCAGCTTCTGTGCAGAACTTAAAGTATCTAACAATCAGTAATTCATCATCCAGAGCTGAAGAGAGAAGTTGACATATGCGATGGTATCTAAATTGATCAAAGTAAGGGCTTGGGAAAATTTCAGTACGTTTTTCTGTTAAGAGAGGGCATTGGAAGAAATAGTGAACCAAATTATCATCCATGAGATCCTTACAAATTAAACAGTTCCGGGCATTTTCTTTCCAGAAGTCTTTTCTTTCTTCCCTGAAAAATTGCCATAAAACTCTATGTTGTTCAACTAGTCTTTTGTTTGGAAGCGAGATATTTAATCGTAGGTACTCCTCTGTCATGAATGATTCACTCAAAAATTTGTAATGAGCCAAGTGGGTTGAATCAATGATTTTCATCTGATCGTTTTGAATTAGTTGGTCTGTGGTGGTTCTAATTATGCTTGGCAGTTCTTTCTGTATGGCTAAGTAGTCTTCGCAGCCCTTAAGAAAGGAATATCCCTTAGAGTCTAAAACCTTTATTAAATTTTGAGTAAAACTGTTTTCTATTTCCTTTTTCGCGGTGACTTTCCAGAGATAGTTTAAGCAAGCATGTGGTAATCTGCTCGTCTCCATTTTTAAGATCCTGATCCAAAACTTTAATGTGAGTTTTACAGCATTAAGTTCAGTTGATATTCCTCCACATTCTCTTCTGAGGATATATCCTGGTGTGAAGTTTGGTAAGTCTAAGAGACGACGAAGAAATGCATCTTGGGTATTATAGACTGTCTTCATCTGGTTAATTGCCCACATTGGTGCCGCATATAGTAACGTAGGAAGAACAATAGTGTCAAGAAGTTTCATCACTGAGGTAAAGGACTTTATTCGCGCCTTTGTAAGGATTCTTCAAAGTGCATTAATTGGATTCAGTGCTTTGTTTCTAAAGTATTGGGAAGCATATTGGGTCGAAATTTTTGTAGTCAGAGGGTAACCCAGATATTTATACTTAGCTACTATTGTCAGGGGTTGCTGACCCCAAAATCATGTCTCGGAACGAGCTGTCCTTCCACCGTTTCTAAACACCATTATTTTAGATTTATTTTGGTTTAACGTAAGGCAGTTCTCTTCTTAGTACTTTTTAAGTAAGTTAATCTTCAGTTGCAATTATATTTTCGATTCTCCTAGGATCACTATGTCGTCTGCATACAGTAAAAGGTGTATAGTACCATAATTCTCAAGATTTATGCCTGGCAATTCTGATTCATCGAACAGGGATACCAGATCGTTTAGGAAGAGAATGAATAAATAAGGTGACAACGGCTCCCCCTGCAATACTCCCGCTTGTATTTTGATAGCCTCCGTGAAGGAACCCCGCCATCTGACTGTTGCCGTCATTTGGGTATAATAGTTCTTAATTAGTTTAATAAATCGACAGCTCAGACCATTTAATGCCAATTTTTTCCAAAGTAGATGGTGCGGCACAGTATCAAAGGCCTTCTTTAGGTCAATGAAGAAGGCATATAACTTTCCCCTTCTACGGCTAAGGGTCATTTGAATTAATGATACGAGCGTGAAAATGTGGTCCTGACAAGAGTAGCCTTTTCTAAAACCAGCCTGATTTTCTGCCAAAATTGACTTTCTCTCCATCCAATCATTCAATCTTGTCTTCAAGATAGATGTAAATAATTTCGATAGGTTAGAAATCAGGGATATTCCTCTGTAATTTAACGGGTTGTCCAGATCTCAATTTTTAAATATTGGGTGCATTATCGTTTTTGTTCATTTTTGAGGAACTTGGGATGTCCCTAAGATTTTATTAAATAAGTTCCTGAGATAAATTGTATGTTCTTCTGAAAATATTTAATCGCTTCGTTGGGAATTTCATCAATTCCTGTAGCCTTATTTTTACCCAATTTGGAAATTTCCGTGGTGACCTCAGTTAGAGATATTTCACAATCTAATTCGGGGTCAATGTCCAAAATCTCAAGTGGTAGCTGTACAACATTTGTTGGGTTTGAACAAAGTAACTCCCGATAGAAGACCTGCCATTCTGTAATATAAATTTCACCTTGTAGGTTATTCCCATATTTAAGTGAATTAATAGTCTTCTAAAATTGGGAAGGATATTTTACATTACTGAGGATAACTTGAATTTTGTCAGTATATTCCCTTTTTTTGAGAATTAGGATAGCTGAATATTTTTCTTCTTTTTCGACAAGTATGCAATTTTATCGGCCGAGATATTATGTTTTACGTATAATTTAAGATTTTGTTTCATTTACTTTTTAGCCAAATAACAGTCTTTGTCAAACCATGGCTTAGATTTTAATTTTTTTGTTTTTGCCTTTATCCGCGTCCCCGAGCGTAACATTTCTGTTTGAATCAAACCAGTAAAATCATCAGCCTGGATATCAATTGTGGAGTCAGCTGGATGTTCGGGAGTTAGTTCTTTTAAAGTTTCTATATATGTTGGGATTTTATCTACTGACCAAGAAAATTTAATCTTAGCACTAGGTTCCATGTAGCAATTTTCAGTTTTATTATTTGGGCCGATGAACTTTAATATTATTGGTAAGTGATCCGAATATGGCATACAGCCAATTTCAAAATCTGCTATGTGTTCAAGCACCGCAGGTGAGACAATCGCCAGACCTATCACAAAAGAGCCTCTTCCAGAGATGAATGTAAATTTACCACTTTTATCATTAATGGATCTACCATTTATTATGGTTAAATAATTTTTGTCAAGAAAGTCAATAAGTATTTCCGCTTTGGCAGATTTTGTTAAATCACAGGAATATCGGGTAGTTGAAATAAGGTTTGAAGTATCTATCAAATTATGGTAACCCCCCAGATTGCCAATACGGACATTCAGGTCGCCGACCAGTATTATTTCAAGCCCGTTATATATCTTAATTTCCATCAAATGAAATAGTCGTCCAAGGTTTGTAGCATGTGTATCGTTTGGGGGTAGATATACGAATATTACACAGATCGCTGGTGAGTCATTGTCTAAATTTGGATTGAGTGTGACTGCAATCCAAAAGGTTTCAATATCAACATTGCCAATTTGGGACTTAAGTTTTTCATTTATGCCAAGAATTACACCTCCAGAGCTTCTCCCTTTATCTGTTGACTTTACAGCAGGTGATTGATACATTCCGAAGTTCGCCAGGTTCAAGTCGATATTGAAGTGGCACCAAGTTTCTGTAAGCGCGAACATCTTAAATTGTACCAAATATTCAAACAGTGGGAAGATTGAATTTATCCTAAAAAAGCCGTTTATATTCCAATACATGAATCGTTCATTTTTAGCTATGTCAATCATTGGTTTTATTTTTTTTTATCTTAATTTTATTATGTTTCAGATTTGTGCCCTTAAGTTGACTTTCTTTAATGGTATGAGTCTTGCTATGTGAAATATGAGGAGTTCCTGTGAGTTGAGTTCTGTTTCTAGATTGTGCATCTTCATTTGTATGCATTTTATTACCTGAATATCTACATCTATTTACGGAGATCCGCGGGTGTGCCTCTAGCTATATTGGTTCTCCTTTAGCATTCACCACCTGTCCCTCCACTACCATGTAGTTGATGCCGTTTAGGAGAAGTTTATTATCCCTCAACTTCGATCTTATACCTTTCTTGTAAAGTTCCTTTCTCTTTTTTATTAAAATTTTTCTCTGCTCTCTAATCTGGAGGCTGTAATCCCTGCTCATAAAAATATTGAGTATTCGAAGTTTGGATGAGTTCTTTAGGAGACTTATTCTGGACTCGTGATCAGGAACTTCAATCAGAATAGGCGCCGTTGGTCCCCTGCCCAAGCGATGACATTCGGCAATTACCACATCATCAGTAATCTGCGTATCTTCCGCCATTAACTTCTTGACCTTTTGTAGCAGCAATTCCCGACTGTCAGTCTCTGCTGATTCGATGCCATATATTATTAAATTGTTTTCTCGGGCTCGTCTCTCCAAAGCCTCCACGCGTTCTTACAGATTCCTTATTTTTAGGGTATTGTGAGAAATTGACCTCGTGTTAGTCGCCAGTGCATCTGTGCACGAAGCTATAGATGTTTCTATTCCAGTCATTCTTCGATCCCAATCCTCCATCTTCTGCTCAATATTAAGCAACCTTGCATCCATTTTCTCTCACAATCTATTCACTTTAGCCGAAAAGTCAATTATCAGTAGCTTTAAATCGTCCATTGGTGCCTGGTCCGGAGTTGAGTCAGCCATATTTGTCGATGTGTTCTGTCTTTTCGGCCCTGGATTTAGTTCTACACATCCAATTATCAGTAAGGCCGTGATCACTTTCAGCCAGTAAGCCATCGAACAGTCCATCAAAGTTACACCGGTTCTATCCTTGTAATATTTAATTTTATTGAGTTTAGTCTTAAAATCGGCAAATTTTACCGTAAACTCTATTGGCTTTGTTATGCAAATCACCATGTATAAAAATTATTCGTTAAGTAATAGCTTGCTACACTGACAAAAGTTGTGATTAAATGTGTTTTTCTATGAAAAAAAAAATAGGAGACCTTACTTTTCTACTCACCCTCGTAGAATATTATGAATATTTCCATAGTCACAGGCAAGAAAAATCCAGGAATATCTGGGGATGATTAAATATATGTTATTTTATATAATCTTATTTATTTATGAAAAAAGGCATCCCAATACAATATCACATTTGTACTATTTTTTCACATTATTTATTTATATTTATTTTAAATTATGTATTTAACCTTATATTGTCTTATAAAGCACATTGTAATGAAGTAGTTTCAATCTCAATCTCTCTCCTGTGTGTTTCTGAAGGCCTATTGATCAACTTTACTAACTTGAAGTTCTTGCTCCTATCAGTGAAATAATATGGAAAAACGATCAAATTTGTTGCAGAACCAGTCTTGGGATCATCATCATGACAACACATTGGCCCACACTGCACACATTGTCTGTTGAGACGTTTCTGGGGGCAATTAGAACATCCCAGTATTAAACCATCCGCTTTATTCGCCTGAACTGGCACAGCGTGAATTTTGTATGCTCCTCATCGATTGAAAAAAGAATGATATTTCAGACCGTTAAAGCCGTGAAATAAAAAGCGGTGCCAGTCGTAAGAGTTGTCACAGAAGGAGAATTCCAGCACTGTATCGAGCAATGGAAAATTATAATGGAGCGTTGTAAGGATAGAGGAGGGGTGTTTAATGAAGAAGACAATAACCAAAAATATGTATTAATTTGAAATTGAATGTTTTACAGCATTATTCTTATTCTTTTATAGCCACACCTTTCATTTTATTATTTCAATATTTTGGATCTAAAATATGTGTAATTTTAGATATAGTTTCGATTACTTGATTTTAAAACAATATAAAGAGTGTATATAGGGTATATGAGAGGAGTTGAAAACACGAAATTGAAACAGCTCTCGATCTCCTAACTAGGGCAGACAAGTTGGTACCTACATATAGAAAAAATAAAAGATAAGTGGGTCAGGTGTTGATATTAAAAATAAATATTTTTAATATCAACACCTGACCCACTTATCTTTTATTTTTTTCTATTGTTTTTTCATGTGTTAAGCGTCTTTACGCAAATTTGGCCTTAAATACCCATTTCTTGATTTTTCGGGAAGCCATTGGGACCAAAAAATCTTTTTGGTCGCAGTGGTTACAGCCTTCTCCACGCTGAAGAGCGCCAACAGCGCGAAACGCGTTCGTGGATGGCTTTTCTTGATTTATCAAGAAATTGGGTTGGCCAAATAACACGGAGCAAGCTAAATAAACGTTTAGTTTATTTTTGCTCCACTAGATGGCGCTCTGCCATCTAAAAAGCACATGTGCTCGAGGTCAGGAGATGCCTTCTTTATTTTTAATATCAACACCTGACCCACTTATCTTTTATTTTTTTTCTATTGTTTTTATATATATATATATATTATCAATAAATAAAAAATATACATTTTAAAAAGGTTTTTATTTAAATGCACTAAAAAGGAAAAAAAAAAAATTTATCTTCTGTCTTTGAGCAATTTTATTTACATGTAAATATGAGTGGAAATAAAAGCGGCGGGGAACGATCATCATGAATATCGAACTTTATGCGATTTAATATGAAACAACTAATTAGCGATTTTTATCTGTTGTACTAAATTTTTACCTCTTCTCCCATCATGACCGTATCCTGCCGCTTTTACTTTCACTCATATAATTATAATTTCTCAATGGCATGAGATAAAATATTGTTTTCCTTTTTAGTGCATTTAAAATAAAAACTTTTTAAAATGTATTTTTTATTAATTATTTATTTAGTTTTAGTCATGAATTTACAAAACTTAGAATCAAATGTAAATATGGACATCATTATTAAAACCAGTATTCTTATCTATATATAAAATCATTCACATGCTATGATATTAGAATATATATTTTTTAAATAATATATATATTTAATTAATCTAGGCTCTTCTTAGGCCTTCAAAAGACCTCTATACCAGGCTGTATCAAAGGTTCGTTCCCAAAGCGGAAGCCCAATATAAAACCAAATCATTTAAATATATACACCGATATAAATAAAGTTTAAATGAATAAAGGCTCGGTTCCACGGTCGATGAGCGCGTTCACGTGATTGAAATAACGTAATAGGGTTTAGAATAACATTTCAGTATTCTAGTAGAGATAGAGATAAAGAATGTGTGACCAAAAAATAACGATCCGAGTACTATTGCGCTTCTTTTAGAAAAAAAGGGCTAAATGTAAATATGGCGGCAAAAAAAATATGCGAAGTGGAAGGGAATGGAATAATCAATAGAGGAGCAACTTCATTATGGTTCAAGAGATTTAGATAAGGGAACATCTCAGCCTTGAGGAAAACTTCGAATTGGACGACCACATGTGACGGATATTGAGACACTACGATTTCTGGTAATGGATAACCCACAACAATTAACGTGTGAAATGTTAGCCAGACTTATCCAAATATACGATCAGTCGAACTCTACACAAACTCTACTTTGTTAGTAAATGCCCAAGACAAGATCCCCAACGACCTGACTTATAACCCAGTACCAGAGCCGAGTCGATATCTGTAAACGATTGTTAGAAAATCCACAAGATCTTCGGTTTTGAAAGCTGATTGTACCTGGGGATGAAAATTAAATCTATCTTCGTAACCCCGACACAAGAAAACAATGGGCACCCGGTGGTTAAGGGGCTAAACCTGTAGTTAAACAGGATCGCTTTGGCCATAAAGTGATTTTGCCGATGATGGAAAATCGAGGGTATTGTATATTACGAACTTGTTCCTGATGGTCGTGCAGTTAAAGCCGATCTATACTCAAAACAACTCAGTCGAATATATGAAGTTTAGAAGACTCGATATCCTGCTTTGATCAACCGAAAGAGAGTACTCCTGCAACATGACAACGCCCCAGCTCACCGAGCTAGGTTAACAACGAATGGAATAAAGGATTTAGAGGGTATTGTAGCTCTACCTCACCCTACTTATAGCCGGATATATTGCGCCATCTGTTTATGTATTATTTCGGTTCATGGCTACATTTCTATGGGGAAGAACCTTTGAAACATTCTAATACGTCGAAATTGCGTGTCGTGACCTTTTCGACTCCAAACACCGAGAATGGTATTGTCAGAAAATTGAAAATATGGCAAAAAGATGACTGGCTGTTGTTGAAAATGACGGTATATACTTCAATGAATAAATATTTTCCGTTTATATATTATTTAATGGGTATTAAAAATCTTATTTATGGGAACGAACTTTTGATACAGCCTGGTAACTACTCGTGTTGTCATTCAGAGAGTTAAAACATTTTGGTTTTATTTACAATGACTGTCAAAGTGCAAGATATTATGTAATGTCAAGCAGATTTATTTCTAGAGAGCTGTTTCATTAATGTCAGGTTGATATTTATAATTCATAGGAGAGTGGCCGTTTGGTCTTCATCCTAGCAGTTGGGGGTAAATCGGATCCTCTTTCAAAATTTCGCGCAGAATAGTTAGTGCGTGGCCATGGCCAGTTAGGATGCTTTTTGAAGTGCACTCATGTTAGATTATCGGAAGCACGGAGATCAAAATTCTTGGCGTAAATCTTCTGAGAGTGTGCTTCTTTTCTAATGACATAATGTTTAGGTCTGTTTGTAGATTCTGTATGAGCTGAATTATTTTATTGTGAGCAACGCCATATGGAAATATTTGAAAAATACAGTGTATAAGTTAAAAGGTGCAGCAGGCTTAGTTCCTTGGTCTGCTAGTTCATTTCCCAGAGTAACGCTGTGACCTTTGACATAGCAGAGTTGAACATTGGGTGTACAGTGGGGTGGACTTTATATGGCAGAAAGTATCAATTGGCAGTCTGAAGCGATTCGGATTCTTTAATCACCTGAATGATTAGAATTTATTTTTGGAAGGTTTAATATTAGTGATATCAGTCACTCCTTACGCTACAATACCGGCAGCGCCTATTTTCTCCATTTTAAAGGTAATGTAGAAATTATATTTTACCACACTACGGTCTAGCTAGAAGTTTGATATTCACTACTTTTGCATTGCAAGCTGTCTTGAGCGAGTATATAAAATTTGAGACTTCTATGTGTGGCCTGGGATTATTTTTTAAATTCGATCACAAAAATTGAAAGAAAGTGTGCAAATTAGTCTATTCACGACCACATTTTATATAGAATTCTGGCTGCTCTTTACACCACAAACAGTTTCATTTGAAAGAAACTTTACCATTTATATTCTCTGAAGATCATCTAGATGTTTGCACTTTAGTACTCGTGCATTGTTAGCGGGAATGAAATACCAGATTTCTACGTGATCTAGATGTATATTAAGAACTAGATCATTATCCCGTTGTTTAATAAACGGGTTAGAACGACAGTATAAATATATATTTTTTGTTGGTTTTGTTTGTTCATAAGTTTTATTAATGAATCTCAAGCAGCAATAAACCTTTTTTTCTAATTTTTAACAGTTTATATATATTGTAATACGCATAGAATCAAAAAGGATGAGTTTCTTTTATTAGGAAAAACGTTTCTAGCTTTCGGGCGTAAGCGGCCCTTCCACAGGAAATAATGGAACAATTTCAAGTAAAGATGTATATACATATATATAACAGGTAATTTTTGCATATCTAGGATTAACTATGAAGTATTATATTTTATTATTTAGGAAAATTATTGTTATGTAAATTAGTCAATTTGCTGATATTATTATTAAATGCAAATTGTAAAATGGTGTGATGAAGAAAAAACGGAAAAATTTATTTGAGTTTTTGGACCAGCCTATCATATGTCTCTGGGATGTCTATATGTCTGTTTATACTATTATATTTTGTTGATATCAATGCTTCTAGTATTAATCTTTTGTATTTACTGTTTATGTTTGTGTAATGAATATTTGGGTTTGCTAGATTGAATTCATGATCTGTGTGTCTGATGTGTTGCACTATTAGAGATTTGGGGTCTTTGTTTTTAATGTTTCTTCTGTGTTCGTCTATTCTGTCTTTTATCTGTCTTCCTGTTTCACCTACATAGACATTATTACATTGGGTGCATGGTATGGAATATACTGCTTTGCTATTGTATAGTTTTGATATAGGAATACTGTTTCTGGTAATGGGGTTTCTTAAAATGGTTAATATACTCGGGTTGCTTTCATAATATGTTCTGATACCGTGTTTGTTTAAAATTCTGGCTATGTGGGTACTACTGTGGGAATATGGGATTGTACAAATCGATTTATAAACATGATTATTTCTTATAAGAGAGGGATTGTAGAAATGTCTTAATATAAAGTTTTTCGGATAACCTATAGAAGTGAGTTTGTTGATCAATAATTGGGTTTCTGTATCTTTTGAGAGTTGGGTGGTACAATGTGTATATATTCGTTTGGAAAGGGTTTTAACTGTGTTGATCTTGTGACTGATGGGGCAATAAGAGGAAAAATGTATATAATCTGGAGTGGAATTTGGCTTGTGGTATATTTCTGTTGTATATTGGTTTTGCGTTTTTAGTATAAGTACATCTAGAAATGGTAAGGTGTTATTGTTTTCTGTTTCTATGGTGAAATCTATGTCATTATGTATGGACTTTAGTTGGGTAAAAATGGAATCATTTTTTGTTAGAGTTGGATATACAAAAGATGTCGTCTATGTATCTCTGCCAGATACATCTAAAATTATTTCATTAATTAAGCTGAGCCTACAACACAATATATTCTCCTTCAATAGCCAATTTTATAAACAAACCAAGGGCTCCCCCATGGGAAGTCCTCTCTCTTCACCTTTGGCAGAAATAGTCATGAGAAAAATAGATAAAACGATAACCAACCTGTTTTCCACAGACATCATCATCTGGCAGAGATACATAGACGACATCTTTTGTATATCCAACTCTAACAAAATAGATTCCATTTTTACCCAACTAAAGTCAATACATAATGACATAGATTTCACCATAGAAACAGAAAACAATAACACCTTACCATTTCTAGATGTACTTATACTAAAAACGCAAAACCAATATACAACAGAAATATACCACAAGCCAAATTCCACTCCAGATTATATACATTTTTCCTCTTATTGCCCCATCAGTCACAAGATCAACACAGTTAAAACCCTTTCCAAACGAATATATACACATTGTACCACCCAACTCTCAAAAGATACAGAAACCCAATTATTGATCAACAAACTCACTTCTATAGGTTATCCGAAAAACTTTATATTAAGACATTTCTACAATCCCTCTCTTATAAGAAATAATCATGTTTATAAATCGATTTGTACAATCCCATATTCCCACAGTAGTACCCACATAGCCAGAATTTTAAACAAACACGGTATCAGAACATATTATGAAAGCAACCCGAGTATATTAACCATTTTAAGAAACCCCATTACCAGAAACAGTATTCCTATATCAAAACTATAAATAGCAAAGCAGTATATTCCATACCATGCACCCAATGTAATAATGTCTATGTAGGTGAAACAGGAAGACAGATAAAAGACAGAATAGACGAACACAGAAGAAACATTAAAAACAAAGACCCCAAATCTCTAATAGTGCAACACATCAGACACACAGATCATGAATTCAATCTAGCAAACCCAAATATTCATTACACAAACATAAACAGTAAATACAAAAGATTAATACTAGAAGCATTGATATCAACAAAATATAATAGTATAAACAGACATATAGACATCCCAGAGACATATGATAGGCTGGTCCAAAAACTCAAATAAATTTTTCCGTTTTTTCTTCATCACACCATTTTACAATTTGCATTTAATAATAATATCAGAAAATTGACTAATTTACATAACAATAATTTTCCTAAATAATAAAATATAATACTTCATAGTTAATCCTAGATATGCAAAAATTACCTGTTATATATATGTATATACATCTTTACTTGAAATTGTTCCATTATTTCCTGTGGAAGGGCCGCTTACGCCCGAAAGCTAGAAACGTTTTTCCTAATAAAAGAAACTCATCCTTTTTGATTCTATGCGTATTACAATATATTAAAAGGATTAATCGTATTAAAAGTTTATATATATATAAACTGCTAGTCATCGTAAATGAAACGCACTGAAGGAAGCATGCAAATAACATGAAATTTACAACATGCATTAGCGGAGGTGACATATGCAAATGATTAGAATTTCAGCGCAGACGCACATCACGCGCGCCTGTGGCTCCAATTCAAAGCACTATTTAAGGCATGGAGATTTTGATGATTTTAAGTTCGGCAATTGTGTTTTTATTGTGTTGTTAAAAAAAACGATCAATTATGCCTCGTAGAAAACAGCGATAATCTTTTGATCAAGTATTCTAGTTCGACAGAGGAAGGATAGTGGCCTACCTAGATTGTGGATTATCTTTCAGGGAAATCGGTAGTCGTGTTGGACGAAACCAAACAACCTTAATGCGAATATGTGATCGTTGGATGCAGGAGGGTACGACGGACCGACGTGTTCAATCGCATCCACCTCAGTGCACCACTTCACTTGCTGACAGGCAAATTGTGCGCATGGCAGTGACAGATCGCTCAGTCACACCACGAACCGTGGCACAGCACATTCACTCTGTAACGCATCATCCAGTGTCTTCGTGTACCATTCGATGCCGTTTACAGCAGAGTGGTCTGTCCGCAAGACGTCCATTGCTTCGTCTACCCTTGACGCAGAACCACAGTCGTCTCCGCCGCCAGTGGTGCGATGAAAGAAGGATGTGGACGGCAGGATGGAATGAAATTGTCTTTACTGACGAGTCACGCCTCTGTCTGCAACACCACGATGGTCGGATTCGAGTCTGGAGACACCGTGGAGAGAGGATGCTGAACAGCTGCGTTATGCACCGCCACACTGGCCCTGTACGGGGTATTATGGTATGGGGCGGTATTGGATATCACTTTCGCACACCTCTAGTACGCATTTCCGGTACTTAAAACAGCCAACGCTACATCTCCGAGGTGTTGGAGCCAGCAGTTTCTTCCTTACCTTCAGGGCTTAATGCGCGACCACACGTGGCATGCATTGTCCAAAGGTTCTTCGTCAATCGCCAGATTGAATTGCTTCCCTGGCCGGCTCGCTCTACGAATCTTTCGCCGATAGAAAACATGTGGCCCATGGATGCTCAACGATTGACCCAGATTACATCCCCAGCTGCCACACCAGATCAACTTTGGCAACTTGTGGAAGCTACTTGGTCTGCTGTACCCTAATAACACATCCAAAGTCTCTTTGAGTCAATGCTGAGGCATGTGGCAGCGGTGATCTCCAACATTGGCGGCTACTCTGGCTACTGATTCTGGCAGGAACCACACTTCGAATAAGTTTATAAATTTAATCATTTGATACTTGGTCAAGATGTTATCTAGAAAATAAATTTTGTTGTGATATCTCTTGTCTTTCTTGGTGTTGCAATTTGGGTGTCCAGCAGTTTATATATAAAAAAATAATTTAAAAATTAAAATATTAATAAAGTGATGTAAATGGACTTAGAGTTACGCAGACGTATAAAAACAATTATATTGTGTATATATATATTTATTGGGTTTTGACTAGGACTAGAGTAAACACGTTCTGTCGAGAGATTTGTAAATTTTGATTGTTAAATTTTTAGATTAAATTTGTTTTGTTAAATTGCTTTTATGTAAATATTTTTAAAGAAGGTAAATAAACTTCTTTTATTTTATAAGTTCTGATTTTGTTTAAAATAAATATGTTTATACTACTTTTTTCTAATAAATTATTTAATAAGCAAAATAACAATGGCGACGAGGATTTCGTTCGAACCATATATAATGAAAGAACCTTTTGATTCAAACAGTACATGGCTGTGAATGAAATCGAAGGTAAGAAGATTGTTCCCTTTTTATTATGTCTGTAGGAGCGAATACTTATAGTATTCTAAAAGAATTGATCGCACCTAGAGATGTTTGTGCATTAGAATTCGAAGAAATTGTGAGGGTTTTAATTGCTCATTTTACACCGAAGCTAAATATCATTTTTGAAAAATATGAATTCAGCCAATTGGTTCAGGAACATGGCGAAAAAATAGAAGACTATGTCCTTAAATTAAAATAAACAGGCTTATAAGTGTAACTTTGGCTTGAATTTTGAAGAACAACTAAGGGATAAGTTCGTTTCAGGAGTTTCTAGTCAAGTTATTTTGAAAAGATTACTGCGAGAGCCTGAGCTCACTTTTAATATGGCAGTAAATATGGCTACCACAATAGAAACTGTAGATTGTAATGTGCTGAAAATGAAGTCTTATCCTGAAACTAAAGAAATTAACAAATTACATTCTAAGTGCAAACATTGTGGAAAGATGAATCATCATTCGGACAAATGTTTTTTTTTTTTTTAATTTCCTTCTGCTATTCTTGTAAACAATTGGGACATATATCAACTGTATGTCATTCAAAATCTAAGAATGGATATTTTCAACCAAGAAAGAGAGGAATATCTAGGGAAGCGTCTGCCCACGGAGAATCATTTTCAAGAAAGAATGATGAGTCCATCAATAATATAGAATATCTGACTAATAAAATTGAGAGTATTTTGTATGTCTTCGACATAAAATTCTTAGCAGAAATTGACACTGGTGCGGCTTTAACAACTATGTCAAAAGATCTATTTTTAAAATATTTTGAACATATTAAATTGTTTCCGTCTAAATGTTATTTAACTGATTATCAAGGAAAGGGCATTTCCTTTATTGGAGAATGTAAAGTAGAAGTAAGATTTAAAAATAAAATAGGCCATTTAAACTTAATAGTAACAGATAATAAAAATAATAAATTTCTCACAGGAAAAGACTGGATAGTATTTTTTGATATGGTACAAATTAATGTCCAACAAAATAAAAATTTTGATACTAATTTAATTATCAATAAATATTATAAACTTTTCGAAGATATAGTCTTGCCAATAAAATGTATTTCCGTACACATTATTGTAAAAATAATTTTGCGCCAAAATTTTATAAATTTAGACATGCTCCCTTTGCTATTAGGAATTTAATTGAAGAATAACTATTATTTTTATTGAATAATGATATTATTGAAAATGTAGTGGATAGCCCAATAGCTTCACTGCTAGTATGCGTCCCTAAGAAAAACGGCAAAATTAGAATTTGTGCAGACTTTAAGAGAACCTTAAATCCATTTATCGAAGATGTTAAATATCCGATACCGAACATCGATAATGTTTTACATTCTTTTTCTGGTAAAAGTATATTTAGTAAAATTGATCTTTCAAGCACATACCATCAGATACTTCTAGACGAGGAATCTCAAAAATTGACAGTTATTTCTACCCACAAAGGCTTTTTTAAATATAAAAGGCTGCCCTTCGGTATCAAGTCCGGAGCGACTATTTTCCAAAGAACTATGGACAATATTTTTTCCGGTCTTAAAAATGTAATAATATATTTAGACGTTATTCTTATAGCATCGTCTGATGTAAATAAGCATAATTCAGATATTGAGACAGTCATGAATAAATTATCTAATTTTAATTTTTCAATTGATAAAGAAAAATCTCTGTTTTTTTTTTTGTTGATGAAATCAATTATTTGGGACATGAAATCAATAAAAATGGAATCTATCCCCTAGAGGATAAATTGGACAGTATAAAAAAGGTCCTAAACCGAGTAACAATTCAGAATTGAAATCTTTCTTGGGCATGTCATTTTACAGTAAATTCGTTAAAAATTTATCCATACATGCAAATCCTTTATTCTCTTTATTGAAAATAAGTTATAATTGGAATTGGAAAAAAGAACATGATCAGGCTTTCGAAAAATGTAAAAATTTGATTAATACAAAAACTTGTTTGACGCATTATTCGCAAGATTTACCTCTTTATGTTACTTGTGATGCATCGAACTTTGGTATAGGAGGATATATTTCCCATATTGTTAACGGCATTGAGAAACCAATTACTTTTGTTTCGAGAACACTAAATGACACAGAAAAGAAATATTCCCAGATAGAAAAAGAAGGTTTATCAATATTATTTACCTTAAATAGGCTAAAACAATTTCTTTACGGAAGAAAATTTACTATTAATACAGATCTGAAACCATTACTAGCCATTTTTGGCGATAAAAATAATTTACCAGCCTTAGTGGCAAATAGATTACATAGATGGTCACTCTCAATATCAAATTTTAATTTTGAAATTAAATATACTAAGGGAACTGAAATACCTCTTGCAGATTTTCTTTCAAGATTTCCAAATCCTGAAAAAGGGGAGAAGGAAGAGGAAATGGGAGAAATATTATTAATAGAAATTTCAATATTAGATTACGTCTTGGTATCGGACAAAACCCAAGAAGATCCAACTCTTAGAAAACTATATAAATTAATCAAGTATGATAAGGATGATATTGACTCAGATGTAGATATAAAACCTTACCTTAGAATTAAAAACGAGATAACAATAGTAAGAAATTGCCTATTTTTCGGAAATAGAATGATAATCCCCGATTCCTTAAGAGAATATGTTTTGAATATCATTCATGAAAATCATATTGGAATAAATAAAATGAAGACTCTGGCCAGAAGTTCTGTCTATTGGACAGGAATAGATGAGCAAATTAAAAAATTGTCTAAAAGCTGTAGCATTTGTATGGAAAACACATCAAAGCTGCCAAACCAGGAATTTACTGAGTGGACTCCACCAAACAAAGTTTGGAAGAGGATTCATCTTGACTATTTCTATTTTGCGGGAAAAACCTTTTTGATATTAGTGGATGTGCATTCGAATGGATAGAATGTCAAATGGTTCCAAATACATCGGCGGGATTCTGCAGACTTTTTAGAGAATGTTTAGCGAGATATGGTATCCCGGAGGTGGCGGTAATGGATAAAGGGCCCCCGTTTAGAAGTTATGAAATGAAGACATTTTTCGAAAGAAACGGCATACATGCGATGTTTAGCCCCGCCTACCATCCAGAGAGCAACGGACTAGCGAAAGTGCCTGTTAGAGAGATAAAAAAACTATGAGAAGAATTATTTCGGAGGAAAGAGAATTACCCCTTGAGTTTGCTTTGATAAAGGCATTGTATGCATATAGATTGAGTCCTTTGACTAGAACGGAAAAATCCCCTGCTGGAATATTTTTAAATCGCGAGATTAGAACGAATATTTCCATGTTGAGCAAGAAATCAGTAAGAGTAGGGAGATTGAAAAATAAAAAACAGAGCAATAGCTACAAAATAAATGATAGAGTAAGATACAGATGGATGGAAACAGGAAAGCCGAAATGGATGTTTGGGATTGTAAAGAGAATAGTAGGAAGCGCAACAGCTGTATGATAGAAACTGATGGAATTGAAAAGAAAGTACACACTAACTATAGGAGGAGAAGTATGGAGAGAAAGGATGTTTCGTCATCAGAAGAAGGAATAAGCTACCCAAAGCCTCAGACGTCAAGTCCCCTGACTCCTGCTACAATAGTGGCAGAATCTACACCTGGACCACCGTCTGAATCTACACCTTCCCGGAGATATCCACTACGAGAGAGGAGACCACCGGATAGATATGTACCTTGATAAGTGTTGCTATCTTAAAAAAGGGGGAGTTGATGTAAATGGACTTAGAGTTACTCAGACGTATAAAAATAATTAAATTGTGTATATATTTGTTTATTGGGTTTTGACTAGGACTAGAGTAAACACGTTCTGTCGAGAGATTTGTGAATTTTGGTTGTTTAATTTTTGGATTAAATTTGTTTTGTTAAATTGCTTTTATGTAAGTATTTTTAAAGAAGGTAAATAATCTTATTTTATTTTATAAGTTCTGATATATTTTATTTTGTTTAAAATAAATGTGTTTATACTATTTCTAATAAATTATTTAATAAGCAAAATAACATAAAGCTCAGGTGTTGGTATTAAATCAAAAAAGTCATATCCTGACCATGTTCACATGAACACTTTAGATGACAGAGCGCCATCTAGTGGAACAGAAATCTACTAAACGTTGATTTAGCCTATTCCGTAATATTTGGCCAATCCATTTTATTGATAAATCAAGAAAAGCCAACCATGAACGCGTTTCGGGCTGTTGGCCCCCGTTAGTGTGGTGCATGCTGTACCTCTACGACCAAAAAATGTTTGGTCCCAGAGGCTTTTTGAGAAATTGATAAATGGGTATTTAAGGCTAAAGTTAGGGAAGTGGGAATTTTGTTTTATATTTGAAGAAAATATGACTTCTTAAAATTTTTAATTAGATATTTCTTTTTCTATACATTCAACAAAATAGGCATGCTTTGTCTGGAGAATTCCTCTGAGGATTCTTACCGACTTTCAATATGTCTAAAAATAGAAATGATCCAAGCGATTGTATGACGAGAGGCCTCTATTTATTATATTCGTATTTTAGTTTGAGGTTATGAAAAGAAGGTGATTGGGCAATTAATATTGATAACTTCAAAATACAGGTATATTGGATTTTAAAATATTATTAGCTCAATATTTCGAGGTGCAACACGCCTCTCTTATCGAGAAAGTCTGTGCGAAAGTGTCTCACCTGCTCACGTAATTTAGTTCAAAACACAGACAGCCTCGATAAAGAAAGGCAAGGTGCCCTTGAAATATTGTAAACCGATAAATACTTTTAAACCCAATATATCTACATTTTTATATTTGAAAGGACCTTACATCCCAGGATATGAGAGAGAGTACCACCTTGAGAAGAAAATAAAAGAGAGGGGGCCAAAGCAGAGCGAGGCGAGAAGGACCAAGGTCTCAGCTCGGGGAGGGAACATCTGACACATAAAATTCATATTTTAAGCAGGAAGAATGATTTTCCATTTTCAGTTTATCAAATAAAAGTAGGTCGGGCGACAACATTTAAATTGGCAGGAGCGGATTTGGAGCTTCCTTTGTACGAGGGACGGCTCTTTTTTTTTTTGTGATTGGGAGGGAGGCACGTGAGCCTGGCCAGCCAGCAGATGGCGCTGTTGCTTCTTTATTCGGATTCTTAGCGGAGGCCAAGTAGGTCACTCAGCTTCAGCGAGACAATTGGTGCTGCTGCTTGTATTTAGGCGGAAAATAAGACAATTTACATTTTATACCAATTTTAAAAATGTAATTGTTGTAAATAAAAGCATGCGCCTTTTTTTAAAAAAATACGGACGATAATCTTAATATCCTACATTTCTGATAGAAACTCTATGGTTGTTTATTTTTTTCGCGAGAATGAGAATAATCCAATCAAAGTGAGTCATTATTCAGCCATTAGTTTACAAATGGCTATAAACAAGCGCTAAGTTATTTGAATTGAATAATTATTGAAAAATGAGATAACTCACAGATTTAATCAGAAATCAAATAAGAATAACTGAAATAAAATATCATTAAAAGAAGGGTTACCTTTTCCGTCTCGAAAGAGGTGCAAAACTAATGTGCCATCTATTGACCGTCTCTGCAAACTAGTGGACTCGGATCGGTAACAAAAGCATACTACCAGCTTCGGAAAATTTAGAACGCCCATTTGAAATCCATGGTTTCCGGCTAAAGGCCCTCGCTAGTCTTGTGCGGCCTTTGATATCAGGAGATTCACAAGGGATTCAGAAAATCTTCAGAATTTTAAAAGGGCGCGCTTATCTGGCGATTTGGCGGAGTCAATTCTATGGAAAAATTAGAGGTGGATATTTTTCCTGGAAGAAATTGAGCTTCAAGAGATAATGATTACATCTCCAATAAAAATAAACGCAAAACTATGTCAAAACGAAACGCCACATAATTATTTTCCAAAATAAAATACTCAACCCTTCTTTGACTCCCTAACTAAATGACTCACGCCCCAAATAGCTCACAAGAAGGGACAATTAGTATTGAATATTTTGTATAATTAGAGAAAAATATACGTTTATATATATATGAAATGTGTTTATATACGGAGTACATGCTGAGGTAGAAAATATCCATCTTATATCGAAGCATGTGAAATTTAAAGGAAAAAAAGCTTCTATATTTCTTTTTATGTCAGTATTTTTTCTTTGCTCTTGCTTTCTTGAAAGCATTGTTTACTATAATATACGCATTAATGTTAAAATTTCTGTTTTTTTTATTTTTCAAGCACTGATTGACTATTCACTGTCATGTGACCTTAATCGGGCAATCAGCGTGTAGAGTTTGTTTAGCTCAGAGGTATTAAACAAAAAATTAAATGCTAAATATATGATCAAGAGAGTTCGATTCTAGGAATTTCTCTATCATCTTCGTTAATATTATATATATATATCTTCATACACTTTTTCAGAAACTGAAAAAAGGGAGTCACATTGAAAAATATATATACTTGTTTTAGTGCAATAGTGAAAGACTAAAACTATTTTGTAGAAATAAAATATATTATCACACATATATTGAAACAGATTCAACCATTTCGTTCCTATGTTTAAATCTAAATCTTTGGAAAAAAAAAACTTACCAGACATCTCAGCGACTTAAAAATGAAGATAATGAGATATTCTAATAAAATAAACCACTATGCTATGAAACAATAAAACAGGAAAAAATCTTTAATGCCAACTTTTAAAGAAATATTGTCTGTAACGTTGGTTTTTTAAGTTGAAAATAAAGTCCACTCTTTTTGAAAAAAGTATTGGCTGTTTAAAAATGAAATACCCATTCAAAATTATATTTTACTCCCCGGAGAGAAAGAATAGTAATCTATAAATCTTTGCAGGCGGGAATGCTCAGAAAACTCCATGATGGACATTTAAAAAAACAAATGTAGAGAAAGAGCTTGAAAATCTGTCTGGTGTCTAACGAATTAGAAAAGTTTTTCGTTGTGCCTTATTTACATCAAGTAAAGGATAAATCCGAATGAACCTCTGATCCCTTCACAATTTCCAGAAAGAAACTGGCAAGTTATTGCAATTGACATATCTTATTTCAATCAAAACTGATATTTTCTCAAAGTTGCAGACTATTGTTCCAAGATACCCTGAAATACCACATTAAAGGATATGACAGCTAGAGGAGTCATCAACCGCAATAACTATAGCACTCCCGAAATAATCTCTAGTGATAATGGACCACAATTCCGAAATATTTTGGATATGAGTTTTTAAAGCTTGCTTAAGATTATTCCTTTCAGAGAGAGAGAAAGAGAGAGCATATTGCTTGAGCCCAAAACTTCCCTAAGGTATTATATATATACTGTAGAAGCAATACTGAGAGAAATCTATAAAACGGAGCATATTAAGAAGGAAAACAAACACCTGCAAGGTTTTTCAGGCTTATAGATACACTCCTATTACAAATGGTTATATACCAGCAGAGTTACTACAGGCACACATAATAGGAATATCCATTCCTAATATTCCATCACCATTACAACCTAATATCCCAGATATTGATGAAGTGAAAAAACGAGCGGAAGGAAGAAGACAGCAACAAAAATAAAATTGATGGGAAAAATGCAGCGCGACAAATACCAATGCTGAACTCTGGTAATAACGTGTGGATCAACGACTTAAAGGAGCTGTCTTTTCTCAGTTCAAACACAAAGATAATATTGGATAGACACACCTCGTGGGCAGTTTCGAATAAACAGATTCCAATAAAACGTAACCCAAGAGGAGAGAATCTAACAAGAAGAACAAGAGTTTAACAAGAAGAAACTACGCCAAGAGTCAAGAGACAATCCTTAGAAGGGACTTGGCTGAATATCAAACTCCTAGAGATGCCGGATTAAAGAACAAGATGAGAATCTAAACCCAAATGCCAGACTTCACCAAGTGCTCTGCCGAGCGGTGACCTGGAGACACCATTGAAAACCTCGTGTGACAGAGCTGTTGAGAGCCTGTTAAATTGGTGGTTTAGCTTCTACAAAGAGAGGGAGTTGGGCTATAAGGACTTTTGACTATTTTTACGTTTGTTTGTTGCCGCAATAATGTAGCTGATCATCCTCACAACTATCTCTCACTCTATATAATTTAAACAATGTGATATGTAAGTAATAAAGTATGACGTCTTTTCTAGTCGTCTCAAAGTGACACCAGCTTGCCACCGGACACAAACCGGGGGATCCAGAGAGGGAAAAAAAGGGCGTTGCTCCGGATGTTGACAGTTAGTTAGGTTACAGTGGTTATTTTCGGACAGGGCCCGCTGAGTACTAGGTTCTTTTTCATCTCACGGCGGCCACGAGGGCCGCCGTTTTGGCTCCTCTCTGCCCCCGCGGCTTCATGCAGGACGCCGAGCTTTCCTCAGTTAATCCTCAACTTTCCCCTGGTTCTGGTGCCACTTGAGACGTATTGGGAGAGCGTCTTTTGATCCCAAACTTTGTCCTTACTGTCCGTGCGGACTTCCCACTCTGCACGCCTTGCCACTCAACCCCGACTGCTTCCAACTCACTTGTTGGCTTACCCGAGTTTACGACAGTAGACCCGTATAAGTCGACAGGATTATGATGGCGGACAGTGGACAAAAGACTATGGACGAAGACGGGGAACACTACGTGGACGCTTCTGAGGTGCCCGCCACTTACATTCGGCCCAGCGTGGACACCTTGATAGACTGACTGACCGAGGTCCTCCAAAAAGTAACGAGTCCACGTGCCTATGTCCCCCCTATGGCACCTATCCGCGGAACTGGAAGACATCAGGTACGCTTCTGCGTGGCTCCACGAGCACCTCATAGGTGAGCTCCTTTCGCTCTTCGATGAGCTCAACTCAGCCTCCCGATCCTATTACCAGAACAAAACATCTTCGTCAATGCCATCCATCAAGCTATCATCTTTTTTATATTTGTATGCTATATGTCTTTGTTTTATTTTTCTATACCCCAACACACGCAGCCATTATAAACCATCCAAGCCAACATTATTATATAGATATTATTGTCATTAGTCATTATATCTTAGAATAATCAACCACATCAGCAATCATTTGGAATATTACTATTTGACTAATTTTTCATCTGTCATCATATATAGATTTTAAAACTTTAGAAATTCAAGCTTTTTAAACATCATTTGAGTTTATTTCAACAGTATAATATTTTTTTTATTACCTTAAGATAATATTATTTCTGATATCATTGTTTTTATTAGATTATTATTTTTATTTCATATTGACGCCTCTCTCTATCTCTCTCTCTCCCAATCTTATCTTCCCATCCTATATCACTTACTTAAACCTCCTTAACCCATTTCCTCTCAACCTCATAGTCTCCCATTAGGTTCCTGTTGCCAACCAATTTTTTTTTTATTAATTCATCTTTTGGACCTTCCTTCCTCGGTATACAATTCCCGATAACGAGTTCAGGAAATCCAAAGATTCTTTTTTTTATCCATCACCCGACAACATCATTCATTACATTCAACTATGTCGGGTTGTTCAATCATCATTGGCAACAGTACCCTTTACCTTCCTTACCTTCCATATTTCCCGCAGTCAAGAGTCTCCTGCTCGCCAAACAAACTTTTATTTTATTTTTATTTTGATTCAACCATCTGGCTCAACCTTCCTCGCTGTACACTTCCCAACAGTGAGCTTAGGTGACCAGTTCGAGTTTTTTTTTATTCCTCAACGCTCGGATCATCATTACAACCATCATTTTCACCATTTTATTACTTTTTTTTTTTTTCAATTTTCATCCGAGCTCAATCATCATTGGCAACAGAGCAACTCTTGACTCCACCTTTCCCATTCCTCCACTTTCAACTTACTTACCTCCCCCGTCTGATCTAATGTTGATTATGGAGCATCTTGGGAGTTCGGTCAATGAAAACAATACCTCACTTAAACAGGCACGTATTGCATTGCCGAACGCCATTGCAAAATAATCAACTCAGACTTCCCCTCTTTTTACCACTGCGTCACTCTAAACCTTCAGATATCCATTATAAGTTTACTTGTAACATTTTACTACTTTTGATAAGTTAGTTTTCCTTTTTCTCTCTCTCACCATGTGAGACGTCTCTGAAATTATAATTATGAAAAAATGAAAACAAACCATAATGGCATTTTAATTTATTTACCACTTTTGACTTTTCCAAACATCGTCTAATTTGAGTTTATAAGCATTGTATCACGTGGGGAACACACTAACCTAAATACTTACTATATTTTTAATTTTATTCATTTATATTTTACGATCCTTGATGTGTGCCATTTTATATTGTAGAATCAAACCATATATTTTTGGATATTTCTTTTACATTATGATACTTCTTTTCCTTCCATCCCTAAACAGCTAAAACCATTAGCCAACCTATATAAACATCATCTGAAACCTTATATTCTTTGACATCATTTATTTCAATTTTCCATAGCCTACGTCTAAGATAATTTAACTTTAAAATTTTTGTTTTAACAGTGACGCCTTTCTACCAACTGTCCCTTCTCATATCTTGATCCTTCCAACTCTGCCTTCATACTTCTCTGGTCTCTTGATCCTTTTCCTTAGGCCTTCTATGCCTTCGTTTTAACCACCCCTCATCCATCGCAGAGTTCCTGTTCGCCGACTTTTTTTTTTTTGTTATTGATTTGCCCCAGTGGACTACTCCTTCCTCGCCATCCCATCCTGATGGTGTGTTCAGGAAAATCCATCGCTTATTTTTATTTATTTTTTTATTTACACCCGGGTTACCGTCCCAGAATTCTTCATTTCATTCTTTTTTTCTCAAACCTGGGTTCAATCAATCAATGACAACAGTCGAACCCTGTTTTCACAATCTACCTCCATCCTCTAACCTCTTCAACGGTTCCTGAGACTCCTGCTCATCAACAATTTTTTTTTTAAATGATTCATTGCCCTGGTACACTCTTCCTCCTCGTGTTAACTCCACACGGAGAGCTTGGGTAACCAGCGAGATTTTTTTTCTCTCACGCTCGACACATCACCATCATCAGCATGATGCGCTCACTCATTTTTCTTTTACTTTTATTTTTCATCTGGTCGAGCTCAATCACCGACAGCAGCGCAGCTCTTGAGCCTCTATCTCTTTATAACCTCTCTCAGCAATCTTTTCTTTTCCATATTCTCCCATTACCTACCTCTCCTTCGATCTTCACGCCTTTTGCCCATCTGATCTAATGCTACTTACAAGGCACCTTGAGATATCTGATCCCTGCAAACAATACTTCGCTTCTAAGCTCGTATTGCAGGGCAGGACTCCTGAGATGTCCTTTGCAGAAACCAATTCAGACCCTCTTCCTTTATTCTTCACTACTTCACTGCCTATCCCAAACCTTTTGCTTAAGTCAATTTTCTTTTATATTTTATATTACTTTTATTATCTATACTTCTCCTCGTTCCTGTATTACATCCCTGAAACTATTTTGTAAATACTCATGGCACCTTAAGTAACAAAAACTGTAAATAGTATACCTAACTTTCCAAAATATTTACCCTCGCTATTGTGTGTGTTTACTTTGAATTTATCTTTCCTATGTACTCCTTATATATATTGTAAAGGTTATTTGTAAATACACTGCGTGACATTGAAAATGGAACACCAAGAAATAGTGGCCAGAAAGTGATGAAACTCGGCAGACAGAGAGAGACAGGGACGAACAATAAGTGATCTTTATTTCAAAATGATAGTCATAATACAGAGCGAGAACGGCGTCGGCTTAGTAGCAAGTAGGACCACCGCGGACGGCGATGCACGCAGCAACACGTCTAGGTAGAGAGTCAATCAGAGTACGGATGGCGTCCTGAGGGATGGCTCTCCATTCCCTCTCAACCATTTGCCACAGTTCGTCTTCTGAACGCGGCTGTGGCAAGGCATGCAAACGGCGTCCAATGATGTCCCAGACGTGCTCGATTGGTGAGAGATCAGGAGAGTACGGTGGCCAGGGAAGCATCTGTACATCTTGCAGAGCTTGTTGGCTAATGCGAGCAGTGTGCGGTCGGGCGTTATCCTGCTGATAAAGGGCATTGGGTACCCCCTGAAGGTAGGGGAGTGTCACCGGTCGCAGCACATCATCAACGTATCGTTGGGCCGTCATAGTGCCCTGAATACGAAGTAAAGGTGACCTGGAATCATACGCGATTGCGCCCCAAACCATGATCCCACGTTGTCGCACGGTGGGGCGTTCCACAATTGCTGCCGGATTGGACCTTTCTCCACGTCGACGCCACACGCGTACACGGCGACTATCACTGGACAAGCAGAAACGCGACTCATCTGAGAACACGACCCTGTGCCATTCCGTCATCCACGTCGATCTAGCCCGGCACCATTCCAAACGTTGGCGCCTATTCGGTGGGGTCAATGGCAGTCTTCTTAGCGGACGGCATGAGTGCAAGCCATTAGCAACCAATCGACGGGAAATGGTTCTGGTCGAGATGGAATAATCTAGGGTGTCTTGCACATGTTGCAGGATGGCGGTAAAAGTGGCTTGTGGGGCCGCCACTGCTTGTCGAAGGATACGCCGATCCACACGTGCTGACGTCACTCTGGTTGCACCGACATTCCTATAAATTGCCACATTTCCTTGTTCCAACCATCTTCTCCACAGTCGGTGCACCGTGGACGCACCAAGGTGTGTATCAGCTGCGATTTGACGTATGGACCAACCTGCCCTTTTCAGTCCGATTACCATGCCCCTCGTAAAAGCGTCTGTCTGCTTGAACTGCCTCCGTTTACGATGACCTGGCATTCTCTGTTATTACACGTGTCTTTTGACACAAGAACAAAATTTCTACAATGATTTTCCTTGAAGAAATAATGACACGAATACTGTCCTTTCTGCAAGTTCCTTCCCTTATATCTTACTCCATGTGCGCACGAGAGCTGCGCATTTTACATCATTTGCATAACTCGGTTAGGCGCGTCTACCCTGAAATTTGCATAATTTTCTGGCCACTATTTCTTGGTGTTCCATTTTCAAATTATTTTTTTATTCTGTTTTATGCAAAATTAACTTTTGCATATATATATATATATATATATATATATATCACTATTTTTGTTTGACATAGTTAAGATCAAGAAAAAGGCATCTCCTTATCGTGCAACTGAAAGTTGCTAATGGCTTGCGCCAACTATCGGAATAAATATCAACTATTCTCGTTGATTTTTAATTATTCCAGAATTGGCCAAATACCCATTCTTGATTAATCAATTCTGGAATAATTAAAAATCAACGAGAATAATCGATATTTATTCCGATAGATGGCGCAAGCCATTAGCAACTTTCAGTTGCACGATAAGGAGATGCCTTTTTCTTAATTTATGCACCTTATCCCAGCACAATATTACATTTGTATTATTTTTTCACATAGTTAAGATCATTTTTTATTTCTTTTATTTTTCTGCCCGCTGGCACTCACTTCCGTGCAGCGCATTTAGAGTTGTAACAGCAAATAAACTGGCTTAATTTCTCTGGAATCTCCCGCTCTTTGTTACCAAACCTCATTTTCCAGTTGCTCCAGAACGTGCGCCCGAGGAAAAACAGGAGCTGCTAAAACTAGTCAATCATTATGCAGAAATATTTGGTCCAGTTATCACCAGTAGAAAATCTCAAGACTCAATAAAGCTTTGCATCTTCACAGTGCACCGATAAGGCGTAGGCCCTACAGAGTGTCCCCAGCCAAACGTAGGATAATTCAGAATGAAGTTGATAAGATGATAGAGGCAGATGTCATTCAGCCATCGGAGAGTCCGTGGGCATCACCTGTCGTCTTGGTGAAGAAAAAAAGATGGTTCTTGGAGATTTTGTGTAGATTACAGAGGACTGAACAAGATTACTGAAAAGGACGTCTACCCTCTTCCCCGAATAGACGATGCTCTGGACTGTTTGAGAGAAGCACGAATGTACTCGACGATGGACCTGAAAACAGGTTACTGGCAATTTGAAATAGACGAGGAACACCGAGAAAAGACGGCATTCATCACACCAGACGGACTTTTTGAATTTAAAGTGATGCCTTTTGGGCTTTGTAATGCCCCCAGAATATTCGAGAGAATGATGGACGGCTTGTTGCGGGGCAGCTCAAATGGACAACATGCCTTTGTTACCTAGACGACGTCGTTGTCTACTCGGCCACCTTTTCTGAACATCTCTCGCGTTTAGGCGCTGTTCTGAATTGCTTCAGAAAGGCTGGGTTGCGACTCAATTTAAGAAAATGTTGTTTCGGAGCTCACCAAATAAAAATTCTCGGACACCAAATAGACCAAGATGGAGTTAGACCTGATTATGAAAAATAAAGGCCATCGCTGAATATCCGACTCCGGCGAACTTACAACAGCTGAGAAATTTTCTAGGGTTATCGTCATACTATCGAAGATTCATTAAAGGCTATGCCGACATTTCAAGACCACTCAACGAGCTTTTATGCAAATCATCCACATTTAAGTGGGAAGAGAAACAAGAAAATTCATTTGAAAGCCTAAAGCGAGCTCTCTCCTTAAAACCGGTCCTAGGGCATTTCGACGAGAGCGCACCAACAGAGGTACATTGCGACGCTAGTGAATTTGGAATAGGGGCTATTCTGGTACAGATTCATGTAGGGAGAGAGAGGGTTATCGCTTACGCATCTCGTGCTCTAATAAAGGCCGAGCGGAATTATTCCACTACCGAGAGAGAATGTCTTGCAGTCGTATGGGCGATCGGCAAATTCAGGGCTTATCTATTTGGACGTCCGTTCAAGGTGGTAACCGATCACCACTCATTATTTTGGTTGGCGAACTTGAAAGATCCTTCGGGTAGACTGGCTAGATGGACTCTTCGGCTGCAAGAGTACAACATCTCAATCGCCTACAAAACTGTAATGAAACATCGGGACGCTGATTGTCTATCTAGAAATACTATAAAAGATAAAGTTGACGAAATGTATGATGATTTTCCATTTTTGTCAACCATTATGAAGATCAAAGATGAACAGAAACAAGATCCCTATATTCTGAAAATTCTTGATGGGTTGTCAGACAGTACTTCCAAGGACAACCGTTTCAAAATTGTGAATGGGAATCTTTATAAGAAGAAATTTGACCCAAACGGCCCATCTCTATTACTCGTCGTGCCAAGACGGCTCAGATCTGACATATTGAGAGAGCTACACGACGCTCCCATGGCAGGCCATCTGGGTTTCGCCAAAACATATGATAGGGTGATAAGGAGGTAATTTTGGCCGGGCCTCTACCGAAGTGTGAAAAAATATGTCAGCCACTGCCAAGAATGCCAACGCAGAAAGAACAGCCCACAATTGCCACCTGGACACCTGGTTCCTATACCACCCCAAGCCGACCATTCCAAAAGATAGGTATAGATTTACTTGGACGATTTCCATTATCAAGAAACAAGAAGAGATGGATTATAGTATGTACTGACTATTTATCTAAATACGCAATTACAAAAAGCTTAGCGACCGGGGATGCCCAAGGGGTGGCAAATTTTCTGCTGGAGGAGGTGATACTGATCCATGGAGCCCCTCGGGAGATCGTGACGGACCGAGGCCGCAACTTCCAGTCAAAGTTGATCCAAGAGTTGGCCAACTGCTGTGGGATCATCAAACGGTCCACTACGGCATATCATCCTCAGACCAATGGTCTTACGGAGAGGCTGAATAGAAGAGAATACGCCGTTCTTTTTAGTTCACGGGAGAGAGGCAGAAACCCCACTGGACGCGCTGTTTCCCTATCCAGAAACCACCGATAGTGACGAATATATTCAAGAATTGGAACCTAAAGCAGAAGAGGCACGCCAAATTGCACGATTCAACATTCTGAAAGCCCAAGACGCCAATAAAACAAACTATGACTCAAAACAGAGGAGTACGACGTGTAGGGCTGTGCGAGAAACTGATAAGACGCTATTTTGGGCCTTACCTTGTGACCCGGAAACTATCAGATGTGACGTATGAAGTGAGACCAGTTGAAGATCAAGGAAGACGACATCGAACCAAGGACATTGTGCATGTGCTAAGGATGAAGCCCTATCATGGACCCATCGGACAGGAGGACTAGGAACACGTGAGCCCTTTGCCCCAGGGGTGATTCTCCTAGCTGTGAGGACACAGCCCTTTATAGGGGAGCGGCAATGTAAAAGTTATTTGTAAATAATAGTTATACATTATTTCTTTTATTCTGTTTTATGCAAAATTAATTTTTGCATAAATATATCACTATTTTTGTTTGACATAGTTAAGATAATTTTTTATTTCTTTTCTTTTTCTGCGCGCTGGCACTCACTTCCGTGCAGCGCATTTAGAGTTGTAACAGCAAACAAACTGGCTTAATTTCTCTGGAATTTCCCGCTCTTTATCTTCGTTACAATATATATATATGATACATTTTGAAAGATAGAATGTAATTTTTTTTTGTTTTTACTGAAGATTTAACTAAATGGAGTATGTAAATTTTTGTTTTGTTTAAAAAGATTTGAAAAATAAAGAGATAATGATTTGAGGTGGAGACAGCCACAAACGACTGCTAATTCTTTTTCACACATCTAGAATAGAAATATATCATATATATATTAGTTGAATAGCATATTTTGGATCAAAAATAAAATAAACATTTTATTTAATATAAATGCCAATATTTCAATAGGCTATACGCCTAACTTCGTCAGGGCTTTTCTTGTTTTTGAACTGCTTTGGTTCATCACGTGATGCCTTCACGCGACGATATATAAATATTTGCAACTCTGTGGGGATAAAATTTAAAATATATACACACAAAAATATTAATAAGAATAGACTATATATGTACATTTATAAAAATTAAAAAAATATATATGATTCCTAATAAGTATAATAAAATAATTTTAAATCGATTTGAACTGTAGATATAACGGAGGTATGTCAATTTTTCTATTAATACTGTTGGTATATTTCATTGAGGTCCAACTTTCTAAAAAGAGTCTTGAATGTTGTTATATATAATTTCTGTTTTTCAAAATTTGGTATATGGTCCTGTTTGAGTGCGTGATCTACTAAAAGTGATAATGGGCTATGGTTTTTAAAAGCTGATTTGTGTTGATTTACTCTTTCTTCAAAAGTTTTACCGGTTTCTCCTATGTATGTTGCAATATATATATATATATATATATTGTAGTTTTATAATATTATATCAGTGTGCCACCACTACTTTCCTTTATCTTTATTTTTTATTCTAGTAACTAATTTGTACCCCAAATTATTTCCCATTTAATAGGTTTGCTAGCTTTTCGCTCCATTTTATTTCACTCCCCTAATCAAACCTTTCTCACCGGGGGCACATTCTATCATAATTTAAACAATATGATATGTAAGTAATGAAGTATGACGTCTTTTCTAGTCGTCTCAAAGTAACACCAGCTTGCCACCGGACACAAACCGGGGGATCCAGAGAGGGACAAAAAGGGCGTTGGTCCGGATGTTGATAGTTAGGTTACAGTGTATATTTTCGGAGAGGCCCGCTCGGCGCTAGATTTCACGGCGGCCTTCGAGGCCGCCGTTTTGTCTTCTCTTTGCTCCCGCGGCCTCATGCAGGACGCCGAGCTTTCCTCAGTTAATCCTCAACTTTCCCCTGGTCTTGGTGCCACTTGAGACGTACTGGGACAGCGTCTTTTTATCCCAAACTTTGTCCTTACTGTCCCGTGCGGGCTTCCCACTCTGCACGCCTTGCCACTCAACCCCGACTGCTTCCAACTCACTTGTTGGCTTACCCGGGTTTACGACATATATTATCATTTTAACATAATAGTATGTAATAAATAAAATATTCTATATAAAATAATGGTTTGTTTTTAAATAAACACAATATATTCCAATAAAATAATAATTATTAGAATATATTGATTAAAAAAATTAAGAATTAAAAATATAGTAACATTTATATATCACACACGAAAAGTAACTAATTCTTAATGTTTTAGAATACGATATTTTCCCAAATAATCAAGCCCCGACGGTGTTTTTCCCACAGGAATTATCACATTAGAGAAGGAAGGGGCATTCAAATTTTAAAACGGTGCGAGAAGAGATGGATGACGAGCCTACTGGCCCCGTGCATACATCAGCGCCGCCGCGGGGGCATTCCTAGAGCCACCGCAATTACCTTGTCAGGGCCGGCAGGCCGGCTCTCTTACAGCACATTTAATTTGAAAGTGTTTGTTTAAGAGGACAGATATTTCCTCACTTCAAAGCGAATTTACCGATTAGGTTTTAATAATAGGTTTGCTCTAAAGTATCTTAACCTGATGTCTCTATTTAACTTCCGCCGAGGTTCTACACATTCCCAGGCTGTGTCTTCGCCCCAATACGGGGAATCTAAAGCTTGTTAAATATAGGTTAGAGATGATTCTGTTGATAGGTGTGGGGAGGACAAAGGATTTCCTGTCTATTTTCCTGCAATAAGCAAATGTGTTTCTTGCATTAATGTATCTCACATTATTATAATAGAGCCGCAATTATGTAGTTTATAAGAATGAGTACATGAATCATGTAAAAGTTTATTTTTCTCTTCCCTGCACACGAAGCCTTATCCACTCCGTGATAAGCTTCTGTAGAAAACCACGTGCCTGTTCATTGTAGCGTTTATTGTTTAAAACAAATTCTATTTTACAAGATGTAAAATAGCGGTTGTATATCGTCTGCTGATTTTAGTAGGAAGCGCCGATATACCAATTTTTTATTGAACAAGACGTGAAGTTCGCAAAGAGCGAGTTTGTACTATATTTTATCAACGATATAAATTGAATTTTTAAACGCTAACCTTCAATATTTAAAATAATATTAGATATTGATACATTTTCCCAACTAGCTTAGGCCATGGCGGCCGTCAACCGAAGTTTCAAGTTGATGATGCGATTGCTTCTTGGTTTATATATATAATCCATACCTTAGCTACCGAGGCCTGCCATATGGGAATCACGATAGCTCGTCATGGCCAAAGCATCCATCTCACGAAGTCTCAAACTGTACTCCTGGATAAAATAAATAATTTAGGGAAAATAAAGAGAATTTTGGAGATCTAAAATCATTTTAAAGACTCACGCCTCAACCAAAAAATACTGCACTTGTAGTCTTCTAAAATATCGTTCTAATAAGTGTTAACCTTTTCAGCCTGGATGGTTCAAGAAATGCATGCAAGACATACTTTCAATTGACGTCGTTCGAAATAGTTTGTCAACAGATAGACTCTCTGTACATCTAGATATAACTAAACGTTCAGAAATAAAAAAAAAATTCAACCAAATGAAATTGTAATATTAGCAGGGTGATTCAATTTTTAAATAACGAATCTGTGTGCGGAAACACCAAATATATAAAAATATATATTTTTATTATTTATTTAAATTTTATGTTCAGTATATGATTTCCTGAATATTGAGCAATATAAGAACTTGAAATTTTCATAAAGGTATTCCTATTTATTTTTCAGTAGACGGTAGTTTTTGGTATATTATTCGTTCAACCTAATTTCTTTGCGATAAGGAGTTTAGTGACACATCGAGATAGAGTTGTTGGGACGTAGTTGTCAAATTCTTTGCGGGTTTCTTTGATTTTCTATTTATTTGAGAACGAATTTACTTCCGCCTTGATATTGCTTTTATTTTTCTTTATTTTATGGCTTATTTCGAATTTAAATGCGCCTAAATTTCTTTATATATTTTATTTATCTCTGATTTATAAAAACCTTTTCTTTTAAAGATATCTAAATATAAAGTGCGATTTATTATAAAAGATAAAATCACTTTCACTATTAATCTTCACCCTATTTATTTATTACAAAACACGCTATATACTATGTGTATATTTGCTTGTAAATGTTTAAACTATTATATGTATATAGTTTTTAAATATATATACAAATTATTTATAGTTTTAGAGAGAAGAGGTGAAAGTTATTTAAATTTACATTTTATAGCAATATATTATACAAGAAATAAAGATTATTAACACACATATCATGAAAAGTCCAATATATCTTAAGAATATAATATAAACTTATCAAAAGCTTATGGAAGTTTCATATTTAGATGCCGCCGGTGTTTATTTTTTTAAGGAAATAGAGGCAATTTTATTCACACCTGGTTATCTAGGGTGTCTTCAATAAGGGTCACTGTATCAAATATCTTTCAAAGTTATTGTCTGAATCTATATATATATATATATGTTAAAAGGTACAACTTCCTTAAGTTTTGTCCATGAATGTGAATCTGTACAGCTATCATTTTAAAACAACCTTTCTCTCTGCTACAGGTAAGCCATATGTTGACCAATGGTTCAGCTGGATCGGACAGCCTTATTTCAGTAATTCGACAACGTTTTAAAACGTTTTAATGGTTAAATGTTGGAAAAATTACATGAATAAACACACACATTCCCCAATACTTCATATCACTTTGAACAAATTAAAAAAAATAGTGATTTAATAAACAAAAAAAAAAGCGTATTTTTACATTTCGGTTTAAAAATACGGCAATGATATTGCTATCGTGGTGCGCATATTGGCACTGTGTATATCACATTTATAGACTTGAATCTAACCGCGTTCTTTTAAAGTGCATCGTTTAGTTCGGAACTTCCGTATATAGTGAGCTTTTAACTCTGTTAGAACAAGATGAGATCCGGCACCAATATTCTATGTAACGAGAATCTTCTGGGCAGGGGACACAGTTCTGGTGCGCCTCATTAGCATAGAAGTTGGTGGGAAGAATTTAAAATTCTAATAAAAATGACGGGGTAGGTGTCAGTTTTCGCAAGAGAATTCAGGACCCTCACTAATTGGGTATCACTTCAGACCAAATGGTGCCATTTTGCCAAACGTCCCATTATTGAACCGCATCGGCCCTCAGCATAATTCCTCCATCGGTCTTATTCCAGCCTGACGCCCAGATAATTGTCGTGTCCTCCTGAAGACCATTGTCAGCATTTGATCAGAGAAGATGCTTAATAAAAGACCTTGGAGGGGAATTTAGTATATTTTTTCTCGGGCCTCACAGCAATTTATTTTCCTAGAACCAAATCTTGAAAAACACCACGCGCCTGTCTAATAATTTTCCAGCTTGGCCGTGGTCCTTCATACTCTCCTTGGGTACAGAAATTATTCAGGTTTTAGTGGTTGTTCGTAGATGAAATTTTCGGTTTGCGTTAACTTATGTTTTAATAAATTTCCACTAAGTAATGACAGATTCGATTCCGACACCACGGCTATGGTTTCGTTTGAATTTTTAAAGTTAATTAAAAGGAGTTGTTCGCTAAAATTCAGAAATTCGGAGATGTCTTTGTTTTGAAACTGTAATTACCTTTTAAAGGTACATTTTAAATTATTTAAATTGATAGTTTCCTATTACAATAAAATATGTGAAAAAATAGTACAAATGTAATATTGTACTGGGATAAGGTGCATAAATTAAGAAAAAGGCATCTCCTTATCGTGCAACTGAAAGTGGCTGTTGGCTTGCCCCATCTATCGGAATAAATATCAACTATTCTCGTTGATTTTTAATTATTCCAGAATTGGCCAAATACCCATTTTTGATTAATCAGGAAAAGCTAACCACGGACGCGTTTCGGGCTGTTGGCCCTCATCAGCGTGGTGCAAGCTGTACCTCAACGACCAAAAAACAGGTCATTCAGGCATGCTGAAAAATCATGAACCGAATAGTTAAGATGGCGCAACCCATCAACAACTTTCAGTTTCACGATAAGGAGATGCCTTTTTCTTAATTTATGCACCTTATCCCAGTACAATATCACATTTGTACTATTTTTTCACATTGTGTCGCGGTCTCACGCAATTCTGGCATTAACTACCCGTTTCGTGATTTTTGGTTGTTGAGCTTGCACCACGCTGATGAGGGCCAACAGCCGAAACGCGTCCGTGGTTAGCTTTTCTTGATTAATCAAGAATGGGTATTTGGCCAATTATGGAATAATTGAAAATCAACGAGAATAGTTGATATTTATTCCGATAGATGGCGCAAGCCATCAGCAACTTTCAGATGCATGATAAGGAGATGCCTTTTTCTTAATAAAAGATGTGTTCGAAGGTAAAATAGATATAGACATATAGATGATGAAACAGTCGACGCCCCCCCTCGTGTTATATGTATCAAAGCTTTAGCATCCAACTTTAATTATCAAACGAGTTTATAAAGCCAAATAATCAAAAATGAAAATATTTTTGCGCTAAATTAACAAAATAGATTGATATAGAAAATGATTAAGTCTTTCAAAATGAATTTGAAATACATTGGGAAGACTCTAACTCATCATTGAACAAAACTGCGGAGAGGGGTCACTACTCATTAGCTAGGCCTTTCTTTTCTTTTGTAATTATCCCTAGTGCACGTGGTACAGGCCATGATAATGATAGTGGGTAAAAGCTGGCGACTGATTTATTTCAGGTTCACCACATGTCTACACATGGGAAAAGCAGTTTGACGTTTACATTTACAAGTGTATCACAACCTGTAAACAGGACAGGTTTCAGCAGGGGATAAGGAGTATATTCTAGAGTGTGTCGATCGACAGACCGCTTCTGTCTCTCTCGGTCTCTCTCTCCATGTCTCGGTGATAGACATCCAAGTTTGTGTCATGGCCTCTACCTCTGTCCCGTGGGCTGTCCCCGATCACTCTCGGTGCTGACATCTAGCCCTGTCTCTGCTTCTTGTTGTCCGCGTGTGAGAAGAACATCAACACTCGCCTCACGTACACGACTGCCAGTTTATCCATACGTCTGCAGGATCACATTTGCAACAATATTATATATATATATTGTTACGTGTAAGGCCTCCAAACGATTACAACCTCCGCCAATAGATGGCGCTTTCGCCTGTTTCCCTTCTCTAGCTGATGTAGGAGTCGCCGACTGCTGTGGTCCCGTTTCCTGGGGAGGTTAACTGCAAATACACTTTTATGTTGGCCCCAGGATGTAATATAATGTAAATACCCATTGTTATTTATCTCATTTACGTGTAATGTTTAGTAGTGGATGGCAATAAAGGTAAGTGCTTCAAGTCTCCGTGCCGCCTTCTGTCGTTACTCTCGCCATTGCCATCATCGCCAGGCTGCTGCTGCTACTCTTCTGGTAAGTCTCTCGTGTCCCCCCACCAGTGGTAAGGCCGAGAGATACTGCCAGAGGAAGGGAGTTTCCACTGGAGAGGTGGAACTCAGGACGTCTTTGGGTGGCCTGCGGGTAAATCTGCAGGGAAGAACAACGGGGGCCTAAGTAGGTGATCCACGAAGGAGGAAGCGGCGTTGTCGCAAAGAACCGGTAGGGTACAGCCGCGACAACTGGTGTCAGAAGTGTGATTCTTCCTCGTGGAGGTCACTAGGAGGCTTTTTATATAAAAGTTTTTTTTTGGTTGCTGACAAAGGCCCATTGACGTGAGAGGCCAAGGGATGGCCTCTGAGCAGGACTCGCTGGCCGAGATCGACCGGAGGCTGCAGGAACACTGGGAGGAGTGGGATAAATTAAAGCGCCGAACAGAGGAAGAAAGACTTCGGAGAGAAAAAGAGTTCGAAGAAGGAAGGCGCCGTAGAAGAGAAGAATGGCTTCTGTTGGAAAAGGAAAGCGAAGATAAAAGGCTTCTCAGAAACAAAGAAATTTAGAAGCTGCTGTCTCAAATGAAGGCCCGCTTGCAGAATGAGACAGGTACGGCCGAGACAGCTTTGAATGATGTCAGCGAGGACCGGGCAGAATCCCGAGGACTGGAAGTCGAGCCGGGTCACATGGGGGAATTTCGTGGAGTGGAGGGCCTGATTGAGGAGCCTCCTGGACAGACCCTAAATCTGCTTCACGCGGACCCGCGAATGAAGCGGCCCCAGCGAGGGAAGCGGTGCCGGCGAAAGAAGCGGTGCCCTCGGGAGAAACGGTACCGGCGAGAGAAGCGGTACGGGCGAGAGGATTGGTCCCGGCGAGGGAAGCGGTACCGGCGATAGAAGCGGTCCCGGCGAGAGGAATGGTCCCGGCGAGAGGAGTGGTCCCGGCGAGAGGAGTGGTCCCGGCGAGAGTAATGGTCCCGGCGAGAGGAATGGTCCCGGCGAGAGAAGCGGTACCGGCGAGAGAAGCGGTACCGGCGAGAGAAGCGGTCCCTGCGAGAGGAATGGTCCCGGCGAGGGGAATGGTTCCGGCGAGAGGAATGGTCCTGGCGAGAGAAGTGGTCTCGGCGAGAGAGGTGGTACCAGCATAAGAAGCGGTACCGATATAAGAAGCGGAATCGTCATAAGAGGCTGAGTCAGCATGAGAGGTGCCTCCGGCGTGAGAGGCGGTTCCAGCGTGAGAAGCGGTACCGGCGAAAGGGGCGGCTCCGGCAGGAGAAGCGATCCCGGCGAGAAGGACGGCTCCGGCGAAAGGGCGACTCCGGCGAAAGGGGCGGCTCCAGCGAGAAAGATTGGCTCCGGCGAGATAGGCGGCTCCGGCAAGAAAGGCAATTCCAGCGAGATGGGCAGTTCCGGCAAGAGAAGCGGCACCAGCGAAAAGCGTGACATCTGAGCGACGGAAGCGATGAGGCCGGATCGGGACGATCCGCCTTGAGGGGGAGGCAATGTTACGTGTAAGGCCTCCAAACGATTACAACCTCCGCCAATAGATGGCGCTTTCGCCTGTTTCCCTTCTCTAGCTGATGTGGGAGTCGCCGACTACTGTAGTCCCGTTTCCTGGGGAGGTTAACTGCAAATACACTTTTATGTTGGCCCCAGGATGTAATATAATGTAAATACCCATTGTTATTTATCTCATTTAAGTGTAATGTTTAGTAGTGGATGACAATAAAAGTAAGTGCTTCAAGTCTCCGTGCCGCCTTCTGTCGTTACTCTCGCCATTGCCATCATCGCCAGGCTGCTGCTGCTGCTACTCTTCTGGTAAGTCTCTCGTGTCCCCCCACCAGTGGTAAGGCCGAGAGATACTGCCAGAGGAAGGGAGTTTCCACTGGAGAGGTGGAACTCAGGACGTCTTTGGGTGGCCTGCGGGTAAAGCTTCAGGGAAGAACAACAGGGGCCTAAGTAGGTGATCCACGAAGGAGGAAGCGGCGTTGTCGCAAAGAACCGGTAGGGTACAGACGCGACAATATATACTCGTATATCCAAGGATAAGGCACAATTTGGTTTATAGATTATAAACACAAGGTAATAATAACAAATCCAAGGATAAGGTACAATTTGGATTATCTATATATATATATATATATATATATATATATAATTGAATGTCTGTCTGTCTGTACTCTATAGATTCAAAACCCATACAACCAATCGCGTGAAATTTTGGGATATTATTAGGCATATCCCCGGGAAGGTTTTTGAAAAATAATTTCTTAAATATCTTTAATATCCTTAGAGTTATTTGCAGATTTGTAGATTTAACTCGAAAGCAGCGCCCCCATTGCGACGATGATAACAAGTTTGTTTATCTATAAATTTTATTATTACTAAGTTTATTATCTTAAAGATTATTTATCAAAAGTAAGATTTTCTACCTATTAATTGCGCACAAGTCAAAGTTAGTTTTATCATTTATCTACAACATATATATTGGGAGAATAGATAAAATGATGATTTTGTAATGTAGAAAATTAGGAAAGACAAAATTCAGGATGACACGGCAATTTATTTGAGACAAGAATAATGATACAATTCCAAGGCAAGATACTATTCCTTTAACTTCCAATTACCGAGGGAACCAATTAATATTGATTTTATTCAACTTATCGAGTATTTTTCAAGGGACCGGAAAAAAATGTTTACTTTATCGAGATTCAAATTTACGAGTTTCAAATTATAAAAATATATATATTATTTTTTTTATATAAGTTTACTATCCGAATGACCTGGGCAACGCCCGGGTTTTACCCGATTAAATGTTTTTATTCAAATACTATTCGTTACAATTATAAATTGGCGGCGTGGATGCCACTCTTGTGAAACGTCCCGCTCCAAACTTTGTGTCTGAGAAGCGATATTTTTATAGAAAGATAATCTGGCTTTTGTTTTCTGCTCGAATGAATGTTCTTCTGTTAGAATTTTGTTCATACATACTAAAAATGAACTGGCTTCACCCGTGGTCTCTGCTTTTTGGAATTTTTCCCGATATAATTTTGTATCTGATAATCTTACATGATACAGCGATATCGTCATAATCATTTTCTGACTAATAATATATAGTTTTAATAATTGATTTATATATTTTTAAAATAGCCTATCGTCTTCCCCGTATTTTTTTTACCTATGTATGGAAATTTTGGTTTGAATTAGTGAACTACTGCGAATTTGTATACCGGACATACAAACCAACAAACAAACAAACAAACATACAAACATTCATTTTTATATATATAGATAGAAGATATAATATAAATGAGTTTTAAAAATTGTTTAAAAAAATGCATCAGCCGGGAATCGAACCCTGGCCGCCCGCGTGGCAGGCGAGCATTCTACCACTGAACCACCGATGCTTTAAAAAAATGGCCATATTTAGGTATTCATTCCATTCCGGATTAGTCCGCGTAAAAAAAGTTTTTCAAATGAAAAAAAGAAATAGCCAAAAATACTAATCAAAATGCAGCCGAAAATTTTCCTCAGGTTTATAAAAAGCGACATGCAAAATTTGGTACCAATTGGTTTAGTAGTTTTTGAGTTTATCGCGAAACAGACAGACAGACAGAAATTGACTTTTATATACACTGCGTGTCATTGAAAATGGAACACCAAGAAATAGTGGCCAGAAAATTATGCAAATTTCAGGGTAGACGCGCCTAACCGAGTGGTGCAAATGATGTAAAATGCGCAGCTCTCGTGCGCACATGGAGTAAGATATAAGGGAAGGAACTTGCAGAAAGGACAGTATTTGTGTCGTTATTTCTTCAAGGAAATTCATTGTAGAAATTTTGTTCTTGTGTCAAAAGACACGTGTAATAACAGAGAATGCCAGGTCATCGTAAACGGAGACAGTTCAAGCAGACAGACGCTTTTACGAGGGGCATGGTGATCGGACTGAAAAGGGCAGGTTGGTCCATACGTCAAATCGCAGCTGATACACACCTTGGCGCGTCCACGGTGCACCGACTGTGGAAAAGATGGTTGGAACAAGGAAATGTGGCAATTTATAGGAATGTCGGTGCAACTAGAGTGACGTCAGCACGTGTGGATCGGCGTATCCTTCGACAAGCAGTGGCGGCCCCACAAGCCACTTGTACCGCCATCCTGCAACATGTGCAAGACACCCTAGATCATTCCATCTCGACCAGAACCATTTCCCGTCGATTGGTTGCTAATGGCTTGCACTCATGCCGTCCGCTAAGAAGACTGCCATTGACCCCACCGAATAGGCGCCAACGTTTGGAATGGTGCCGGGCTAGATCGACGTGGATGACGGAATGGCACAGGGTCGTGTTCTCAGATGGGTCGCGTTTCTGCTTGTCCAGTGATAGTCGCCGTGTACGCGTGTGGCGTCGACGTGGAGAAAGGTCCAATCCGGAAGCAATTGTGGAACGCCCCACCGTGCGACAACGTGGAATCATGGTTTGAGGCGCAATCGCGTATGATTCCAGGTCACCTTTACTTCGTATTCAGGGCACTATGACGGCTCAACGATACGTTGATGATGTGCTGCGACCGGTGACACTCCCCTACCTTCAGGGGGTACCCAATGCCCTTTATCAGCAGGATAACGCCCGACCGCACACTGCTCGCATTAGCCAACAAGTTCTGCAAGATGTACAGATGCTTCAATGGCCACCGTACTCTCCTGATCTCTCACCAATCGAGCACGTCAGGGACATCATTGGACGCCGTTTGCATGCCTTGCCACAGCCGCGTTCAGAAGACGAACTGTGGCAAATGGTTGAGAGGGAATGAAGAGCCATCCCTCAGGACGCCATCCGTACTCTGATTGACTCTCTACCTAGACGTGTTGCTGCGTGCATCGCTGTCCGCGGTGGTCCTACTTGCTACTAAGCCGACGCCGTTCTCGCTTTGTATTATGACTATCATTTTGAAATAAAGATCACTTATTGTTCGTCCCTGTCTCTCTCTGTCTGCCGAGTTTCATCACTTTCTGACCATAATTTCTTGGTGTTCCATTTTCAATGTCACGCAGTGTATATAGAGATAGAGAATTGTTTTAACAAATTTTCGTTAGACAAACCTTTACTCGAGTAAAACCCGGGCGAAGCCGGGTAGATCCGCTAGTTGATTATAAACACAAAAGGTAAAATAAGACCAAATCTAAGGATAAGGTACAATTTGGATTATCTATATATATAAAAATCAATGTTTGTATGTTTGTTTATTTGTATGTCCGGTACAAATTCGCAGTAGTTCACTAATTCAAACCAAAATTTCCATACATAGGTAAAAAAATACGGGGAAGACTATAGGCTATTTTAAAAATATATATAAATCAATTATTAAAGCTATATATTCAAATTATTCTTTTTAGCTCACGAACAGCGCCCTCTATCAAAGATTAGATTAAATTATGCTGATGCAAACAAATAGATAATGCTAATAACAAACAATTATTTAAAAAAATCTTATCTTAATATATATCACTCGGGTAGATATGCACACGGGTCAATCCCGGGGCGAAGCCCGGGTCACCCGTCTAGTAGATTATAAACACAAGGTAATAAGACCAAATCCAAGGATAAGTCACAATTTGGATTATAGATTATTAACACAAGGCAATAAGACCAAATCTAAGGATAAGGTACAATTTGGATTATAGATTATAAACACAAGGTAATAAAACCAAATCCAAGGATAAGTCACAATTTGGATTATATCACCTCAACCAAAAAGGTAGTGGTATCTACAAGAGCTACATGGAGTTACACGTTGCTTTTATGACATCACACTAAGACAGTAGTATCTACAAAGGTTATATAGACTTACCCGGTATCATATGATATCTCTCCAAAAAAACAGAAGTATCTACAAAGGCTTTATAGAGTTACATTTCGCCATATCAACCAAAAAGGCAGTGGTATCTACAGAGGCTGTATGGAGTTACACGTTGCTTATATGGCATCACTCCATAGACAGTTGTATATACAAAGGCTGTATAGATAACATTTTGCCATATCACCTCAACAAAAAAGACAGTTGTATCTACAAAGGCTGTATAGAATAAAATTTGACATATCACCTCAACCAAAAAGACAGCTGTATCTACAAAGGCTGTATAGATTACACTTTGCCATATCACCTCAAACAAAAAGGCAGTGGTATCTACAGAGCCTGTGTGGTGTTACACGTTGCTTATATGACATCACCCAAAAGGACAGTGGTATCTACCAAGGCTGTATAGATTACACTTTGTCATATCAACCAAAAAGAGAGTAATGTCTAACTAAGCTGTATAGAGTTACATTTCACCATATCAACCAAAAATATAGTAATATCTACAGAGTAACTGAATGTTACAGGGTGACAGCGGCTAACCTCTAGTTAAAATAAAAAGTTATCAGAGTCATCAACAATCAATAATTCTGTCACCGTTTGCTTTGGTGAATAGAATAAATACCCAAATATGGCCATTTTTTATAAGCATCGGTGGTTCAGTGGTAGAATGCTCGCCATCCACGCGGGCACGCGGGCGGGTTCGATTCCCAGCCGATGCATTTTTTTTTTTTTTACATTTTTTAAAACTCATTTATATTATTAAATATATATATCAAAGGATAAGGCACAATTTGGTTTATAGATTATAAACACAAGGTAATAAGACCAAATCCAAGGATAAGGTACAATTTGGATTATCTATATATATATAAATGAATGTTTGTATGTCCGGTATACAAATTCGCAGTAGTTCACTAATTCAAACCAAAATTTCCATACATAGGTAAAAAATACGGGGAAGACGATAGGCTATTTTGAAATATATATAAATCAATTACTAAAACTATATATTTTTAGTCAGAAAATGATAATGACGATATTGCTGTATCATGTTTGATTATCAGATACAAAATTATATCGGGAAAAATTCCAAAAAGCAGAGACCACGGGTGAAACCAGTTCATTATTTTGTACGCAGGAACAAAATTCTAACAGAAAAAACATTCATTCGAGCAGAAAACAAAATCCAGATCATCTTTCTATAAAAATATCGCTTCTCAGACACAAAGTTTGGAGCGGGACGTTTCACAAGAGTGATATCCACGGCGCCAATTTATAATTGTAACGAATAGTATTTGAAAATCAAAATAATATAATTTTCAAATATCGTTGTGAAAATTTACATATTTATTTTTATATTTTAAAAACACAAAGTTTGGAGCGGGAAGTTTCACAAAAGTGACATCCACGGTGCCAATTTATAATTGAAACAAATAGTATTTGAATAAAAACATTTAATCGGGTAAAACCCGGGCGTTGCCCGGGTCATTCGACTAGTTGATTATAAACACAAGGTAATAAGACCAAATCTAAGGATAAGTACAATTTGGATTATAGATTATAAACACAAGGTAATAAGACCAAATTCAAGGATAAGGTACAATTTGGATTATTGATTATAAACACAAGGTAATAAGACCAAATCTAAGGATAAGGTACAATTTGGATTATTAAAATATACATTTATCAGAGTCATCAACATTCAATAAATAATTCTGTCACCGTTTGCTTTTGTGAATGGAATAAATACCCAAATTTGGCCATTTCTTATAAGCATCGGTGGTTCAGTGGTAGAATGCTCGCCTGCCAAGCGGGCGGCCCGGGTTCGATTCCCGGCAGATGCATTTTTTTTACAATTTTCAAAACTCATCTATATTATTATTATTAAAATATACAAGTATCAGAGTCATCAATTCTGTCATCGTTTGCTTTTGTGAATGGAATGCTTTTACGTAATATACGTAAAATACGTAACAAATATGACTGAAATTTTAGCAGTATGTATAGTAGAATCTGGAAAAACTTATATTGAATATTTCAGGTCTCTATCCCGAATTTTCTTCGAGTTATTTGCAAATTTGAGTTGGAAATTTGCTCTTTCGCTCGTAAGCAGCGCCTCTAGCGGTGAAGATGGGAGGTAATATCAGCTGACCTAATGTACATGTAAAACATGTTTTAACAGGACATAGAAAAAATATGGAAGAGATATTTGTCGCATTTTTAGCCAAGAAAAATTGAAATTGACAGGTTCTGGGCAAAAATAGTTGTTTTTTTTTTAAGTCAGAAAATGATTATGAGAATATTGCTGTATCATATTTGATTATCAGCTACAAAATTATATCCGGAAAAATTCCAAAAAGCAGAGACCACGGGTGAAGCCAGTTCATTTTTAGTATGTATGAACAAAATTCTAACAGAAAAACATTCATTCGAGCAGAAAACACAAAGCCAGATCATCTCTTTATAAAAATATCGCTTCTCAGACACAAAGTTTGGAGCGGGACGTTTCACAAGAATGACATCCACGGCGCCTATTTATAATTGTAACGAATAGTATTTGAATAAAAGCATTTAATCTGATAAAACCCGGGCGTTGCCCGGGTCATTCGGCTAGTATATATATACAAAACTACGTATATTGAAATAGTATAAATGACTTCAGTTCTAAACTCTCGCAGAAGTTTCAGCACTTTAATCTACCAGACCAATTCACTCTTGTATTTCACTGAAGTGCTCGTATCGTTTACAATTTTGAAGAATTGGTAGTTAAGGAAAGGGGATCGATTGAAGAATAGTACACATAATCAAATTTATACATAACCGAATATAGCATTGAACATTTTTTTTTTCTTCAATGGCCCCGGTTCTTGCACAAGCCCGACCTCACTAGTGAGTACAATTTTTCAAACAGCTATCTAGCAGCTTGTGAATGCAACGTGGTACACATACGGTAGAATCAGCCGCCAACTACCATAATTACCATGGCCTGTAACGCATGTGTTGCACTTGTAATAAGTGTGTGTGTGAAAATAAATTATAATAATATTTAATTTTTAATTAAAAAGGCATATATTGGATCAAAATTTCATTTATTTTACCAATATTTCAGTTGGCTGAACGCCATATATATAATATTATATTATTAAAAATGGCATATCCTGACCAGGAGCACATGTGCTTTTCAGAAGGCAGAGCGCCATCTGGTGGAACAGAAATCAACTAAACATTGATTTAGCCTGTTCCCTGATATTTGGCCAACCCAATTTCTTGATAAATCAAGAAAAGCCATCCACGAACGCGTTTCGCGCTTTTGGCGCTCGTCAGCGTGGAGTAGGCTGAACCATTGCGACCAAAAAATATTTTTTGATCCCAATGGCTTCTCGAAAAACCAAGAAATGGATATTTAAGGCCAAACTTGCGTAAATACGCTTAGAACATTTAAAAACGAAAGAAAAAAATAAAAGATAAAAAGATCAGGTGTTGAAATCAATTATTAAAAATGGCATATCCTGACCAGGAGCACATGTGTTCAGCCTACTCCACGCTGACGAGCGCCAAAAGCGCGAAACGCGTTCGTGGATGGCTTTTCTTGATTTATCAAGAAATTGGGTTGGCCAAATATCAGGGAACAGGCTAGATCAATGTTTAGTTGATTTCTGTTCCACCAGATGGCGCTCTGCCTTCTGAAAAGCACATGTGCTCCTGTGGTCAGGATAAGCCATTTTTAATAAATGATTTCAACACCTGATCTTTTTATCGTTTATTTTTTTCTTTCGTTTTTTTATAATATTATATTTTTGAAAATAGAGCAATCCATTGATAAATCTTTAATTAAAAATCATATATTGGATCAAAAAATAATTTATTTACCAATATTTCAGCTGGCTGAACGCCAACCTTTATCAAGGTGTTATAACATTTTAAAGTGTGTCAACAACAAACTCAGCGCCACATAACGTCAACAGCATTAAGTTTTAAAAAATATATTTTGTTATATCCAATGGGGAGAAAAATTTGATAAATATACAGGGTGATCCAAAAGTCCCGCACAACTTTAAAAATTAATAACTCCGCGTATATTTGCGCTAGAGCAATGCGGTAAACACCATTGTGTTCAGGATGCAATGGGATTTTTTATGGCAAATAATGAAAAATTCGAAATTGATTTTAGTTACAACTTTATTCACTAGATGGCGCCCTACCAGAATCAGCGATTCAGCGGCCAAATTGTTTGATAAATTGGAAAATATAACTGAACGACACGTATTTTTACTTTTTGAATACCAGGAAAGAACCCTAATAATATCAAATGGTAAATTAATAAAACACCATTTCGCCAAAAGTTAGAAGAAATGGTTAACGATTTTTAAATACAATCTGAGATATGTAAAATAGGTACATGCAAATTAAAACATGTAGCAAAAAAAAACTGATATTTTAGATACGGTTTGCTGGAATCCTCTCAGCTATTTATATTTTGAAAATAATAATTTTCATTTTTTTTTAAATTCAACTCTCTCTCAGTATCGATTATATTTATTTTAATTCATTTGAATAATATATTTATCTATCTCTGATGATTTATTTTACTCTGGAATGCCGTTGTTGTTTTTGTCGTGTCCAATAAAGAGCCTCAGATTCTTTTCGTTTGGCCAACAAAAAATGTCCAATTTATATACACATATATTCTTACATAATGAGACTTTAAAGAATGCAAATAATCTTCATCTATTTACATACACAACACATCTCCCCCCTTAATAATACTCCAGTCGGTCTGGGGTTTCCTGGCTCTCTGAGGTCTAGGACTGCGGACGGGCACTTGCACAGCGGCAGCCTCCGGTTTAGGAGTGCAAGAGGGCACGTGCACAGCAACAGGCCCTGGTATAGGAGTGCAAGAGGGTACGTGCACAGAAGCAGTCTCCTCCTTGTTTCCTGATGTAACCTCTGGAACCTCCTCTTCACTTTATTTCTGACTTCCACCTACAGGCTTCTCTCCTGATGTTCGAGGAAGTATCAAATTTCTTGTCTCCACTTGTTTCTTTCTCACAGGTCGCAATTGATTGATATGCCTCTTATACACGACGCCCTCGCAACTTATAAGGTAGTGACGGAAGTTTTACCGTTCAGGTCCAGTTGCATAGTTGCGGAAATTAACCTCGCAACCTGTAGTAAACTGCTCCTGCCTTCTTACGGCCTCATGAAATACCTCTCGCGGATTTCTCATTTTGGTATTAAATTCGAGAATCTAAAATTCTCTTCATTAACAGTTCCGCCGGGGAATTCCTTTATTACAGTTTGGGGAAATGCTCTATGAGCAAATAGGAAACTTTGTAGATTCGTCTCTAAATCATCCTTCCCATTATTCTTTCTCAAAAGGTTTTTAAACTCTCTTACATATCTCTCAGCTAAACCATTTGTACTAGGATTATACGGACTGGTCTTAGTGTACCGTATACCATTCATTTTAGTAAATTGCTCGAATTCACCGGAGACAAACTGTCTTCCGTTATCTGTAACAAAATATTAGGGCAATCCAATTCTGGCGAGAATTTCTCTAAGATGACTTATAATCGTTTTTCTGGTAATATCTTTGATGATAAAAATTTCTATCCACTTTGAGTATGCGTCCACGAGAACCAAAAACATTCTTCCCATGAACGGACCCGCTAGATCAAGATGAAGTCGATGCCACGTTTTTCGGGCCAAGTCCATTCCGAGATGGTAGCCGGGGGCATGCTTGCCGATTCTTGGCATACTCTACATTCTCTAGTTAACTCTTTGATGTTACTGTCTATGCCTGGCTACCAGAAAATACCGTCTGGCAATCATCTTCATTTTAACAATCCCCATGTGTATTTCATGCAAGTCATTTAAAATTAAAGATCTTAATTTTTGGGGAATTACCACTCTTTCACGCCATTGAAAACAATCAAACTTCAAACTCAATTCCTCATTGATCTTATAATAAGGAGCTAGTGGGTTTTCCCTCAGTACCCTTGTGAATTTCCACATACACACACACAGTTGCCTTCTCTAACATTCCTTAATACTATAGACAGTATTTTATCTCGGGACGTCTCATATGCCACCTCCCTAAAAGAGAACGGTACCTCATCCAACTTCCTGAGAAGAAGTACCTGGTCTTCATCAAGAAACTCCCTGACACTCGATTCTAAAGGAAGACGTGACAATGCGTCAACATTGGAATTATCACTACTTTTTCGAAACTCCTCAGTAAAATTAAATGCAGCTAATTTTAAGGACCATCTTTTAATTCTGGATGCTGCACATATGGGAATTGGTTTCTGAGGTGAAAATATATGAATTAAGGGTCGGTTGTCTGTGTCTAATACGAATTTTCGTCCCAGTAAGTATTGTCTTGATTTCTCATCGCCATAAGTTATGCTCAACGCTTCCTTTTCTAGTTGAGAGTACCGTTTTTCCGCTTCAGTTAATGTTCTAGAAGCAAAGGCTATAGGGCATTCTTCCTTTCTATCATTTCTATGACTCAGAATTACGCCAAGTCCATAGTCCATTAATAATGATTTACATTTTTTAAATAACATTCGATATTTTTCGTCCAATTCCATCTACAATTTTTATTCAAAAGTTGATAGAATAGCGCTAAAATGTTTGCTATATTCTTTATGAATCTATAATAATAAATTAAGAGTCTTATGAAAGATCTTAATTACGAAACATTCTTTAGGTTCAGGGGCCTCTATCACTGCTTTAATTATATTTTCTAGGGGATGCAGTCCATATTTATCCATTTTAAACCCTAAAAATTCCACCGATTTCTTTTTGAATTTACATTTATATCTGTTTAACTTTAAACCTTTTTCTAGCAATCATCTAAACACTAGATCCAACTATTGTTCATGATCTTCAAAGTCTTTTCCTGCAACCAAAATATAAACTATGTAGCAGGCCACACCTGGCAAATCAGAAAATAGGCCTTCCATAATCCTCTGAAATTTATTTGGTGCTACCGCTACGTCATATGGTAGTCTTTTATAAGAAAGCAACCTCTTTGTTGTGTTTATATCAAGAACAGCTTTGGCTTCTTCCGCTAACATTACTTGTAAGTAAGCCTGTGATAGGTCTAGAGTCGAAAGGACGGTGCTTGTAGATAATTTTGAAAAGATCTCATCGATCGATGGAATGGGATACCTATCTAATTCTATTGCTTTATTAGCTGTACATCTAAAATCACCACATATCCTTACACTACCATCCTTTTTTGATGCCGGTTCTATTGGAGCGGTCCAATATGCATGAACTATAGGTTATAAAATGCAAGAATTCACTAAACGATCAATTTCATTCTCTACTTTGTTTTTTGGAGAGAAAGGTAAACTTCTGGCCTTACAAAACACAGGAGTCACATCCTTTTTTAAATTAAAATTTATTCTAACGTCCTTCAGACAGCCCAAATCTTTGTTAAACAAATCTGCATACCTATCCATCAAATTTTTATATATTTAAATATATTTCTATTATATTCATTATTTAAAATTTTAATGCTAAACAATATAGAATAATCAAGTTTCATCTGTTTAAGCCATTCTCTTCCTAATAAAATTACCTGGAATTTTTCATTTACAACTATTAATCGTAAATATTGGTTGGCTTCTTTTACAAAAACATTTCTTCGATCTATAAACTCTATTGATTTACCACAAAAGGATTTTAATCTTAAATTTGTTGGAAATAATCTTTTACCTTGCCAATAATTCTTATAAATATCTTTAGGTATTAACGTAACTGGACTTCCTGTATCTATTGTAAATCACAAAGAATAATCATCTACTGTTAAATTTATTGTGGCATCAGTTTCGCCCTGTACAGAATATATAGAGTCCTCTTGTACAAATTTACATCCCCACATTCTTTTACTAGCTTTGTAGACCCTACTTAAATGACCCAGTTTATTACATTTTAAAACAAGTCTTTGTTCTATGAGGTAAAACAGATGCCACGTGTGAATGTCTATCACCACATCTATAACACACTATTTTGCCTTTGCCACTTTGCCTGAAAGGCCTATACTGCGCCGTACTATTATTGTACTCACCCTTTTTATCCTTTCAATTCACAGGGGATATCTTGGCCACTAATTTATCTTGTAATTCTCTTGTATTTATCTCCGCCAATTCGAACGAGATCGCCACTGCAAAAACTTTATCCAGGGTGACATCGTCGTCCTCTTGTAGTAGCTTCTTTTGCAGGATTTCCGACTTGATTCCAGCCACAAAACGGTCTCGCATCATGGTTCCCAACATATCGACGAAATTACAATTTATTGCCAAATGTTTCAATTATCTAAGATATTCCGAAATTGATTCTCCTTCCTGTTGAATTCTCTTTAGAAATCTGCATCGCTGTGGTATCACTTTCTTCTTTGGATCCAAATGCAGCTTAATTCTTTGAATGATAGTATCATAGGGTTGATCTTTCATTAGACCAGGAAGAAAATGTCGTTTCCCTGCTTCAAAGTTTCAGAATCTGGTAGCGAGGTAAAAATCAGCACTTTAATCTCCTCCTTCAGATGCCAAAAAGAAAGCCTCAAATTTTTGTACAAAAGATCGAAGTGTCCTCCACTGGGCTATAGCATCTAAAAGGTACTATTAACTTTGAACTTGTCATGCTGATCTTTTCTACTCCTTTGTTTTCTTGAACCAGATAGTTTAAAAGATGTAATCTTAACCCATTTTCCTATTTTTCCTCTCCATAATCCGAGAGTCAGATTTGTTTAAAAGATGTAGTTGTTATACTTGCATAGACGCCGTTTTCCTCAGCTTTTTACTGGCTCTGTAGATCGCGCATCCTCGTCGCCACTTTTGTTGTGTCGTAATTAGACGTACAAGAGCTCAAACTTGACCATGGCCAGCAACAAATGTCCAATTTATATATACATATATTTTTACATAATGAGGCTTTAAATAATACAAATAATATTCATCTATTTACATAAACAACGGTTAATATATAGCAAGAAGAGTAGAGGACTGAGCACAGATCCCTGAGGTACACCAGCCCATGTTCTTTGGTCCTTGGAAAATGTTCCATAGACCCAAATCTTTATCCTTCTTCCCATTAAGAAGTCTGCAATCCAGATTAAGGTTTTTCCTCTTACTCCGATGTTGTGCAGCCTTTCAAATAATTTCTACACTAGATCAAAAGCTGAGGTCATATCCAGGCATACGGCCGTTGTCTTCTTTGGCGGTTTTTCCTAGAAATCTATTATTGATTGACAGAAGTAGAACAGTTTATCAGTTGTACAGTGTCTGGATCTTTAGGCAGTTTGGTAGAAGTTTATTTTATTATTGTTAGTGAGCCAGACTATGAGCCTAGAGTGGATAATTCATTCTGTTATTTTACAAAGTATTCTGTTAAGAGCAATTGGCCGATAGTTCTTGCATTCCTTAGCATCTTTGTTTGGTTTCAGTATTGGAACTATAATTGATATCTTCCAATTCTTTGGTAGTTTACCAGTTTGCCATGAAATGTTCAGTATTCGTAGGAGTTGATTTTTAGCTTCGTCTCCAAAGTGTTTAATCATTTGACCAAAGATTAGAGCATCTCCAGGTGACATCTTGGATTTAACTTTCCTATTGATGAATTTAGCTCATTCGGTGTGAAGTCTCTCGAGTAAATATCTTGTTGATTGTAATTTCTTGCTTGTTTAACTAACTTGTTTATATTATTTTTTAGAGTCCTGCCTTCATTCGTATAGCTGAGTCTGGAAGTGCTCGAAAGATATTCAGAAATTGTGTCAGCCATCTTTTTGTTCGTTCTCGCTGTTCATATCGGTTAGAGTATTGGAGGATTAGTGTGGTTTTAAGTTTTATAACACTAATTATATTCCAGTGATGGCTTTCCTTTTTTGGATCCATTTTCTTTGCAGAATTCTGCCCATTTTTCTTGTTTGAATATCCAAATTTCTTGTTCTATTTTGTGACTAATTTCAATGAGTTCCTTTATGATTTCTTCTGTTTTTTTTTTTTTTTGTTTTAAGAAGTTCATTTTTATTGTCTCTCTCTGCAATCATTGCCTCGATATTGTGGTCCTTCCAGTAAAGTATTCACAGGTCTTTACGTCTACCTCTAGGTATCGATACTTTTGCAGCTTTGGATATGTTCAAAGAGAATTTTACCAAGTTTTTGTCAATCGTTCTGTGATTCAATTCTCCGTTGCACAGTTCTTCAAGCTTTTCTGTAATTTTTTTCCAGTGTTCTTTTATTCTGTTGAAACTTCTCAATTTTGAATTTTAGGGTTGGTAAAATTGGTCTGTGGTCACTGATTGCACTTTTCAGAATTTTCCATTGTGTTGTGGGTGCGATGTTGTAATTTATCGCTGTGATGTCTATTGCGGATTCTGTGCCTGTGGACTTGGATATATAGGTGTTCTTTTCGTTATTTAACGGCGTAAGGTCGAGGTCGGTTAGCATGTCCTCAACCTGCTGACCTTTGTTATCCTGGAAAGGTGATCCCCAAGTTGGTCTTTCGGCGTTAAAATCACCAAGTATGATTGCGATATCCGAAGACGCTTCACTTAATGTCTCTATCAGGCCTGTATTGATGCTAGTATTATCGTGGTCATAAACATTTATGATTGGAATTGTTTTTTTCTGTAAGATAGATTTCTATTGCCTGAAGTCTGTCGTGCTTTCTCTAGGCTTACTCTTATTATAGGCGATTTCCTTGAATTTGATTTCTAGAATTTTAATCAAAACGGCAAGTCCTCCTCCGAATTTTTCCGGTCTGTCCATTCGTAGTTTTGTATAATCTTTGATATTGAATCTCATATTCTGATTCAATTTTGTCTCCTGAGGACAATTAATATGTACATTGTTGTCACAGAGAAGACAAGTCAGCTCTTTATTTTCCGCTGGGTACCATTTATATTGAGTTGTAGTAGATTGAATTGTGTCCTCGTAATAGATTTCTCATCATGAGCTCGAGCTGCAGCTCCTGACGCGGCGATTACCCCGGACGCGGTAGCATTACTGGAGATATCAGTTTTGCTCGTCATTTGAAAATGGGTGCCGTTGCAACGTTAGTCATCTTGTAAACGAACCAGAATTTGGTCAAATATTCCAAGGGTCCAGGGGGGAACCGCAAGGAGGTGTGGTAGAACTTCTCCCCTTCCCCCTGGAATGCCGTCACTACAGGATAAAGCACTCTTGGTGAAATGTTTTAATTGTGATTCAGAATCTGCCACTGAAACTTTACGAGCGTTTCGTTCCTTTAAAGATTTTCGAAGCGGTAAAGGACCAATGAGTTGCTACTCTCTAAAGCGATTGATTAAAAGTTTTGAGGAAACTGGATCTCTGGAAGCAAAACCTCGGAGTGGAAGACCATCGACATGCAAGTCAGTGGCTGTTACGGTTTTTCAGAATGCTGAAGCTATTGAAACGTTATCCACGTATGGAGAAGTAAGTGCTAGACAAGTTTCTCGACAAATGGGGATTTCGTATGGAACAGTTTGGAGAGAACACACATTTAGAATTTTTCTATAAAAATATCCTAACAAAATTCAAAGTTTCCACGAGTTGAAAGTCAGCGATTTTAAGCGTCAAGAATTCGCTGCATGGGTTTTCTGGCAAATTGATATTGATGAAAACTGGCTGTCAAATGTTCTAAGAACAGATGATGCTCACTTTTATCTAAAGGGAGAATTTAACATTCAAAACTGCCTCATTTTGGCAACAGAAAACCCTAGGATTTTTACAGAAATACCACTTCATCAGCACAGAGTTACAGTTTTGTGTGGGTTCACTTCTTCTTTTATTATTGGGCCATTTTTCTTTGAAAAAATCAATGGTAGAACTTTTAAACCCGTTTTTGTAACTGGTGAACGTTATTTTCAACTTTTGAGAGAAAAGGTTATTCCCATATTGCAGGACAGACAAGCACTAAGCGAAATAACATTCATGCAAGATGAGGACCTCCTCATATCTCCCGCGGTGCCAAACAATTGCTGAAGGATACGTTCAGTGGATTTCGTTGATAAGTCGCCACTTTATATACCAGTAGCCTCCAATATCACCAGACTTGACGCCTTACAATTTCGGTTATGGGGGTACATTAAGTCGCGTTTTTATCGATGCCGGCCTACCACATTGGCCATGTTGAAGGCTTCTATCAGATGGCACGTTTTATAAATTTCAACTATTTAATTGTGACCATTCTGTCATCTATCGTCTGCAGGCGGTGTTTGAAAATGAAGGGCGCCACATTGAGCAAGGATTGTGACTTAATACAAGAGAGAAGGCAGTTACCTCATGTGTTATATTTTGCAGCTCTTTGTTTTGGGTTATGGGAATAATAAATGCTGTCCTCACATCTTGACTATTTTTTTCTGTAAACAGTATTTTTTTGTTTGTCATTTGCCCACATCTTATATTATGTCGTGCAGGTCAAAGTGTTATAACATCTCGAATAACACTGGTATACACAATTTTAACCCTTATGTTTAGTTTATCGCTTTTCGCTCATTAGAAGAAATTGCATAAGGAATAATCTCTGTATCCCCCCCAACTTTAGATGTTTTGCGCAAAAAATAATACAAAATGATTTTACTACCACGTTTTTCAACGCAAAAGGTCGATTTAAAAATGATTCTTTTTTAGGGGATACATTTTCAAAATTATGTACAGTATAATAAACAATGATAACATTTGACAAACCCATAGGATATTTGGAATAAAGTACGACAAATATATTTTGTCACTCCCCTCTATATTTCATTTTTATATCATGACAAATATCCAGTTAAATAGTCAAGTGTCGACAATTAGTCAAGAAACTATACATTCCTTATAGCACGAAATCCTATTAGTAGTGCCATCATAATTTTTGGTACTATATTAACATTTCAAAAATCGTGTATTGATATCAGTAGTTATTTTCAAACATTCAATTTATTTCACAAAACTCCATCTAAAATATAAATATTTTTTGCTACATGTTTTAATTTGCATATACCTATTTTACATATCTCAGATTGTATTTAAAAATCGTCAACCAATTCTTCTAACTTTTGGCGAAATGGTGTTTTATTAATTTATCATTTGATATTATTAGGGTTCTTTCCTGGTATTCAAAAAGGAAAAATACGTGTCGTTCATTTATATTTTTCAATTTATCAAACAATTTGGCCGCTAAATCTCTGATTCTGGTAGAGCGCCATCTAGTGAATAAAGTTGTAACTAAAATCAATTCCGAATTTTTCATTATTTGCCATAAAAAATCCCATTGCATCCTGAACACAATGGTGTTTACCGCATTTCTCTAGCGCAAATATTCGCGGAGTTATTAATTTTTAAAGTTGTGCGGGACTTTTGGATCACCCTGTATTTATATTATGAACAAAATAAATTTTGTAAAAAATGGGTGTGAATATTTTGAAAATTAACAATAACGCCTATTTTATATTTTAAAATTATTTGTACTATGTGTAAAAAGATTTTTCGTATGAAAATAAATAAAAATAACAAAATATATATATAAAAGAAATGTTAAACTAAATTTTTTACTGAAAACACAAAGCGTAAAAAATATTTGAAAAGTTGGTTGAAATAAAATGTTTAAAATTATCTAACTTAAATGTTTTATATTTGTTGTGAATATTTTAATATGGAATGTTTTATCATTAATGAATTCGTTTATTAGGCTGTAAATTTCATTATCAAGGTCTTCTAAATGAATTGTATTGATCTTTGGTAGATTATCGTTAAGAAGTTAATGATTTTTTTATTAGAATCGATGAATTTATAATCATGTTTGTTAGTTATTTTATTTATGATGAATTGAAGTGTTGAAGCTAGTCTCAAATCTATGTTTTTTATGACTACATTTTTCTTCTGTTGGGGATTCTGATTTATAGATGGTTTAGTGATGGGATTTTTGAGAATGTTACATATTGTTCTAGGGGTGTGGAAGATAAACCATTATGCCGAATATCTTTAGTTCTAGTGCTATTTTTACATTTTAAGGTGGATAATATATGTAGCAATTGGTTCTGAAATTCGGTTGGGTTCTCTGTTGGGAAGGATAATAAGAATGTCTATGGATAAAAGCCGGTGGATATCCGAAATTTTCGAGGTTTATGTAGATGTTATAATGGCTCACCTTTTTAAACATTCGAATAAAGATAAAAGTGATCGACTCTGGCCAATAGTAGACATAGGTTAGACAGAGATATAAGTACAGATAAATCCATTCTGCAAACCTTTCTTCAGGATATTCTTACATGGGCTCCGTGTGTATCGAATTGGAGGCCTTTAATCCTCCTAGAACATTAAAACTCAACACAGACCCCTCTGTGTACACCTTGGGGCGGTCCACTACACAAGATACAAGGTGTGACATGAGCGCCACATATTTGTGTCATTGAGTATGTACACACAGACGGACGGAGTACTGGCATCTGTGCACACGCACGCCACGCGCCAGGTGGCAAGTGAACGACCGCACAATAGGTCTCCCTCGCCATCTGCCCTACCCCACCCCCGAGTTGTCTAGGGTCGCAGGTGGCACACACCGAATTATTTTATTTAAGATCACTCGGACGGAGATCAACCTGATTGTGACAGAGTTGCGTCATTCCGACAGAAGGTCGCCTCAGTGCGATGGTGAACTTCCAATTAGGACAAGTCCTGGCTTCCAATAGAGGGATGGCATAGGACAGAGTGAGTCTTGTCGTGACTAGATATGGTTGATTGAGGAAATATTTTTATTGAGTAGTCTTACTTGCTTTTATTAAGTCTGGAGCTCACCAAGAACATCTCTCTAAAGCAACAAATCGCATCCATGCTGAGAGCAATTATAACGCTTACATCATTGCCTTAAGAAATCTTACTTTACCCCTATGATATATTTTTAAAATGCTCTGAGGTGTAAATAATATACTACCTCATCGTACACACAGAGGTATTAAAAACTTCTTATAATTTTTAATGCTTCCTTAAAGATATAAAAATATCTTTAAAGCCTATAGCACGCGTTACTCTGTCGAAGTCTGCGTTCCCGCGCCGTTGGGGCCGTAGCGCTTTACTAACTTGTCGACTATACTCCGTGTACGTTTAATCTGACACTATGCGTGGAATTTATAGTGTGAAAACGTTATTCTCCGAGTTGACCGAATTGGTACGTGGCGAATTCTCCCTATACATTAGACCTGATAGCTGATATACAGATAGGCAATGAGGCTTGGATAACTTTGTAAAATTCGTGAAGCATTTAATGTCACTATTTCGGCTGAAAAATACCTATTGTATTCCTACTATGCTGAAACAGCTCGCGTTATATTAAATGAGGAATGCCGAATATATGTATATGCGTCTAATATTTTCCTATTCAGTATATTTTAAAATTGAAATGAAAACATCTGTGAAATATATTAAATTTGAGACACGACTTAGAATTTTTACTATATATTGTGTGCTTTCGATAATTAATTTTTCAATATTTAAGACCATTTTTATTTCGTAAGGATATTATACAGTAAAAAACACACTTAGCTATAAATGAACCTGGAAAATAGCGAACCCTTCCTTATAACGAACCTAAAACAATCCAATTTTCATTCCAAATTCCCTATTTTTTTTATTAAAATAGCTTTAGTGTGAACTAATAGTTGAGCCCCATTGATCAAGGAATTTCTGAATGGAATTTGAAATACAGGGTGATCCAAAAGTCCCGCACAACTTTAAAAATTAATAACTCCGCGAATATTTGCGCTAGAGCAATGCGGTAAACACCATTGTGTTCAGGATGCAATGCGATTTTTTATGGCAAATAATGAAAAATTCGAAATTGATTTTAGTTACAATTTTATTCGCCAGATGGCGCACTACTAGAATCAGAGATTCAGCGGCCAAATTGTTTGATAAATTGAAAAATATAACTGATCGACACGTATTTTTCCTTTTTGAATACCAGGAAAGAACCCTAATAACATCAAATAACAAATTAATAAAACACCACTTCGCCAAAAGTATGAAGAATTGGTTAACAATTTTTAAATACAATCAGAGATATGTAAAATAGGTGAATGCAAATTAAAACATGTAGCAAAAAAAATGATATTTTAGATACGGTTTGTGTTTCCGAAGTTAATAAATTTCTAATATTTTCAATTCAACTCTCTCTCTCAGTATCGATTATATTTATTTTAATTCATTTGAAAAATATGTATATATCTCTGATAATTTATTTTACTCTGGAATGCCGTTTTTGTTGTCGTGTCCAATGAAGAGCCTCAGATGTATCCATGCATCTCCATCAAAGCAGCAGCAATGTCCACTATCTTGGGTGTGTAAAGCTGCAGCTCTGGGTCTGTGTCAAATTTCTGCAAGGCTGCGGCCATTGCTGGCTATGAGAATATGTGGGTAGGTGTAAGTTCCACACCAGGACAATTGTTGCATGCCCTATAGGTTATTGTGCCATCTGGATGTATTGTCATTCCTTTATAGTGTTTTGTTCTAAGTCTTGTTATAGTGTTTTGTTCTAAGTCTTGTTATAGTTTTTGTCATTTTTATCTCAAAGTTTATTTCGCATTTTGATCTTTTCTTATTTATTGTTTAATTATCTTGTATTTTGACAAAGAATCAGCGTCAAATAATGACATTTGTTCTTTCCTTTGGCTCAACTTTCTGGCTTCCTTTGCCAATTCAAATGCCATTTCATTACCCCCGATCCCAGCATGGGCAGGGATACATTGTAGAATGCAGTTATTCTCCAATGGTTCCAGTTGGGTAAGTAACGAGTGTATTTTCTGTGTGATTTTAGTATTGCCCTTCTGAATTGCTTCTAGAGCGGATATGGAGTCGCTATATATTAAATTTCCTTCTGCTTGATGCAGGGATGGTTGGTTAAGGCATGCATCAAGGGTTTTCCAGATAGCTGTCAGTTCACAAGTGAAGTTTGACGAAATATGTCTTGCTCATTCTTTGATTTTGATGTGTGTTCCATTTTGCAGTATTATGTTAATTCCGGCCCCTCCATTACTCAGGGTAAGGTCTGAAGATCCATCTGTATATGCTGTTAAAGGGGGTGGCTTAGCATTTTTAATCAATAATTTGTACTATGAGGACATAGCCGTTAATATTTCAAACACATTAGACCTCGAAGCCCAAGATATCAAAGTCTACCTCAATCAAAACAAAGCCATCAACATATACAATATGTATCACCCTCCAAACAATACACTTATTGACGATGGAACAATGGCTCAATTTTTTACAGACAACTCTTATTGTAGGTCACCTTAATGCCAAACATCAACTATGAGGATGTTCCACGCCAAACCCAAGAGGCAAAATACTTTCAAACATATTTGACGACAATGCCATCATGTGCTTAAATGATGGGAATCCTACCCATCATTCCTACAGCTATAATACTTCACAAGCCCTTGATATAAGTTTTTACTATCCTGACATTTTCCACAAATGCAAATAGCAAATATTAAAAGGTATTGGAAGTGATCATTTGCCTAATTTGATAGAAATTAGCACCAAGACCAAAACCAGCTCAATTGAGAAACATTCTGGAAGTTCAAAAAGTCTAATTGGATATCTTTCGAAAACACCATTATTAAAGCAGCCACAGTTTCAATACCAAGAGGTAATATTAAGAAATGGATTCCAAATTATACACACCAGGCAAAAAATTTCAAACACTTATAACTAAAAGAAATGAACTACAAAAAAGAGCACCCAAAACCAAACAAATTGTAGAACTGAACTGAATATTGTGAATGCAAAAATAAAAAGATTATACATAAATGTGAAAAGGGAAAAATGGAAACAAACTTGTGAAAACCTGAACCCAAGAAACCCAAATACAAAACTTTGGAATTTGGCAAAACAAATTGACAGATCCCAGTCACAAACCGAAAAAACTAATATGATTAAGAATACAGATGGTACACCAGCAACTAATGACAAAATTGCTGTCAATCTTTTAGGTAATTCATATCAAATAAGTAGTAAAATCAAGGTTGAAACAAAGACCCGAAGGATTATTCATGACTGTAAAAATGTCACCAGCACTCATAAAATTTTCCATGAAAAAAATCAATATGAAAGAGCTAGCTTATGCATTAGAAAACACTGACCTAAACAAGACTCCTGGGCCAGATGGAATCCATGGCCGAATGATATCAAACTTGGGCAAAATTGGCAAAGAAAGACTTCTTAATATTTGACAAATCTGCTGATGACCCAAAACACTACTGATCTATCTCCCTCACAAGTATTTGCTGAAAATTAATGGAAGAAATTATACTCAGGCGACTCACCTACCACCCCGACACAAGAAATCTCTTACCAGAAGAACAATAAGGATTTAGGAAAGGACATGGGACAATAGACCAACTTCTAATCTCATAATTCTTCTTGCCTCTCTTTTAGACCGTAAGACAGAAGCAATATTTTCATACTTTGGATGTATGCCTCTGACAATATGAAATGAAAGTTCTCTTGAGGTAAATTGATGCCCTAATGATGAACCTCTAGCAGCAATATTTTTTGCCCTTGTTATATATTCATCTACAGTTTTATTATCTTTCATTCTAATGTTCTTTAATTCTAAGCCCATATCAATAATTTTATCTTCCAAATTGCCTGTGTATGTTTTTCTCAGTGAGTCCCATACTTTATTAGCATTTGTTTCACCTATGAACATTCCAGCTTGTACATTAGTCAATGTTGTGATGATTATCCCAAAAGCTTCATCATTTTTATCACTCCAAATCTCCAAAGAACTTTTGTCTTCCATATCAGGTTCTGTGGATCGGAAATTACACATTTAAATAATTTTCTTCCTCTCAGAACTGCGCCGATTTTCAACGCCCATATTTGATAATTAGTTCCTGTTAATGGTTCAATTTTTGTTTGGGATAAAAATTATATTCAGCCATTTTCGCCTTTTGAGCTAATATAAACAAACCAATATAATTTAAAAACAAATATATATTTCAAATTTATTTAAATATTGGGTAGCTTTTAAAATGCAATATATAGATATAATTTAACCTTATCTATATAAATACCTTTAATCTTCTTAGAAGTGCTTCAGTTTACCGATCAGAATAAACTTCTTGCTTAATCTTCAGATTAAATATTTTCCTTTTGAGCTTTATATCAAATAACCACGCTCTGCTACCAATTGTTGACTTTGCTTAGAATTATTAATGAAACTGATTCCAATAATTATTAATTAAACATTATATTTATTGATTTACAAGAGATAAAACAAAATATAAAAGGGAAACTAATATTGAACAAAGGAACTTTTTTTTGTTTTGGTTAGCGCCTATTTACCTGTGAGCTTACACACACTCTGTGGTAACAATTAATTAATATACAACAGACCAAATATATTTTTTGGTCGCAGTGGTACAGCCTGCTCCATGCTGACGAGCGCCAACAGCGCGAAACGCGTTCGTGGATGACTTTACTTGATTTATCAAGAAATTGGGTTTGCCAAATATCAGGGAACAGGTTAAATCAACGTTTAGTTGATTTCTGTTCCACTAGATGGCGCTCTGCCATCTAAAAATCACATGTGTTCCTGGTCAGGATAGGCTTTCTTTATTTTTAATATCAACACCTGACCCACTTATTTTTATATTTTTTTTCTATTGTTTTTTTTTTTCATATAAATATATTAAAATTCGACACTATTATGGACGCGTATAAATCTTTTGGAAATTAAACAATTTCTACTGCCATTACTGCAATGGAAAAATTAATGGGCCTGGTTTCGAAATTAATTTTTCCGTTGCAGTAAGGGCAGTAGAAATTGTTTAATTTTTTAAAGAATCATACGCGTCTATAATAGTTTCGAATTTTCATAACAGTTGGCGCGCTCTAATGCATCATAATATAAATATATATTGGCAAAAATATATATTTTAAAACACCCAAAAGATTCTCTGCTTCAAAAATTATGCTCCCGTAAATAGCATGATTATTTGAAGAAAAGATCCAGCAACCAGTTTCTTGTATTTACTGTTTTATTATAGGATCTGGAATTATTTATTAATATATCCTATAGAATGCTCGAGATCTGATATTAATGAAGTTCATGCAAGTAACCTAATCCTTGATGATATTTTCCAAATGATCAAGATATTTTCTCTCTTTATATATGTTGGATCGGTGGTTCAATCAGATGCAGAATAGATTGAAATATATAAGTTTTAATATATCTCTCTCTCACGACATAGCAAGTAGCCAGAACAAAGGATAAACAGGAAGACAAACAGGAAGTGAAGGGAAAGGTGCAGCGCCTCTAGTGGTAGTGGTTGGAAGCTCCTCAATGCCACGTCGTCCCGTGACGTAGGCTCGCTCTGGAAGCCACTCTGTATTTGAAGGAAGCACACAGTTCAGCAATATAATTTATGATGATAGATACATTTGTTCTAGCTTCAACACAGGTATAAAAAGAGATTAAAATCAAATTAATATTTTATATATAAGAAGAATAACAGAGTCCCCAAGACGGGTCAATTTTCAAGATTAATATTTTAAAACAGTAACAATAACGTGTCAGACAAACTTGTTTGAAAATAAAAGAGAATTTTCGAGCACTAGCGACCATCGCCTTAGAAGAGAAAACTTATTGGTTTAATGTACATTTCGTATGTTCGTGACGGAGTACATAATGTCGCTTTTTAATTTTGCATATTTACATTCTTCCAAATATACGTTCATTGTACGTTACGTAGAATAAATGATAATTTATTGCTTCTCGTTTTTTTTTCTTTCATTTTATATAATAAATTGCTCTATAGAGGTATTTTATATATTTGGAATATGGTATTTTTTAATTTTTTTTTCAGGCTAGCAAATAAATTCTGTTTATCAAAGACTAACAATGAAGAGCAGTTGGCTGAAATCGAAAGGGTTATTTTGCCAATTTTCGAAGCGAAAGATATTTATCTTTTGGAGAGCTATGTGTTTTATGTTGGTTTAAGTTCAATACTCTCTTTTATTTCTGGTTTTACTAAAATGATTTCCTTGTAAAGAATTCTAAAGTATATTCTGTATTTTTCTGGCTCCTTCGCGATGGATCAGCGCCTGCGTTAGGGACTTTGTGAACCCTGACCCTCCACTCACTCGTCCAACGCGCTGTGCCGTGGCGGACGCAGTCTCCTTATCCAGCTTATCCTGTCTCTAGTGGACGAGAACATGCGCGGGACTTTACGCGTTGGCACCATCGTGGAGGCTATGATGTTTTGTGGGACGAGGACGCCTTTTAGCGGTATCACCAGCCGCACTGCCAGCTAATTTCTGGAGAGCACTCGCCTGGCTGCCCTGCCACCATCCAGTTCCCCAGAAAGTCGAAGGAACATGTAAAACTCCCAATCAACATCAACTGGTCTTCTCTCCGGCGCTGCACCTTCTCAGGGCACAACACTGATGTGGCAGTGAGGCGATCTCTGCACGCCTTGCCCTATCCAGCACTCCCGGCCTTGATACGACAGTCCTGCGTCGTCTGTGAGTCCAACGACTTGCCCCTGGTCCACCGATACTGGTCCTGCCACTGCATCAGGCCTCTGATCCTGGAGGTCTTCACCATCATTCCGCGGCCCCCTGACCTGGGGGCTGGATCTTTAAGCGTGGCCCGAATGACGACCCCCAGGCCATCCTGGCGTCTGCCAAGGCTCGGATTTACAAGTACTTCCTCGACATGTAACTGAGGAGGGTCCAAGAAGACCCCTCCTTCCCTGGAGGAAGACTCTCTCAAGGTAAAGGATCCTTCTTCATTTGTAATCACTGTATATTTTCCTTCAAAAAATCTTTTAACTTTTGAGAATATGATTCAATAAAGATGTTTAAATCGTCAATTGTCTGAATAAATTTAATAGAGAGACAGAGTAGGGGAGGTCTTTGAGGTTAGAGCCGTTTTTGTCGCGGGTTAGAATACTTTGGCGCTTTAATAGTCTTCCAAATCTTTCGATTCCACGGCATCAAGGCAGCTTTTTTAAGAGAGATTTGGAATGATTGAATTATATTTAATTACACAATTTAGGATTCAAATTCCAGTTTTTCGGAAAATAATTGCTACTATAATCTTTGTGATCAAATAATTGTACACAAAATTTAGATTTTTTAAACTTGAATTATTCTTTAGTAGAGGACTAAGTATCTAGCCACTCTCTTTGTAGCGTTTTTCGCAAGGGCTGTACGATTTCTGATTAATAGGGTCAAAAATTAAAGTTGAGATTTTTTTTTTTTTTGCCCTTTGAAATATACTAACGTTTAACTGACCACCTCTTTAACTTTCAAGGTCGAGAAATGATAATTCATTTTTATTTTCCTCTATTCAAATGGAAATAATAAAAAAAGATTATTCCAAGTTCCGGATTGAAACATAGAGTCAATATTATCATTGTCGGTTAGACGAAGCACATCCACAATATATCCTTTAAGCAGTAGTTCGTATTTAATCATTTTGTTCCAACAACAATTCGTGTTAAATGCTTCCATGGCACCATTGCACGTTATCAGCAAATCTATAGTTGGCGCAAAGTTTTGGCGTCTCTTTTGTGTGACGGGAGATAGCCATTCATTTTTGAGAATGATATTTAAAATGTCATCTATATACTAAAGATGTTTTATCTTTTTCTCTCATAAAAAATAATAAAAATTTAAAACGAGTCTGAAAAAAAGAGTCATCCCATTAATCTTATTCAAAAAATCCTATTAACCAAAATTGGTGGATTAGAGATAGCTACCCCCTAGGGGGATATTTCAATCCTTAGAATTTTCGACAAAATCTTTTGTTCTCGTCTGGATAAGATGAACCATGTGGCAGACTGGCTTCACGAAAGTATACAATGTTACGTCAAAAATTTTTACTGCTTTGTCGATGAAATTAAAAAGCTATTGGAGCCGAAGTGTGTACTTTTTCCAAGGAACTATAAATGCCGGCTAGCAGGAAACATCTTTCTTTAAGAAAAACAGCCTTACAGAATCGAAACAATTCGGTGAATATTAAAGCGTCATAATTTCTTCCACATTTAAAAAGAGACAACCTCAGAGAATCAAAATCCGCCATTCCACTACAAAACTGAATAATAATCATATAATATATAGAAACAAAAATTTAATTGATCAAATATTCAGTAATTTACAAAACATAGATCCCTTTTGCTTCTAGTATAAAACGCAATAATCAACTCCCGGGGACTGTTACAAAGCTGGAATAATATATCGAAACAATGTCCCTCAGACCATCAGATAATATTCTTTGAGCTAGCTGATGGTAAGCCTCTAAAGCCTCAACTTGGAGTTCTACACTGCTTGAAATAGAACGACAATATCTAATTTTCAATTTTTAGGCTATGTTTACTATTTTCTCTCATCTCAATATATTAATCCGTCATATCTAAATAAATTAAAATTAAGCCATCTAGGGATGAGTTTCTATTGATAACTCATTGTTTCTCTCTATCTCCAGTTCACAATTCAATGAATAAATTCCTTTTAAAAAAATGAAGCAATTATCTAATATCTCTTAATTAGGTCATATAAGTTTCTTTGTGTTTAGGGTTGTTCGCAGACCAGACAGAGCCCGTCCGTCCACCCCGTCTAGACACCCACACTTGCCCCCTCGGTCCCCCGCGACTCTCCACAATAACTCCCCTTTCAAAAGGACGCCTAATAGGTGACCTTAACCTCCCGTGTAGATCCCGAGCGGCGCTGTAGATCCGCGTCCAACTTTTCCTCTCTACAATCAGGCCGTTAGGCATTTAGAAAGAATCCTCTATAACAGTAAACTTTTTAAATAATAATATATGGTTCAGGAATATTTCTATAGAGAGAGATTTTCAGAAATTGCAAAAATGTTCTTTCTACAATTCCTGAATCATCCATCCGTTATCGGTCTTAGAACAAGGAGTGGTGTCGTGAGACGTGCCATGACAGAATACGGTCCTAGCCATTTATTTAAGTTCAGAAAATAAAAGCTAAGAATATCAAATTTAGTATTAGCATATTGTTGACTTGGAATTTTAACATATCGAATATGCGCCAGGGTCTCTTTACGATTCTAAATGTTGTTTATATGTTGGTAAAGAGAGAACATTCAAAGACAAAGAGGATAAGTTTCTTTTTATGAACATGCGTTCGAGCTTTCGGGCACAATGTCGCCCTTCAACAGGAATAAAACTACATAGAGAATCAAGATACGTCTATATATATACAGGTGATTAGCATAAACAAGAAAACTATTATTTTTTAGAGAGATAAAATTTAAGTTTTATATGTGATATACAAATCAGGTAATAGGAGAAATGTGATTATGCTAATATATGGTTTAATCTACTAGTTGAAGAATCTATAGGTTGTTGTGTGTACAGCTTATATAAATATTTCATTATAAAGTTCCGGAATCTCAATGTGCCTATTGATGCTATTATATTTCAGAGATAGCAGCGCCTCGACAACCAATCTTTTATATTTATGCTGAATGTTAGAAAAATGCGAACGGGGTTCTAATGTATTAAAAGTATGTCCTGTGTTTGAAATGTGTTGGGCTATGAGGGATCTAGGGTCATTATTTCTGATATTTCGGATATGTTCATCAATTCTGTCTTTTATGTGTCTACCAGTTTCTCCTATGTATAGGCTAGAGCAATTATTACATTTTAATGAGTAGACTGCATTATTGAAGTGTATGGGTTTTAGGGGGAAACTGTTTTTGGTGATAGGGTTTCTAAGTAATGTGCCTAAATTAGGAGTATTGGAGTAGAAGGTGCGGATACCAAAGTTTTTTAGATAATTGGATATGTTGAGGCTCTGAGGGGAAAAAGGAATAGTGCAAATAGATTTATAACTATGATTAACGGCTGTTTGTAAAGGGTTATGAAAGTGTCTCAAAATAAAGTTTTTTGGGTAGCCCAATGATAATAAATGTGATAATATGGTATTTGTTTCCTGCTGTTTTGATATTTCTGTGGTACAATGAGTGAATATGCGTTTAGTTAATGTTTTGACTGTATTAATTTTATGGCTAAGTGGGCAGTACGAAGAAAAATGTATGTATGATGGAAAAAATGACGGTTTGTAATAAACGCTTGTGGTGTATCTATTATCTATTTTTGTGATAAGTATATCTAAGAAAGCTAAAGTATTATTGGTCTCTATTTCTACTGTAAAACGTATATCTTGGTATAGATTGTTTAATGTGGAGAAAATGTTATCAAGTGAACTGGTTTTGACTATTGCAAAGATGTCATCAATATATCTGTGCCATGATAAAATATCTATGTGGTATTGTTCAACTATATGCTTATCTATATGGCGCATGACTATTTCTGATAGTGGGGAAGATAGTGGGCTACCCATAGGTGTACCTTTTGTTTGTTTAAAGTATGTCTGATTAAAGTTAAATATACTGTTATCTAAACTGATTCTGATCAAGGATATTAATCTGGAAATGGTGTTATTGGGGTAATTATGGTCTGATAAGAACTGTGTGGTACAATCTATAATAAGTTGATGGGGTAGACTGGGGTATAAATTCACCACATCAAAGGATACCATGATGCCATGGGGTAGAACCGGTGACTGTTGGATGTGGCTCAAGAAATCCGGAGTAGAAGATATGGATGCCGTGGCTCCACCATCCCTGAGCATAGGAGAAAGTAACCTGGTCAGGAAGGAAGACAAAGGGGCTGCAGGGGATAAATGGTATGCTATTATAGGTCTAAGTGGAATATTGTCTTTGTGCAATTTTGGCAGGCCATATATGTATCCTTTCCCATAAATGTTCGACATAAAGGACTTGCATTCTTCTGTGGTGATGGATTTTTTCTTTACAAGAATATTAATTTCTTTTTTAAATTTAATGATGGTTAAATTCTCTTCCTGTAAGAAAATAGGGGTGAAAATAAGGGGATCATTCAATATTGCATTCATTTTGATTGTATAATCCTTGGTGTTCATGATGACTGTTCTTGAGCCTTTATCAGATTTTGTAATGACAATGTCTTTATTTCTAGAGAGGGACTGGATTAACAATTTTTGTTATTATGGCTATTATCCTGGATTGAGTTATTAAGAACTGTTGAGACATGTTTCCTGATCTTGTACTTCTCTTGGTGGTTTAGGCGGGTGATGGATGATTCTACGCCTGCGATAATCGAAATACGGTCAGTTTTAGATGGAAATCTATATTTAAGACCTCGTGAAAGGATATTGAGCTGTTCTACAGAAGGTTGGAAATTTGACAGATTAACTATTGTATCTTGTTGGTTTTTGGGGTGAAGTTGAAGATTGTACTTTTTTGACCAATAAGAAAGTTTCCTGAGATGTCTGGCTGTGATGATGCTATCCTGCTTTCTGATGTTCCCGGTAATTCTTGACAAAACATCTGCCATGGCCTGTTGGGGTAACTGCTGGGAAATGTGGAACAATAAACCTTTGATGGACTTGGTGAGTATTCGTATGTGAGAATAGCAACCCTTGGTGCGGGCACGTAGTAAGCTAAAACGGGCTTCAGTTATAACTTTGGTCGAATAATGATTTCCAACCGGATCTTTAATGCGTAACGAAGGTGGGATAAATCCCAATTGCTCACAGGTTCTGTTGAATATAAGATGTTTTCTCCATCTTGCAAGCGCAAGAGATTTGCTACGAAGGTTATTCATGTAATAATTCGTATCAGGATTCTCATAGACGTATCTTGATTCTCTATGTAGTTTTATTCCTGTTGAAGGGCGACATTGTGCCCGAAAGCTCGAACGCATGTTCATAAAAGAAACTTATCCTCTTTGTCTTTGAATGTTCTCTCTTTACCAAGTTACTCCAGAGGATTTTACCTTGTTTAAATGTTGTTTATATGTATATATATTTCTGGGTCTGTCTTTATATCTTTTTCTACTCTAATTATTTTTACCTTTTCCATTTTTTCTTTCTATATTCTGCATATATGACATATAAATGTCGAAACTTTTGCGTAAACCTTGTTATCGTCCTTTATTGTTACAAAATTAGAAATCTTTTTAAAATTTCTTTCATTTATACTTCATATCTTCATTTTCCCTATTTTCTTTCTACTTCCAACTTTTGAATGTTGAATTAAAATAAATCAAGAACTTAATTTAAACCAATGTGTGAGTGCTAAAATATGATAATTTCATATATATGCACTTATTTCCATGAACAAAACTTAAGGGAATGGAAAGTGTTTTTTGAAGGAGACAAAGGCAATCTTATTCACACTTAGTTATCAAAATTCAAAACTATTTTAAAGGCGTAAAATTCTTTTTGATATTAAACAATTTCTACTGCCCTTACTGCAATGGAAAAAATTATGAGAGGGCCTGGCTCATCAGTGGTGAACCCTCTCAGCGGTTTCGCCAGTTTAATCTACCATACCGCTGTTATATTGCATTTTTGGAACTTCCTTTTATAGTGATACTGTTGATAGACTCTTTGAATGGGCATTTTAGAAGAACTATGGACATAAGCTTTGAGGAAAGCAGAATAACATACATTTTAAAATATATAATATGCTTCGAGCAATCGCTCTTCCGCAAATATCAAATTGTTTCTTTTATTAGAACATTTATAATATGATGCACTAGCGCGCCATCTGTTATCAAAATTCAAAACTATTTTAAAGGCGTAAGATTCTTTTTGATATTAAACAATTTCTACTGCCCTTACTGCAATGGAAATTTTAATGAGAGGGCTTAGTTATCTTTCGTATTTTCAATAAAGGTCACTGTATTTCAAATATCTTCAGAGTTATTTTCCGAATCCCTATATACATTCTAAAACGTGTAACTTCCATGAGATCCACAAGGGACTTAATAGAATCTTCACAATATGCCAAAGAAATGTTTGGCTAACAAAGTGGCTGGGCCAAATATATGGCCAAAATATAGATGGAATTTTTTCCGGAAGGAAATTGATTTATAATAGCATAGGGCGCCTCCCCTGTCAAAATAAGCGTCAAAACTAAACGCCATCCATAAAAATGCCCCAGCCACTTCGCCAAATAAACACCTCTTTGGCAGATTGTGGAGATTCCTTTAGGACCCGTGTGGATATCATGGAATAAAGTCCGCCCTGGGCTGACGAGGACCATAAGCCCGAAACCATGGTCTTCGGATGGCGCTTCTCAGTTTGCTAAAACTGGTGATGTGGCTTTGTCACCGACTCGAGGCAGATAGTTTGCGGCGACGGTCAATAAATAGCGTCTAGTTTTTACGCTTATTTTGACGAGAAAGGCTCCCTATGCTCTTATATATGTATATTAAATTGCGTTTCCAAAAACTTTTGAAAATATTAAACAATATTCATATTTTATTTTAGCTTCATGTGATAATAATAATCCTAGGTGCATGAGAAAGAGAATTTCACACACACACACGCAAAAACATTTCATTAAAATTACTATCTAAAAATGTGGTTTGAGACGGAGGAACGGACGCAATGGAAGATTTGGTGTGTTCCCAAACTATCTCTCCCATGAGGGAATCTTTGAAGCATATTCCATCAAGAAAATTAAACTCGAGGAAAAGGGATGGTATTTGTATGAAACATCACAGCGCCAAGTTGATTCATTATCAGAGCGCCACGTAGTATTAAATCAAAGCTATTAAAATATCGATAGCTTTGTCTCTGCTGAAAGAGGGCCCTTAGTCAAAGCGCTTGAGTCCTGACACACGGTCCTCCTGGCCAACAATTTATTCAATCCCTGACATTTGAATTGGTGAAGCACATTCAGACAAGAAAGCTTGAACGAGGGGTGGCGACTTTTTTCCTCGCCTTATTAGGGGGCCGAGCCGGGAGTCGCGGCTTCTGGACTACGCTTTGAAGCTACCGATTTTTTTTTCAAGAGGTCGCCGCACAGCGCAATCACACTGCATGCCGACATTTGGTTTTTAAATCATCTCAACGTATGTCTTTGAAGGGATGCCTTCTAAATTTATTCTCATATATTTAGAAGCGCAATTCATAAAAATGGAGAAATATTTATATATTGAATACAATTCACACACAAATGAGCTTGCATAAAATCTCTGGTAAAAAAATCTGATACGAACTCAAAGGCCATTTTAGAGATGAATATGGGAACTCAGGGAACTTGAATACAATTGATATTGTGATATAAGAAATTACTTCATTCAGATAATAACTTTCCAAATATGATAGCAGAAAGATATTGACCGGACACATAGATAGGATAAGACATGACCGTTTTGCGTTATGAGATTCACACAGACTAGTACCCAATTCAGTGGTGACAAGTTCGGGGAGATCATCTGTGAGATTTGAAGATGACTTGTGGTGGTAACTGGTGAAAAGAACTAGTGAGAAGTGGCGTCATTGCGAGCTGCAAAAGTAAAGAACCTACAGCACGGGTCCATTATAGAGTAATCAAGTTAATACAATTCACTCTATTTTTTTTATTCCAAGGCCGAAGTAAAAATCACATAAATTATACCGTATATTGGATAGTGTATCTTTGACTCAAATACAATTTTTTTAAGTATGGAACAGAAATGAATGAGGCATATAAAAACAATATCCATATTGTTGAAAAATGTATATGCATCTATTACTATATATATGTTCTGTTACAAATTTTAAAGTCTCTTCTTCTTCTTCTTTCTTATCTCCACACTGGGTGAAGTAAAATGCGTCTGCCTTTGTCATTAAGACTGGGAGCACTACTCAGTTGCAGGCCGACTTAGCTCCAAAAAAAAAAAAAAATGGCCGCCTCTGACATGAGGAACAGACGCTATGTGGAGCCGCTCCTAATATGGAGTACAGACGCTGCTCATCCTGTATCCCTGGATTAGAAGCACTTACAGGGTACTATCAGCCGGGCCAGCTGAACCCAGGTTTTTTACCGAGCTTGTTACTGCTCCCCCTCCTCCTTTTTCATCCGGGCTTGGGACCGGCAAAGGCGGAGTTAAAAATTTTAAAGTTAATAACAAGAATCATATATACACAAGTTATATATTAATTAAAAGGCATATTTTGGATCTAAAATAAAACAAACATTTTATTTAATATAAAATGACAATATTTCAATAGGCTATACGCCTAACTTCATCAGGGCGTTTCTTGTTTTTAAACTGCTTTGGATTATCACGCGATGCCTTCACGCGACGATATATAAAATATTTACAACTCTGGGGCTAAATTTTAAAATATATACACACAAATATCAATAATAATAGACTATGTACATGATTCATAATAAGTATAAGAAAAGAATTTTAAATCGATTTGAACTGTAAATATAACGGAGGGATGTCAATTTTTCTATTAATACTGTTGGTATCTTTCATTGAGGTCCAACTTTCTAAAAAGAGTCTTGAGTGTTTATCCTGAATGTTGTTGTATATAATATCTGTATTTTTAAAATTTGGTATATGGTCCTGTTTGAGTGCGTGATCTACTAGAAGTGATAATGGGCTATGGTTTTTAAAAGCTGTTTTGTGTTGATTTACTCTTTCTTCAAGAGTTTTACCTTTTTTTCCTATGTAGGTTGCTGGGCATGATTTGCATGGAATGCGATATAATATATTTGATTTAAATTCATGATTGCTATTATGTTTAGTGTTTGGATGGCGTAGAATTTCTTTCAGATTTGCTGTGGTTTGTATCGGGTTTTGATATTGTAATTTTTAAGCATTCTTGTTATTCTTTCAATGCCATAATTGTATGGCAGTGCACAGTATATATTCTATTCTTCACTATTGTTTGTAGGACTGTTGGTGGGTCTATATATATGTTTCTTGATGAAACTTGGAGGTTATTCATTATTTTTCATCTCATTGTAAAATATGTTTTGTTCAGATTTAGTATTTTTAATATTTGAGAAGCAGTGGGTGGAAATTCTTTTAGAAAGTGCTTATTTAACGGATAATTTATGATCAATGGGGCCAAATTAATTAAAATTGAGATATTTGCCTGTATGCGTTGGTATATACTGGTTTCTATTTTGCTATTTATTCTGGTAAGTTTGATGTCTAAGAATGCTAAAGAGCTATAATTTTCTATTTCGTATTATGAATCATGTATATAGTCTATTATTATTGATATTTGTGTGTATATATTTTATATTTTAGCCCCAGATTTGTAAATACAGTATTTTATATATCGTCGCGTGAAGGCATCGCGTGATCATCCAAAGCAGTTTAAAAACAAGAAACGCCCTGATGAAGTTAGGCGTATAGCCTATTGAAATATTGGCATTTTATATTAAATAAAATGTTTGTTTTATTTTATATCCAAAATATGCCTTTTAATTAATAATTTCATATGGATTGCTCAATATTCAACAAGTTATATATATTTTTACTCTCTAGAATAAATTATTATTAATAAAATGAAACATTAATTATTTTTCAAAATGACCACCTCAAATGTTATACAATCCTTAAGTCTTTCTGGCCATTCTTGATTGAATTACTCAGGAAAGTCTAACAATTTTCACTTCCTTAAGTCCATTAGTGTAAACAGAGGCTACTTTATAAAATTTGTAATAATATTTCAATTTTTTTTTCATATGGAAATATTTGTTTCTTATGATATTTATTATTAAGTATTATCTCCGCAGACCTTACCGCAATGATAAAAAGTATTAGATCAGAGGGCTTGACTCATCAGTGGTGAACTCTCCCTCCAGTTTCGCCAAATTAATCGCCCGCTCTACTGTTGTACTGGATTGTTTCTTTTATATGCCATGCATTTACTATGAAAGGCAGCTTATGGGTATTTAGGGAACATATGGACTTTTTGGATCAAATTAAAAGTGAAATTTATTAGCGGGTGTCTGTACGTTAATCTTTATAAGGTTAGAGTTTTCTTTGAAATAGTGTTACTGAATTGTTTGGATATTGATCAGATAGACCATTGGTCCGGCTTCGCCCGGGCAGGAAGGCAGACAGGATGAAAAAAATAAGGGAAATTAGCTGGTTGTTAGTCTATATTTCGTAGTTAGAACTGTTACTGCCTTAACTTTATATGTTTTGGTGTCAGTATTCCACCTGGAAAAATATTGTGAACAAACTAACACAAACTATATGCACCCTCAAACTTTTATTCTTTCTTTATAGAGATAAATTCCACTCCTAATATCATCCAAAGTATGTTGTTTATCTATATACTAAAGAACACCCAAATTTAAAGAAACATGTATTAATGTGGATAATTGTAAAATGAAATACACACACTTAAGTGTAAAATTAAAGAACATATTTGGGAAAATGAAGGAAAGCTGGGGCGTGATACGGCCAAGAATGAAACTCTTTCCGGCCGACTGCTCCGGGTTGGCCGCGCCGCCATGACGAATTACGTACCGATAGGTAGCGTAGGAAATTGGCCTTTCATGCAGCCTCTGATTGTGTCCGGAGTTCCCATACTTACATATGTACGAATGCATTTTTAACACGAAAAGCCACAAAGGGCATCAATTGAACAGCGCCGCTCTCGAAGGGGGAGGGGTTTCCTTAATTTTGCAATTCAAAACCTGCCCAAAAGGGAGAATTTAAATACAGAACCGGGGGAAAGTGTTAGGTAATACATAAAAAGGGTTCGTTCGATTTAGTATTGGTTTCAAGGTGTGAAGTGGGTAGTGGAAGAGAGCAGTGGTCTGAATGACATTTCCCCTGTGGCTTTGATATTTTTTATAGAGCAAGGGTACAAATGTAAAAAATATCTCGATATCCGCCGCTGTAAGCTCATGGAAGGGTGGAAGTACATTCTTTTTAGCAACACTCTCTTCGTCTACTGACATTTTGTATGAGAAAATATGCACAACTCTTGCTATATCACATTTCAATATAGATTTCCAAGTTTAAAAAATACAAAATTGTCGTTATAACATTTTTATTTTATCACACAGATAAAGGTGTGTGAACGTCACCACATTTTGTGTAAATTTCCTGAATATAGTTGGACTTTTAATCATTTTTTCTATGGTGGCGGTTTTTGATTCCCAAAAGAGCGTCCTCTCACAACCACTTCCAGCTTTTCAAAAACTCATAAAATATGTTCTGCGTTATTTTGAATAAAGGTTTTGAATGGAAAACATACAAAACATTAATAAGTGAAGCCAGTTAAACGCATTCTTTGAGATTTGACGCCTATAATTAAATCGTAAAAAGGCATTTCACGGAAGGTGAAGTCCAGATATTGAGAAAAATTTACCAGGACTGGCGATTTGTTTCTCTAGCATATGAAGGAGAGAAATATAGCGAATCCAACATATTATCGAATGGTCGGCCATATTGTCAAATAAAACCTGAAGAGAATGAAAATATGTTTTCTTTCTCTCTTGGACCCGCTTCCATCAGATTCCTAAAAATAATATTTGTTGACCTGGGTAGTAAACCAGGTATTTTTGAAAATATGCGCCGTGTATGGGGTATAAGATTATTGTAATTATTTTAAAAGGAATTCCGGGCCAAAGACCAGCTATCTTCAATCAGTAAAATATACAAAGATAAAAACTTGATCCGACCATAGTTATAAATTAAGTCGACAAAATGACTCCAGCAACTACAGAATTTGTACAAACCATATGTTCAATGAACGAATCACTAAAGGGCAAACAGAAAAGAATAAAAATCTTATTTGAAACCAAAATAAACTATCCTGATCGCGAGATACTCCTCCGAGTTATTCCAGGAATATACAATATTTTTTTTAAATACCAAATGGCCATATACATACGACGGATTTTCAATCCTGTGAAATCCGGGATCGAGTCCTGGAAAGACAATGTCAAAAATGCTACCGTTTTAATTCTGGCCATAATTCAAATAACTGTCAACAACCTCCGACATGTCAAATATGCAATACACTAGGTGAACCTTTTTGCTTAAAAGTTTTGAAATGCCGAAACTGCAGCTCACATTCAAAATTATAAAACCTTGACACAAATCACAAGCCTAAAAGCCCAAGTTGCCCACTTTATAAAGCGCAAATAGATAGAACCACACAGATAACAGATTACGTGAGAGATTCAGAAAACCTTCAACAATCTTTCTAATTAATTAATACTTCAAGACTCTTCTCAAGTATATAGTACCCTTAGATCCAATTCCATCCAATTAGTTATGCAAAATATGAGAAATATTATCACAGCTACAAATGAGCTAAGGCAGAATCTAACTGGAATAAACCCGGACATTCTTCTCCTCACTGAACCTCACACCATCAAAGATAAAGTGATATTCTCGCTGTCCTCCAGTATATTCTCTTAAACTCCTGTCCCATCGCATCACTCACCCCACTTTATCTATGCTTCCATCATTGTTTAAAACTCACAAATAAAAGTTTCTCTTATACAAGAATTTACAAAAGAATTTGCATTGACAGTGAAAATCAATACATCAGAAAATCCAATCATTATCTTCTGTATCTACATCCACCCGAATCTATTCAATGATAACCACACATGAACAGTTTTAAATAATCTTCTTATAAGATATAGCTCTTCTCCATCGATCATAAGCGGTGATCTGAATGCTCTCTTTCCAGTATGGTGATACAAAAAAAAACAATGTTAATGGTAAAAACTGAATAACCTTTTTCTTCAAGCCAATATTTTTATTCATAATAATGCCCACCCTACATTTCGTGGAACAAGCATAAGAGATCTATCTCTAACCAATCCACAGGCAATGAACTTGGTTCAAAATTGGAAAACACCCAACTCTCCACTATATCCGATCACAACTTAGTTATATTTCAAATCTCTACTCCGAACAGAATCAATCTAAATTATGTTAATTCTACATGTAAGTTTGAAGAAAAACAAGCAGAGAGAATGGACAAAAATTTCATAATCAATTCATATTTCACAAGTTAATTATCTACAATCTAAGCTTGAAGAAGCAACACAACTAAACGAATTGGATAGCCTGGTCTGTTAAATTCCGGAATTAATAATTATATCTCGGTATAAAACTCTTCCAATTAAAACCAACATGCCTAATTCCTCATATTCTGTCAAATGATGAAACAACAAACTTGAAATGCTAAAACGAAACATGCATTACATACGCAACCTATGTTACAGAAAAAATCCTAGAGTGAGAAAAATCATTTTTTTGCGAATCAAGACGCAAAAAATACATATGTATAACAGCAATAAAAAAGCAAAATACAACAGTTGGAGAGACTACATTGAAGAACAAACCAGTGAATCCCCCCTTCGGTAATCTTCATAAATTAACAAAAATATTTTTGGCAAAAATATCACAAATTTACAAATTATTGATAATTCTTCAAATCCATGTTAAATAGCTATGTCAGAACTTCTTAATAATATATATATATATATATATATATGTTTCCGAAAGATACTCAAGTTACCGATTCAGAGCAAAACTAATTTTATATCCCTGATTACAAGAACAAAAAACAGACCATTTTACAGAAACTAATCTTGATACAATGATATCACAGCTAAACCTAAAGAAATCTCCAGGAATAGATCATAAATCGAATAGGATGATAAAATGGTCATTTAATCAAATGAAACTCCTTCTATTAAGGAATTTTAACAAATGCATGAAAATGAGTCGCTTTCCTCTTCATTGGAAAAACTACAGAGTACGTTATTTCAACAAACTCAACAAGCCAAACAATATGAGTTATAAAGCCTATCACCCTATATGCCTCCTTTTCTACTTAGCCTAAATATTTGAGAAATTGATTGCCAGAAAAATGATGGATCACTTAACTCCCCTGCTGAGCACAAGTTAACACGGTTTCTTGAAGGGACGTTCAACGATCTCCGCTCTTGAAGAAATAACTAGAAGCATCATAGAATTTAAACAAAACCAACTAATCGCCCTACTTTCAGTAGATATTACTGCGACAACTGTATAATTAAATCCCTTGATCAATTGAACACACTCCATTTGTGATAAAATAAATTTAATCATACCTTCAAGACCGTAAGGTCTTATTTGAATACGCTGGATTTATTGTATCAAAACAACTAAACAAAGGATACCCACATGGAGGAGCACTGTCTCCGGTACTTTGGAACGTCATCCTCAAAGGCGTCCTCGTCCGCCTTATTCAAATATCAAACATTCGTCCTGTAGCATATGCCGATGATGTGAATATCACTCTCTGGGCCACAAATATAATAGACTTGAGAAATATAATCCAAACAGTTCTTATGTGATAGACAATTAGTGCGATGAAACTTAACTATCTTAATCAACCGAAAAACAACTCTAACTTATTTTCATAATCAGCCTCATTTAACAATAAGAACAAAAAGGAGTAAGCCTGAAAAATACATATCAAATAAAGATACTTGGAATGTCTTTCTCCGATAACAAAATAAACTAAAACAAGATCATATTTTCAAGTCACATTTTAGCTCAATGCAACAAATAAAGGATATTATTTTTTCAATTTTCAAAAATTCTTGGGGTTTGAATATAAGAAAAGAAATACAATATATAAATCACTCATACGATCAAAAGCCACTTATGCTAGCGAAATATGGTATCCATATGTTTCTATACGTTTTTTTTAAAAACGTCATTCATTTTTATACAACATGATATTCTTATCTCAGTGGTATATGGATATCGAACCGTATCGTACAAATGTTCACACCTCCTTTCGCATACACCTTCCATAAAAGACTATCTCAACTATATAAATAAATAAAGTACGAACTGAAAAAAAAAATTACCAAGAAAAATACTTACAACAATAATTGGCGAAGAAAAAGCTATTATATTATGAATCATTTGTATCAATCCATTTATAATGCTAATTATACAATTCGCGCTATTTTTATAAACGGAATTCCTACACAGTTCCATCCAAATTTTATAGTCACTCAATTTGTCACATCACAAAGAAAATTCAAGAAATACTTACATAAAAGAGGTCTATCAGAAACACCAAATTATTATTACGGAGAAACTGAACAAACTGCTCTCTGCACCGTATCTACGACTGTCCGAACTTTATAGAAGTAACACATCGATTGTACCCTGATCTAAATGATTTAACTCTCTTACATCAGCCATTTTGTCTATATAAATTTTATGAACTCTGTTGATTAATACTCGTACATGTGTTAATTTGTAAACATTTAATTTCAAGTTTTAATTTGTCTTTTTTTTGTTTACTCTGTAATAGGCGCAAATATTTAAAAAAAAAACGAACCTGGTTGATTAATAAATAATGAAAAATATATTTAGCATTAAAAGTTAAAAGGTTTTCTTAAACTATATTTTTTGTGCAAGATCTTATCGGATTATTTAGGAATTTCCTGATTTAAGTTATACATATCTACAAACCCCTCTACGTAAAATAAATTTGAAACACGGTCGTGCCAGATGGAAATTGGTGTGCCTCAAAGGTAGCAAGGGAAAACAGTCAAGGATAGCCACTAATTGTTAAATTAAGCATATACAATTATCAAACGGTTTTCAGAACTAAAACAAGAAAGGGTCACTTTGGAGGAAAGTCAAATTCAGGGCGCCTTGAACAGCTCATTCCAAGAAATTACACAAAATATCTCAGAATTTACTTCACTGTTTCGGAGGCGAATCAACATATTACTAAATATATATTTTGATTTCACAACGTTATTTTTCTTAATTATCATAAATTCGAATCAAAGATGAAGGGATCCAGGTTGTTTCATGAAAACCTTCGTAATCAAGTGGCCTTAAATATAAAAATACCTGACAAATAAAATAAGTTAAAATCATACCATATCTACCTTATTAACCCGAATTATCGCTATGTAATTTATACTTCTGAAAAAATTAAAATCCTTTTTGAAATTTAAACTATTTTCAACTAAATTGAAACTTCATGTTGAGAGGTAACTGAGGTTGACCTGTATTCTGTATTTTTCTCTTTTGTTAAAGACGGATAGAATCAGATAAACATTATTTGGAAAAAGAGGCCTTATTATGAATAAATCTGAAATTAGAGTTTTCATGACACTTTATACTAGTTTATAATGTAGTGGCTTGAATGTTCAGTAAGTGATACACTGTAGAAATTTGCAACTTTATTTTTAATTTAAATACTTTTATTTATATGTGTGGCTTAGATTTAGAATTAGACCTAGTTGCACAAGATTTGTAGACATTAACTATTGTGTCCGGTTCGATTGAATTTACATCTCTGACTCTGGCTCTCTCTCTCTCTCTAAAGATAAAACAAAGTCAAAATTACGATTTAGAACTATTTGTATTTCTCAAAAAATATATTAAAATAAAATAATTTATATATTTTTTTGCTATTTAATATACACAGATTGAATAAAAATATATTATTGGATCTAATATAACCGGCTGGTAAAAGATGACTAGAAACATAATTATTATTCTGATTATGTGTTACATGATTTTAAATATTAAAGAATTCCATGTTTGAAATGTAATATAACCAGCTTGGCAACGGGCCTCTTGTCTTCAAGCGTCTTCGCTTTTGTTCATTTTGGTTTGGAACACTGAAATTGTAGTCCTCTCCTGGAAGGAAGATGTTTTGAGTTTTTGTCAAGCCAGAGGAGTTAGAAATTTAATCCTTTTGGTTCTGTTTAATGGCAGATTTCACATCATTTTATTAATGGTATTAGATTCACATAAATTTTTAAAGAAAGTTTTAGATAGATTTAGATTAATTTTCAGACTTTCTCTTGCTCCCAGAATTCAATCATTTTTCTTGAGTGATTGGATGAGAAGATCTGAATGTTAATACTTCTTGTTATATAAGCGATTATAATATTGGTGACGTGACATTTTGACATAACCAAAGAGGAAAATTTTATTTAATTATCTTTATTTCTTCTTCCCCCCAGAATTCAAAAATAAACTTAATTTAAAATGAAATAGTTTTCATTCAAGCTAATATATTCTTGGAATCTAGTCGACCGAGGCATTACTACTACTATGGAGAAAGGTTTCAGTTCGACTGCCCAATTTGTGGTTACGATAAAATATTCCGTGAGAATATATTCCCAAATTTTTGAAATTCCATTTTAGATTCAATTGCTCGTCAATGTAATTATGTATGAGAAATTTTTCGGAGTCTTAAAAGTAAAACACTCGAAATCAAATATATTCCAGAATCAATTTAATGCTTATATTGAATCTTGTATCCTGGAAATATAATTTTTCTTGACGTCTTTGCCAATTAAAATTTATAACTATTTTCGTATTTTATGTATTCTACTGTGACTCTAGTTACCGAATTATAATAAGTACTCCATTGAATCGCTCTTCATCACCTCCATTCTTAATGGTTTTGAAAGAGCTAAGGATTTAGTGGTATACTTGGAAACAAAGGTTCTATCACACCATACGCGGTGTAAATTGGTGTTGGACGTGTTCGAAAAAAAGATTCATATATATGTATAAATAACTATAAAGTATACTTTTAAAATATACGCGTGTCGCACACGTGAGATTATTTATTTATCACAAAATGAAGACATTTGGAGGCGTTTTTGAAATAGAATCTCCTTCAATTGACGAGAGATAAGATTTTCCAATTTAAAGGAAAACACCGGGACGTAAGTAGGAAAGAGTGTGCTTAGGTGATGTTCGGAAAATGTCGAGATGATAAGGTATCATTACCTCGTAGCTTGTACCAACAACGTGGCAGCTTCATGACAGCTTCTGCCAACCTGCCTCCCACTACATTCCGCGGAGCTATATTTCCACATGCCGTAATTTACGCATTGGGTACAGTACGGAGCTGTTTCAAGAACTTTAGAGATTTTCACAGATGGACTATTTTTTAAAAGCAGAGTTTTGCAAATAAATTTAGGCCAAAAACGATGACATATGCTTTGTTTTTAAATGTGATAAATAATTCTATCGGCGAATATATAATATCATGTTTTAAAATATTTTGGGATAGAAACATTAATTTTTGCTCTATCTTTCTCAAAAGAGAACCGTTTTTATATTATTTGTAAAGAATCTGAAGAAGGTGAAATGCATCTTTAAAAATATAAGAATATATAATATATACAAGGTATGTCCCATAAGTTCCCGGACTGGGTCCATAAAAAATAAATAAATGAAAAATGTAAATAAATTTGACAAAATTATTCAATTAAAATAAAACTAAAAATAATTAATTTCTGAATAAAAGCGATCCAATAGAATTTAGTAGTTTTTTTTTTATAAAATTCAAAATAAATCTGCAAAATGAGTTGAATTTTATATATTTGTCTTTTGTTGAAATTAGATCAAACGGGTTTGATACATTTAGTCCATTGTTTATTCTATACTCTTGGAAGACGGGGCAATTTAGCAGCAGATGAATAGAAGTCTGTTCCTCACATCCACAGAAGCATCTTGAATCTTGCACTGCTTTGATGAATTTTAAAAAGCTTCTAAAATTTCCGTGATTTGTAATAAAGTGAGAGTTGTGGAAATTTGCCCGAAAATATTTCGGAATATTAGCGGGAAAGAAAGTTTGAAATGTTTGGTTAGTATTTTTCTTCAATAGTGTCATTTTATATTTTATAAAATTTTCAATTATGTCTGGAATATCCAAGTCATATCGCTGTTGGTCCTCAATCGATAAATTGTTCAGATCATATTTTATATGATTCTGGATTTCATATAATCCGTAATCAAAGGAATATTTGCAAGGGTATGCACACAACTATAGCTAGTTGTTTTATAAGTTTGTGTACACCATAATAATATTTGATATTGAAGTGAATTAAATTTGTGTGTATACTTTTTACTAATATATTTATACCAGACCTCAGTTCCATAAGTGAGTATCGGTCTAAAAATTGTTTTGTATAAAATGAGTCTTTTCTTGGTGCTTAGTCACCAAGGTTTGCCACATATTGCAAAAGGTAAATTTTTTAGTCTTTGAGTTCTATTTAGTATATTGTTCAAATGAGGATTAAAATTTAATGTATTCTTCCTTCTATGGTTTGCAAAGGTAATTCCCAAAATTTATATTTCTTGAACAGGCGTAATAATATTATTTTCTAATTTAATTTCAAATTTATCTTTGTTATCAAGGCTTATTTTTAGTTTGTTTTCTGTACACCAGTCGTCAACTTTTTCCAAAATACGCTCAATTGAATTTTTGAGGGTTGCTAAATATTTGGTCAGTATATTATTGTGGCATCATCGGCATAGCAAATTATTTCTGAATTTGGTAGTTGTATTTTTGTTAACATATCATTTATAAATATCATCCAAAGCAATGGAGACAATGGTCCACCTTGTGGGCAACCTTATGATAATGTTTCAGATATTTTTCTGCTACTATAATTAAAAATTATTTTGCTATTTTTCAAAAGGGATTGTAAATTTTGAGCAGGTCAGCAGGCATATTTTATCTTCATCAATTCTTTTGATCAAAGCTGGTCACCATGTATTGTCAAAAACTCCTTCAATGTCTATTGCAATTAGCGTCACTAATTGTTTCTGCCTATGTTCTATTATAGTATCTGTTATTATATTCAAGCACGTTGTCGTTGATTTTGATTTGACAAATCCATGTTGTCGGGAGCTCGAAAGATTATTACTTTCATAAAATTCATAAATTCGATTTTTCAAAATGTTTTCAAAAATTTTGAAAGATTTGAAATCAATGAGATAGGTTGATAACTTTTTGTTGATTCGAAATTAGAATTATGTGGTTTAGGAATTACCTTTAGAGCTGCTATTTTCCATTTCTCCGGATAATACTCCCTTTGAATACATTTGTTAAATAGTTTGCATAACATAAGCCTAATTTTTGGGTAAGCACATTTGATCATATTGTTACTTATGTTGTCTAACCCTGGAGCCTTTTTAACATCAGAATTAGAAATGATATTCATTATTTCTTCTTCTTCGATAATAATTATACTTGAATTATTCATTCGTGGCTTAAATTTCTAATTATTTGTTGTTGAAGATTGTCCAAATTCAGATCGTCTTTAGGAATTAAATCGTCCATTAATTTGGTCATTGTTTGCTCTTTTAGATATTCTGATGAATTGTCAATTATGGGAATTCCATTCTGTACATTTGAGGATCTTAATTTATTGAAGAACTTATAGGCATTACTAAATTGATTATCTGTGTAATATTTTTCAATAACGTTTCGCCAGTTATTACTTTAGCTTTTTTATTGCATTAGTGTGTTTGTTTCTTGCCAACTTAAATGTATTGTAACTGATTGTTTTATGAAGGTAATACAAGTTTCTAATATACTGAAAATGAATTTTCTTTATATTTCCAGTTCATTAGTCCACCAGTCAATTCTGGAAACATGTTTATTAATGGGGGATTTAACCTTCAAATATTCATATGCTGCTTCTCTCAATAAATTCGTGAGTGCGTTCACTATCGCATCAATGTCTGCCTCATCTTTCACTCGGCTTATATCAATTTCCAGTTTGTTTGTATCTTGTGATGATATGTTATTAGAAAATTTGTCCAATTCGCATCTTTTTCAAAGAATTTTCACGTGGAAATTTGATTATTGAAAAAATGACCATTCTTTAACCTGATATCAAATTCAACAGCAACATGGTCGGAGATATTAGTCAGATCGGAGGTATGCCAGTGTTTTATCAAACAAAGTGAGTGTTTATTCGAGATTGTGAGATCAATTATACTTACTTCGCGGCAGGTGGGTGTTTTCAAGTTATGTATAAAGAGATTACATTCGTCTATAATAGGTTGTAATATATATCCATTAGAGTTTATAACATTGTCAAACCATATAGTATGTCTTGAATTAAAATCACCGCAAAGGATTACAGGTTGATTTATATACGTTTTGAGCAGATCTCCAATGAACTTTTGATGAACAGAGTTAAAAGTATTCGGATGAATGTAGAAATTAGAAATAATTAATTTAGCTTTAAACGTAGAAATAGATATTGTTGTACAAAAATAATTTGTGAAATTTTCCTCTTTGCTGAACTTTATATTTTTATTTAAAATTATAGTTGCCGTATATTTTTCCCCAGTTTTATTCGAACATATTGTAGCGTAGAAATCAAGCCTTGAAATATCCTAAGATGTAAAAGTATTTATTGATGACGTCACAGCGACGAGTCGACTATTATTAACAGGTCAGCCAAAACTATTTACAGCTAGAGAATCTTAAGCAAGCAAGCAAAGAAATATTTTAAAGATGATTTCACAAATACAGATTAATATATTTTTAATCTGTTGAATATATTTTCATTGAATAATATTAAATTAATAATAAAATATTTCTTCGTCACATAGCCTCCTCCTATAGAGAGCATCGACTCGATGCTCAGCAGGAAACTTACGTCGTCAGTCTTAAGAACTAGTACTATGGCCAGGGATATTTTCAGGTGACTGCGGTGGATGTCTTCTTTCAGTTGAGATATCTTCTTCATGAGGACTTGGTAGGTCTATGTTTACGTCAAGGTAGCTTTTTCTCATTTCTACTGTGGTCGGCAAGGGAGGATTTTATAACTTTGCGGCCTCACCTCCAATGTGGTCTATCATCTAGTTTTAATGGCGGGGCGTCCAGCTAGATCTTCTAGCAGGTGAGAAATGTTGTCTGTTTCGACCGCGATATGAAGTAGGGCTTCGGTAGCGAGTGAAAGTTTTCCTCGATGATTCGTCATTGGGGTCCTGAGATTCAGCTCGAGAGTTGTAGGATACCATTGCGTCTTGCTTTCTTTGGAAATAGTCATTTCTCCTTTCCTCATTGTGTCTCTTCCTGTCACGGCAATAGCGGACGACGTGACCTGGGCGTCCGCAGTAGAAACAGATTGGCCTTCCCTCAGTTGTACGCCAATCATTGGTGTCGCGTCTTCCTCCTTGTTTTGGGTATCGAGGTTCAGGGTGCGGTCTTATCGTTTCGGCCTCATATCTAGTATTTAAAAACTGTCGGGGTCTTTCCTTATGAGGGGGACTTCTCCTAGACTTTGAGATTGGCGCCAGGGTTCTTCCAATCTCCTCCTTTACACTTTCTTCGATTGTAGCATTTTTTGGTTCCTCCCGAGGAGAGCCTAATGCCCGCTGTACCTCCTCACGAACAATTTGCCTAATCATAGATGACAGATCTTCTCCGTCATCCTGGTCACAGAGAGAGGCTACATTTGGTAGGCGCTCGTACCTGGTTGGGGTAACTCGCCTACAACGGAGCGTTTCGACACGGCGACATTCTATAATGAATTGCTCGGTGCTCTGTACATCCCTCGGTAGGAGTGCTTGATAAAGCTCCTCAGCTATCCCCTTCATGAGGTGGGAGATTTTATCTTCCTCGCTCATTTGAGGATCAACCTCTTTGCACAAGCACAGGAGATCCTGGATGTAACATTCGGTACTTTCACCTTTTAATTGTGCCCGTGTTTTAAGTTTCTTCTCCGCTTGCAATTTTGAATTTTCTTTTTTCCGAACACATTCTCTAATTGAGATGTGAATTCCTTCCAAGTCTGTATGCTTTCTTCGTTGTTCTCAAACCATTTGAGAGCAGTTCCAGACAGAAAAAAATAAACTTTAGTAAGACAAAGGGTTTCGTCCCAATGGTTGTACCTTGCCACACGTGCATACCCTTTTAACCATTTTTGGATATCTTCACCATCCTCCCCGGAGAAAATGGAAGGGTTCCTTGGCAGATGTTGAACAACGTAGTTGCTTACCTGGGTACCTGCTTCCGTCTTTACATTCATAGAAGTTACTTCTGATTCAACAGAATCAATTTTTCTTTTATTTCTTAATGGGTATCGGTCCAGCTTCTCTACCAGTTGTAACGTAGAAATCAAGCCTTGAAATATCCTAAGATGTAAAAGTATTTATTGATGACGTCACAGCGACGAGTCGACAATTATTAACAACTCAACCCCCCCCCCCCCCAAACCCTTTACAGCTAGAGATTCTTAAGCAAGCAAGCAAAGAAATATTTTAAAGATGATTTCACAAATACAGATTAATATATATATATTTTTAATCTGTTGAATATATTTTCATTGAATAATATTAAATTAAATAATAAAATATTTCTTCGTCACAATATAATTTGAGAGGTCATATCATAAATAACATTTTCATGTAAAACATATGGTTCTTGAACCAAAAGAATGTCAGGTGGGTCATCTATAGTGTTGACCTAAAGTTCACTTATCGCAGTAAAACCTTTTCTTACATTTTGTTGAATACATCTCACATTTTCAATCATATAGGATTAATCTATTTAAGATTAAGCTTTAAATTATATTTTATACATCATTTCCCTCGTATAATTGTGAATATTTTGTCCTTTGGATAATTATGTATATTTGTGATTTGTAAATCGGGCATACACTTGAATTTGATTTATGGTTTATAGAAAGGTTTTTATATTTAGGGTGCTTAGAACAATTGTGACAATTTGGTGCTTCAGTACAGTTGTGACTACCCTGTACACCGCATATTTTACATATTGTTACGTAAAAAGAAAAATGGCGCATTCCAGAAGAGAATGTTTTAGAACGTTCTAGAAAAATGTAGAAAAATCGGAGAACAACGGATTGGCCAATCAGTAGCGATTGCGCAATGCTCAAGCCTGGCGGCTTTATGATTGGCTAACCAACCATGACCGTTCTGGAAAGATCTACACCGGTATATATAGGGATGAGGAACTCATGCAAAAAGTCGAAGAACGAAGCTACGTGGTGTACTCCAAGCAAGCTGCTGTCTCAAGAGGTCGGACTGCTGCTTACCACCGAAGCCGATGTACTTCTTGGAAGATTCTAGAAGGTTCTACGAACTTCTGTCTCCTGTTCTGCTCCTGCTTTCCCTCACCGTGCTGCAGTTGGTGAGTTTGTAACTGTTGTTTTCTTTATTTTTGTTTTATTTTTGCACTCTTCTGTAATTATTTTATTGATTAGGCTTAAATAAAGTCCTAAAGATCCTTTGTACTCACGGAAGTTATTCTTTGTCAACCAACAACGCAACAATATTTTAATGTTTTGGCAGTCTTTTGTTTTGTGGTTCGGATTAAATTCAAAACAATTTTGGCATTGTCTTACAAATATTCTGTCTTGTATAGAACATCGCTCAAAATCGGTGTATATCTCATTACCCATTTTTCTTAAAATTTGGTAAACTTTAGGAGGTACTCTTAATACTATATTGTGATATGGAGAGTTAGATATCTTTGTAAATGGAACCTTTATTGCATTTCCAGATTTTATAGATCAGAATTCATTCTGCATATGGTTTGAACGAAGTTTGCCGTATCTGTAATTTTGGATACGTTTTTGACTACTATAGTTGGATCTCTTAGTGTCGGTATGTAAATTTTACTAATCAATTTCAAATCTTCTGATTTGTTTAATTCATCCAGTAGTATTTTATTATCAGTTTGGTTTGGAACCTTTATAATTATAGACTTTTTAGCGTTTAAATTTCTATTAATATTAATGTTTTTACCATTTTCTCTGACATTTTTAATATTATTAGAAAATTTTTGAAGTGCATCAGAATTAGGTACACCATCATTTAAAGCCACAATTAAAGTAGATTTATCTTTGAATGACTGCTGTTTTATTTTGATTAGTTCTGCTTCCTGTTGCACAACTTGAGCATAAGAAGGTGTCTGTCTCGGAATCTCTTTAAGAACTTTATCTAGTTTATTATCTATAGCCTTTTCTATTGTGTCGGTCAAACTATCTATTGTATATTGTTTATTTAACTCGGATATAGATTCAATTCCATTTTTTTTGGTTAATCATTGAAGATAAGTAAGTGTGTGTTATATCATTTTTTGTTATATTTTTTTGATTTTTTTCAGTTTTAAATTTGTTATCAAAATATATTAATATTTCATCGAGTTTACCATCTATTGATTTCAAAATACAATCCATGTCTTCTGTCCAAAAAGAAAAAAAGGGGGGGGGGAAATATTATCTTATTGAAGTGATATTAATAACATACTTATGATATAAATAATTTAGGACAGAGAGATAAATAAGGTAATATTAAATTTAAAAGAGGAAAGAAAAAAGTACTTAGCTTAACGAGACGAGCGAAGCCAAACACGTCCGCACAGTTGGCTTCAGAAGCCATTGTAAGGTCCGATTATTCCTTCCAAACAAATTCCACCCCAAATAATTAAGCCAGGGGAGTTAAATTCCTTCTCAATTTCTACCTTTGGATTTCCTGAAGCCCAAAAAACACAATTATGTCGATTGACATGGCCATCCAATTTAAAAATGGCCCTATCAGTCTAAATTATTCGATTAGGCAGATTTTGGATCAGTTCAAGCATTTTTTTCACAAATTTCCATCCTTCTATATCAATCATCTTCATGAAGTTCATGAATTTATTTAGAAATAAAGGGCTTATAATCAAGACCGTTTAGCATTATTTGGATGGAAGTTCAGGGTATTTTTAGTTCTTGAGACAACCTCCTTGTTGATCTTTGAGGACTAGCTTTTAAAGATGCTTTAACTAGGTTTTTTTAATCAATTTCACAGTTAGCAGAGTGTAGTCTTCCTGATCTAGGAAGATCTGCCACACTACCGGTAGTTTCAAATTTTTAAATTATTTTTGCTACGGTTGATTTGGAAGGTGCAGAAGACTCAGAATGCTTTGACCATTGACGTCGTAGAGTTGTTTTTTTTTTTTTTAAACTTCCATTTTGATAATAGAGTTTGATTATTTTAATTCTGTGTTGAACATCTTTCAAACGTTCCTTTCTAGAGGCGGGCGCTGGAGTACTTCAAAAAACATGGCATCAGATTGAAGTCCGAGAGAGAAGTATGGCTCCATTGGGACACATCATATATTTTTTCTTTACAGGAAAGCCGTCAAATAATGATTCAGCTTCCACCATTTCGCTTTGATCATTAAAATCAATGAAGGTGGACAAAACGGAACAAGCAAGAGACAAATGACTTCTGAATGAAGGAGGCGCCAAATGGAAGGATGCCATTACAGGAAGGCCGGAAACTACCACTTTGTTCTCCGCCCCAAAGTTTTGGCCACTGAGGCCCCTTGTGATTTTAGGCCGCTAATGTGCCACAAAGAAGCGAAACTGCCCTAAATTAGTTTGTAATAACTTATTGCCCAAAGGTTAGGAGCAAGTTCGTCAATAATAATAATTTATTTCTAATAGATAATTTGGGTTTTTGTGTGTGCGCTTCCATTTACCAAATACTGCAAAATGAAAAGTGGGAGCTTGAACATTTCCTCTTAAGCACAAAAAATCCACCGAAGAAGTTTAATGAGATAATAATACTCTAGGAAGGTTTCCAACAAGACCACTGGGTTTTACACTCGCAGTGATTTGTCAAACTATATGGATGCCTTATTTTATGGTTTTAAGAATTTAATCAATTGTTCCAGTCAAATTTAAGTCGAGTGAGATAACCATTCTCATAGATTAGCAAAAATATCTAAAGATAGAGTATCTTGCTGTTCTCTAAGTCTTAAAGCATGTAGCGTCTGAACCGAATAATTCAATACAGGATGTGGTACTTTTTAATACGTTTATTTTCAATGCCTCTTAGAGCATTTGTATATTGGACTGTAAATGCTGATACTGTAAATATAAATTTAATTATTCTCTAAATTCAAATCATTATTCAAAAGTCAATAATAATCATATGGGTACAAGTGATAGTATGGATACTTGTAATTTAAAATAACAAACGGTGAATGTTTTTGTATTGTTCCTCGCTTGTAATGTAATAATAAATTGTTTGGCTGCTAAAGATATTGTGTTTGACCTTAAATGAATTACAACGCCAAGTTAAAGAAAAACTAACCACGGACGCGTTTCGGGCTGTTGGCCCTCATCAGCGTGGTGCAAGCTGTACCTCAACGACCAAAAAATTGGTCATTAAGGCATCCCGAAAAATCATGAAACGGGTAGTTAAGGCCAGAATTGCGTGAGTACGCTACACAATGTGAGAAAATAGTACAAATGTAATATTGTACTGGGATAAGGTACATAAATTAAGAAAAAGGCATCTCCTTATGGTGCAACTGAAAGTTGCTAATGGCTTGCGCCATCTATCGGAATAAATATCAACGATTCTCGTTGATTTTTAATTATTCCAGAGTTGGCCAAATACCCATTCTTGATTAATCAAGAATCAGCGTGGTGCAGGCTGTACCTCAACGACGAGTTTCTTGTGAGATTCCGGGCTAATTGGCCTATCAAATGAGGTCTTCTAGCCCTAATATGGCTGCAGAACGCGAACTGGTGGCAAGGGATCCTAAGATCTGGCAGTGGAGGTGTCATCGCAGGGGTGGAGGAAGCTGAAGAGGTCAGGGAAACAGCGCCTTGATACAGTGAGAAGCAGGGCTGGAGTCCAGTTGAGGAGGCAGGAGGTCCTGGAAGCCTAGACCTTAGGGCTCTAGACTTCAAGATGGGGCAGCTTGAGGCACTCGCCTCGTGCTTGTCTGGGAGGCCCTTGGCACAGCAGTTAGCGCGCTTGGAAGTGCGCTGGTCGGCAACGGAGGGGCAGGCGTGGCCTTCATGGCCGTCTTCACCGCAGTGGAAGCACTTAGGAGCTCTGGAGCATTGGGCAGAGTTGTGGCCGAAGCCAAAAAAGCGGAAGCAGTCTCGGGCGCGGATGGACTCCTCGAGGTTGAGGATTACTCCATCCACCACGATCCTTCCGCGAATGCCTAGGGCTCTGAAGGTCTTGATGTCCACCTCGATGAAGGCGGTGCAGGTCCCGTTTCTGGGTGCAGAACGATGCGCCACGCGCACCACCTTGTCCCCAGGAAGATTGCTAACAGCAGCGGTTGCCAGGAAGGTCTCCTCAATTGTGGAGTTGGATGTTTCCTCATCCACTTTGAAGAGGCAGATTCTTGGCAGGATATCCTTCTGCTGGCGGACCTTCATTCCGTTTAACTTGCTGGCCAGGGAGGTTGTCACCTCAGGGATGGTGTCGGGATTGCTGGAGTGGAGGACCGGCTTCCCCTTGGTGCGCAGGGAGGCCCAAACGCCTTGGGGTAGAGTGTGGGCAGTGCGGACAGCTTTAAGCATCTCCCTTGGGTCAGCCTGTGGGTCATCAGAGATGACCACTGTGTGGGCCGCCGATTTTTCTCCTTGGAGGACCACTTGGGCGGCCGCAGGCTTGGAGACGCGGGATGGCGCAGGTTTTGCGGGGCCTTTCAGGTTAGTCCTCTTTGCGGGCGGGTTGGGTGCCTCAGGCTGCTTCCTTTTGGTTGGAGCAGGAGCAGGCAAGGTGGATGCAGGTTTCTTGGCAGGGGCAGGGGTGGCGAGCTTGACTGAGTCCGTCTGGCAGCAGGAGTCCTTGCAGGAAGGAGCTGGGCTGGGTTGGGCGTGCCAGAAAGGCTGTCCACTTCAGCGCAAAGAATCCTGAGCAGATCAGTCCTCCCCACGATGAACTTGATCATGTCTTCGTGCAGGGACTTGAGGGCGGGATGGCCAAAGGCCTGCAGGACTTGGAGGTTGCGGGGATAACCATCTCGTCCTCCTTATCCAGGGCGGCGATGTCCACGATGGGCTTCTGAGCATTCTTCTTCTTGGCAGCGTTCATTGCAAGAGCAGGAGAGCAAAGGGGTGACCAGGTAAAGAGCTGAACCAAGTTTAATGAACGGAACGAGAACCAGGTTTTTCAACCCTGAATGAAAACCTCAACGGCCAAAATAAATTGGTCATTAAGGCATCCTGAAAAATCATGAAACGGGTAGTTAAGGCCAGAATTGCGTGAGAACGCCACACAAAGTTAAAAATAGTACAAATGTAATATTGTACTGAGATAAGGTGCATAAATTAAGAAAAAGGCATCTCCTTAGCGTGCAACTGAAAAGTTGCTAATGGTTTGCGCCATCTATCGGAATAAATATCAACTATTCTCGTTGATTTTTAAATTTTCCAGAATTGGCCAAATACCCATTCTTGATTAATCAAGAAAAAGCTAACCACGGACGCGTTTCGGGCTGTTGGCCCTCATCAGCGTGGTGCAAGATGTACCTCAACGACCAAAAAATTGGTCATTAAGGCATCCTGAAAAATCATGAAACGGGTAGTTAAGGCCAGAATTGCGTGAGAAAGTTACACAATGTGAAAAAAAATAGTACAAATGTAATATTGTACTAGGATAAGGTGCATAAATTAAGAAAAAGGCATCTCCTTATCGTCCAACTGAAATACCCATTCTTGATTAATCAAGAATGGGTATTTAGCCAATTCTGGAATAAATAAAAATCAACGAGAATAGTTGATATTTATTCCGATAGATGGCGCAAGCCATTAGCAACTTTCAGTTGCACGATGAGGAGATGCCTTTTTTTAATCTATGCACCTTATCCCAGTACAATATTATATTTGTACTATTTTTTCACATTGTGTAGCGTTCTCACGCAATTCTGGCCTTAACTACCCGTTTCATGATTTTTCAGGATGCCTTAATGACCTTTTTTTTTTGGTCGTTGAGGTATTCGGTGTTCTCCCGCCATGGATTTCTGCAAGATGAAGAAAGCCAACAAGCCCTCTCAATCCTCGGTTGACATCGCGGCTCATGTTGAAGAAGACAACATGGTCATCTCCCGCCACTACCAAATCCTGCAATCCCTCGGCCAGCCCTCCCTAGCAGCTCTTCACCTGGACCTTGTTCGCTTCATTGAGCAGCGAATAGAAATAATCAAGTGCCTAGTTAGGGATGTGAAGAACCTCGCGGGCACCGTGAATGACTTCATGGAGCTGGATGAAATCATGGATGCCCAAATGCCCAAGAAAACCTGCCAAACCACTCAAACTAGCCCTGCTCCCACCTGCAAGGATTCTAGCGCTCAGACCGAGCTCATCAGGTCTGCCACCCCCGCTCCAGCTGCTGTCCTTGTGGCAGCACCTGCTCCCAAGAAGCTAGATCCTGCTCTAACCAAGAGGAAGCAGTCAGAGTCGTCAAATCCGCCCGCTAAGAGGAGCAAACCACTGGTTCCAGTCAAGCCTGCATCTTCCCGCGCCCCCAAGCCTGCCGTTGCCAAAGGCACGCTCAATGGGGAGAAATCTGCGGCCCACATCGTGGTTATTTCAGATAACCCTCAGGCTGACGCACGGGACATCCTCAAAGCTGTCCACGCTGCCCACACTCTGCCCCAAGGGGTCTGGGCGTCACTGCGCACTTAACTACCCGTTTCATGATTTTTCAGGATGCCTTAATGACCAATATTTTTGGTCGTTGAGGTATCACCACTTCTTCAACGCTCCGACGCTCTCCCGCCATGGATTCCTGCAAGAAGAAGAAGAAGAAAGCCAACAAGCCCTCTCAACTCTCGGGTGACATCGCGGCTCTTGTTGAAGAAGACAACATGGTCATCTCCCGCCACTACCAAATCCTGCAATCCCTCGGCCAGCCCCCCCCCCTAGCAGCTCTTCACCTGGACCTTGTTCGCTTCATTGAGCAGCGAACAGAAATAATCAAGTGCCTAGTTAGGAATGTGAAGAACCTCGCGGGCACCGTGAATGACTTCATGGAGCTGGATGAAATCATGGATGCTCAAATGCCCAAGAAAACATGCCAAACCACTCAAACTAGCCCTGCTCCCACCTGCAAGGATTCTAGCGCTCAGACCGAGCTCATCAAGCCTGCCACCCCCACTCCCGCTGCTGTCCCTGTGGCAGCACCTGCTCTAACCAAGAGAAAGCAGCCAGAGGCGTCAAACCCGCCCGCTAAGAGAAGCAAACCACTGGTTCCAGTCAAGCCTGCATCTTCCCGCGCCCCCAAGCCTGCCGTTGCCAAAGGCACCCTCAATGGGGAGAAATCTGCGGCCCACATCGTGGTTATTGCAGATAACCCGCAGGCTGACCCACGGGACATGCTCAAAGCTGTCCGCTCTGCCCACACTCTGCCCCAAGGAGTCTGGGCGTCTCTGCGTACCAGGGGAAAACTGGTGCAGCACTCCAACACTCCAGAGGCCATTCCTGCCGTCAGCTCTGCCCTGGACAACAAATTCCAAGGCCTGAAAGTCCGGGAACTGAGGCAATTCCTCCAAAGAATCTGCCTCTTCAACGTGGAGGCGGAAACCACGGATGAGGACATTGTAAAGGCCTTCCTTTACACCGATGCCCTCAGCCAGCTTCCTGGAGACAAGTCTGTCCGAGTGGCACACAGATATCCGACCAGAATTGGTACCTGCACGGCCTTTATTGAGCTGGACTTGGCACCTACAAGGCCATTGGAAGACGCGGCAGGATCATTGTGGACCAAGTGATCCTGAACTACGAGGAGTCTGTCCGCATCTGCTACCGCTGCTGTGGCTACGGCCACAACGCCGATAGGTGCACCAAGGCTACAGTCACCTGCTTCCACTGCGCTTCTGGTGACCACCAAGGCCGAAGCTGTCCAACTCTTGCCAACCTGCGCTCGGCCAAATGCTCCAACTGCTCAGCCAAGGGCCTCTCTGCCGACCACGAGGCAAGATCAATGTCTTGCCCAACTGCCAGAGCTAGAGCTGCAAAGTTCTAGTCCTACCGCCTTCTTCCTACCTCCTGACCTCCGCGGACCCAATCCGGCCTAACCTGCCTCTTCCCTGACGGTGATCCTGTCCTTAGCCTCTTCACCCTGGTCATAGTGGTTTTATATATTCCGCTTTACGCGGCCATTGGGGCTCAAAAATCATTTATTTTGGTTAGCAGCCCCGTAAATAAAGATATTTTCTCGTTGAGGTACAGCTTGCACCACACTGATGAGGGCCAACAGCCCGAAACGCGTCCGTGGTTAGCTTTTCTTGATTAATCAAGATTGGATATTTGGCCCATTCTGGAATAATTAAAAATCAACGAGAATAGTTAATATTTATTCCGATAGATGGCACAAGCCATTAGCAACTTTCAGTTGCACGATAAGGAGATGCCTTTTTCTTAATTTATGCACCTTATCTCAGTACAATATTACATGTGTACTATTTTTTTCACAATAACTAATTTAGTCAACTTTTTGTATATATACATATGCCTATATGTCTATATAAACTGGCTTAGAATTTCAATTTACCATCCCTCCAGATTGACATAAAACACAAGATAGACAACGGTAATCAATCGCGTAGCAAACCTTGACTACATTAAATTTTCCCTATTGAGAGACGTTGTGCGAGCAAGAGTGTCCAGGTGGAATTGTAGGAATCTCCTGAAGTACCCTACTGAAGTAGTGGCGAGGAAGATGGACGATATTTGTAATTTGCGCAGAGCATTGACGCCTAAATAAAATTACGAATAAAATGTTCTCTCTCTTCTTCGAATGAGTGACGCGACGGAACCTTTTGCCGGAACAAACAATTTTATACCATAAATAAACGAATAGCTCATTGAAATATTGAGTTAAACGTAAAAAAACACCAAGGGATATATTCACTTATTACTCTAAATGACGTCTCCAAGAATTCAATGTGGTTGTGAAACCTGCCTGCAAATTTCAGGTAGACGCGGGAATTACACGTGTGTTTCATCTACACAATCTTATGATTAATTGATTTAGATTCAATTTTACGTCAAAATTCAATTGTTTAGTGCCTTTTTATAAAGATTTGAGATGCATTGTAAGTATGGGTTATGTTTGTATAATAAATTGAATAAATTTATTGAAACAAAGAACAAAATCCTTGTTTTTAGATATACGTATATACGATACCAGATTCGGATATATTGGAAGCTCTATTGCTCCTTTTATCAAACCTAGTAGAATAGATAAAAAATACTTTTGCATCGGCTATATTGAAAAAATTGTTAATATTTATGATAAAATGAATAAAAAATTAACAATTTCTTTCTATTGTGACAAAGCAAGCTTTTGAGAGGCACGCTCTTTTACCTGCTAATTGAAGTTATAAGGAGAAATATACAGACTGTGTTTTTAAAAAATTCAAATGTTTAACTGCACACGCGCGTGCGTGCAGAATAACCATTTGAAAACAAAACATCAAATCTATTTTAAAACATTCATTATCGTATTTATTTACAGATTTGGAAATATTTTATTTGCTAAAAATATACAGAGATGGTTATATATATTGCACAATTTTAAAAATACATAATAAATTAGCTAAATTTCAGAGGGATCATTATTTTTCTAATATATAGGAACTCTAAAGGTATCTCAAATTTCTTGCAAATGTTGTTGGAATCTTTGGATGCAAGAGATTCCAGAAGTACGAAGTAAGAATTATGCGGTTCAGGAGTGATGCCAATCTAAGAAGTGCGCGGCCCAGGAGTGATGCCAATCTAAGAAGTAAGCGGTCCAGGAATGATGCCAACCTAAGAAGTACGCGGCTCAGGAGTGATGCCAACCTAAGAAGTACGCGGCCCAGGAATGATGCCAACCTAAGAATTACGCGGTCCAGGAGTGATGCCAATCTAAGTTATACGCGGCCCAGGAGTTATACCAACCTAAGAAGTACGCGGTCCAGGAGTGATTTCAACCTAAGAAGTACGAGGTTCAGGAGTGATGCCAACCTAAGAAGTACGAGACCCGGGAGTGATGTCAACCTAAGAATCACGCGACTCAGGAGTATTGTCAACCTAAGAAATACGCGATCCAGAAGTTTTGTCACTCAAATATATACGCGGTCTTGGAGTTTTTGCACCGTAAGATGTCTGCTATCCAAAAGTTATTCCACCCTGAGATGTTCGCGGCCCAGGAGTGTGGCCATCCTAAGATGTAGGCGGTGTTGGAATGATTCCACTCTAAGATGTGCGCACGGTACAGGAGTTATTCCATTCTAAGGTTTATTTGAACCATAGGTATGTGGGCAACCTAAGATGCACAAGAACCAGGAGTGGTGCCAATAATCAGGGGCTGCCGGCGCATTGTTAGCGAGATGGATGAGGCCGCACCTAGACGAGTCAATCTCTCTCCCGTAGTGACATAAGTACCACCTTGGAGTGAAGACAATGGGGGCTCTTGTAATTTCTCGGACGATCATCTATCTTCAAGTCATCAACCGCACTTTTAGGCCATTAGGCGTGAAACTACGGCTATGACAATAACTTCAATGGCAGACTTCTTTCAGCAGCTGAGTAATGAAAGAATAGCACATCTAGCAACCTTCTCAGATCTCTTTCAGTTTATCTAATTCATTACCAATCAAAGGTGTTTGATGTGAGCACATATTTACATTATTTTTTTAAAGCTTTTTATTTTGCATATTCGACGTTCATAGAGAAACCTCTTCAAACATCCCAAACAAATTCAACAAATACAGAAAAGAATGATAGACTGAGTACATTTATTTTCCACAGACCTTGAAATTAACCGTGCAATAATTCCAGGTCACATAGGCACTTACGATATCGCCAATAGTTCCAAGTTTCCTCAGTGAAATTCGCTCTCGCTATCGACATGACGAGCCTATGAAAGAAAGAGTTCCCTACAGCCTGTTGGATCAACGGCATGTAAAAGTTTTTAGAACTAATTAATAACAAGAAGTATATATATATGGTAATTCCACCGGTGCACAGAGGAGGCCCTGGAGTGGATTCGTCACCTCGACATTCCACTCTAGAGAAACTTGCCAACATTGTTGTATTGTGCTGTAAAAAACAATATCATACGCAATATATATATATATATATATATATATATATAGTGTAGAAACTATATAACAAGATTATAACAGTGATTCTAATTTTAAAACTTAAGGAGCAAACTGATAATAATGATAACTTATATCAGTTAGATTTGATTAGATTAGCAAGCTAAATCTAAATTAATTATAATAATAAATAGTTATTTAATTTTATAGTCCAGTTTTGTATTAAGATTATCTTCACTATTATGATCATTTAAATTCAAATTATAAAATTTGTAAAATGTTATTAATTTGTAGATAGAGATAGAAAAAAAAAAAAAAATCCTTTACTTCTACTACATCCTCAAGTTAATTATATATTTATAATTAATAACAATAAAAAATTAACAAAGTAACGTCTATTACATCGGCTTTTACACGTCATTCAGACATACTCTAATCCTATATATAGAATAATCGAAGAGAGAATATATATAATAGTTAGAAAAAAGAGAGAAAGACAGAACCATGCACTTTTAATCAAACTAATAATAAGGAAAAAAAAAAAGAGTTTTATAAAGAAGGTAGATAAGATTGTTAGTATATATATATATATTTTTTTATGATTTTATATTTTATCCTTTTTTTTTTTTTAAAGATTTTTAAAGGTTTTTTTATTTTATAATATGATTATAAATAGTTGTATTTAGTAATATATCTATAGTATGAATTAACATTTGTTATAAGTTTGGATATTATGTTTTGAAACCCTAATGGTAGACCAGACATACACAAAAAACTTTAAATTGAAATAAATTGGAAAAAGAGATCTGCTGGAACGGGGATCTTCAGATAAAATTCCAGCGACATTTCAACCCCTTCTTTATTATGTCATAGATCTCTTTTAAACCGGATTTTATGTGTTAATATTAAGTTGTTTCAGTGAAATATTTAAATGAACATATATAACAGATACAAGTGTTAACAAATTCAAACTGTAAACCTACCTCGGCCGCTGCGTCCTCCCTTGTGAGTATCTATTTCTGGCTCACACATGTCGCGGGAGGGGAATGTCCCCCCATATTTCAAATTTAGACCATTTATTCAGAATTTTTTTGAACAACAAGAAAATTAAAGAAGAAAGGAAAAATAGTTAAAGGAAGAAAGCTAAATTTTATAATCTTTACAGCTAGTTATATCAAAATAACTGATTTAACACTTATTCATCTTTTAATATTCCTTTAAAAAGGCAAATTATAAGAGTTTAATAAAGCTATTAATTGTGCAAATTCACCTTTATTTAACTTCCATTTTCCTCCCCAGAAATTGGAGATTAAACAAAAATGAACTATATACTTTAACACTTTAAAAATCTTGTGAAAAAATCTTTTAATCAGTTATTTAATCAAAGTTTAATTAACTGTTAAAGGTTATAAATTTGTATTAGTTAATATTAAGAGAAATTATAGAAAGTTGATTTCATAAATGGATATTTCCATTTATTTTTTTTTAAATATTTTATAATTGATATACTGTTGAAATATTTTACTTGTTTGATACTAAATTTGTTTTTAATAAATTCCATGTTTAAATTTTTAACATCTTCTATGAAATTATCTAATATATTATTTATTCTATAAAATCTTAGAAACTGACCATAATATATACCTTTACAGCAATTTAATGATATATTAGAATTCATATTACAGTATTTTATAATATTGAAATTATAATTACTCTTTTTATTATAAACTCTAACAGCACTATTTGTAAGGTCTATATTCAAGTCTAAAAAGTTAACTTTTTTGTTTCTATAAATTTTTTCATTGTTCTTAAGTTTCAAGTATTTAGGATATATTTCAGGTATTAATTTTTTAAACAGTGGATTATTAAATATTATTATGTCATCTACATATCGGAATATTTGCCAATTAATATTATTTTGTAGAAAGTATTCTCTTTCGTACCAGAACAAAATTAGATTTGCTAATAATGGACTAGAAGAAGTACCCATGGGAACGCCTTCTGATTGAATATATATTTTATTTTTAAATTCTATATAGTTAAAATTTAAAAATGTTTCCAGTAGAGTTTTTGCTGTTTTAAGATCTAATTTAAATGTTTTATATCTGTTATGAATAATTTTAATGTAGAAAGTTTTGTCATTAATGAATTCATTAAATAAATTGGTTATTTTATTATTTAGATCTCTTAAATTTATTTTAGAATATAGGTCCTCAAAGTCAAATGTGTGTACTGTTTCAATGTTTGACCAATTGTTCATTAAATAATTAATGATTTTTTTATTTGAGTCGATAAATTTATAATTATATTTATTAGTTAATTTATTTATAATAAATTGTAGTGTTGAGGCTAATTGTATATCAATATTTTTTATGACTGAATTTATACCAGATGTGATTGTTCTGAAAGAAATAGGTTTTTTGTGTAGTTTAGGAATTATATAGAACTTTGGTATGTTTGGATTTTTGTGGTTATTATAAATTTTTAGTGAATTTTCAACATTTTTGATGTCTTTTTTGATTTTTGTGCCTGTAGTTCTAGCAAAAGTGTATTTATGATTATTATCAATTTCCTTTTTTAGTATATCGTGGTATAGATTTTTACAAATTAAAGATAAATTATTGGGACATTTATCTATAGGAGTGATAATATAGTCCTTCTGTAAATTAATTATATTTTCTTTAAAAGAAGGAATGTCTGAATTGGGTTTTGTGTATTTAAGTGTATTATTATAATAATTTATAATTTCCTTTTTAATATTATGTTTCCATTCCAGAAAAGTAAATTCTGGAATACTGTATTTTATACTAGTTTTATTTATGAAAATATCTATATCTTTTAATATAGATTTAATTGTATTATTATAATTGTGTTTAATTTGAGGTATATATTTATACCCTTTATTTAAAATTTCTTGATATTCTGGATTTAAAAAAGAAAAGTTGCTAGTTAATATATGACCTGAGAACTTATATTTATCAATATAGTTGTTGCAATTACATTTAATTTTTTTAAAATTTGCCAAATTATTAATAAATTGGTTATAATTGCGAACTAAATTACCTATATTTTTATTGTATCTCCAGATTGTTTTAAAATTTAAATTTTTTATAGGGAAAAGATTATTGATGATTTGGTTATTAAAAATATCATTAAATTTAATATGATTAAATAAATTGTTATTAATTTTAATGATAATATTAATGTTATTAGTAGTTTGTTTAATTTTTCTGTATTTAAAGATGTCGTGTGTGATATCTATTAATCTGTTAGTCAGATTATGAATTTTAATATATTCTATGAGTTTGATAAATTTATTATTATTTAGTTTAAATAATGTTCTAATAAATTTATCGACGAAGTTGTTAGTGTACATTTGTTTTGGGTCCAGTAATTCTTCAAATTCAATGTAACCTAATTTATTTGTAGTTTTACCTCTAGTTTTATTAGGTTTAGTTTTGAATTCATTTTTTTTGTATTTGCAACTGATTTCATAGGTTGAAATTTCTTCTGTTTGTGGTTTGTATGTGTAGTTTAATTCGTCGTTAAGTCCATAAGGGAATAATGTGTTGTGTTTATAAATGTAGTTGTTTTCTAATAATAGTCGTTGTTTTTTGTTTTGACATATGTCTAGTATTTCTATCTTAAAGTTGTTAAAAGTATGTAATTGATTGTGTTCTTTCATATATATATTACCAATTGATTTTTTAGCGTGGTTTCTATGTAGGTTTATTCGTATATTTAATGGATTACAAGTTTGTCCTATATATGATAGTTGACAAATTTGGCATGTTAATTTATAAATAGTATTCACTAATTTACAACTAGTTGTTTGAAAAGTGTCATGGTTCTTAAGAGAGGGACAAGTTTGACAATTTTTTCTTAGGCAATTCTTAGCGAGTTTAAATTAACATAATAGAGGTGCTAACACTAATATGTTTGTAGTTTTTTTTAGTTTTTTTAGTTTGTTATTCTTATGAATTTTTAAATATATTTTACTTAATTGTTTTTGTGGTGATAAAATTTGTAATAAATTGAATAATTAATCTATAAATATATAGATATTACTGTTTGTTATCTGTTATATTTTTAAGAATAACTAATAAAAAAAACATCTTTAAACTAACTAAACAATGAAAAAAACAAAAGTTCTGAAATTATTTTTTCTAGAATTACTTTTATAATTTAATTTAGAATAATCAAACAATGAAAGATAATTAAAATTTGTATGAAGATTTATTTATATTAGAATATCTAATATAATTTAATTTGTATATTATGTTATATATAAAAAATATATCATAGAGCAAGCTCATATGAATTAATATAGTGTAGAAACTATATAACAAGATTATAACAGTGATTCTAATTTTAAAACTTAAGGAGCAAACTGATAATAATGATAACTTATATCAGTTAGATTTGATTAGATTAGCAAGCTAAATCTAAATTAATTATAATAATAAATAGTTATTTAATTTTATAGTCCAGTTTTGTATTAAGATTATCTTCACTATTATGATCATTTAAATTCAAATTATAAAATTTGTAAAATGTTATTAATTTGTAGATAGAGATAGAAAAAAAAAAATCCTTTACTTCTACTACATCCTCAAGTTAATTATATATTTATAATTAATAACAATAAAAAATTAACAAAGTAACGTCTATTACATCGGCTTTTACACGTCATTCAGACATACTCTAATCCTATATATAGAATAATCGAAGAGAGAATATATATAATAGTTAGAAAAAAGAGAGAAAGACAGAACCATGCACTTTTAATCAAATAATAATAAGGAAAAAAAAAAAAGAGTTTTATAAAGAAGGTAGATAAGATTGTTAGTATATATATATATATTTTTTTTATGATTTTATATTTTATCCTTTTTTTTTTAAAAAAGATTTTTAAAGGTTTTTTTATTTTATAATATGATTATAAATAGTTGTATTTAGTAATATATCTATAGTATGAATTAACATTTGTTATAAGTTTGGATATTATGTTTTGAAACCCTAATGGTAGACCAGACATACACAAAAAACTTTAAATTGAAATAAATTGGAAAAAGAGATCTGCTGGAACGGGGATCTTCAGATAAAATTCCAGCGACATTTCAACCCCTTCTTTATTATGTCATAGATCTCTTTTAAACCGGATTTTATGTGTTAATATTAAGTTGTTTCAGTGAAATATTTAAATGAACATATATAACAGATACAAGTGTTAACAAATTCAAACTGTAAACCTACCTCGGCCGCTGCGTCCTCCCTTGTGAGTATCTATTTCTGGCTCACACATGTCGCGGGAGGGGAATGTCCCCCCATATTTCAAATTTAGACCATTTATTCAGAATTTTTTTGAACAACAAGAAAATTAAAGAAGAAAGGAAAAATAGTTAAAGGAAGAAAGCTAAATTTTATAATCTTTACAGCTAGTTATATCAAAATAACTGATTTAACACTTATTCATCTTTTAATATTCCTTTAAAAAGCAAATTATAAGAGTTTAATAAAGCTATTAATTGTGCAAATTAACCTTTATTTAACTTCCATTTTCCTCCCCAGAAATTGGAGATTAAACAAAAATGAACTATATACTTTAACACTTTAAAAATCTTGTGAAAAAATCTTTTAATCAGTTATTTAATCAAAGTTTAATTAACTGTTAAAGGTTATAAATTTGTATTAGTTAATATTAAGAGAAATTATAGAAAGTTGATTTCATAAATGGATATTTCCATTTATTTTTTTTTAAATATTTTATAATTGATATACTGTTGAAATATTTTACTTGTTTGATACTAAATTTGTTTTTAATAAATTCCATGTTTAAATTTTTAACATCTTCTATGAAATTATCTAATATATTATTTATTCTATAAAATCTTAGAAACTGACCATAATATATACCTTTACAGCAATTTAATGATATATTAGAATTCATATTACAGTATTTTATAATATTGAAATTATAATTACTCTTTTTATTATAAACTCTAACAGCACTATTTGTAAGGTCTATATTCAAGTCTAAAAAGTTAACTTTTTTGTTTCTATAAATTTTTTCATTGTTCTTAAGTTTCAAGTATTTAGGATATATTTCAGGTATTAATTTTTTAAACAGTGGATTATTAAATATTATTATGTCATCTACATATCGGAATATTTGCCAATTAATATTATTTTGTAGAAAGTATTCTCTTTCGTACCAGAACAAAATTAGATTTGCTAATAATGGACTAGAAGAAGTACCCATGGGAACGCCTTCTGATTGAATATATATTTTATTTTTAAATTCTATATAGTTAAAATTTAAAAATGTTTCCAGTAGAGTTTTTGCTGTTTTAAGATCTAATTTAAATGTTTTATATCTGTTATGAATAATTTTAATGTAGAAAGTTTTGTCATTAATGAATTCATTAAATAAATTGGTTATTTTATTATTTAGATCTCTTAAATTTATTTTAGAATATAGGTCCTCAAAGTCAAATGTGTGTACTGTTTCAATGTTTGACCAATTGTTCATTAAATAATTAATGATTTTTTTATTTGAGTCGATAAATTTATAATTATATTTATTAGTTAATTTATTTATAATAAATTGTAGTGTTGAGGCTAATTGTACGAGGGGCATTCAATAAATAAGTTTCCCTATTTTGTAACAAATAAACAACTTTATTTACAATTATGCAGTTATTTTATTTTTATTATACAACTCATAGACTACTTCTCTACATAATCACCATTTCTGTCCAAACATTTTTGGTACCGATGTAGCGATTTTTTGATACCACTGTTGTACCAAGCCGTGTCCTGTCTTCGTAGCCAGTGGTTCGCCTCCGCCTGTTTTCAATTCAAATTCAAAACATCTGACATGATTGTTCCAATCGAAGAGCATCCAATTTCGATTCCAGGAGGCAGTCGAATCATTATTTCGTCAATGGTGGCGCGGCGATTTGCTTCCACCACATTCCGAACAGCAGCAACGGCTGCATTGTCCGTAGCAGTAACGGGCCTGTCGCTTCGCTCGTCATCATGCACGTTTTGCCGTCCTTCCAAGAACCATGAACGCCATCGGCGAACCATTTGGATGCTCATACATCCTTCACCATACACTGACACTAAATTGCGATGAATATTGACCGCAGTTTCATTTTTCGCCGTGAAAAAACGAATTACAGAACGGAGTTCGCAAGTGGACACGTTCACCAGTGGTAGCTCCATGGAAACTGAAGCGCTACGGACTTGCGCGTACGAGTAGAGTGATTTTGAAAGGTCACCAGCTTCCAACGCATCCTAGTGACCATTTCTTACCTACTAACTAATTTTTACAACGTTTCGTTCGCCGAAAAAAAAATAGGGAAACTTATTTATTGGATGCCCCTCGTATATCAATATTTTTTATGACTGAATTTATACCAGATGTGATTGTTCTGAAAGAAATAGGTTTTTTGTGTAGTTTAGGAATTATATAGAACTTTGGTATGTTTGGATTTTTGTGGTTATTATAAATTTTTAGTGAATTTTCAACATTTTTGATGTCTTTTTTGATTTTTGTGCCTGTAGTTCTAGCAAAAGTGTATTTATGATTATTATCAATTTCCTTTTTTAGTATATCGTGGTATAGATTTTTACAAATTAAAGATAAATTATTGGGACATTTATCTATAGGAGTGATAATATAGTCCTTCTGTAAATTAATTATATTTTCTTTAAAAGAAGGAATGTCTGAATTGGGTTTTGTGTATTTAAGTGTATTATTATAATAATTTATAATTTCCTTTTTAATATTATGTTTACATTCCAGAAAAGTAAATTCTGGAATACTGTATTTTATACTAGTTTTATTTATGAAAATATCTATATCTTTTAATATAGATTTAATTGTATTATTATAATTGTGTTTAATTTGAGGTATATATTTATACCCTTTATTTAAAATTTCTTGATATTCTGGATTTAAAAAAGAAAAGTTGCTAGTTAATATATGACCTGAGAACTTATATTTATCAATATAGTTGTTGCAATTACATTTAATTTTTTTAAAATTTGCCAAATTATTAATAAATTGGTTATAATTGCAAACTAAATTACCTATATTTTTATTGTATCTCCAGATTGTTTTAAAATTTAAATTTTTTATAGGGAAAAGATTATTGATGATTTGGTTATTAAAAATATCATTAAATTTAATATGATTAAATAAATTGTTATTAAATTTAATGATAATATTAATGTTATTAGTAGTTTGTTTAATTTTTCTGTATTTAAAGATGTCGTGTGTGATATCTATTAATCTGTTAGTCAGATTATGAATTTTAATATATTCTATGAGTTTGATAAATTTATTATTATTTAGTTTAAATAATGTTCTAATAAATTTATCGACGAAGTTGTTAGTGTACATTTGTTTTGGGTCCAGTAATTCTTCAAATTCAATGTAACCTAATTTATTTGTAGTTTTACCTCTAGTTTTATTAGGTTTAGTTTTAAATTCATTTTTTTTGTATTTGCAACTGATTTCATAGGTTGAAATTTCTTCTGTTTGTGGTTTGTATGTGTAGTTTAATTCGTCGTTAAGTCCATAAGGGAATAATGTGTTGTGTTTATAAATGTAGTTGTTTTCTAATAATAGTCGTTGTTTTTTGTTTTGACATATGTCTAGTATTTCTATCTTAAAGTTGTTAAAAGTATGTAATTGATTGTGTTCTTTCATATATATATTACCAATTGATTTTTTAGCGTGGTTTCTATGTAGGTTTATTCGTATATTTAATGGATTACAAGTTTGTCCTATATATGATAGTTGACAAATTTGGCATGTTAATTTATAAATAGTATTCACTAATTTACAACTAGTTGTTTGAAAAGTGTCATGGTTCTTAAGAGAGGGACAAGTTTGACAATTTTTTCTTAGGCAATTCTTAGCGAGTTTAAATTATAACATAAAAGAGGTGCTAACACTAATATGTTTGTAGTTTTTTTTAGTTTTTTTAGTTTGTTATTCTAATGAATTTTTAAATATATTTTACTTAATTGTTTTTGTGGTGAGAAAATTTGTAATAAATTGAATAATTAATCTATAAATATATAGATTTTACTGTTTGTTATCTGTTATATTTTTAAGAATAACTAATAAAAAAAAACATCTTTAAACTAACTAAACAATGAAAAAAACAAAAGTTCTGAAATTATTTTTTCTAGAATTACTTTTATAATTTAATTTAGAATAATCAAACAATGAAAGATAATTAAAATTTGTATGAAGATTTATTTATATTAGAATATCTAATATAATTTAATTTGTATATTATGTTATATATAAAAAATATATCATAGAGCAAGCTCATATGAATTAATATAGTGTAGAAACTATATAACAAGATTATAACAGTGATTCTAATTTTAAAACTTAAGGAGCAAACTGATAATAATGATAACTTATATCAGTTAGATTTGATTAGATTAGCAAGCTAAATCTAAATTAATTATAATAATAAATAGTTATTTAATTTTATAGTCCAGTTTTGTATTAAGATTATCTTCACTATTATGATCATTTAAATTCAAATTATAAAATTTGTAAAATGTTATTAATTTGTAGATAGAGATAGAAAAAAAAAAAAAAAATCCTTTACTTCTACTACATCCTCAAGTTAATTATATATTTATAATTAATAACAATAAAAAATTAACAAAGTAACGTCTATTACATCGGCTTTTACACGTCATTCAGACATACTCTAATCCTATATATAGAATAATCGAAGAGAGAATATATATAATAGTTAGAAAAAAGAGAGAAAGACAGAACCATGCACTTTTAATCAAACTAATAATAAGGAAAAAAAAAAAGAGTTTTATAAAGAAGGTAAATAAGATTGTTAGTATATATATATATATTTTTTTATGATTTTATATTTTATCCTTTTTTTTTTTAAAAGATTTTTAAAGGTTTTTTTATTTTATAATATGATTATAAATAGTTGTATTTAGTAATATATCTATAGTATGAATTAACATTTGTTATAAGTTTGGATATTATGTTTTGAAACCCTAATGGTAGACCAGACATACACAAAAAACTTTAAATTGAAATAAATTGGAAAAAGAGATCTGCTGGAACGGGGATCTTCAGATAAAATTCCAGCGACATTTCAACCCCTTCTTTATTATGTCATAGATCTCTTTTAAACCGGATTTTATGTGTTAATATTAAGTTGTTTCAGTGAAATATTTAAATGAACATATATAACAGATACAAGTGTTAACAAATTCAAACTGTAAACCTACCTCGGCCGCTGCGTCCTCCCTTGTGAGTATCTATTTCTGGCTCACACATGTCGCGGGAGGGGAATGTCCCCCCATATTTCAAATTTACACCATTTATTCAGAATTTTTTTGAACAACAAGAAAATTAAAGAAGAAAGGAAAAATAGTTAAAGGAAGAAAGCTAAATTTTATAATCTTTACAGCTAGTTATATCAAAATAACTGATTTAACACTTATTCATCTTTTAATATTCCTTTAAAAAGGCAAATTATAAGAGTTTAGTAAAGCTATTAATTGTGCAAATTCACCTTTATTTAACTTCCATTTTCCTCCCCAGAAATTGGAGATTAAACAAAAATGAACTATATACTTTAACACTTTAAAAATCTTGTGAAAAAATCTTTTAATCAGTTATTTAATCAAAGTTTAATTAACTGTTAAAGGTTATAAATTTGTATTAGTTAATATTAAGAGAAATTATAGAAAGTTGATTTCATAAATGGATATTTCCATTTATTTTTTTTTAAATATTTTATAATTGATATACTGTTGAAATATTTTACTTGTTTGATACTAAATTTGTTTTTAATAAATTCCATGTTTAAATTTTTAACATCTTCTATGAAATTATCTAATATATTATTTATTCTATAAAATCTTAGAAACTGACCATAATATATACCTTTACAGCAATTTAATGATATATTAGAATTCATATTACAGTATTTTATAATATTGAAATTATAATTACTCTTTTTATTATAAACTCTAACAGCACTATTTGTAAGGTCTATATTCAAGTCTAAAAAGTTAACTTTTTTGTTTCTATAAATTTTTTCATTGTTCTTAAGTTTCAAGTATTTAGGATATATTTCAGGTATTAATTTTTTAAACAGTGGATTATTAAATATTATTATGTCATCTACATATCGGAATATTTGCCAATTAATATTATTTTGTAGAAAGTATTCTCTTTCGTACCAGAACAATATTAAATTTGCTAATAATGGACTAGAAGAAGTACCCATGGGAACGCCTTCTGATTGAATATATATTTTATTTTTAAATTCTATATAGTTAAAATTTAAAAATGTTTCCAGTAGAGTTTTTGCTGTTTTAAGATCTAATTTAAATGTTTTATATCTGTTATGAATAATTTTAATGTAGAAAGTTTTGTCATTAATGAATTCATTAAATAAATTGGTTATTTTATTATTTAGATCTCTTAAATTTATTTTAGAATATAGGTCCTCAAAGTCAAATGTGTGTACTGTTTCAATGTTTGACCAATTGTTCATTAAATAATTAATGATTTTTTTATTTGAGTCGATAAATTTATAATTATATTTATTAGTTAATTTATTTATAATAAATTGTAGTGTTGAGGCTAATTGTATATCAATATTTTTTATGACTGAATTTATACCAGATGTGATTGTTCTGAAAGAAATAGGTTTTTTGTGTAGTTTAGGAATTATATAGAACTTTGGTATGTTTGGATTTTTGTGGTTATTATAAATTTTTAGTGAATTTTCAACATTTTTGATGTCTTTTTTGATTTTTGTGCCTGTAGTTCTAGCAAAAGTGTATTTATGATTATTATCAATTTCCTTTTTTAGTATATCGTGGTATAGATTTTTACAAATTAAAGATAAATTATTGGGACATTTATCTATAGGAGTGATAATATAGTCCTTCTGTAAATTAATTATATTTTCTTTAAAAGAAGGAATGTCTGAATTGGGTTTTGTGTATTTAAGTGTATTATTATAATAATTTATAATTTCCTTTTTAATATTATGTTTCCATTCCAGAAAAGTAAATTCTGGAATACTGTATTTTATACTAGTTTTATTTATGAAAATATCTATATCTTTTAATATAGATTTAATTGTATTATTATAATTGTGTTTAATTTGAGGTATATATTTATACCCTTTATTTAAAATTTCTTGATATTCTGGATTTAAAAAAGAAAAGTTGCTAGTTAATATATGACCTGAGAACTTATATTTATCAATATAGTTGTTGCAATTACATTTAATTTTTTTAAAATTTGCCAAATTATTAATAAATTGGTTATAATTGCAAACTAAATTACCTATATTTTTATTGTATCTCCAGATTGTTTTAAAATTTAAATTTTTTATAGGGAAAAGATTATTGATGATTTGGTTATTAAAAATATCATTAAATTTAATATGATTAAATAAATTGTTATTAAATTTAATGATAATATTAATGTTATTAGTAGTTTGTTTAATTTTTCTGTATTTAAAGATGTCGTGTGTGATATCTATTAATCTGTTAGTCAGATTATGAATTTTAATATATTCTATGAGTTTGATAAATTTATTATTATTTAGTTTAAATAATGTTCTAATAAATTTATCGACGAAGTTGTTAGTGTACATTTGTTTTGGGTCCAGTAATTCTTCAAATTCAATGTAACCTAATTTATTTGTAGTTTTACCTCTAGTTTTATTAGGTTTAGTTTTAAATTCATTTTTTTTTGTATTTGCAACTGATTTCATAGGTTGAAATTTCTTCTGTTTGTGGTTTGTATGTGTAGTTTAATTCGTCGTTAAGTCCATAAGGGAATAATGTGTTGTGTTTATAAATGTAGTTGTTTTCTAATAATAGTCGTTGTTTTTTGTTTTGACATATGTCTAGTATTTCTATCTTAAAGTTGTTAAAAGTATGTAATTGATTGTGTTCTTTCATATATATATTACCAATTGATTTTTTAGCGTGGTTTCTATGTAGGTTTATTCGTATATTTAATGGATTACAAGTTTGTCCTATATATGATAGTTGACAAATTTGGCATGTTAATTTATAAATAGTATTCACTAATTTACAACTAGTTGTTTGAAAAGTGTCATGGTTCTTAAGAGAGGGACAAGTTTGACAATTTTTTCTTAGGCAATTCTTAGCGAGTTTAAATTAACATAATAGAGGTGCTAACACTAATATGTTTGTAGTTTTTTTTAGTTTTTTTAGTTTGTTATTTTTATGAATTTTTAAATATATTTTACTTAATTGTTTTTGTGGTGATAAAATTTGTAATAAATTGAATAATTAATCTATAAATATATAGATATTACTGTTTGTTATCTGTTATATTTTTAAGAATAACTAATAAAAAAAACATCTTTAAACTAACTAAACAATGAAAAAAACAAAAGTTCTGAAATTATTTTTTCTAGAATTACTTTTATAATTTAATTTAGAATAATCAAACAATGAAAGATAATTAAAATTTGTATGAAGATTTATTTATATTAGAATATCTAATATAATTTAATTTGTATATTATGTTATATATAAAAAATATATCATAGAGCAAGCTCATATGAATTAATATAGTGTAGAAACTATATAACAAGATTATAACAGTGATTCTAATTTTAAAACTTAAGGAGCAAATTGATAATAATGATAACTTATATCAGTTAGATTTGATTAGATTAGCAAGCTAAATCTAAATTAATTATAATAATAAATAGTTATTTAATTTTATAGTCCAGTTTTGTATTAAGATTATCTTCACTATTATGATCATTTAAATTCAAATTATAAAATTTGTAAAATGTTATTAATTTGTAGATAGAGATAGAAAAAAAAAAATCCTTTACTTCTACTACATCCTCAAGTTAATTATATATTTATAATTAATAACAATAAAAATTAACAAAGTAACGTCTATTACATCGGCTTTTACACGTCATTCAGACATACTCTAATCCTATATATAGAATAATCGAAGAGAGAATATATATAATAGTTAGAAAAAAGAGAGAAAGACAGAACCATGCACTTTTAATCAAACTAATAATAAGGAAAAAAAAAAGAGTTTTATAAAGAAGGTAGATAAGATTGTTAGTATATATATATATATTTTTTTATGATTTTATATTTTATCCTTTTTTTTTTTTTTAAGATTTTTAAAGGTTTTTTTATTTTATAATATGATTATAAATAGTTGTATTTAGTAATATATCTATAGTATGAATTAACATTTGTTATAAGTTTGGATATTATGTTTTGAAACCCTAATGGTAGACCAGACATACACAAAAAACTTTAAATTGAAATAAATTGGAAAAAGAGATCTGCTGGAACGGGGATCTTCAGATAAAATTCCAGCGACATTTCAACCCCTTCTTTATTATGTCATAGATCTCTTTTAAACCGGATTTTATGTGTTAATATTAAGTTGTTTCAGTGAAATATTTAAATGAACATATATAACAGATACAAGTGTTAACAAATTCAAACTGTAAACCTACCTCGGCCGCTGCGTCCTCCCTTGTGAGTATCTATTTCTGGCTCACACATGTCGCGGGAGGGGAATGTCCCCCCATATTTCAAATTTAGACCATTTATTCAGAATTTTTTTGAACAACAAGAAAATTAAAGAAGAAAGGAAAAATAGTTAAAGGAAGAAAGCTAAATTTTATAATCTTTACAGCTAGTTATATCAAAATAACTGATTTAACACTTATTCATCTTTTAATATTCCTTTAAAAAGGCAAATTATAAGAGTTTAATAAAGCTATTAATTGTGCAAATTCACCTTTATTTAACTTCCATTTTCCTCCCCAGAAATTGGAGATTAAACAAAAATGAACTATATACTTTAACACTTTAAAAATCTTGTGAAAAAATCTTTTAATGAGTTATTTAATCAAAGTTTAATTAACTGTTAAAGGTTATAAATTTGTATTAGTTAATATTAAGAGAAATTATAGAAAGTTGATTTCATAAATGGATATTTCCATTTATTTTTTTTTAAATATTTTATAATTGATATACTGTTGAAATATTTTACTTGTTTGATACTAAATTTGTTTTTAATAAATTCCATGTTTAAATTTTTAACATCTTCTATGAAATTATCTAATATATTATTTATTCTATAAAATCTTAGAAACTGACCATAATATATACCTTTACAGCAATTTAATGATATATTAGAATTCATATTACAGTATTTTATAATATTGAAATTATAATTACTCTTTTTATTATAAACTCTAACAGCACTATTTGTAAGGTCTATATTCAAGTCTAAAAAGTTAACTTTTTTGTTTCTATAAATTTTTTCATTGTTCTTAAGTTTCAAGTATTTAGGATATATTTCAGGTATTAATTTTTTAAACAGTGGATTATTAAATATTATTATGTCATCTACATATCGGAATATTTGCCAATTAATATTATTTTGTAGAAAGTATTCTCTTTCGTACTAGAACAAAATTAGATTTGCTAATAATGGACTAGAAGAAGTACCCATGGGAACGCCTTCTGATTGAATATATATTTTATTTTTAAATTCTATATAGTTAAAATTTAAAAATGTTTCCAGTAGAGACCAAAGCGAGAAACATTTGAAGAAAATATACACTGCGTGACATTGAAATGGAACACCAAGAAATAGTGGCCAGAAAATTATGCAAATTTCAGGGTAGACGCTTAACCGAGTTATGCAAATGATGTAAAATGCGCAGCTCTCGTGCGCACATGGAGTAAGATATAAGGGAAGGAACTTGCAGAAAGGACAGTATTCGTGTCGTTATTTCTTCAAGGAAAATCATTGTAGAAATTTTGTTCTTGTGTCAAAGACACGTGTAATAACAGAGAATGCCAGGTCATCGTAAACGGAGGCAGTTCAAGCAGACAGACGCTTTTACGAGGGTCATGGTGATCGGACTGAAAAGGGCAGGTTGGTCCCATACGTCAAATCGCAGCTGATACACACCTTGGTGCATCCACGGTGCACCGACTGTGGAGAAGATGGTTGGAACAAGGAAATGTGGCAATTTATAGGAATGTCGGTGCAACCAGAGTGACGTCAGCACGTGTGGATCGGCGTATCCTTCGACAAGCAGTGGCGGCCCCACAAGCCACTTGTACCGCCATCCTGCAACATGTGCAAGACACCCTAGATCATTCCATCTCGACCAGAACCATTTCCCGTCGATTGGTTGCTAATGGCTTGCACTCATGCCGTCCGCTAAGAAGACTGCCATTGACCCCACCGAATAGGCGCCAAAGTTTGGAATGGTGCCGGGCTAGATCGACGTGGATGACGGAATGGCACAGGGTCGTGTTCTCAGATGAGTCGCGTTTCTGCTTGTCCAGTGATAGTCGCCCGTGTACGCGTGTGGCGTCGACGTGGAGAAAGGTCCAATCCGGCAGCAATTGTGGAACGCCCCACCGTGCGACAACGTGGAATCATGGTTTGGGGCGCAATCGCGTATGATTCCAGGTCACCTTTACTTCGTATTCAGGGCACTATGAAGGCCCAACGATACGTTGATGATGTGCTGCGACCGGTGAAACTCCCCTACCTTCAGGGGGTACCCAATGCCCTTTATCAGCAGGATAACGCCGACCCGCACACTGCTCGCATTAGCCAACAAGCTCTGCAAGATGTACAAATGCTTCCCTGGCCACCGTACTCTCCTGATCTCTCACCAATCGAGCACGTCTGGGACATCATTGGACGCCGTTTGCATGCCTTGCCACAGCCGCGTTCAGAAGACGAACTGTGGGCAAAATGGTTGAGAGGGAATGAAGAAGCCATCCCTCAGGACGCCATCCGTACTCTGATTGACTCTCTACCTAGACGTGTTGCTGCGTGCATCGCCGTCCGCGGTGGTCCTACTTGCTACTAAGCGACGCCGTTCTCGCTCTGTATTATGACTATCATTTTGAAATAAAGATCGCTTATTGTTCGTCCCTGTCTCTCTCTGTCTGCCGAGTTTCATCACTTCTGTCCACTATTTCTTGGTGTTCCATTTTCAATGTCACGCAGTGTATATATCCTGTACATACATGACTACTTGAAATTATATCCATTATTCCTGTAGAAGGGCAGCTTGCGCCGAAAGCTCAAATTGATTTTTCAAATAAAGAAACTTATCCTTTTTGAATCTATTCGTTATTATAATTATTGAAAGGATTATACGTCTTAATGCAAAATATAAATATAATTTAACTTAATCTATATAAATACCTTTAATCTTCTTAGAAGTGCTTCAGTTTACCGATCAGAATAAACTTCTTGCTTAATCTTCAGATTAAATATTTTCGTTTTTGAGCTTTATGTCAAATAACCACGCTCTGCTACCAATTGTTGACTTTGCTTAGAATTATTAATGAAACTGATTCCAATAATTATTAATTAAACATTATATTTATTGATTTACAAGAGAGAGAACAAAATATAAAAGGGAAACTAATATTGAACCAAAGGAACTTTTTTTCTGTTTCGGTTAGCGTCTATTTACCTGTGAGCTTACACACACTCTGTGGTAACAATTAATTAATATATATACAACAAGAACCTTCCTGTGAAGCACACCTAATTGCAGAGCCAAAGTGTCCTTTAGGGAAAGGGTGTCTCTGGGCGGAGAGCTACTAAATAGTTTTTTTTTTTTTTTGCTTATCCCTAGTGCACGTGGTACAAGCCATGATTGGTGGGTAGAAATAGGCGACTGCTTTTACTGTAAGTGCACCACATGACTACACATGTGAAAAGCAGTTCGACTTTGCACTTACAAATGTGCCAGAGCCCTATTTGGTTACTTGCACTCGCTGGTGGGGTTGTACTTTTGCAAGAATCGGGGGCCATTGGAACTTTTTTTTTTATCAGAAAAAAAAAGTGCCCAATGCGAGAATCGAACCCGGGTCATAGCGGTCGAAAACCAATAGTTTAAACTTCCACCTGAAGGCACGGGATTTCTAACTATTTTTCTTGACTGGCTGTCACTTTTATTAGACTGCAGAAAGCCAACCTTTGAAGTTAGTTGCCACAATACCTATTACATTTTTGTACACATTAGATGTCAAGGTTGTACATAGAATAGGCTAGTATTTTTTTCATCTAATAAAATTTATTAATAAAATTGATGCGAGGGAGAAATGGCGAATAATATAAATTTAATTTAAAAATATATATGTGACAATATAGTGGTAAATGATGTGGTGAGTGAGAAATAATCACACGACGAGTTGTTAGAGCAAAAATCCGGGCAGCCAGCCGAGAGAGAAAGAGGGGTGGCGAGTGACGTTATCAGCTGAACGACTGTTTTTTCCCAGTGTACACAAGCGGGGCAACAAAAGATTAGTCGCCAGGTGTTGACGCCCCCCTCAGGAATGTGGTCAACAAAGGGTCGCAAGTTAGTTATCTTCGAATCGACTACGTCTCTCTCTCTCTGGTCGGCTGCAGATTTACTTTATTATTCCTGTAAGAGCATATATTATGACATATGGCCCCCGTTGAAGAAGGCTGAACATGGTTTAAGTATATTTAAAGCTGGAGAAGCCAGGAATAGAGGAAAATAATTTTACAGTTAAAATTAGTTAAGGTAATGGTGACATAGTTTTATGTAAATAAAATATTGTATAGTACACAAGTAAATATTATTTACAAGCAGTTTTACAACATCGGAGAGTTTGACCATTTATGGGAGATTTTGAAAATATCAAGGTTATAAAAGGCTATATACAATAAAATTCTAATGTATTATAAGGGAAATGTTATTGAGACATTTTACAGAGATACTTTAGAATGGAGGAGATTGATTAGGCAGACAACATATGTAACGGTTCTCTTGATAACACTAAATAATAAATTAAACAAATAATGGACATGCACGTACGTGAAAGAGAAAAGACCTTCGGGGTCGAGTGAAAAAAAGTGGACCTTTGCGGTCAATTGACAAAAAATAAGACCTCTGAGGTCGAACGGTTGAAAAAAAAAGCCTTGACTTTCAGAACCTAAGTTTCAATGTAGGAATAGATTCACTGCAGAAAGACTGAGAGGTTCAGCGAAAATTTGGTCATTGGTTCATAAAAACATAAGTTGATGTACGAAAAATTAAAGAACAAGAGTTTTTTTTTTTTTTTTTCAAGAGCGATGGTATAAGATAAGAAAAATTTTCGAGAGAACATGTTATTGAGAATAAAATAAGGCATTGTAAGCTTGAAAGCTTGTAGCATATTATGGTTTTAAAATTGATATGAGATAAGTTATTTAGAGCATGAACTGTGCTAAAAGTGGGCTAACATGGATGTGATATATATAACAAGCAAAAATGTAAACGGATGAAATCACAATAAAGTTAAACACTCACTGTTGATGGGCTTCTGTTGGACTTCGAAGCTGGGTTGTGTTGAAGACTTGGTTCATGTTGGAAAGTCCCGATGGGGAATGTGGTTGCCGTACATGGCGTGTAGACGAGTCCGCGGGACGTAGGCGGCTTGATCCGCTCGTGGTGGCGTAGACTGGCAGGGGACGGCGTTGTTGGAAGAAATTATTCCAGTGGGGTTTTCCATTACTCTACTACAGTCGGAATGCTCGCAGTCACCAAAGCTCTCGTAGCACTTCTCCTCACTGAGACTGGGGCTGTCTCGCTTGTCCGGCGTGCTAGAGTCACTAAGGGCTGTGTCCTCTAACAGTTGGCGGTTGTCATGTTGAGGGTTCTTGGACATCTCATCTTCCACAATCAGCTCATGTGGATCAGGGGTAGTGGGATCTTGGGGAGTATGTGCAATTGAGACTTGGGAACTCTTTTCAATTCGAACTTGGGAAGTCTGTGCAATTTGTACTTGGGAAGTCTGTTCAATTGGGACTTGGGAAGTCTGTGCAATTTGTACTTGGGAAGTCTGTTCATTTGGGACTTGGAAAGTCTGTTCAATTGGGACTTGGGAAGTCTGTGCAATTGGGACTTGGGAAGTCTGTACAATTTTACTTGGGAAGTCTGTTCAATTGGGACTTGGGAAGGTGCGACGTGATAAATTTGGGACGTGGCTATTGGTTTTGTGATAGCTTGCTTGATGGGATGGATTTGCGCATCCCGGAGAGAAGACCTCTGTTCAGGAGTCTGTACCTGGTGAAGGAGAGTATTGTCGGCGGCGAATGGTTGTTTACGACATTGTTTGTTGCAATGATTCTGGCCACAGTAACGGCAAGGATATGGTGGGGTCTTGTCCACGGTGGTGGAAGGTGCTCTGCTCTGGCGCGGTGATCGTTGTTGGGCAGCTTTAGTGCTGGTGTTATCCCCTTCGTAGGTCAGCTGTTGGGCTAAACATAACCATTCTTCTGGTCCCGAGGGTTGTGCCATCTTTAAAAGGTTGCCATAGCTACGTGGCACACCGTTGGATAGTGCTTGCACGATGGTACTCTTAGGGAGGTTGATCGCCAATCCTATTCGGACCTTGTTCTTGTAGTAGGTCTCGATCTCGGCCATCGATGTGCATTTAAGTTCATAGAACTCTTGAAGAGTGAAGCTAGGGCGTCGGGGATAGACGGCGCAGAGTGACTCCTTGACCTCTTCATAAGTCTTATTGAGTAGAGCTAAGTCTTGTGCAATTTTGCGAGGTTCGCCTCTGAGTGATGATAGAGCCTTTCGAGCTTGGCGTGCTGGCTCTAAGTTGTGGAAGTTCGGCTGAGACTCAAGTTGTGAGAAGTGTGCGGCAGGTTCATCTCCGTCGTAGGTGATTGCTTCTTCAGACTCACGGTTTAAAAGTTGGTCGAGACAGAGGGTGAGAGTTCGAAGGAAAGCGGCTACAGTAGCGTCGGTCGTTGGTTCTTGTGGGGACTTGGTTGTGGGTTTGTTCGATCATCGTGGCTTGGCTTCTTGTTTCTTCATGCTCTGGTATATGAGGGATTTGCTTCCCGGTCAGATCTTATCCTGTCGACTTTTCAATGTGACAATATAGTGGTAAATGATGTGGTGAGGTGAGAAATAATCACACGACGAGTTGTTAGAGCAAAAAATCCAGGCAGCCAGCCGAGAGAGAAAGAGGTAGCGAGTGACGTTATCAGCTGAACGACTGTTTTTTTCCCTGTGTACACAAGCGGGGCAAACAAAAGATTAGTCGCCAGGTGTTGACGCCCCCCTCAGGAATGTGGTCAACAAAGGGTCGCAAGTTAGTTATCTTCGAATCGACTACGTCTCTCTCTCTGGTCGGCTGCAGATTTACTTTTTATTCCTGTAAGAGCATATATTATGACATATATATATGTCATAATATATGCTCTTCCAGGAATAATAAAACAAACCTAGAGTCAGCCAGAGAGAGAACATCAGCTAAAGTCCAGTCATTTGAGACACCAGCGACGACATTCCAGGGGGCGACCACAGGGCCGTTTCTTGGAACCTCGAGACTATTAGACAGTTGGTCATTGTGTTCGAAACGAACGGTCGCCGCTCAGCGGCGGCCGGCCCCGGGCCTCTCCCATCTCTCTCTCTGGTTGCCTGGGTTCTTCCTCTCTACCAAATTGTGGTGTGATTATTTCTCTTTCCCCACATTATTATTATATTGCCACATTAAAAGTCGACAGGATCTTACCACATTGAAAGTCGACAGGATAAGACCTGGCCGGGAAGCAAATCCCTCATACAGGGTCCATTATGAAAAAAATGAGCATCTACTGGCAAAATACATTTATTGATCGCAATTTGTGCAAATGTTCAATATTCTTCAAAATACATTCCTCCTGCATCAACACACTTGGGAAGACGCGTTTGCCAGGCCTGAAAGGCACCCTGAAACTCCTCGACAGGAATGCTTCTCAGGAACGTTGTAACATGGTGTTGGATGTTTTCCACGGTTTCCCAATGTTTTCCTTTTCTCTCTCTTGAATCGCGGAAACAAAAAGAAGTCACATGGAGCTAAGTCGGGACTGTAAGGGGGTGAGGGATCACCGAGGTGTTGCTCCGGGCCAGGAAGTTGGTAATGATGAAGGCTGTGTGGCTGGTGGCATGTCATGGTGGAGCTTGACCGTGTCTTTAATGTCAGTCCTCACGCGTGCGATCCAGCGTTTCAATCTCCTGAGCACCTCCAGGTAAAAGGCTGAGTTTACAGTTTGTCCCTGCGGTACAAACTCCCAATGGACTATTCCTCGGATGTCAAAGAAGACAATGATCATCGTTTTGATGCGCGACATGCTGATTCGCGCTTTCTTGGGGCGTGGGGATGATTTTGTGTCATGCACAGCTCTGCCTTTTCGACTCTGGGTCGTATTCAAACATCCAGGATTCGTCTCCGGTTACTACAGAGTTCAGAAAGTCCGGTTGATTTTGAATCAAATCCAACAATTCTTGACAGCGGAAAACTCTAAGTTCTTTCTGGTCTTGCGTCAACACTTTCGGCACAAGCCACAGACCTTACGCATTTGCAGATCCTCGGTCACTATCCCATGTACCACAAATGTGGACATGTGTAATGTGTCAGCAATTTGCTGGATGCTTAATCGATGGTCGGTACGCAAAACCTCGAGCACACGATCCACGTTCTCGTCAGTTCTGACCGTTGTTGGGCGTCCTGAACGGGGTTCGTCGGCGACCTCCTCCCGGCCCTCCTTGAACGCCTTGTGCCACTTCCCATACTGTGATCTTGAAATGCAATCGTCCTTGAAGGCTTTTTGCGGCATCTGCAATGTTTCGGTTGCATTTTTCCAAGTCTCACGCAAAACTTTATGGCGTATCGTTGTTCAAGCGAACGCTCCATCGCGCTATGTTACAAAAGTTGAAAACACACTTCAAGCGGAGGCATGTATCTCCCCTCACACTACTCGAACTCAACTGACGACCGGATGGATTGAAAGGGCATATCCCTCCATCAGATTTCCCACAGTTTTACCGTGCTGCCATCTATCGTCGGGTTACAATAACATTATGCTCATTACTTTCATAATGGACCCTGTATAACAGAGTATGAAGAAAACAAGACCACGACTCACCCCCTTCCTCGCGAACTTTTGAACCGTTACCCTGAAGAAGTGATCACCTACGACGGAGATGAAGCTGCCGCCCACTTCTTTCAGCATTAGATCTGCCCAAGAACGATCACCGCGCCAGAGCAGGACTCCTTCCATTATCATGGACAAGACTCCGCCATATCCCTGACACTACTGTGGCTAACAACACTGTCCCGTACAATATCAGCAGAAGAACCCTCCCTCAATGAACTTGATGAATCTACTTGCGCCCTCAACCAGCATAACCTGTGAGTGTAATTGTTTCCACCCCTACCATTCATTCTTTAAAAAAGTCATTCCTTGTAAACTCTGATGCCAATATTTTCTATAATTAGTTTAGTTCAATTTATGCTCTCCACGCCTATTAACAATGATTTTATTCTTTCAATACTATTTATCTAGATATTTGTAACCCATTAAATTTGTACCTTACCAATCGAATTAATAATAGACATTTTAATGAAATATTTTTATTTTAAAGTCATTCCTCAAAATTGGCATCCTCTCTATGCATGCTTTACGATTTTTAATAATAACAACAATCAATTTCATGATAGTGCTCAATCACAATAGGGGGCTCCAGCACCTAAACTTTTGTATACCTATTTGTATATGACCTCTCCTACTTGTAAGCACGGCTCACGAAGAATAATATCTTTCCCTAAACGACTCAAAATGCACTCTGTAATTCAGGCATCGAAGAATTCCAACCACCACGTGAGCCTTGCTTACAAACAACCCTTGGTGACTCTTATCTATCTTCCCCTTAATGTCCCACTCATTCTTACAACTTTGTCAACCTTATACCAGCTCAGGACCTTTTATAGAATTATTGATTAATCAATTATCGATAATTATTGCCAACAATATTGTCATTTCAAAATCCTAATCTTCACCCTTGATTTATGATAATATATTTCGTAGTTCATCTCTAGCATATCCACCGACCCACACCATCTAGCCAATGGTGTGTTCGTCACAGGATGCAGATTGACTAACTGCTAGATGTTTATCAACTCCTTTTTGTTCGCACTTGAACAATCTGCATCGAGCGGCACAGTTCGCCCCTTCTTCTCGCGCCACACGTTCGCCACACGGACCCTGACTTCAAATCTATGTTTGTCCCTTGTCCAAACCAGCACGATATAGCCTACCTCCGATATTTCCCACGGAGGTACGTTAAACATCGTCGCTGATTCTGTCCGGTCCGTCATCATTTCGCGCAGACATGGGTTTTACGTTCAACCCACCGCGAAATCATCGCCTCGCACAAGCTCCCACGACGGTTCAAACACCTCGTGTCCGAGCAGCTTGTCACTTGTAAAGGACAACGCCGTCCTCGTCCCAATTTTTGGCACTGTGCGCGCATACTTTCCTTCAATTAGCTAAAACTAATAAAGTCTCATAGTATCGAAATAATTAAGGTGGAAAGGCCCAAAGCAAGTTTCCCCTTGCTATGTTCGCCTATATTCTGCCTTTGTATCTCGAACTATTTTATCTTCTCAAATTAACTATAAGCCCATGCGACTTCCTCACCTACACACGGGACTTTTCTCCTCTGACTCGCTACACGAGTAACTGCATAGATAAGGTAGAATGGCCCAAAGCAAGTTTCCCCTCGCCCTATTCGCCAAAATTCTAACATTGTATGTAGTTCTATATTTACCTCAGTCCTGAGCTCACGCAATTTCCAGCCTCAACCTCATTTCTCGTACTCTACATCTATAGCATAGAAAACCCATGCCAAGTCTTCCCCTTGCCATGTCCGCCTGAAAACATATCTTAAAGTGTAGAGTTCCCCAGTCTTAATGGCTCAATATTTTCATCATGTGTATGTGACTCTTCTTCTCCTTGTTCACACCTCTCAATAGCATTTCCCTTATAATACATTAGAATTTATTGTATATAGCCTTTTATAACCTTGATATTTTCAAAATTTCCCTTAAATATCAAACCCTCCGGTGTTATAAAACTGCTTGTAAATAATTATACTTGTGTACTATACAATATTTTATTTACATAAAACTATGTCACCATTACCTTAACTAATTTCAACTGTAAAATTATTTTCTCTATTCCTGGCTCTCCAACTTTAAGTATACTTAAACCATGTTCAGCCTTCTTCAACGGGGGCCATATGTCATAATATATGCTCTTCCTGGAATAATAAAACAAACCTAGAGTCAGCCAGAGAGAGAACAGCAGCTAAAGTCCAGTCATTTGAGACACCAGCGACGACATTCCAGGGGGCGACCACAGGGCCGTTTCTTGGAACCTCGAGACTATTAGACAGTTGAGCATTGTGTTCGAGACGAACGGTCGGCCGCTCAGCGGCGGCCGGCCCCGGGCCTCTCCCATCTCTCTCTCTGGTTGTCTGGAATTCCTCTACCAAATTGTGGTGTAATTATTTCTCTTTCCCCACATTATCACTATATTGCCACATATACATAAATAAAACCATTGAAGGACTATTGCTGATGGCCCAAAAATAAATTTAAAGGAATAGAAAAAGGGACTTACTGTAGGGGGAAAGTCACCGACCAATGGCCGGTGTTACTGTCAGCTGCTATCTGTCTGCCTGCTTAGTTGCAACTGCCACTTTTTAAAAATTTGGCGCCATCTACTGGTTCAAACCATGCTGCGCCCCCCTATGAGCGAACTCTGAGAGCCTTTTAATTTTTAAAAAAATGCTAAATAATATCAAGGTTTTATATTAAATATATATGTGGTGAAGCCTGGTAGCCTCTTGTAGAATACTGTCGACTAAAACTGTGATGAGGTATCCAGTCGACTTAATCTATGGTGGAGTCCCTGTAACTCTCGCTATACTGTGTTGACCGAGAGGAACAGTCAGGATAAGGAGTTTTCCAGTACCTCTCTGCACCTTGTAAGACCGTTAAAAGTTCTCACAGAGTACAGGCAGTGGTGCTTGAGGCAGAGTGGAAAGCTTGGGGATGTCCATACACAAAAAAAAACGAAGACACAGTTGCACTAGGAAAGTCCGTGAACAGATAAAAGTTGAGCTAGGAGCGAAAGATGGAGAGATAGAAGAGTTCTTACTGACTACATGGTGGATGAGGTAGACCTGGGGTACAACTGACGAGGGCTCACGCAGATGGTGAAGTGACTGTCAAGTGACTGTATTTTTGGCTAAAGACGGGGGCCTTTTATATATTTTCCGAGAAAGGGAGTGTTGCATTTCAACAGATGCGACAGGGGCGTGGATCGTCTGGTGAAATTCTACTGGCGCCGTCCTGGCAGTTTCCAATCTATCTTTAGATGTTGTTGTTTTGTGATTTCCATCTATCTCGATTTTAGACGTTATGACTTCTATCTCTTGCTTCCGCTCAACTCTTAATCTATTACAGAGTTTTATTTATTTATCCTCAGTTTGTACAAAGTACAATACATATGATGATGTAATGACACATGTCAATCATGCGTATAATCATTTACAGATGTATTTCTATTATACAACATTAAAATCTTGTTATAAGTTATATACAATATGGGGTTGTTGGCTTAAATTACCATAGATGGGCCCCGGGAGTGAAAAGGTTTATCCGGGTTTAAGCGGGTAAAGCCTTTCTAACACAGGTAAGTAAATAAAATTTCTTTTAATTAAATCAAACTGTGAGGGTTAAAAAGGGCTATAACAAGATGCTTTGTTTGGATATATAAAAGTGAAATAAAAATAAAGCTTGTTCAATTAAAAAGTTATAATATTGATTATATAAAAGTGAAATAAAAATGACATTTTTGTTTGATTTAAAAAAATGATGATTAAAATAAAATGATGATATAAAAATTCCCATTCTAAGAGAATATCGGCGCGCGTTGGAAAGGGTTACTAGTTTATAAGAATATGTAATTGTAAGCATTACACATGCAACCAAATAATCAGATCCAGGTGCAAAGCGAGGATATAGACTTGAGTGTCTTCCTAGGAAATGTTTCACTTGCGATCCTATATAAGGGTTACAGTGCTTTGTCAAAATTTTAGAATTATTGGGTTAAAAGTTGTTGAAGAAATAGTTGTTCATTAATACAAGTATGATTGGAAAAGGAGTGAAATAGAGCCATGCGATAAGTAGAATTGTTGTAGCGACAGTAGGTGTTCTGACTTGACATGAAATCAAAGGTTGATTGTGGTCCGCTAGAGCTGAAAAAAAAGTTGAAAGTTGAAAAAATTGAACGCTTTGTGAATGCGTTGGTGATGTGCTCTGCGGATGATTGAAATGAACTCTTGAAGCGTGTTCAGACCAGAAGTTGGGATTTTTAATCTGGGGAACTGTGTTCAAAGAGTTTGTTGAAATTATGAAATAAAACAAATTGCCAAGCAGTGCTGTCGTTTTTCTACGATGGTTTGAGGCAATGGCTGAAATAGATAGTGATGAAAAAGTATAGGGAATTGGTTAAAGAATGTATTGTTGTAAGCGATTGTTGCATGCCCGATAGTTGATGATAACCATTGTCATATAATAAAGCTATTTAAACAAATATAAAATATAGTGTATAAAAAGATAGAAATATGATTGCGGGTTAAAAAAGTGTAAGTGGACAAAATCAAACATGTAATATATAAAAGATATAATAATTAAAAATTAAAAATGATTATTGAAACAATTAAATGTTTTGCATTGCTAAAATAATATCATGACAAATAAAAGTAAATTTGATTAGTTTTTTTTTTTTTGAAAATCATGTTGGATTAAAAATTTGATTATATAATTGAAAGGTAAAAAAAAAAAATAAAATTTAAAGATTTTATACAAAATTTGATGTAATTAAAGGTTATTAATGATTGAATAAAAGATGAGTAGTGGAAAATTGAACAAAAATAGTCTCTTTTGAAGAAAGGTTACAACTGTAGTGTGTAACTAGATCATATCCCATTGGTAAACATCGGTGTTTTTATGACTCTCTGAAACTGGGAATACGTGAAATGACATTTTCATTTGTCCAAAATGGTGATATGTAGAGAATGATTTCTCTTTTGCGTCATAAAGTCTATATAAGACTTAACCAAATTGTTTTAATTGGTGATATCAATTAACATTGTAAAATGTTTAATGTATGTTGGGTTGTGATTAAGGCGTTGGTGAGATGTGTAAGAAAACCTAAATGGTTAGTGTGAAAAATGTGTTTAAAAAATGGCAATCATAAAGATAGAGGTCATTAACATCTGCCTTGAGAGGGGACATGTAACTGAAATAGATTCGGGGAATCCTATTACTGGGGGTCACTCCTGCTGTTTTCACGGGAATTGCCGGGTTCTATTTCTAGGATGGTCTCTCGTGGAGGGCGTTATTTTTGTCATTTACTTGTAACTGACTTTCTCTCTCTTCTTTTGTTGAGATTGGCAATTTTCTGTTATAATTGAAAGATATGGTTTTCTAAATGTCCGTAGTTGTTGTGTTTCGACGTTGTTGCGGACTTAGTAAAATGTTATTCAGTGATTTCAGAGTAGAAGTGAGTGAAAGTGCGACTTTCGACGTGGACACGCTTTGAGGTGAGATGTGTCACAGGCGTGAAGGCGTCTTTGGCCTGAAAAGTGAAAAAGTTTTGTTATGTGGCGCTGTGACACGAAGTGAGAAGTGATTTGGAAAGGTGTCACGTGAAGTCGTTGTTTTGGCACAAAATCTAACCAGTTTCACCATGAATAACAAATTTACTAAAGTCATGGGTGGTGGTTGTACGAACATGTATCGAGAATTTTTGACTGTTAGTGGATATGGCACGTTTAATGCGATTTTTTTAGTGTTTAGTGGGGCGACGTTATGGAGCTCGTGGGGCTCGAATTTTGATTCGTGTGTTAAGTCGCGCACTAAAAATTGTTGCCAATTGGAGAAAGTGATGTGTGAGAGAGATTTGTTGATGATTAATTATGCATGTAAAAGGAAAGGATGAGGGGGTGTATTTATCCTCGAATATTAACGATTGTAATAGGTTTGGCAGGTTGTGACCTAATTTAGTTACTGGCGTGGTAGTTGATGGGATTTTTATTTTTAACTTGTTTTGGGAAAGATAGTTGTTTTTCCTAGTTGTGATTTTGAAGATATTGTCTCTCAGGAGAGAAATCACAAAATATTTCAAAAAAAATGCGTTTCACCTATGTTGATTTATATTTAAAATTTCGATTTTTTTTATCGTTGATTATGGTTGCGCGAAAATGATCCTTGTAAAAGGGTAATGTCGTGATAGATTTTCTTTTTTTTTTTTTTAAGATTTAAAAATATTTTATTGACTCATACACAAGTCAATGTGTGTGTGTGTGTGTGTGTGTGTGTGTGTGGTAGTAGTATATAGTAATTATAAAAAGAGGGATAGAATGTCGTGATAGAGACAAGAATATTTTTAATTGGGGCGTTTACATAAAATGGTGAATAAGACAAAAAAAATTCAAAATGTTAAGTATTTGATTATGAAATTGGTATTTTTGGATATGAAAATGATATTAAGAAAACAAAATTAAGTTTAGAATTATGATACGAGAGATTTAAAAAATAATAATAATAAATGTTTTTTTGTTTGTTTTAAGTTGTAGATTTGGATAATGCCAGTTTAGGTAAATTTAGGAAAAAAGTGGTAAGATTAATAAGTTGATAAAAATGTGTGATTGGCGAATTTTTTTTTAAAGTAAAAGTGAGAGTAATAACTTGAAATTAATAATCTGATTAAAAATTAAAATAAATTTGATAAATGAGAGTGTGAAAGTTTTAAAAATTCAATAAAAAATGATATAAAAAAGGTAAAAATTGATTTTAAAATGCATAATGTGAAAATATAAATATAAAATTTATGTTGAATCAAGTTGTGAACGTGAGGATAAAGTTAAGGTAGTTTTTTTTTTTTTAACTTACAATTGTGTGATGATTGTTCAGTCAGGAGACTTGGTCTTTGGTGGTCGTCCTGCTGTCGTGGAAGTCGCTCCATGTAAAGCTTGTAGAAGCTTGTAACTTCTGGAAAGTTGTTTGTGGCTTGTTGCCTTGAGCATTGTCTCGACGAAGTCAGTCCGAAGGTGGGTAACTTGTCACTGGGTTTGCGTCATTCTGCTCCTCGATTTCCATGACTTGCGGGAATTTCGACTGTGTCGTTGGGGTGGTCAGACAGCTTGCCCGGCGTTGGCGATCTATTAGCGGGTCTGCGGAGGTCCCTTGGGGCGGCGTTTGCTCCTTAAATATGTCTTTTTGTGTGAGAGATTGCTTGGTCGTTTCGTTGGAATGGTCGGTTTGTTCCTCCATCTTCGCTCTTTCTCGCTTCTATCTGGACAGGCTTCTTACTTTCTTCGTTGTGTCATTCTTCATTTTGGTTATCCTGTCGGCTATAAATGTGGTGAAGCCTGGTAGCCTCTTGTAGAATACTGTCGACTATAAATGTGGTGAAGCCTGGTAGCCTCTTGTAGAATACTGTCGACTATAAATGTGGTGAAGCCTGAATAATTTAATACTTATTGAAAGAAATATTTATTTAAAAATCACACAAATTAATATTAATACAAATATTATTCAAAACCAATTATTAAAATTTATGAGAGATAGTTCTTTTTCAGGCCTGTCAAAACCAAACGTTGGCGTCGAGACAGCTTTGTTTACCGGAGATGCGGGTATTCTTTTTTTGCTCGCGCATGCGCGGGGGGCAGCGGGTGCAGTGTTGCCAGCGCTCGGTTGGCCCAAAAGTACCTATGGTCGCCACTCTCCCACCTTGACCTTTTGAACTTTGCTATAAGGTCAATATTAATTAAAAAAACAAAGAAGGAATTATCTCAAATCTAACAGAATGTTTTATGATTAAATTTTCTCTCAAACTTCACTTGAACCTAATCGGTAACTTGACTTTTCTTCCAGAACGCGTGTAAACTTTCCCTACTCTTACTGGAGTAGTTTTCTCTTGCACTGACACGGACTCCACACCGGGTGTTTTCTCCCTGACGATCTCATTCTCCGCTGGCTTAAGCTCCCCGTCGCCTTGCTCTACGTCCTCAGATGGTACTTCAAGTGGGAACAATCGTTGAGCTGCACGCTTCATGAATCCAGACTTAGTCTTAACTTCCACAAGTCTTAGCACATTGTCAGTTCCAGGAAACACCTTCGTAATCTTTCCCATAGGCCAGTTTATTTGCTTCCTGTTTTCAACCTCCACAAGGACGATATCTCCAACTTTTAACTGTCGTTGTTTCTTGCGATTGTCGTGATGCACCAACAATCCTAGGTACTCGCTTCTGAACCTCTTACGGAATTCCTTCAGGAGTCGTTTGCGTTTCTCATAGCTCTTCCCAAAGTTACACCTGAATTCATTTAGATCTCTCTTCAGTTCTTGGTTCTCGAAGGAACATCTCTGGGGTTAATGGCACAAGGTCATCATTGTCCTCAGCAATGTAGGTGAGTGGTCGCGCGTTGATAACTCGTTCACAGTTTTCGAGGATCGTCACCATTTCTTCGTAGTTGACAACACGTTTTCCCAGCAATCTTCGAAGCAGCTTTTTGGTGAGTCCAACAATTCTCTCGATCCAACCTCCCCACCACGGTGCTGCCGGAGGATTGAGCTTCCATTTCACTCCAAAATTAACTCGATAAAGCTCGTTCCGGAGTCCAACTAGATGCGTCCCATTATCTGAGTAGATGACTGCAGGGCAACCTCGTCTTGCTACGAACCTCTCTACTGCTCCCACCAATGCTTCCGTCGATAAGGAAGTCACCAGTTCGAGGTGGACCGCACGGTATACGCCACAGGTGAAGATGACGAACCAAACCTTCTGTCCATCTTCCAGATATAAAGGTCCTCCGAGGTCAATTCCTGTCACCTCAAAAACCACAACATCTCGTACGCGATGTTGAGGCAACGATGCTTCTGGTACGTCGACTCGCTTGGTTTCAAATCGTCGACAGCGAGGACATTTATGAATTACATGACGAACTAGTTGTCGAGCTTTTGGAATCCAGAACTTCTCTCTTAGTACTGATCGCAGCGTCTGGGCTCCACAGTGGTACATTTTCTCGTGGACTGATTTCACAATTAGCTCTGTGACTGGATGATTCGTTGGGATCAAAATTGGCAATCGGAACAGTTCATCGTCATTTCGATTCACTATCCTCGTTTTCACTCTCCATAATCCTTCTTTATCTTGGAACGCGTGTAGCTGCTTCATCTTGGGATCTTCCTCACCGATCGATTCACTCTGTATTATCTTAACTAGGGACTTTTCAGCACTGTCTAGCTCCTCTTGTGAGATGATATCTCCTTTGTATTCAGAGGGCTTGAAACGTAGCATCCACGCGATTACTCTCAGTATTTGTGTTAGAGTCACTACACGTTTCCCTTGTATAGATTCAGATACCATGGATTCTCCTCGGGCTTTTTGGCTACAAATCCAGCCACCGCAGTCTTCCTCCTCTTTTCTTCAATGGCTTCCAGATCATACTGTACTTTTGATACTGGCCAGTCTTCTTTCTTTTCCTGAAGCCATTTTGGTCCCTCCCACCATCCGGATTTTGTGAATTTCGATGGGGATTCACCACGGGATGGGAGATCTGCTGGATTGTGTTCCCCTGCGACATGGTTCCAATCTTCACTCTTCGTAAGTGTTGTGATCTCCTTGACACGGTTGGAAACGAACTGAGCCCAATTCTCTTGTTGTTGTATCCAGTATAGGGCAGGACTGGAGTCTGTCCAACATTGAATCTTCTCCTGACTTTCTTCTGAATTTTCCAGAACATGCACCAACAGTCGTGCTCCAATCAAACAGGCTAATAGTTCCAGTCGTGGAATCGTGATCCTCTTAATAGTTGCCAGTCGATTTCTTGCTTCAACGAATCGCACTACTATGACTGACGCATTCTCTATTCGCATGAAGATCACCGTTGCGTATGTTATAGCTGAAGCGTCACAAAACACGTGCAATGTTGTTCTTCCTTTGATAGGTAAGATCCATCGAGGTATCTTGATCTGATCCAATTCTAAAGCTTGCTTCCTCCATTTTATGAACTCGACCCGTCTGTCTTCGTTCAGCTGTTCATCCCATGATTTATTCTCCTTCCAAGCATCTTGAACCATCTTCTTAATCTTGATTGTAGCTGGACAGGTAAATTGAATCGGATCAAAAATGCGATGGCAGGCTGACAAGATACTTCTCTTTGTGATTGATTTTTCTTCATCTATATTTTTCAATGACTGCACATTTATGGCAATAGTGTCAGTCTGAAGGTGCCATTTCATACCCAAAATAGAGGCTGGATCTTGTTCTGTGATTCCAGGTTCATTCCACATCCAGTCTCGTAACTCAAATTTGGCTTGCATCATGATGTCGGAGGATTCCTTGATAAATTTTTTGACATCATGTGTAGATGACAAACTAAGAATGCAGTTGTCAACGTAAAAACTTCGGGCAAGAAGTTCTGCGCACCTATTATCTTGAAACTGCGGCAGGCTCAAATGATACTTAATGGTTGCAGCTAGCAGAAAAGGACTTGAGGTAAGGCCAAAGACTACTCGGCAATGCCTGTAAAATTTTAGTGTCTTCTGGTCCTTTTTCCACCAAAGGAACCGAAGGAATTCACGATCTTCTTCTCGAACCTGAATCTGGAGAAAAGCTTTTCGCATGTCTGCAATGATTCCATACTTTCCAAGTCTAAACCGCAAGAGCAAATCAGGAATGAGCTCAATCAGGTTGTCTCCTTTTTCCAGACATTGATTTAATGATGGGAGCCCCTTTTTCTTGCAACTTGCGTCGAATACTGGACGAATAGGAGTGGTGTGACTATCCTTGAGCACTGGGCGATGAGGAAGATAACTGCACTCCTCCCATTTATCCTCAACTTCCTCGATGAATCTCTCTTTTTCCCACTCCTCAAAAATAGTATCATACTTCTCATACAGCATCTTGCCCTGGACATTCCTTGTTGTAGTCAGCAATCTATTTTCTGTAGTTCGGCGATTGACCGGAACTGGTGGATGTCCAGCTATCCATGGTAGTGACACGATGTACCTTCCGCTTTCGTCTCGTTTCACAGTCTCCTTGAAATGAGTGTTGGAGGCTTCGATTAAATCTTTCCTAGATTTTGTTTCTGCTGCATCCATGATGCCAAGCACATCTAATTTCCATAAATCCTGAACGTCGAAACTGTTAACGTGAAATGAAGTCACGATCAGGCATGAATCTTCCTTGTCTTTCCCTATTGCTGGTCCCATTACTGTCCACCCCAACGTGGTTTCTGTTGCCACAACTCCATTTCGCAATATTTGCATTCTGCCTGTCAGAATGCTGCTAAGCAAGTCTAAACCAATCAACATGTGGATTGATATCTCTTCACCTTGGCATATGTCAGTCAAGTTGATCCCTCGAGCTTTTAACTCATTGAGTATAGTATGATCCTGTACTTGACTGATGTGTCCGCAAATTACTTCCTGATCCAAGAATTTGAGATCATCCATGTATTCGTTGTTGAGGCTGGAAACATTTACTTTGTACACATTGTGCTTCTTTTGACGAATTTCTCCGCCTCCAAACAGATTGTGGGTAAGTGTAACTTGCTGCACTCTCTTTAGGCCCAGTGCGTCCACCATCTCTTTGAAATATAGGACCGCTGGGATCCACAGTCAAGCAACACTCGAACATTATGCTTCCCCTTTGGTCCGCTTATCTTGACTATCAGAGTTTGTAGATAGACTCCTCCCACGGTAGCGTTGTTTAAAGTTGTTGACGTGAATTGATTGGCGGTCTCTTGCTTTGTTGCAGGACTTTCCCTTGAAACCTTTAGTTCCGCTTTTTGAAGATGAGAAGTCTTCTGGGCTTCCAAAGTAGGACACATAATGGGGTAATGCTTCCCTCCGCAGACAGGGCAACGTGGCTTAATCCGGTATTTCTTGAATCCGTGGCCAGGAAGCAGGCACCAAAAACAAACATTCTTCCCTTTAGCCTTATCTTTCTTCTCTGGTAGATGCATCCGCTGTCCACTGTAGCATCCTTGACTCGAGTGACCATTCCCACAAAAGATGCAGTTGTTTCGCATCTGAGTGGTGTTGGCGAGGTCAGTAGCCGTCGGCATTTTACTTCCAGTATTCTTCTTAGAAAGAGATTTCCTGTTTGATCGATCATCCTTTGCATCTTGATTGTTGTCGATCTTGAACGCTGCTTTGGCCATATTCACTCGACTTTCGCCCTTCACTTCTGTCTTCAAAAACGTCATGAGTTGTGTCAACTTATCCTGTACTCCTCTTCCGCTCACCGTATATTGACTTCGTTCCCATACTCTAAGGGTGTCCTCTGGTAGCACTGATTCGACGAGTGGGTACAGCATAGCCGCAAACTTGTCACGAGCGACGCCCAATGTTTCTAATGCTCGCAGTTGTGTCTCCAGTCTATCGTAAAGCTTCACTACAGACATCTTACCTTCGGCTCTCACATTCTGAAGCACATTCTGAAGCAGGTCACGTACATAAATCTCAACAAGCATTTCATCCTCTCCAAAACGTGATTTGATATACTCGATGACTTTAGGGTAGTTGTCGGCACTCGGTGGAAAACTTTCGACTGCTTCTCTTGCCTCGGAGTTCTCGACGGTGGGTTGAAAGAGATACTGAAACTTAGTTTCTGGAGGCATCTGTGGATCCCGGTCAATCGTGCTGAACTGACTCCAGAATGTAATCCATTCTCTTGGTTCTCCCCCAAACTTCTTGAACTCCAGCTTCGGTAGTCGATAGTTCATTGCTGCTGTGCCGCTGATTGTACTAACGTCATCCTTTTCCGCAAGAGCCTCGTAATCAGTCATAATGTTACTGAAATTATCTTCGTACTCACAAACGGATTCGTACTCGGCAGTGAAAATGTCTTCAGACGCTGATTCTCGTAGCAGAGCTTCTTCCATCCTCATGTTCAATATTGAAAGCTTTTCATGGTGGGTCTGAAGTCGGCAGAGGATTTTCTCTACATCTGCTTTCTTGACTTCCTTCTTCTTGATCTCTGTTTCGAGCTCATTGAACGCCTTGGTGAACCTTGCACGCACTGGCGTCCTAAGCTTTTTCAGTTCAGCACTACTAACTGGTTGGTCAGCCATCCTGAGAAGTAATCACTGGTTCACAGTTGCACCTTTGTGTAATCAGTAATTCTTCAATCTGTATCCTGTCGGCTGCGCCAAAATGTTGTCTTAAATTTGAAAAAAAGACAATACAAGGTCCCGATGGCTTAACCTGAACTAAAAGCTCCTAGCTTTACAGTAATGCTGGAAACTGACTTGAAAAATTATAAATTGATAAATCAATATCTTTGTTGCAGTGATCAGAAGAATTGAGTCACAACGCTGGATGGCGAGGCCTAAAGTAGAAAACAGTGATGAATAATTTAATACTTATTGAAAGAAATATTTATTTAAAAATCACACAAATTAATATTAATACAAATATTATTAAAAACCAATTATTAAAATTTATGAGAGATAGTTCTTTTTCAGGCCTGTCAAAACCAAATGTTGGCGTCGAGACAGCTTTGTTTACCGGAGATGCGGGGTATTCTTTTTTTGCTCGCGCATGCGCGGGGGGCAGCAGGTGCAGTGTTGCCAGCGCTCGGTTGGCCCAAAAGTACCTATGGTCGCGTCAAGAGAGAGAATATGGTTTTACGGGCTACTAACCAAAGTGTTTGATTTTTGAGCCCAAAAAAAAATGGATATAGCAAGCAGACAAACTGCAATGCACTGTAGCAAAGTACCAAGGTGCTGCACGCCACCAAAGTTGTTCAAAAGATCCCCAACATTTAAAGATATAAATGGATCATCTTTGTGTTCATTCACAACTTCGTCTTAAAGAAACAACTTTGTTGACAACTCTGTATTTAGTTCTGGGAACCTTATATACAGTATCAGCCTCTATATTGCCATGTGGAAAATTAGGGAAGACAAACTTCAGGATGACACAGCAATTTATTTAAGGCAAGAACAAACAATGAAGGATAAACAAAAGATAAGCAATGTAGGAATATTACAGAGTAGCAAAATATAAACATAAAAAAATATATTATATACTCTGTTAATAAAATTTTTAAAATACTTCCCTACAATATTGTTACGTCTTCCTGTTTACGACTGTTTCGACTGTAGAATGATCCATTGCTGTATTGTAAACAACACCAGAGCGGGTACTCATAAAATAATTTATACCAACAAGAAAGGTATTTACAAGTATTTCAGATAGATCAATACAACTGATATAAATATTTACAAATAAAATGATTACTTAACATCAGGATGATGACGTGGCATTTGATTTGCACAGTAGGCAAAAACAAAATATTTATTCTGTGATAATATTAAAACTTAGAAATACAAGAAAATAAGACCTAATCCAAATAATTTAATAGTGTGTGACGTTTCGGCAACAGCATTGTCACCATCATCAGACAATTTTTTTTTTTTTTTGTTATTCTTTTGTCTGATGATGGTGACAATGCTGTTGCCAAAACGTCACACACTATTAAATTATTTGGATTAGGTCTTATTTTCTTATTATAATCTATAATCCAAATTGTGCTTTATCATAAAACTTAGAAATTAAGACTTACCTGAGGGTAAAATGGCGTTCTTTGATGGCCTAACTCCATATTGGAAATGACTTTCTTTTTACCTATCCTATGAGGTAAAGGCCATGATTATAATCATGGTAGGTAGTTAGTGACTGCCTTTTACTGTAAGTGTACCACATATCATGTAGAGAGAAAAAAATGTAAATTATATTTAATAATATCGATACATTTTTGTACATTCTAGGCAAATTTATGCTATTTATTATATAAATCAGCAAAATTACTCTTGTAGAACTTACTGCTATGATAGAAAATATTAGATGAGAGAGCTTGGCTTATCAGTGCTGACCCTTTTAGAGGTTTCACCGAATTTTAGAATAAATTTTTCAGGAATAATTTTGATAATTGATAATACACAATTAATGACTAAAAGTTGCAAAACTTAACGTTGGAATCAGTTTTGACTTTTGCACCTACAAGGTTTTCAGTCCTGTTTGGTTTCCTACTAACTGGAGGGGTAGGACTTGCCCAAAATCTAAGGCCATTAAATCAGGAAAAAAGTGCTCAATTCAGGGATTCGATCCTGGGTTGCTGAAAATTAACAGTACCAATCCTCTACCAATTGAAGATCCCTCAGTTTATAAAAACAAACTATATTATGAACCTAATATCAAGTCCTAAATATCTATCTACTATAATAAACCAAATCTTCAGTTTCAATGGGGTTTGTTAGATATAGGGCTAGAAATAAATATTCCTATATTCATTTAGAGACACTATAAATTGACAAATGGGTACTATATTTTTATAATTGTTTCGATACAGATCATACAATTAATTATATGTGAAAACGCACCATCTATATCTAAAAATAGAAACTATTTCGTGAACAAAAATTAATAAAATAAATTCCTACTGCGTTTAATGTAAGAGGAAAATATTGGAGAGGGGAGATTGGTTCATCAGCAGTGAACTAACCCTGGCTTCACCAGTTGAATCTACCATATCATTGTACTATGGAACTCCGCCTTTGCCGGTCCCAAGCCCGGGTGAAAAAGGAGGAGGGGGGCAGTAACTAGCTCACTAAAAAACCTGGGCTCAGCTGGCCCAGCTGATAGTACCCTGAAGGGCTCCTAATCCAGGAATACAGGATGAGCAGCGTTTGTACTCCATGTTAGGAGCAGCTGCACATGGCGTCTGTTCCTCATGTCAGAGGTGGCCATTTCTTTTGGAGCTAAGTTGGCCTGTCACTGAGTAGTGCTCCCAGTCTTAATGTCAAAGGCAGAAATTCTACTTCACCCATTATGATTGTTTTAAGATAAGAAAGAAGAAGATAAAACAATTTCTGCAGAGAGAGAGAGTTCTTGTATTAAATAAATCAACTGGAATAAGCACAAGGAAAATGCAGAAAACTTTATTAACCATATTTACACATCGGGCTGGCAATGCTTGTCTGTGATCTCAATGTAGTTCTCCCAGGACTTCTCCCAGATGGTGGTGGTGCAGGTGAGACGGATCTGGAACACAACCTGCTGTTGGGGACTTTGTGTTTCAATTGGATAACTTTTAAGCTTTGAGAATTAATGGATAATAAAAAAAAAAAAAAGATGGACAATAGAGAATTTTATAAATTTATAAAATGTAAATCAAAAAGCATCCAAGGCTAAGTTTCTTGCACCATTTTTTTTATTTTAATTATACAGTAGAACCTCCCCCTTTAAAGGACACCTAATTGCAGAGCCAAAGTGTCCTTTAGGGAAAGGTGTCCACTTACCGGAGAGTTACTAAATAGTAAAATTGGTAATTTTGCAAATGGAAACTGTCCTTTGTAGAGAGGTGTCATGGAGGTTCTACTGTATCTAAAAAAAGTGGGTTTTTTTCCCACTTTAATTCTAAGAAAAATATTTTAGGTTTCTTAGAAAACTATTTTCTTATCTGTTATCTTATTTTCACACTTGATAACAGTAACTATTTAAAAACATGCTGCGACATTTTTTCTCATTTCAGGTTTGTGCCCTGGCAGAAACACTTTTGGGCTCTAGAATCATACACTTAGGTTAGTAAAACCTCTCTTTTTCTCATTCAGTACTTTTGTATGAATATTGTAACCACGCTGTTACCGAAACGTCCTTGAGTATATTGAATAAAATTGGGTATATTCTAAGAGACTACAGAACAACCAGTCTCGACAAAAAGTTTCCATCTCAAACACAAAATCAATTTATCTCAAGTGAACCAGTGTTCCAATATTGGTTGGTATGCCTTTATAGTTAGTCTCCACCAAGATAGTTAGTCATTCCATGTCAAAAAATGCTGTCTTGGTTTCTATTTCCAGAGGAATGAAAATACATTCTTCCAGTTTCCTAGACAAAAGGAGCCTATCTATATATTAGGATGGAGATTTGATACATATCTGGGTACATTTAATTGTACTGGTGCTATAAATCAAAATTTTCTATAAGTACTTTTAGTGATCCAGTGACTACCATCTTGTAGATCCTGGAGAAATAGATTTAGAGGAATAATATTCTTCTAGACTTGAGACTAAAGATAATGATAAACAGTAGAACCTCCCTGTAAAGGACACCTAATTGCAAGCTAAAGTGTCCTTTAGAGAGAAGTGTTCTCTTACTGGAGAGTTGCTAAATAGTAAAAATGGTAATTTTGTAAATGAAAACTATCCTTTACAGAGGGGTGTCCTCTCATGGAGGATCTCCCTCTTTCTATCTACTGTATATACATTTATTTTTTTTTTATTTTTTTTTTTTGCTTATCCCTAGTACACGTGGTACAGGCCATGATAATCATGGTGGGTAGTTAGCGACTGCTTTTTACTGTAAGCGCACCACATGTCTACACATGGAAAGCAGTTCGACTTTGCACTTACAAATGTGCCAGAGCCCCGTTTGGTTACTTGCACTCGCTGGTGGGGTTGGACTTTTGCAAGAATCGGGGGCCATTGGAGCATTTTTTTTCTTTAAACAGAAAAAAGTGTCCAATGCGGGAATCGAACCCGGGTCCTAGTGGTCGAAAACCAAACGGTTTAACCAGCCTTCCACCGACCCCCATATATATACATTTATAAATGGGGTAAATAAATTTATTCTCTGCTAATATTTTGTATAGTAATGGACAAATTGGTAGAAACAGTAATAAATTTGAGAAGTCCCATATACAAACAATAATAATTGAGATAATATCATAACAAAAGTCCTTTTAACAAGAAAAATGCCAATATATATCAAAAGTGAACCAACAAAACAATATCTAACAAATATCTCCAAAATAAATACCAGAATTGACACCTTGTTTGCCTTCAGAAACTCCCCCGGAAGTCCACAAATATTTGTCCTGGAAATTCTTTCCTCCTAACAAGATACAACAAAGGAAAGTACAAAGATTCATTTCTCCCCAAGTTCCATAGATATCAAATGGATATATAAAATATTGCATGGATTCTCATGAGCACCAATATTAACAGTTTGGTAGAAAACCTCTGCCATAGTCAACTACACACCCCCCTATTGACAAAGTTTTCCCAATTCAAGTTTATCAAGGGCGAAGATTAATTCACTAGATACAGAAGAACCTCCCTTTAGCAGACACCTCTCGACAAAGGACAGTTTTCATTTGCAAAATTACCATTTTTACAATTTAGAAACTCTCTGGTAAAAGAGGACACCTCTCCATATATTTATACTTTATATTCACTTCTTTAACTGCAAAAAAATGTGTCTACATATATTTTTAAAATAAGTGTGTAATTATTCCATCTTTAACTTTCGAATGTATTGAAGCAGATTTTGGATCTTTGTCCTCAGGATTCTATTATTTACTCATTCCAAGACAAGACATGCACTCCCTTGATAGTAAACCTGGAGCATTCTGTAAACTACATGTCTATATAGACATGTCGAAGTGTGCCAGAACTTTCACTCACTAGCTGAGTTGGAATTTGTCTAAGAAGTAGGGAGATTGAGGCACTGAGATAACTCTGGTTGCATTCTGATAATATTCTTAAGGTGAACACAAGGTAATAAGACCAAATCCAAATAAATGAATAGTGTGTGAAGTTTTGGTTACAGCATTGTTACCATCTTCATTTCAGAACTTTTGTCTGAAGATGGTAACAATGCTATTACCGAAACGTCACACTATTTATTTGGATTTGGTCTTATTACCTTGATTACCATCTTCAGACAAAAGTACTGAATGAATTACTTTTGGAATTAAGTACTTTTGTCTGAAGATGGTAACAACACTCGTTACTGAAACGCCACACACTATTTATTTGGATTTGGTCTTATTACCTTGTGTTTATAATCCAAATTGTGGCTAATCATTCTTAAGGTGAAGTCTTGAATATATCTCATCATATATCAATATAATTAATAAGATTCATATTAAGACATCAATCCCAGAATCTAGTCATTGGTTGCTTCTTTGATAACTATTGTCCTAATCTCGGTGTTAGAGGTATGAGCCATTTCCTCTACATTGTCATCTTGCAAACATGGCTGCAGTCTTACAATGAGCCATAAACTTCCTTCTCTCTTTGTGAGTGGTACAAAGGCTTCCACATTCCTATATTTACAGTGTTCTCACTCCTATACCTCTACAGTGGCATATGTTCCAATAGGGCTGGACTGAACCCATCTTACAATTACATGGGAGAACAGTCCCAAATATGTTACAGTAGAACCCCTCCATGAAAGGACACTTGCGCTAGAGGACACCTCTCTACAAAGGACAGTTTTCATTTGCAAAATTATCATTTTTACTATTTTGCAACTCTCTGGAAAGAGGACATCTCTCCCTAAAGGACACTTTGGCTTTGCAATTAGGTATCCTTTACAGGGAGGTTCTACTGTATATAACATTTATGTAATACTGCCATTGCCAAAATGTCACATAAATTACTTTACAATGGTAAAATAATGTATGTAGGGGTAGATGGGAACATATTCAAGCACATTGTGAGGCAAAGGTTATTAGAAATGTTGAGTTATCAAGTAATTTTTCTAAGAAATGGGTTGGCTTAATTTCAAAGTACACATATTAAAACCTTGCTAAAACGAACAACTATACCGAACCTTCCGATATAATGAGCTAAATTATCCTCATTTTTATTTTATAATACAGTGAACTATGGCTATAATGAACCATAGCTATAGTGAACCACAGGATCAGTCCCATTGGGGTTCACTATAGAGGGGTTTTCTGTAAATATATACTTTTTTATTCAATATAAAATAAAATTAAATATAAACTACAGTAGGACCTCCATGAGAGGACACTCACGCTAAAGGACACCTCTTTACAAAGGACAGTTTTTATTTGCAAAATTACCATTTTTACAATTTAACAACTCTCCGGTAAGAGGACACCTCTCCCTAAAGGACACTTTGGCTCTGCAATTAGGTGCTGTCCTTTACAGGGAGGTTCTACTGTATTAGAAATTAATTCTCATTTACCTCTCCATGTCAATTAATTTAATCATCCCAGCCAGACAATTTATCATCCAGTAGTCCCCTGGTGTTATCAGAGGTACCTCCTTCCAAGGTGACCTGACAGCTGGAGGTTCCCAGAACCCAGGATTATCTCCAGACCTTCACCTTAGACCTGTGCTTGCTCCAGGAATCACAGCAGTTATCTGTGTGACCATGGGAATTGGGAAATTAGCTGGAGTAGATAAAACCACTGAATGCCATAATTACCAACATCCTCTTTCCAACATTAGCCTTTCTCAGAAATGTGCAGATTTATACAATCCTGATCATAGAAAACTCAGTCATATAATCTAAACATATCTTTAAGTATATAATCAACTGATTTCAGCTCTAAACAGCAGAACTTTCATGAGTGGACAATCATGCTAGCAGACGCCTTTAAATAAGGAGCAATTTTTATTTCAAAACTTACATTGTTACCAATGCAGTAAGAGGACACCTTTTTCTAAAAAGAAACATTTCTACTGTATAAGTATGGGCAAACCAATTGAGTAAAAAAAGCCCTGCTTACCACCTTCAAAGGTTTCAAACAGCCAACCTCTTATGAACATGCAAATTTTTCCCCAAGACCTGCAGAACCTTCAAGTGCAAATCAGCCTGGAAACATCTGATAAACTGGAGGTCTGCTGCCACCAATGGAAGTGAAGACTAACCTGGATACTTGGCAAGTTTTGTACGTGGCTCCAGAAATCTTTTACATCGAGAGAATATAGAAAAACTTGTTTTAACCCTATAAGGACCAATTTTAACTCCGCCTTTGCCGGTCCCAAGCCTGGATGAAAAAGGAGGGGGGGAGCAGTACCAAGCTCACTAAAAAACCTGGGCTCAGCTGGCCCGGCTGATAGTACCCTGTAAGGGCTCCTAATCCAGGGATACAGAATGAGCAGCGTTTGTACTCCATGTTAGGAGTGGCTGCACATGGCGTCTGTTCCTCATGTCAGAGGCGGCCATTTCTTTTGGAGCTAAGTCGGCCTGCCACTGAGTAGTGCTCCCAGTATTAATGACAAAGGCAGACACATTCTACTTCACCCAGCCAAGTCTCAAGCTTACAAGCTTGATACCCTAATATGATTGAGTGGAGATAAGAAAGAAGAAGAAGAGGACCAATTTATTATTTATTTTTGGTATTTGGTTATATATTCTTAGGATTTGTCTTGTTACCTTGTCATCCAAAATTTACCTTATCCCCACACATTATACAATTAAATCTTCAATGAATAATCTCCAGACCTCCACTGTGACCAGGAGTAGCAAGGTTCTACTGGATCGACCAGCCAAAATGCCCAGTCATCTGTCAGCTGACAAATTTACGGTACAAAATAACATGACCAGAGGATGATATGCAGATTTCACTTTGACATGAAGATTGCAAACTTCTGGAAGCTCCAAGAATTTCTAGTTTTCTCCATTTACTCTCTCTCTCTCTCTCTGCCTAACTTCTTTAATTCAACACCAAAGGATTAGAAATTTTGGTTGAATTAAAGTGTTGAATTATAGTTGGTTAGAGATTATTAGCACATCACATAATTTTTTTAGAAAAGTGTTTTTGTAATACAGTCGAACTTGGATAATTCGAAGCCCAAGGGACCAAAAAAAATTTTGAATTATCCAAAATTTGAATTAAAAACAAATTCTATTTATAAGAAATTCTAGGGACCAAGATAAATATTCAAATTAAAGACATTCGATTTATCCAATTTCTACTGTATTAGTCAATATGAATTGAAATAACTTTTTGAATTTCATTTACAGGAAAACTTAACACCCCATGGGTTCAGAGCTTTTAGTTGAATTAGGGCTGGTGTTGAATTATAGTTAGTTAAGTTGATTATCTATTGATTACAACTTTCATAGTGCTAGTGGATTTTTTTCTAGGACATCCCAAATATTAATTCTTAATTTTATAAAATATACCTATGTGTTATATTTTAATTAATAATATGAATAAAATTGTGTGTTTTAAGGATTTTTATCAAATTTGAGCTTTGTAAAAGTTACTTTTGTACTTTTCTATACAAGATATATATTTGCATATTACCAAAGTCATGCAGATTTCTTGCCAAACTTATTGACAAGTTGAATTCTTCCTGGTGTTTCCCAGTATAAAATGGTGAAAAAAAGGGGGCAATTGTTCAATTTCAGAGAAAAACAGGAAATCTCCTGATAAAATTGTGTGTTTTAAGGATTTTTATCAAATTTGAGCTTTGTAAAAGTTACTTTTGTACTTTTCTATACAAGATAATATATTTGCATATTACCAAAGTCATGCAGATT
>CP092886.1:106167801-106319526 GCA_030710605.1 Cordylochernes scorpioides
AGCAACTTTCAGTTGCACGATAAGGAGATGCCTTTTTCTTAATTTATGCACCTTATCTCAGTACAATATTACATGTGTACTATTTTTTTCACAATAACTTTAGTCAACTTTTTGTATATATACATATGCCTATATGTCTATATAAACTGGCTTAGAATTTCAATTTACCATCCCTCCAGATTGACATAAAACACAAGATAGACAACGGTAATCAATCGCGTAGCAAACCTTGACTACATTAAATTTTCCCTATTGAGAGACGTTGTGCGAGCAAGAGTGTCCAGGTGGAATTGTAGGAATCTCCTGAAGTACCCTACTGAAGTAGTGGCGAGGAAGATGGACGATATTTGTAATTTGCGCAGAGCATTGACGCCTAAATAAAATTACGAATAAAATGTTCTCTCTCTTCTTCGAATGAGTGACGCGACGGAACCTTTTGCCGGAACAAACAATTTTATACCATAAATAAACGAATAGCTCATTGAAATATTGAGTTAAACGTAAAAAAACACCAAGGGATATATTCACTTATTACTCTAAATGACGTCTCCAAGAATTCAATGTGGTTGTGAAACCTGCCTGCAAATTTCAGGTAGACGCGGGAATTACACGTGTGTTCATCTACACAATCTTATGATTAATTGATTTAGATTCAATTTTACGTCAAAATTCAATTGTTTAGTGCCTTTTTATAAAGATTTGAGATGCATTGTAAGTATGGGTTATGTTTGTATAATAAATTGAATAAATTTATTGAAACAAAGAACAAAATCCTTGTTTTTAGATATACGTATATACGATACCAGATTCGGATATATTGGAAGCTCTATTGCTCCTTTTATCAAACCTAGTAGAATAGATAAAAAATACTTTTGCATCGGCTATATTGAAAAAAATTGTTAATATTTATGATAAAATGAATAAAAAATTAACAATTTCTTTCTATTGTGACAAAGCAAGCTTTTGAGAGGCACGCTCTTTTACCTGCTAATTGAAGTTATAAGGAGAAATATACAGACTGTGTTTTTAAAAAATTCAAATGTTTAACTGCACAGCGCGTGCGTGCAGAATAACCATTTGAAAACAAAACATCAAATCTATTTTAAAACATTCATTATCGTATTTATTTACAGATTTGGAAATATTTTATTTGCTAAAAATATACAGAGATGGTTAATATATTGCACAATTTTAAAAATACATAATAAATTAGCTAAATTTCAGAGGGATCATTATTTTTCTAATATATAGGAACTCTAAAGGTATCTCAAATTTCTTGCAAATGTTGTTGGAATCTTTGGATGCAAGAGATTCCAGAAGTACGAAGTAAGAATTATGCGGTTCAGGAGTGATGCCAATCTAAGAAGTGCGCGGCCCAGGAGTGATGCCAATCTAAGAAGTAAGCGGTCCAGGAATGATGCCAACCTAAGAAGTACGCGGCTCAGTGAGTGATGCCAACCTAAGAAGTACGCGGCCCAGGAATGATGCCAACCTAAGAATTACGCGGTCCAGGAGTGATGCCAATCTAAGTTATACGCGGCCCAGGAGTTATACCAACCTAAGAAGTACGCGGTCCAGGAGTGATTTCAACCTAAGAAGTACGAGGTTCAGGAGTGATGCCAACCTAAGAAGTACGAGACCCGGGAGTGATGTCAACCTAAGAATCACGCGACTCAGGAGTATTGTCAACCTAAGAAATACGCGATCCAGAAGTTTTGTCACTCAAATATATACGCGGTCTTGGAGTTTTTGCACCGTAAGATGTCTGCTATCCAAAAGTTATTCCACCCTGAGATGTTCGCGGCCCAGGAGTGTGGCCATCCTAAGATGTAGGCGGTGTTGGAATGATTCCACTCTAAGATGTGCGCACGGTACAGGAGTTATTCCATTCTAAGGTTTATTTGAACCATAGGTATGTGGGCAACCTAAGATGCACAAGAACCAGGAGTGGTGCCAATAATCAGGGGCTGCCGGCGCATTGTTAGCGAGATGGATGAGGCCGCACCTAGACGAGTCAATCTCTCTCCCGTAGTGACATAAGTACCACTTGGAGTGAAGACAATGGGGGCTCTTGTAATTTCTCGGACGATCATCTATCTTCAAGTCATCAACCGCACTTTTAGGCCATTAGGCGTGAAACTACGGCTATGACAATAACTTCAATGGCAGACTTCTTTCAGCAGCTGAGTAATGAAAGAATAGCACATCTAGCAACCTTCTCAGATCTCTTTCAGTTTATCTAATTCATTACCAATCAAAGGTGTTTGATGTGAGCACATATTTACATTATTTTTTTAAAGCTTTTTATTTTGCATATTCGACGTTCATAGAGAAACCTCTTCAAACATCCCAAACAAATTCAACAAATACAGAAAAGAATGATAGACTGAGTACATTTATTTTCCACAGACCTTGAAATTAACCGTGCAATAATTCCAGGTCACATAGGCACTTACGATATCGCCAATAGTTCCAAGTTTCCTCAGTGAAATTCGCTCTCGCTATCGACATGACGAGCCTATGAAAGAAAGAGTTCCCTACAGCCTGTTGGATCAACGGCATGTAAAAGTTTTTAGAACTAATTAATAACAAGAAGTATATATATATGGTAATTCCACCGGTGCACAGAGGAGGCCCTGGAGTGGATTCGTCACCTCGACATTCCACTCTAGAGAAACTTGCCAACATTGTTGTATTGTGCTGTAAAAAACAATATCATACGCAATATATATATATATATATATATATATATAGTGTAGAAACTATATAACAAGATTATAACAGTGATTCTAATTTTAAAACTTAAGGAGCAAATTGATAATAATGATAACTTATATCAGTTAGATTTGATTAGATTAGCAAGCTAAATCTAAATTAATTATAATAAAAATAGTTATTTAATTTTATAGTCCAGTTTTGTATTAAGATTATCTTCACTATTATGATCATTTAAATTCAAATTATAAAATTTGTAAAATGTTATTAATTTGTAGATAGAGATAGAAAAAAAAAAATCCTTTACTTCTACTACATCCTCAAGTTAATTATATATTTATAATTAATAACAATAAAAAATTAACAAAGTAACGTCTATTACATCGGCTTTTACACGTCATTCAGACATACTCTAATCCTATATATAGAATAATCGAAGAGAGAATATATATAATAGTTAGAAAAAAGAGAGAAAGACAGAACCATGCACTTTTAATCAAACTAATAATAAGGAAAAAAAAAAAGAGTTTTATAAAGAAGGTAGATAAGATTGTTAGTATATATATATATATATTTTTTTATGATTTTATATTTTATCCTTTTTTTTTTTTTTTAAGATTTTTAAAGGTTTTTTTATTTTATAATATGATTATAAATAGTTGTATTTAGTAATATATCTATAGTATGAATTAACATTTGTTATAAGTTTGGATATTATGTTTTGAAACCCTAATGGTAGACCAGACATACACAAAAAACTTTAAATTGAAATAAATTGGAAAAAGAGATCTGCTGGAACGGGGATCTTCAGATAAAATTCCAGCGACATTTCAACCCCCTTCTTTATTATGTCATAGATCTCTTTTAAACCGGATTTTATGTGTTAATATTAAGTTGTTTCAGTGAAATATTTAAATGAACATATATAACAGATACAAGTGTTAACAAATTCAAACTGTAAACCTACCTCGGCCGCTGCGTCCTCCCTTGTGAGTATCTATTTCTGGCTCACACATGTCGCGGGAGGGGAATGTCCCCCCATATTTCAAATTTAGACCATTTATTCAGAATTTTTTGAACAACAAGAAAATTAAAGAAGAAAGGAAAAATAGTTAAAGGAAGAAAGCTAAATTTTATAATCTTTACAGCTAGTTATATCAAAATAACTGATTTAACACTTATTCATCTTTTAATATTCCTTTAAAAAGGCAAATTATAAGAGTTTAATAAAGCTATTAATTGTGCAAATTCACCTTTATTTAACTTCCATTTTCCTCCCCAGAAATTGGAGATTAAACAAAAATGAACTATATACTTTAACACTTTAAAAATCTTGTGAAAAAATCTTTTAATGAGTTATTTAATCAAAGTTTAATTAACTGTTAAAGGTTATAAATTTGTATTAGTTAATATTAAGAGAAATTATAGAAAGTTGATTTCATAAATGGATATTTCCATTTATTTTTTTTTAAATATTTTATAATTGATATACTGTTGAAATATTTTACTTGTTTGATACTAAATTTGTTTTTAATAAATTCCATGTTTAAATTTTTAACATCTTCTATGAAATTATCTAATATATTATTTATTCTATAAAATCTTAGAAACTGACCATAATATATACCTTTACAGCAATTTAATGATATATTAGAATTCATATTACAGTATTTTATAATATTGAAATTATAATTACTCTTTTTATTATAAACTCTAACAGCACTATTTGTAAGGTCTATATTCAAGTCTAAAAAGTTAACTTTTTTGTTTCTATAAATTTTTTCATTGTTCTTAAGTTTCAAGTATTTAGGATATATTTCATGTATTAATTTTTTAAACAGTGGATTATTAAATATTATTATGTCATCTACATATCGGAATATTTGCCAATTAATATTATTTTGTAGAAAGTATTCTCTTTCGTACTAGAACAAAATTAGATTTGCTAATAATGGACTAGAAGAAGTACCCATGGGAACGCCTTCTGATTGAATATATATTTTATTTTTAAATTCTATATAGTTAAAATTTAAAAATGTTTCCAGTAGAGTTTTTGCTGTTTTAAGATCTAATTTAAATGTTTTATATCTGTTATGAATAATTTTAATGTAGAAAGTTTTGTCATTAATGAATTCATTAAATAAATTGGTTATTTTATTATTTAGATCTCTTAAATTTATTTTAGAATATAGGTCCTCAAAGTCAAATGTGTGTACTGTTTCAATGTTTGACCAATTGTTCATTAAATAATTAATGATTTTTTTTATTTGAGTCGATAAATTTATAATTATATTTATTAGTTAATTTATTTATAATAAATTGTAGTGTTGAGGCTAATTGTATATCAATATTTTTTATGACTGAATTTATACCAGATGTGATTGTTCTGAAAGAAATAGGTTTTTTGTGTAGTTTAGGAATTATATAGAACTTTGGTATGTTTGGATTTTTGTGGTTATTATAAATTTTTAGTGAATTTTCAACATTTTTGATGTCTTTTTTGATTTTTGTGCCTGTAGTTCTAGCAAAAGTGTATTTATGATTATTATCAATTTCCTTTTTTAGTATATCGTGGTATAGATTTTTACAAATTAAAGATAAATTATTGGGACATTTATCTATAGGAGTGATAATATAGTCCTTCTGTAAATTAATTATATTTTCTTTAAAAGAAGGAATGTCTGAATTGGGTTTTGTGTATTTAAGTGTATTATTATAATAATTTATAATTTCCTTTTTAATATTATGTTTCCATTCCAGAAAAGTAAATTCTGGAATACTGTATTTTATACTAGTTTTATTTATGAAAATATCTATATCTTTTAATATAGATTTAATTGTATTATTATAATTGTGTTTAATTTGAGGTATATATTTATACGCTTTATTTAAAATTTCTTGATATTCTGGATTTAAAAAAGAAAAGTTGCTAGTTAATATATGACCTGAGAACTTATATTTATCAATATAGTTGTTGCAATTACATTTAATTTTTTTTTTTTTTTTTTTTTTTTTTAAATTTGCCAAATTATTAATAAATTGGTTATAATTGCAAACTAAATTACCTATATTTTTATTGTATCTCCAGATTGTTTTAAAATTTAAATTTTTTATAGGGAAAAGATTATTGATGATTTGGTTATTAAAAATATCATTAAATTTAATATGATTAAATAAATTGTTATTAAATTTAATGATAATATTAATGTTATTAGTAGTTTGTTTAATTTTTCTGTATTTAAAGATGTCGTGTGTGATATCTATTAATCTGTTAGTCAGATTATGAATTTTAATATATTCTATGAGTTTGATAAATTTATTATTATTTAGTTTAAATAATGTTCTAATAAATTTATCGACGAAGTTGTTAGTGTACATTTGTTTTGGGTCCAGTAATTCTTCAAATTCAATGTAACCTAATTTATTTGTAGTTTTACCTCTAGTTTTATTAGGTTTAGTTTTAAATTCATTTTTTTTGTATTTGCAACTGATTTCATAGGTTGAAATTTCTTCTGTTTGTGGTTTGTATGTGTAGTTTAATTCGTCGTTAAGTCCATAAGGGAATAATGTGTTGTGTTTATAAATGTAGTTGTTTTCTAATAATAGTCGTTGTTTTTTGTTTTGACATATGTCTAGTATTTCTATCTTAAAGTTGTTAAAAGTATGTAATTGATTGTGTTCTTTCATATATATATTACCAATTGATTTTTTAGCGTGGTTTCTATGTAGGTTTATTCGTATATTTAATGGATTACAAGTTTGTCCTATATATGATAGTTGACAAATTTGGCATGTTAATTTATAAATAGTATTCACTAATTTACAACTAGTTGTTTGAAAAGTGTCATGGTTCTTAAGAGAGGGACAAGTTTGACAATTTTTTCTTAGGCAATTCTTAGCGAGTTTAAATTAACATAATAGAGGTGCTAACACTAATATGTTTGTAGTTTTTTTTAGTTTTTTTAGTTTGTTATTCTTATGAATTTTTAAATATATTTTACTTAATTGTTTTTGTGGTGATAAAATTTGTAATAAATTGAATAATTAATCTATAAATATATAGATATTACTGTTTGTTATCTGTTATATTTTTAAGAATAACTAATAAAAAAAACATCTTTAAACTAACTAAACAATGAAAAAAACAAAAGTTCTGAAATTATTTTTTCTAGAATTACTTTTATAATTTAATTTAGAATAATCAAACAATGAAAGATAATTAAAATTTGTATGAAGATTTATTTATATTAGAATATCTAATATAATTTAATTTGTATATTATGTTATATATAAAAAATATATCATAGAGCAAGCTCATATGAATTAATATAGTGTAGAAACTATATAACAAGATTATAACAGTGATTCTAATTTTAAAACTTAAGGAGCAAACTGATAATAATGATAACTTATATCAGTTAGATTTGATTAGATTAGCAAGCTAAATCTAAATTAATTATAATAATAAATAGTTATTTAATTTTATAGTCCAGTTTTGTATTAAGATTATCTTCACTATTATGATCATTTAAATTCAAATTATAAAATTTGTAAAATGTTATTAATTTGTAGATAGAGATAGAAAAAAAAAAAATCCTTTACTTCTACTACATCCTCAATTTAATTATATATTTATAATTAATAACAATAAAAAATTAACAAAGTAACGTCTATTACATCGGCTTTTACACGTCATTCAGACATACTCTAATCCTATATATAGAATAATCGAAGAGAGAATATATATAATAGTTAGAAAAAAGAGAGAAAGACAGAACCATGCACTTTTAATCAAACTAATAATAAGGAAAAAAAAAAAGAGTTTTATAAAGAAGGTAGATAAGATTGTTAGTATATATATATTTTTTTTTATGATTTTATATTTTATCCTTTTTTTTTTTTTTAAGATTTTTAAAGGTTTTTTTATTTTATAATATGATTATAAATAGTTGTATTTAGTAATATATCTATAGTATGAATTAACATTTGTTATAAGTTTGGATATTATGTTTTGAAACCCTAATGGTAGACCAGACATACACAAAAAACTTTAAATTGAAATAAATTGGAAAAAGAGATCTGCTGGAACGGGGATCTTCAGATAAAATTCCAGCGACATTTCAACCCCTTCTTTATTATGTCATAGATCTCTTTTAAACCGGATTTTATGTGTTAATATTAAGTTGTTTCAGTGAAATATTTAAATGAACATATATAACAGATACAAGTGTTAACAAATTCAAACTGTAAACCTACCTCGGCCGCTGCGTCCTCCCTTGTGAGTATCTATTTCTGGCTCACACATGTCGCGGGAGGGGAATTTTCCCCCCATATTTCAAATTTAGACCATTTATTCAGAATTTTTTTGAACAACAAGAAAATTGAAGAAGAAAGGAAAAATAGTTAAAGGAAGAAAGCTAAATTTTATAATCTTTACAGCTAGTTATATCAAAATAACTGATTTAACACTTATTCATCTTTTAATATTCCTTTAAAAAGGCAAATTATAAGAGTTTAATAAAGCTATTAATTGTGCAAATTAACCTTTATTTAACTTCCATTTTCCTCCCCAGAAATTGGAGATTAAACAAAAATGAACTATATACTTTAACACTTTAAAAATCTTGTGAAAAAATCTTTTAATCAGTTATTTAATCAAAGTTTAATTAACTGTTAAAGGTTATAAATTTGTATTAGTTAATATTAAGAGAAATTATAGAAAGTTGATTTCATAAATGGATATTTCCATTTATTTTTTTTTAAATATTTTATAATTGATATACTGTTGAAATATTTTACTTGTTTGATACTAAATTTGTTTTTAATAAATTCCATGTTTAAATTTTTAACATCTTCTATGAAATTATCTAATATATTATTTATTCTATAAAATCTTAGAAACTGACCATAATATATACCTTTACAGCAATTTAATGATATATTAGAATTCATATTACAGTATTTTATAATATTGAAATTATAATTACTCTTTTTATTATAAACTCTAACAGCACTATTTGTAAGGTCTATATTCAAGTCTAAAAAGTTAACTTTTTTGTTTCTATAAATTTTTTCATTGTTCTTAAGTTTCAAGTATTTAGGATATATTTCAGGTATTAATTTTTTAAACAGTGGATTATTAAATATTATTATGTCATCTACATATCGGAATATTTGCCAATTAATATTATTTTGTAGAAAGTATTCTCTTTCGTACCAGAACAAAATTAGATTTGCTAATAATGGACTAGAAGAAGTACCCATGGGAACGCCTTCTGATTGAATATATATTTTATTTTTAAATTCTATATAGTTAAAATTTAAAAATGTTTCCAGTAGAGTTTTTGCTGTTTTAAGATCTAATTTAAATGTTTTATATCTGTTATGAATAATTTTAATGTAGAAAGTTTTGTCATTAATGAATTCATTAAATAAATTGGTTATTTTATTATTTAGATCTCTTAAATTTATTTTAGAATATAGGTCCTCAAAGTCAAATGTGTGTACTGTTTCAATGTTTGACCAATTGTTCATTAAATAATTAATGATTTTTTTATTTGAGTCGATAAATTTATAATTATATTTATTAGTTAATTTATTTATAATAAATTGTAGTGTTGAGGCTAATCCGTGTCCTGTCTTCGTAGCCAGTGGTTCGCCTCCGCCTGTTTTCAATTCAAATTCAAAACATCTGACATGATTGTTCCAATCGAAGAGCATCCAATTTCGATTCCAGGAGGCAGTCGAATCATTATTTCGTCAATGGTGGCGCGGCGATTTGCTTCCACCACATTCCGAACAGCAGCAACGGCTGCATTGTCCGTAGCAGTAACGGGCCTGTCGCTTCGCTCGTCATCATGCACGTTTTGCCGTCCTTCCAAGAACCATGAACGCCATCGGCGAACCATTTGGATGCTCATACATCCTTCACCATACACTGACACTAAATTGCGATGAATATTGACCGCAGTTTCATTTTTCGCCGTGAAAAAACGAATTACAGAACGGAGTTCGCAAGTGGACACGTTCACCAGTGGTAGCTCCATGGAAACTGAAGCGCTACGGACTTGCGCGTACGAGTAGAGTGATTTTGAAAGGTCACCAGCTTCCAACGCATCCTAGTGACCAGTATATCAATATTTTTTATGACTGAATTTATACCAGATGTGATTGTTCTGAAAGAAATAGGTTTTTTGTGTAGTTTAGGAATTATATAGAACTTTGGTATGTTTGGATTTTTGTGGTTATTATAAATTTTTAGTGAATTTTCAACATTTTTGATGTCTTTTTTGATTTTTGTGCCTGTAGTTCTAGCAAAAGTGTATTTATGATTATTATCAATTTCCTTTTTTAGTATATCGTGGTATAGATTTTTACAAATTAAAGATAAATTATTGGGACATTTATCTATAGGAGTGATAATATAGTCCTTCTGTAAATTAATTATATTTTCTTTAAAAGAAGGAATGTCTGAATTGGGTTTTGTGTATTTAAGTGTATTATTATAATAATTTATAATTTCCTTTTTAATATTATGTTTCCATTCCAGAAAAGTAAATTCTGGAATACTGTATTTTATACTAGTTTTATTTATGAAAATATCTATATCTTTTAATATAGATTTAATTGTATTATTATAATTGTGTTTAATTTGAGGTATATATTTATACCCTTTATTTAAAATTTCTTGATATTCTGGATTTAAAAAAGAAAAGTTGCTAGTTAATATATGACCTGAGAACTTATATTTATCAATATAGTTGTTGCAATTACATTTAATTTTTTTAAAATTTGCCAAATTATTAATAAATTGGTTATAATTGCAAACTAAATTACCTATATTTTTATTGTATCTCCAGATTGTTTTAAAATTTAAATTTTTTATAGGGAAAAGATTATTGATGATTTGGTTATTAAAAATATCATTAAATTTAATATGATTAAATAAATTGTTATTAAATTTAATGATAATATTAATGTTATTAGTAGTTTGTTTAATTTTTCTGTATTTAAAGATGTCGTGTGTGATATCTATTAATCTGTTAGTCAGATTATGAATTTTAATATATTCTATGAGTTTGATAAATTTATTATTATTTAGTTTAAATAATGTTCTAATAAATTTATCGACGAAGTTGTTAGTGTACATTTGTTTTGGGTCCAGTAATTCTTCAAATTCAATGTAACCTAATTTATTTGTAGTTTTACCTCTAGTTTTATTAGGTTTAGTTTTAAATTCATTTTTTTTGTATTTGCAACTGATTTCATAGGTTGAAATTTCTTCTGTTTGTGGTTTGTATGTGTAGTTTAATTCGTCGTTAAGTCCATAAGGGAATAATGTGTTGTGTTTATAAATGTAGTTGTTTTCTAATAATAGTCGTTGTTTTTTGTTTTGACATATGTCTAGTATTTCTATCTTAAAGTTGTTAAAAGTATGTAATTGATTGTGTTCTTTCATATATATATTACCAATTGATTTTTTAGCGTGGTTTCTATGTAGGTTTATTCGTATATTTAATGGATTACAAGTTTGTCCTATATATGATAGTTGACAAATTTGGCATGTTAATTTATAAATAGTATTCACTAATTTACAACTAGTTGTTTGAAAAGTGTCATGGTTCTTAAGAGAGGGACAAGTTTGACAATTTTTTCTTAGGCAATTCTTAGCGAGTTTAAATTAACATAATAGAGGTGCTAACACTAATATGTTTGTAGTTTTTTTTTAGTTTTTTTAGTTTGTTATTCTTATGAATTTTTAAATATATTTTACTTAATTGTTTTTGTGGTGATAAAATTTGTAATAAATTGAATAATTAATCTATAAATATATAGATATTACTGTTTGTTATCTGTTATATTTTTAAGAATAACTAATAAAAAAAACATCTTTAAACTAACTAAACAATGAAAAAACAAAAGTTCTGAAATTATTTTTTCTAGAATTACTTTTATAATTTAATTTAGAATAATCAAACAATGAAAGATAATTAAAATTTGTATGAAGATTTATTTATATTAGAATATCTAATATAATTTAATTTGTATATTATGTTATATATAAAAAATATATCATAGAGCAAGCTCATATGAATTAATATAGTGTAGAAACTATATAACAAGATTATAACAGTGATTCTAATTTTAAAACTTAAGGAGCAAATTGATAATAATGATAACTTATATCAGTTAGATTTGATTAGATTAGCAAGCTAAATCTAAATTAATTATAATAATAAATAGTTATTTAATTTTATAGTCCAGTTTTGTATTAAGATTATCTTCACTATTATGATCATTTAAATTCAAATTATAAAATTTGTAAAATGTTATTAATTTGTAGATAGAGATAGAAAAAAAAAAATCCTTTACTTCTACTACATCCTCAAGTTAATTATATATTTATAATTAATAACAATAAAAAATTAACAAAGTAACGTCTATTACATCGGCTTTTACACGTCATTCAGACATACTCTAATCCTATATATAGAATAATCGAAGAGAGAATATATATAATAGTTAGAAAAAAGAGAGAAAGACAGAACCATGCACTTTTAATCAAACTAATAATAAGGAAAAAAAAAAAGAGTTTTATAAAGAAGGTAGATAAGATTGTTAGTATATATATATATATTTTTTTATGATTTTATATTTTATCCTTTTTTTTTTTTTTTAAGATTTTTAAAGGTTTTTTTATTTTATAATATGATTATAAATAGTTGTATTTAGTAATATATCTATAGTATGAATTAACATTTGTTATAAGTTTGGATATTATGTTTTGAAACCCTAATGGTAGACCAGACATACACAAAAAACTTTAAATTGAAATAAATTGGAAAAAGAGATCTGCTGGAACGGGGATCTTCAGATAAAATTCCAGCGACATTTCAACCCCTTCTTTATTATGTCATAGATCTCTTTTAAACCGGATTTTATGTGTTAATATTAAGTTGTTTCAGTGAAATATTTAAATGAACATATATAACAGATACAAGTGTTAACAAATTCAAACTGTAAACCTACCTCGGCCGCTGCGTCCTCCCTTGTGAGTATCTATTTCTGGCTCACACATGTCGCGGGAGGGGAATGTCCCCCCATATTTCAAATTTAGACCATTTATTCAGAATTTTTTTGAACAACAAGAAAATTAAAGAAGAAAGGAAAAATAGTTAAAGGAAGAAAGCTAAATTTTATAATCTTTACAGCTAGTTATATCAAAATAACTGATTTAACACTTATTCATCTTTTAATATTCCTTTAAAAAGGCAAATTATAAGAGTTTAATAAAGCTATTAATTGTGCAAATTCACCTTTATGTAACTTCCATTTTCCTCCCCAGAAATTGGAGATTAAACAAAAATGAACTATATACTTTAACACTTTAAAAATCTTGTGAAAAAATCTTTTAATCAGTTATTTAATCAAAGTTTAATTAACTGTTAAAGGTTATAAATTTGTATTAGTTAATATTAAGAGAAATTATAGAAAGTTGATTTCATAAATGGATATTTCCATTTATTTTTTTTTAAATATTTTATAATTGATATACTGTTGAAATATTTTACTTGTTTGATACTAAATTTGTTTTTAATAAATTCCATGTTTAAATTTTTAACATCTTCTATGAAATTATCTAATATATTATTTATTTTATAAAATCTTAGAAACTGACCATAATATATACCTTTACAGCAATTTAATGATATATTAGAATTCATATTACAGTATTTTATAATATTGAAATTATAATTACTCTTTTTATTATAAACTCTAACAGCACTATTTGTAAGGTCTATATTCAAGTCTAAAAAGTTAACTTTTTTGTTTCTATAAATTTTTTCATTGTTCTTAAGTTTCAAGTATTTAGGATATATTTCAGGTATTAATTTTTTAAACAGTGGATTATTAAATATTATTATGTCATCTACATATCGGAATATTTGCCAATTAATATTATTTTGTAGAAAGTATTCTCTTTCGTACCAGAACAAAATTAGATTTGCTAAAAATGGACTAGAAGAAGTACCCATGGGAACGCCTTCTGATTGAATATATATTTTATTTTTAAATTCTATATAGTTAAAATTTAAAAATGTTTCCAGTAGAGTTTTTGCTGTTTTAAGATCTAATTTAAATGTTTTATATCTGTTATGAATAATTTTAATGTAGAAAGTTTTGTCATTAATGAATTCATTAAATAAATTGGTTATTTTATTATTTAGATCTCTTAAATTTATTTTAGAATATAGGTCCTCAAAGTCAAATGTGTGTACTGTTTCAATGTTTGACCAATTGTTCATTAAATAATTAATGATTTTTTTATTTGAGTCGATAAATTTATAATTATATTTATTAGTTAATTTATTTATAATAAATTGTAGTGTTGAGGCTAATTGTATATCAATATTTTTTATGACTGAATTTATACCAGATGTGATTGTTCTGAAAGAAATAGGTTTTTTGTGTAGTTTAGGAATTATATAGAACTTTGGTATGTTTGGATTTTTGTGGTTAATATAAATTTTTAGTGAATTTTCAACATTTTTGATGTCTTTTTTGATTTTTGTGCCTGTAGTTCTAGCAAAAGTGTATTTATGATTATTATCAATTTCCTTTTTTAGTATATCGTGGTATAGATTTTTACAAATTAAAGATAAATTATTGGGACATTTATCTATAGGAGTGATAATATAGTCCTTCTGTAAATTAATTATATTTTCTTTAAAAGAAGGAATGTCTGAATTGGGTTTTGTGTATTTAAGTGTATTATTATAATAATTTATAATTTCCTTTTTAATATTATGTTTCCATTCCAGAAAAGTAAATTCTGGAATACTGTATTTTATACTAGTTTTATTTATGAAAATATCTATATCTTTTAATATAGATTTAATTGTATTATTATAATTGTGTTTAATTTGAGGTATATATTTATACCCTTTATTTAAAATTTCTTGATATTCTGGATTTAAAAAAGAAAAGTTGCTAGTTAATATATGACCTGAGAACTTATATTTATCAATATAGTTGTTGCAATTACATTTAATTTTTTTAAAATTTGCCAAATTATTAATAAATTGGTTATAATTGCAAACTAAATTACCTATATTTTTATTGTATCTCCAGATTGTTTTAAAATTTAAATTTTTTATAGGGAAAAGATTATTGATGATTTGGTTATTAAAAATATCATTAAATTTAATATGATTAAATAAATTGTTATTAAATTTAATGATAATATTAATGTTATTAGTAGTTTGTTTAATTTTTCTGTATTTAAAGATGTCGTGTGTGATATCTATTAATCTGTTAGTCAGATTATGAATTTTAATATATTCTATGAGTTTGATAAATTTATTATTATTTAGTTTAAATAATGTTCTAATAAATTTATCGACGAAGTTGTTAGTGTACATTTGTTTTGGGTCCAGTAATTCTTCAAATTCAATGTAAGCTAATTTATTTGTAGTTTTACCTCTAGTTTTATTAGGTTTAGTTTTAAATTCATTTTTTTTGTATTTGCAACTGATTTCATAGGTTGAAATTTCTTCTGTTTGTGGTTTGTATGTGTAGTTTAATTCGTCGTTAAGTCCATAAGGGAATAATGTGTTGTGTTTATAAATGTAGTTGTTTTCTAATAATAGTCGTTGTTTTTTGTTTTGACATATGTCTAGTATTTCTATCTTAAAGTTGTTAAAAGTATGTAATTGATTGTGTTCTTTCATATATATATTACCAATTGATTTTTTAGCGTGGTTTCTATGTAGGTTTATTCGTATATTTAATGGATTACAAGTTTGTCCTATATATGATAGTTGACAAATTTGGCATGTTAATTTATAAATAGTATTCACTAATTTACAACTAGTTGTTTGAAAAGTGTCATGGTTCTTAAGAGAGGGACAAGTTTGACAATTTTTTCTTAGGCAATTCTTAGCGAGTTTAAATTAACATAATAGAGGTGCTAACACTAATATGTTTGTAGTTTTTTTTAGTTTTTTTAGTTTGTTATTCTTATGAATTTTTAAATATATTTTACTTAATTGTTTTTGTGGTGATAAAATTTGTAATAAATTGAATAATTAATCTATAAATATATAGATATTACTGTTTGTTATCTGTTATATTTCACTGAAACAACTTAATATTAACACATAAAATCCGGTTTAAAAGAGATCTATGACATAATAAAGAAGGGGTTGAAATGTCGCTGGAATTTTATCTGAAGATCCCCGTTCCAGCAGATCTCTTTTTCCAATTTATTTCAATTTAAAGTTTTTTGTGTATGTCTGGTCTACCATTAGGGTTTCAAAACATAATATCCAAACTTATAACAAATGTTAATTCATACTATAGATATATTACTAAATACAACTATTTATAATCATATTATAAAATAAAAAAACCTTTAAAAATCTTTAAATAAAAAAAAAAAAAGGATAAAATATAAAATCATAAAAAAATATATATATATATACTAACAATCTTATCTACCTTCTTTATAAAACTCTTTTTTTTTTCCTTATTATTAGTTTGATTAAAAGTGCATGGTTCTGTCTTTCTCTCTTTTTTCTAACTATTATATATATTCTCTCTTCGATTATTCTATATATAGGATTAGAGTATGTCTGAATGACGTGTAAAAGCCGATGTAATAGACGTTACTTTGTTAATTTTTTATTGTTATTAATTATAAATATATAATTAACTTGAGGATGTAGTAGAAGTAAAGGATTTTTTTTTTTCTATCTCTATCTACAAATTAATAACATTTTACAAATTTTATAATTTGAATTTAAATGATCATAATAGTGAAGATAATCTTAATACAAAACTGGACTATAAAATTAAATAACTATTTATTATTATAATTAATTTAGATTTAGCTTGCTAATCTAATCAAATCTAACTGATATAAGTTATCATTATTATCAGTTTGCTCCTTAAGTTTTAAAATTAGAATCACTGTTATAATCTTGTTATATAGTTTCTACACTATATTAATTCATATGAGCTTGCTCTATGATATATTTTTTATATATAACATAATATACAAATTAAATTATATTAGATATTCTAATATAAATAAATCTTCATACAAATTTTAATTATCTTTCATTGTTTGATTATTCTAAATTAAATTATAAAAGTAATTCTAGAAAAAATAATTTCAGAACTTTTGTTTTTTTCATTGTTTAGTTAGTTTAAAGATTTTTTTTTATTAGTTATTCTTAAAAATATAACAGATAACAAACAGTAATATCTATATATTTATAGATTAATTATTCAATTTATTACAAATTTTATCACCACAAAAACAATTAAGTAAAATATATTTAAAAATTCATAAGAATAACAAACTAAAAAAACTAAAAAAAACTACAAACATATTAGTGTTAGCACCTCTATTATGTTAATTTAAACTCGCTAAGAATTGCCTAAGAAAAAATTGTCAAACTTGTCCCTCTCTTAAGAACCATGACACTTTTCAAACAACTAGTTGTAAATTAGTGAATACTATTTATAAATTAACATGCCAAATTTGTCAACTATCATATATAGGACAAACTTGTAATCCATTAAATATACGAATAAACCTACATAGAAACCACGCTAAAAAATCAATTGGTAATATATATATGAAAGAACACAATCAATTACATACTTTTAACAACTTTAAGATAGAAATACTAGACATATGTCAAAACAAAAAACAACGACTATTATTAGAAAACAACTACATTTATAAACACAACACATTATTCCCTTATGGACTTAACGACGAATTAAACTACACATACAAACCACAAACAGAAGAAATTTCAACCTATGAAATCAGTTGCAAATACAAAAAAAATGAATTTAAAACTAAACCTAATAAAACTAGAGGTAAAACTACAAATAAATTAGGTTACATTGAATTTGAAGAATTACTGGACCCAAAACAAATGTACACTAACAACTTCGTCGATAAATTTATTAGAACATTATTTAAACTAAATAATAATAAATTTATCAAACTCATAGAATATATTAAAATTCATAATCTGACTAACAGATTAATAGATATCACACACGACATCTTTAAATACAGAAAAATTAAACAAACTACTAATAACATTAATATTATCATTAAATTTAATAACAATTTATTTAATCATATTAAATTTAATGATATTTTTAATAACCAAATCATCAATAATCTTTTCCCTATAAAAAATTTAAATTTTAAAACAATCTGGAGATACAATAAAAATATAGGTAATTTAGTTTGCAATTATAACCAATTTATTAATAATTTGGCAAATTTTAAAAAAATTAAATGTAATTGCAACAACTATATTGATAAATATAAGTTCTCAGGTCATATATTAACTAGCAACTTTTCTTTTTTAAATCCAGAATATCAAGAAATTTTAAATAAAGGGTATAAATATATACCTCAAATTAAACACAATTATAATAATACAATTAAATCTATATTAAAAGATATAGATATTTTCATAAATAAAACTAGTATAAAATACAGTATTCCAGAATTTACTTTTCTGGAATGGAAACATAATATTAAAAAGGAAATTATAAATTATTATAATATTACACTTAAATACACAAAACCCAATTCAGACATTCCTTCTTTTAAAGAAAATATAATTAATTTACAGAAGGACTATATTATCACTCCTATAGATAAATGTCCCAATAATTTATCTTTAATTTGTAAAAATCTATACCACGATATACTAAAAAAGGAAATTGATAATAATCATAAATACACTTTTGCTAGAACTACAGGCACAAAAATCAAAAAAGACATCAAAAATGTTGAAAATTCACTAAAAATTTATAATAACCACAAAAATCCAAACATACCAAAGTTCTATATAATTCCTAAACTACACAAAAAACCTATTTCTTTCAGAACAATCACATCTGGTATAAATTCAGTCATAAAAAATATTGATATACAATTAGCCTCAACACTACAATTTATTATAAATAAATTAACTAATAAATATAATTATAAATTTATCGACTCAAATAAAAAAATCATTAATTATTTAATGAACAATTGGTCAAACATTGAAACAGTACACACATTTGACTTTGAGGACCTATATTCTAAAATAAATTTAAGAGATCTAAATAATAAAATAACCAATTTATTTAATGAATTCATTAATGACAAAACTTTCTACATTAAAATTATTCATAACAGATATAAAACATTTAAATTAGATCTTAAAACAGCAAAAACTCTACTGGAAACATTTTTAAATTTTAACTATATAGAATTTAAAAATAAAATATATATTCAATCAGAAGGCGTTCCCATGGGTACTTCTTCTAGTCCATTATTAGCAAATCTAATTTTGTTCTGGTACGAAAGAGAATACTTTCTACAAAATAATATTAATTGGCAAATATTCCGATATGTAGATGACATAATAATATTTAATAATCCACTGTTTAAAAAATTAATACCTGAAATATATCCTAAATACTTGAAACTTAAGAACAATGAAAAAATTTATAGAAACAAAAAAGTTAACTTTTTAGACTTGAATATAGACCTTACAAATAGTGCTGTTAGAGTTTATAATAAAAAGAGTAATTATAATTTCAATATTATAAAATACTGTAATATGAATTCTAATATATCATTAAATTGCTGTAAAGGTATATATTATGGTCAGTTTCTAAGATTTTATAGAATAAATAATATATTAGATAATTTCATAGAAGATGTTAAAAATTTAAACATGGAATTTATTAAAAACAAATTTAGTATCAAACAAGTAAAATATTTCAACAGTATATCAATTATAAAATATTTAAAAAAAAAAATAAATGGAAATATCCATTTATGAAATCAACTTTCTATAATTTCTCTTAATATTAACTAATACAAATTTATAACCTTTAACAGTTAATTAAACTTTGATTAAATAACTGATTAAAAGATTTTTTCACAAGATTTTTAAAGTGTTAAAGTATATAGTTCATTTTTGTTTAATCTCCAATATCTGGGGAGGAAAATGGAAGTTAAATAAAGGTGAATTTGCTCAATTAATAGCTTTATTAAACTCTTATAATTTGCCTTTTTAAAGGAATATTAAAAGATGAATAAGTGTTAAATCAGTTATTTTGATATAACTAGCTGTAAAGATTATAAAATTTAGCTTTCTTCCTTTAACTATTTTTCATTTCTTCTTTAATTTTCTTGTTGTTCAAAAAAATTCTGAATAAATGGTCTAAATTTGAAATATGGGGGGACATTCCCCTCCCGCGACATGTGTGAGCCAGAAATAGATACTCACAAGGGAGGACGCAGCGGCCGAGGTAGGTTTACAGTTTGAATTTGTTAACACTTGTATCTGTTATATATGTTCATTTAAATATTTCACTGAAACAACTTAATATTAACACATAAAATCCGGTTTAAAAGAGATCTATGACATAATAAAGAAGGGGTTGAAATGTCGCTGGAATTTTATCTGAAGATCCCCGTTCCAGCAGATCTCTTTTTCCAATTTATTTCAATTTAAAGTTTTTTGTGTATGTCTGGTCTACCATTAGGGTTTCAAAACATAATATCCAAAATTATAACAAATGTTAATTCATACTATAGATATATTACTAAATACAACTATTTATAATCATATTATAAAATAAAAAAACCTTTAAAAATCTTTAAATAAAAAAAAAAAGGATAAAATATAAAATCATAAAAAAATATATATATATATACTAACAATCTTATCTACCTTCTTTATAAAACTCTTTTTTTTTTCCTTATTATTAGTTTGATTAAAAGTGCATGGTTCTGTCTTTCTCTCTTTTTTCTAACTATTATATATATTCTCTCTTCGATTATTCTATATATAGGATTAGAGTATGTCTGAATGACGTGTAAAAGCCGATGTAATAGACGTTACTTTGTTAATTTTTTATTGTTATTAATTATAAATATATAATTAACTTGAGGATGTAGTAGAAGTAAAGGATTTTTTTTTTTCTATCTCTATCTACAAATTAATAACATTTTACAAATTTTATAATTTGAATTTAAATGATCATAATAGTGAAGATAATCTTAATACAAAACTGGACTATAAAATTAAATAACTATTTATATATATATATATATATATATATGGTAATTTAAAACAACAACCTCATATTGTGTAGATAACTTATAACAAGATTGTCATGTTGTATATAGAGACACATCTATAAATAATTATGCGCATGATTAATCTGTGTCTTTACATCACCCTATGTAATGTAATTTGTACAAAGTGGATAAATAAATAAAATCTGTAATAGATTTAAGAGTTGAGCTAAAGCAGAGATCGAGCATAGTATTGCCAAAACAACAGTCTAAAGATGGAACTCATAAATCAGGTAGATTTACAATTCCCACAAACAAGGCCACCCACACTGTCACATGTGGTGGAATGCAGAGACCCCTCTCACACCTGGACATGCCAAGGCCCCCCTTTTCTCAGAAACGCCCATGTCACATAAGGTCACCCCGTCTTTAACCTATAAATCATCACCTTACAGTGGCTTGACAGCTCAGTACAGTTCAGTCAGTTGAGTTTAGTTCACCCTTAGCGTCAGCTCACGTCGGTCGTATGTTATGTCGACCTCCTCCAACATGTAGTTAGGAAGAACTCGTCTATCTCCATCTTGCGCTTCTAGCTCAGCTTTTATCTGTTAACGGAACTTTCTTAGTGCAACTGTGTCTTCGTTTTTTGTGTATGGATATCCCCAGCTTTCCACTCTGCCTCGACCACGACTGCCTGTATTTTGTGAGAACTTTTAAAGGTCTTCCAAGGTGCAGAGAGGTACTGGAAAACTCTACATCCTGACTGTTCCTCTTGGTCAACACAATACAACAAGAGCTACCAGGACTTCAACATTATTTCAGTAGTCGACAGGATCTCTACAAAAGCTACTGGAATTCTCACTCTTCATTACATAAGTCGACAGGATCTCATCACAGATAAGTCGACAGCAAAACATCATCACATATATATACTTTCTCTAAATCACATTTGCCAAAAAACATGCACACATGTTTATTCCGTAATAAATTTCACACACCTAAATTAATTTCTTCACTTTTCTCCCTCCCTTCTAATAAAACGAGATTATAAAAGCGACGTCATTATCAGATGCATAAACAAATTTGTCGGTGTAGTGAAAGTCTCTTTAATTTAACCCATATGAAAGTATCGAGAGCCCGTCAAATCATTTTAATTTTGAAAACAAAAGAAAAAAAGTTTCAAAATAATAAATCAGAGGAATAATAAGGGTAAGGTATGTATGTAAATTAATTTTCTACTAAGTATTGGAGTATATTGTGTTATAGAGCGAATTCTTTGTTCCAATTTACCGCAATATCTTGTTAAATAAACGTTCTAGAAGACCCGCGTTTATTCTATCACTTGTCTTCTATCTTAAATTTCTTGGATCTCAATAAACGTTTCTTCTATGCCAGCAGTTTCGGACGTCCCTCATTCTCCTCCTTAAAATATTGGTAAACTAAGAGCTATACTAAAGTGATATAGTGTATTCAGATGCTGGTTGTAACATTTGGTAGTTTCAGCTGACTTTTGCCTGAGAAAATAAAATATAATGAATACCTTTTTTATTCCGATTTTGTTTGAATTTTTTTTCTATATATAGACATTATTATAATAATATTTTTAAACATATATATGTTATAAAAACAAAGATGAATGATATTTTCTGTTGATTTTGGAATTGTTGCGATTATCTTGATTTTGATTATCTTGAGAATTAAGCTATGGTGGTGCAGTCGTGGTTGAATAATAATCTTGAAAATATAAAGTCTTGATCAGAGATTTCTTTATTTGAGCTAAGGAATATATATGAAAAACATAATTTGATTAAAGTACTGCCTGGCTTAAGGCGAGTAGAATAAGGAAAACAAAATATTATTTACATAATGTAGAAAAGTTTTAGCCGGCCATCGGGAGAGAGAAAATATGGTTTTACGGGCTACTAACCAAAAGTTATGATTTTTGAGCCCACACTCGATGTCAGGTGGCAAGGGACCCTAGGATCTGGCGGCAGGAGATATCTCGCAGGGGTGGTGGAAACGTTGGGCAAGCAGGGGAACAGCGCCAGGGTGCAGTGAGGCGGGTGCCTTGAATAGGCCAGGAATCCAGGAGAAGTGGAAGATGGAATTGGAGGCAGAAGGTCCTTGAAGCCTAGAACTTGAGGGCCCTAGACTTCAGGAAGGGGCAGCTTGAGGCTCTCGCCTCGTGCTTGTCAGGAAGGCCCTTGGAGCAGCAGTTGGCACATTTGGAGGTGCGCTGGTTAGCAATGGATGGGCAGGTGCGGCCTTCATGGCCGTCTTCACCGCAGTGGAAGCACTTAGGAGCTCTGGTGCATTGGGCAGAGTTGTGGCCGAAGCCACAACAGCGGAAGCAGACGCGGGCGCGGATGGACTCCTCGAAGTTGAGGATTACTCCATCCACCACGATCCTCCCGCGAACGCCCAGGGCTCTAAAGGTCTTGAGGTCCACCTCGATGAAGGCGGTGCAGGTCCCGTTTCTGGGTGCAGAACGGTGCGCCACGCGCACCACTTTGTCCCCAGGAAGCTTCTAACAGCAGCGGTTTCCAGGAAGGTCTCCTCAATGGTGGAGTTGGATGTCTCCTCATCCACTTTGAAGAAGCAGATTCGCGGCAGGATATCCTTCTGCTGGCGGACCTTCATTCCATTCAGCTTGTTGGCCAGGGAGGTTGTAACCTTAGGGATGGTGTTAGGATTGCTGGAATGGAAAATGGAGGACCAGCTTCCCCTTGGTGCGCAGGGAGGCCCAAACGCCTTGGTGGAGAGTGTGAGCAGCGCGGACTGTTTTCAGCATCTTCCTTGGGTCATCCTGTGGGTTATCTGAGATACCCACTGTGTGGGCCGCCGATTTTTCTCCATGGAGGATCACTTGAGCGGCCGCAGGCTTGGAGACGCGGGAAGGCACAGATTTTGAAGGACCATTCAGGTTTGTCCTCTTTGCAGGCGGGTTGGGAGCTTCAGACTGCTTCCTTTTGGTTGGAGCAGGAGCAGGCAAGGTGGAGGCAGGCTTCTTGGCAGAGAGAGCAGCAGGAGCAGGAGTGGCGGGCTTGATTGGGTCAGTCTGGGAGCTGGTTTCCTTGCAGTTAGGAGCAGGGCAGGTTTGAGTGCTGCGGCAAGCAGTCTGGGGCTTGTTGGCCTCCATAACTTCGTACAGCTCAACGAAGGACTGGAGGGTGCCAGTGAGGTTCTCCACTTCGGCAAGGAGGGCCTTGACCAGCTCAGTCCGCATTGCGATGAAGCGGATAAGGTCCTCATGCAGGGTCTTCAGGGCAGGATGGCCAATGGAGCGCAGGATATCGTGGTTGCGTGAGATTACCATTTCATCTTCCTTCTCCAGGTCGGCGACGTTCACGATGGGCTTGTAGACCTTCTTTTTCTTCTTGGCAGGATTCATGTCAAGAGCAGGAAAGCAAAGATAGCCATCGGGAGAAAACAACAACGAGTTCTTATAGGGGAAGCATGACCTCTGGCGGTCGATTTAACAGAGTATTTGGATCTATGAAATATAATTTTAAAAAGAAAAATATTTTAATATAACATATATATATATAGATATATGGAAAATTTTCCGGGAGGAAATTGATTCATAGGGCGCCTCTCCCGTCAAAATAAACGTCAAAACCTGACATCATCTATTAACCGTCTCCGCAACTAGCGGCCTCGGGTCGGTGACAAAACCACAACACCAGCTTTGGCAAACTGAGAAGCGTCCACCTAGAGACCATGGTTTCGGGCTAATGGCCCTCGTCAGTCTAGTATATTTATGATATAATACACTTCAATAGCGTAAAATGTTTGGTATTATTTTACAAGTTAAAATCGACTTTTAACGACGATAATGATTCTGTCATAATATTTACTCTTTTTTGACACTGTCCTTTTGATAAAATTTTAGGCACACTATTAATAATTTGCAAACTTTTCACACTTTGTGTTATATTTGCGTTCATTATTTTTTTTAATTGTGAACTACCTAAGAGAGAACCATATGAGAATAACCTTGGTAGGTGGAGAAACATTTCACTCTAAATGAATAACATGACAACCGACTCATATACAGATAAACAATTTTGAAATTTCTCATGCACAGAATTAAATTATTATAGCTCCTTTTGAACATTTCTATATCTCTGTTCAAATTTGAGAAGCATGATAAAAAAAAAAGAAAAAACGCGCCTTGTTAGTATAAATAACTTTTCCTTGAGAAAGATATTTTAGATTAAAAAAAAAAAAGGAAATCGGGTTTTGAACTCAGATTTTTTATGAGAAAAGATAAACCCTCTATATATATAAACGTCTGTGAACTATAATTAGTCTATTTTCGAACAAAAATAATCCATAGCTAGCATCTCCCCACAATTCAATATTGATTTAAAAAAAGACAAGGAAGTGCAGTTTTGTGGTATTACCATCGGAGCCTTAAATGATATGAAGTAGTGCGTGTGAGAATTTTTCTATTTAATTTAATATAATATCAAAAAATGTTTGTATTATGTTCTCCCTGTAGACTATAAATTTGTAAAGAACTTTGCTATTTACGCTATACATTAAATGATCGTTTACTCTTTTTTATTACTTACGCGTTTTAAAAAAAATACTTTAAAATGTAAATGTATTTTATAAGTTATTTATAGATATAAATATTTGTGTTATATATAAAATCTGTTCATTTTATATCAATATTAAGGATATAAAATCAACAAAAATAAAATTGTTATCTTAGTCTTCGGCAAATATATGCACAGAAATCAAGATTTGAGAGATCTAAATAATAATGAAATATCGTTAAACAAGAGACTGGGCCAGGTATATAGACAGAGAAGAACAGTAATATAGCGATGTTCTTTTATATCTATAAATCCACATACCAGAGCACAGACTAACAATCAATTTAGTAATATATTGAGCTACAGTTATCTCAGGAAACACACATTTGCCATTTAATTCGAGGATTCAAATGTCATATAAAATATGTGTATAATACGGATTCTAACTAAAAACAATTCTCAGGAGAATATAAATGTCCCCACCACTGTGGTCTCGATCTGATTGACTTTACTGAGACGAGCCACATGTGCGGGTTGCCACGGCCCCAATTCGGCCGAAAGCGATGGACTCGTCTGGGATCGAATCAACCAATCAGGATATTCAAAGAAGGGAGTGTCAGCCAGATCTTCACACCGATATAGCATGCCAGGGAGGATCTAGGTACGGTCATCTCGGCTTTTTTTCAACAAGATGGAGTTGACCTCTTAGAAAAAAAAATCATAAATGCTTTTTATCGAGCCAATACCACTCTATTATTAATTTGAAATTACACCGTGGCACTAGTGAACTCAGCAATTTGTGCAATATATGTTCTGTAGGTGAAGAAAGAAAATAGGAGGCACTGGGCAAATCATTATATGCCTCGGATTGAACTAACCTGAATGCGTTTCTGAGAAAGGATGAGTGAGAAGTAAAATTCCAGAATAATACCATTCCACCAACATCAACGTAAAGACAAATGAGGGAAATATTTACTTTCTCTCGTAGGTGATTCTGAATCATTTACATTTGAAACCGATCCCTAAACTTCCTAAATGTTAAGCTAGAGTTGGCAATAATTCAGTGTTAAACTGATTCTGTTCTCCTATCTGCCAAGAAACCATAAATTGCCACACAATTTTGTATTCCTTTCAAAGTATTAGTGGAATGTTTATTTTCATAAAAAAAAGCAAAATTATAAGTTTGAAGAGAAAGGCATTCGAATTTGTTGCTAACAAACTACACATTTCTTTGTTCCCACACAACCCGTCTTCCTAGTCCAACAAAACCATTGCGCACTTATATTTCTGCCGAAAGAAGCTGAAACTCGGTCGCTTTGAAAAACTTGTAGGCAAATTCATAATTGCATTTTTTTAGTTGAAGTTGAAAATAGAGTGAGAGAGAAAGAGAGATTGTACTATTTATGTTGAACGATAAAATATAATACTTGAAACGGGCCCTAACTATCCTGCTTATTCTCTTAGGCTCCCTTAATCCAATATATTTTCATAAATGCATTTTTCCTTGATACATAGATGGATTCTAATACCTATAAAACCATTCGGTTTTTACGTATATTTATATATCTAATAAGCAGACTGTTACTGAGCGTCGATATTCGTCCATTTAACTTCATTCTTAAAGTTGTGTTGATTTTAACCATCGTCATGTGAGTTCAACACGGCTTATACCTAACCTTCGTCAATAATATTTTATGACTATATATATATATTACAGTTTTATACTAGAGTGTAATTATAGTATATATACAGTTTATTATATACACTGGTCCGCAAAATTAAAGGAACAACATATTTTTTTAATTTATCTCAAATTTATCAATGAAATTTTATACACGAATTTATTAATCCATTATTGAATAGAATACCCGAAATCAAAGAATTTTAACATTCCAAGAATGCTAATTTATGCAAATTAGCCGGTCAAGCAATGTTCTTCTTGCAGTCAGTGTATAAATATATTGGAAATTGTTGTTAATATGGGGTGTGATCGCCTTTAACTGATAGACAGGCTCTACATCGGCGACCCATACTAAGAATTAGGGAGTTTATAAGCTCCTGTGGAATCAACTCCGACTCTTTTTTTAAAGTGTGTTTCTAGCTCATGAGTGTTTCTAGAAGGGGTTTGGAGGGATGATATCTGTCGTTCTAGATTGTTCTATACATGCTCAATGGGATTTAGGTCTGGAGATCGAGCTGGCCAATTCATCTGACTAATTGCAAGGTTTTGGAGAAAAGTGTCGACCACATCAGCCCTATGTGGACGGGCATTATCATCCATTAGAAGAAAGTTTTCTCCCATTTTAACTGATACAATACGCAGAAGGCTTCACATGAAGGGCCTCTATGCTCGACGACCCATAATTTGTGTGCCGTTGACACCACCTCAAAAGAGAGCAAGGGAACTTTGGCGCAGACAACATGTCGCTTGAAATCCAGATGAATGGAGCCAGGTAATGTTCACTGATAAGTCCAGATTCTCTCTAAACAGCTATTATCGTCTTGTCTTTGTCTGGTGAGAGGTAGGAACCAGAAATACTCCCCGAAATATGGTTGAAAGGGATCCCTACAGAAGCCAATGTTTTATGGTCTGGGCTGGAATCTTCTTGGGCGGTCACACAGCACTCCACATTTTCGGCAAGGAACCCTGACTGGACAGAGGTATCGGGACGAGATCTTGGCAGCATATGTGATGCCTCAATCATTAGAAATGGTAGAAACCCTTCTGATAATGGATGATAATGCCCGTCCACATAGGGCTGGTGTGGTCGACACTTTTCTCCAAAACCATGAAATTGCTCGGGTGAATTGGCCAGCTCGATCCCCAGACCTAAATCCCATTGAGCATGTATGGGACAACCTAGGACGGCGGCTCTCATCTCTCCAACCCCCTCCTAGAAACACTCATGAGCTAGAAACAGCCTTAACACAAGAGCGGGCGTTGATTCCACAGCAGCTGATAAACTCCCTAATTCTTAGTATGGGTCACCGATGTAGAGCCTGTCTATCAGTTAAAGGCGATCTCACCCCATATTAACAACAATATCCAAGATATTTATGCACTGACTGCAAGAAGATCATTGCTTGACCGGCTAATTTACATAAATTAGCATTCTTGGAATGTTAGAATTCTTTGATTTCGGGTATTCTATTCAATAATGGAATAATAAATTTGTTTATAAAATTTCATTGATAAATGTTCAATAAAATTTGAGATAAATGAAAAAAAAAATGTTGTTCCTTTAATTTTGCGGACCAGTGTATATACAGTAATGCATATTATTTTTTTCCAATTGTTTTTCATGTTTTCAGCGTATTTACGTAAGTTTGGCCTTAAATACCCATTTCTTGGTTTCTCAAGAAGCCTCTGGGACCAAATTTATTTTTGGTCGCAGTGGTACAGCCTACTCCACACTTACGAGCGCCAACAGCGCGAAACGCGTTAGTGAATGCACAAAATGGTTTGCAAAGTTACAAAAACGGTGACTTGGATCTTGAAGACACGCCTCGAAGCGGATGACCATCAGAATTCGTTGAGGAACATCTAAAGGCCTTGTTGAAGGAAGATGGTCGCCAAATAACCCGTGAGTTGGCCGAAAAAATGAAATGTAGTGCTGTGACCATCTCCAACTATCTTCAATCAATAGGTATTTTTCAAAAACTCGGAGCTTGGGTGCCTCACGAACTTAATGAAACCAATAAAGAAAATAGCCTTCAAATCGCTTCTCAACATCTCCCACGCCATAATCAACACGGGGCCATAAACAACAATTTTCATACCGAATCGTTACGGGAGATGAAAAATGGTGTCTATACGTGAATATGAAGCAAAGAAAAGAGTGGGTGGCTCCAGGAGATACGACGAAGCCAAGAATAAAACAAGATCTTCACCCACAAAGGCTATGATCTGCGTTTTTTGGGACTGGGAAGGTGTGCTGCACTGGGAAATGCTCGAAAGGAATGCCACGGTCAAAAAGGACCTCTACATTGCTCAATTGCATCGCGTGAATGAGGCTATTCAACAGAAAATACCCGATCGACAAGGTCAAATCATTCTCCTTCACGACAACGCTAAGCCGCATGTTGCACAAGTCGTCAAAGCCGCCTTTCAAGAGCTCGAATGAAATTTCTACAGCACCCGTCATACTCTCCGGACCTTGAACCAACCGATTACCACCTTTTTCCGCTCCATGTCAAACCATATGAGTGGCATTACCTTTGATGATGAAGAGGACCTCAAAACCTGGCTCAACAACTTCTTCGACCCCAGACCGAACGATTTTTGGCGGAACGGCATTAACAAACAAGTCGAACGTTGGGAGGAGGTCGTAAATAATAACCGAGAATATATAATTGATTAATCAACTGTTATAATTAATGTTTTTTTTTTGTCTAAATAAAATTGTCGAATAAAACCGAACGAATTTTCTTTACAACCCAATAATTTATAAATTAGGCTAAGTTGTCAATGACGTTTATTAAATGCCAAGAACACATGAGTTGACAGTAATACATATCTAGCAATAAATGCATACTGTTGATAATAAGCTGTATTGAAGAATAAATTCACATAAATCGAACATAATGTAGAATAATACGTGTCCCAATAAACATCAGAACCAGGCTACAAATATATCCACAATTTAAAATGGAGTATTTTATTCTATCAATATAGTCTTCTTGAAAATCTATAAATTTTGTCCACCGACCTAATTCCTCTATGCATTTTTAATAGAAGGTTTCGATCCTACAAAATGCCCACAAAGCAATCATGATTTTATTATCATCTTCAAATTTCTAGCCTTTCAATTATATATAGCTGTTAGAATCGAAAATAGTCGTCAGGAGCTAGATATGGAGAATAAAAGTGTAGTTGAGGATTATAAACTTGTGCTAGGCGATTGACGTGGTAGAAATGTTAAATGTGAAAATTGTGAAATGCAAAAGGTCTCTCTCGAAAAGTGCTCGGATTTCTTTCCGATATATTAAAAAAACAAGCATTTTGTATTTTAACATATCGATTTTTAGAATATAGGCTTTAGGTATTTTATTAGGTTTTTTTTTGTGATGATGATAATAAATGTTTGCCCTCTAATTGGAGTCTAAATTTATTTTTAAAATATAAAATATTTACCGGCAGGCCAGATATTAAATGTTCAACTCTTGTACATTATGGGCTGAATGCAAAGTAAAATATCACACATTTATCCCAAAAAGAAAATATTATTTCAATCTTAACGCCGTCTACACCCATGGATTTGTGTCAGTTTATCAAGGAAATCAATTGCCAATCAACAGTCAATTAAAATTTGACATACATAATTGATTAATCCTAATGAAATCTTTGAATCGACTTAATTAATTATTTTTACCTTGGAAAATAGGATCAGAGGATGTGAGGAGCGAACTTCCTTAAATAGGAAGCTGGCCAATTGTAATTAGATTTTTTAGCGCCCAATTTTTTAAGTCACATCCACTAATTACTTTGAAAGCCTCGCTCGAGGGACTTTATGTTCTGCCAAATTTATTCTGAAGGAACTAACTTACAAATTATGTCATAAAACCTTTTTATGAATCAAATATAAAAATTATTTACAAGGCATATATATATAAGTGCGACAACTCTATTTTATAATGTATTATGAAAATAGTTATTTTTGAAATAAAATGACTATATAAGTAGGAATTATAAATATAAACTATATATCGCCTCAAACAAACATTTACCAACTGCTTTCACTTTAATGAAAAAATATATCTGAGGCCCATTAGTGGCGAACCGGCTGTTTAACCAGTTTAGTAACTATTGATGGGACAGGTCTTAACAATATTTTTTTCATTGTACTTACTACAACTACTACCCTTAGGGTAGAGGGAAATTTTTGCTTGAGAATTTAACTTTGACGCTGAAGAGTTTATAGTATGAATATACAGAGAGGATCTATATATTGTAATTAATAAATTTAAATTAAAATCTCATTTTAATATTTTTAGAATGAAAAGTTGTGATACGGTTTATAACGCGATATTTTATACAAACGTGAGCATTGAACGTTAAGAATTTGAGCAATACTCATTCCCTTTGTGTTTTATTTCCATGCTTCTGCTGTTATATAAGTCTATTTTGTATATTATTTTTTATCACGTGTATTGATTTGCGTGTTTGTTATGTATTAGATTATAGGAGTTATCTTGTTATTAGTATGCGCGTTTTTTTTTTTTTCTGTTTGGGCAGTTTTTGTGTGTCCAAATACGTCCAAGCTAAGGTAGTAAGTTTTCATAAATAAATATTACAGCAAAATTATAAGAAAAACGTCGTTTCTTGATTGAAAATAGGAAGGCATTTTCTAAAAAAGCAATCGATCGATGCTAATGGACAATAAAGTTTTTATGAATGGAGTTAATTACTTGGTTGTTAATGATCAAGTTGTAGATTCCTATGGCGAACCTCATTGAAAACTTAGAAAAATATTCCAGATATAGATAAATATTTGGAAAATGAAGACAAATGTATATCATAATTAAAACGCTTGTAAAGCTCACAACGTCTCAACTATAATAAATTATATGGTGAGCTTTGAGCCTTGGTGCTAACGCCGAACTCGGTTCTCTCTCTCCGATACTAATAAATTGAATATATATATAAATACACACACTCTCTCTCACCTACCTACATAATATTTAATGCACACTATCTATACTTAATAATTCTTCCTGATAATATATAAATATGTGTGAAAAAAACAATAGAAAAAAATAAAATTTTAAAAATTAGAAAAATTAAAAAAATAGAAAAAATATCAAGTGCCGATATTAAAAACAAAATTGGCATTTCCTGACCACTCACACTAGCATTTTAGATGGCAGAGAGAAATATAGTGGAACAAAATTCAAATAAACGTTGATTTAGCTTGTTCCAAAGATATTTGTCAAACTTTTTTTTCTTTTTTTTTTTTCAGATGAAAAGCGTCTTTACGCAAAGTTGGCCTTAAATACATTTCTTGATTTCTCAGGAAGCCTTTGGGACCAAATATTTGGTCGTAGAGGTACAGTCTGCACCACGCTGACAAGGACTAACATCCTGAAACGCGTACGTGGATGAATTTTCTTGATTTTTCAAGAAATTGGATTGGCGCCAAATATCACGGAACAAGTTAAATCAAAGTTTTGTTAATTTTTGTTTCACTAGATGGCGCTATGCCATCTAAAATGCTCATGTAAGCGGTCAGGTTTTGTTTTTAATATATATGTGTGTGTTAAAAAATAAAATATATATATATACATTATCAGGAAGAATATATTAACCATAGAGTGAATTATAAAATATACAAGTATCAGAGTCATAATCAACAATCAATCAACAATTATGTCACCGTTTGCTTTTGTTAATGGAATAAATACCCAAATATGGCCATTTTTTATAAGCATCGGTGGTTCAGCGATGCATTTTTTTTTTTACAATTTTTAAAACTCATTTATATTATTATTAAAATATACAAGTATCAGAGTCATCAATTCTGTCATCGTTTGCTTTTGTGAATCGAATGCTTTTACGTAATATACGTAAAATACGTAACTAATATGACTGAAATATAAGCAGTATGTATAGTAGAATCTGGAAAAACTTATATTGAATATTCCAGGTCTCTCTCCCGAATATTCTTCGAGTTATTTGCAAATTTGAGTTGCAAATTTGCTCTTTCGCTCGCAAGCAGCGCCTCTAGCGGTGAAGATGGGAGGTAATATCAGCTGACCTAATGTACATGTAAAACGTGTTTTAACAGGACATAGAAAAAAATATGGAAGATATATTTGTCGCATTTTTAGCCAAGAAAAATTGAAATTGACAGGTTCTGGGCAAAAATAGTTGTTTTTTTTTAGTCAGAAAATGATTATGACAATATTGCTGTATCATATTTGATTATCAGATACAAAATTATATCCGGAAAAATTCCAAAAAGCAGAGACCACGGGTGAAGCCAGTTCATTTTTAGTATGCAGGATCAAAATTCTAACAGAAAAACATTCATTCGAGCAGAAGACACAAAGCCAGATCATCTCTTTATAAAAATATCGCTTCTCAGACACAAAGTTTGGGGCGGGACATTTCACAAGAATGACATCCACGGCGCCAATTTATAATTGTAACGAATAGTATTTGAATAAAAGCATTTAATCAGGTAAAACCCGAGCGTTGCCCGGGTCATTCGGCTAGTATTTATATAGGTACGAGAAAGTGTGTGTTTATACGGGTCGTGCGTGCCTGACACATCTTTTGCAAAAAAAAAAAAAAAAAAACTAAAATTTTGTAGAGAAAATATTTGCCCGAATTAATTATTGTTAAGCTACGTTTTTGTCTTGAGATTTTCAAATAGTTATAACTTTAAATGTCGAGTATTAGAGTAAAAGAGCGAAAAGTGGCTATATGAGAGAACTGACGGAACAATAGATTCTCGACACCAAGTCTATAAAAGGCGACGAGTATGAGAATATAGAGCGGGTGATGGGTCTAGAGGAGGGACGACGGGGGTATCAACCTCTTAGAAGTGCGCTACAGTAACTGAGCGGAAATGGACTTTTTTCCATTTCATTCCTTTTATTTGTACACCGACGTGCCTCTGGGTGGAAGAAAGGCGGGCGATATCGGATCCGCCGACCGCCTACAGTCCAACCGCATCAGTTGACATAAAGCCCCTCTCTTCCTCCTCTCTTTTTTCTACTGCTTTGAATTTCCTTCCCCATTAATCCTTCGCCATTGCTCCTACATTTTGATGAATATTTTTAAAAAAGCTATTACACCCAATTCAAAATAATATTTAATAACAAACATGTCGAGTAATCCATTACGATTGATATACTGGATGTCGTTGGTGTGAATGTGTTTTAAAACAATATTCTCGCTCTGATATACACATGTGTATTTATTTCTGGACTTGAAGCTATTGAGATATTATGGCCCCTTTTTTCATACGTTTTGTAATTTCAAAGTGAAGTTTTCAAGTTATTTATGTCTTTATGGAATAGACCAGCACATAGCTCGTTATATATATATATGAAATTTGAAAATTTGAAAATGAAAAATTTCTATGTGTTTTTGTGTTGGTTTACTCCATAAAGACGCAAATTCAAGCTATGGCATATTGTGTGGTGTGAAGTGCAACGAGGCTTTGTTTCGATATAAATGGAGAATTCAATTGCTCTCACATGTGCGGTGGAATTATAATCCAAACAGTCGTATAATTATTGTAAACATAACAGATATTCATGTAAACTAGGTGAAATTGTGTTATCAACTTTGCAAAGACACAAAACCAAAGTGTTTTCATAGATTGCCTAGAGGATATTGGTCCACAAAACCTAAGCGGCTTATATTTACTGTCTCTGTAATCTAGCAGACTCTATTTGAAGAAAAAGCCACAATACCAGCTTTGGTAATTTCTAAAACTATGGTTTCGAATTATGGTCCACGTCAGTCCAGAGCGAGTGATTGCCGACCACAACTTCAATCTAGAGAAGTATTATTTCGCAAAGAATCTGAGTCGCAGAAACATTTTTAGAAGAAGATCACTGTAAGATCAGCGGCGAGGAGAAATTACCTTCCTGATTATGTAAAGGAATGACACAATAGTACTAATATATATGACATGAATAAAATCGCACATCCACCTATTATCACCTTGATTTAGCCCAACGTTTCGGTTAATCTCCGTCCTCCAATCTCTCTCTCTCTCTCGTGAAGGGACATTGACAAGGGAGACAGTGAGTCACCGAACTCTGGTTCTAAAATAAACAGTAGCGATGATCCGTGGATTTGAAGTCCTTTAATGCTTCTTTACTATTCTACGAGGGGCATCCAATAAATAAGCTTCCCTATTTTTTTTTTCGGCGAACGAAACGTTGTAAAAATTAGTTAGTAGGTAAGAAATGGTCACTAGGATGCTTTGGAAGCTGGTGACCTTTCAAAATCACTCTACTCGTACGCGCAAGTCCGTAGCGCTTCAGTTTCCATGGAGCTACCACTGGTGAACGCGTCCACTTGCGAACTCCGTTCTGTAATTCGTTTTTTCACAGCGAAAAATGAAACTGCGGTCAATATTCATCGCAATTTAGTGTCAGTGTATGGTGAAGGATGTATGAGCATCCAAATGGTTCGCCGATGGCGTTCATGGTTCTTGGAAGGACGGCAAAACGTGCATGATGACGAGCGAAGCGACAGGCCCGTTACTGCTACGGACAATGCAGCCGTGGCTGCTGTTCGGAATGTGGTGGAAGCAAATCGCCGCGTCACCATTGACGAAATAATGATTCGACTGCCTCCTGGAATCGAAATTGGATGCTCTTCGATTGGAACAATCATGTCAGATGTTTTGAATTTGGAAATTAAAATTTAAACATAGAGACATTTCTCAATCTTGTGCCTTCTTTGTGTTTGTAGATTTGCAGAAAATATATAATGATATGCTAGAGAAAATAACTATCTTCTGTTAATTTGGCTGTGAGAGTATATACTGAAAATGAATAGCTCCGGTCGATACTAGAAAAAAAACTCTACTTCTTGTAGTGCTTTTTATCGAATTACTTGCAATCCTGTTTCATTTAGAATATCGTGTGTATGCATAATCATATTTATATTCTAGCTGAGAAACTTCCGTGATTAGTTCAGTCACATGGACATTTCATAGTTTAGTCCAAAATCGGCTGGAATGAAAGCTGTAGTTAAGTCCCTATTTACTCAGGAGAGTAATCCTGCATAATGGGCCACTTTTTGAAGAAGGCGATGGTTTTCCATATATTATGAGCTGAATCCCGAGTATGCTAAAGTGTCCTCCTGATTTCCCTAAAATAGCTTTTCTTCTTTGCATTTAATAAAGTTGTATACTTATTTATATAAGTTTTGATTTCATAGCCCGTTTCGCCAAGTAACACATCTTGCCAAAACATAGCTTATATTTTGGGCAGCCTGGTCTAATCTCAATCTTCATGCCTGTTGAAATCATTGCATTTTGCATTTGAAGAGATGTTAACCTTTGAATTAATCGTCTGATTAGCGACATCGTGAACCTTGTCCAACATGTGTGAAACAGAAATATATTGAAATTTTAATTGGTCGGTATATATACTTTTTTTTAATGTGAAAAATAAGATTTCTGTTGTGGTTTCTAGATAAGTAGTGGTAGCTAACTTTGCTGTAATTGGTAGGTGGCCCGAGGGTATAGGAAAAAGTCAACGTGAAAGTCAACGGTATAGAAGTTCCCGAACCTTTTTTTTAAATTAATTATTTATTCATAGAATAATAATTTAAACATCACATTTTTAAAAATAGGAGCCTTGGTTATCTACACATTTTTTCCAGCGTGAAAAAGCTGTTGAAATGCTAGTTCGAAGTTAATTTTTCTAACCTTGTTTAGCTCCACCGTCGCATTTTCAATCACTTATTATGACGATGAAAAGCGCCTCTCTATTAACCTCATTTTAAGTTTTGGAAAGATGAAGAAATCACATGGAGCTATATCAGAAGAGTAAGGAGGATGCGCCAAGACAGATACAGAGTGTTTGGCTATATAGTCTTGAACAATAATGGCTCTATGAGCAGGGGCATTATCATGTAGTAATTTCCACTGTTTTGATTTAAAGAGTTGGTTTCTTTTTCTTCTTATCGCATCACGAAGGCGCACAAGTATTTCTTTGTATACCTGTTTATAGTAACCCCCTCTTCAATAAATTCATAATATACAAGTCCTTGATAATCGAAAAACACTTACAACCATTACTTTTCCTTTGGGCTTGTCAAGACGAACTTTCTTCTTCCTAGAAGAACTTGGTGTGTGCCTTTCGAGTGGTTATTTTTTGGTTTGTGGATCAAAAAGAAAGCACCATGTTTCATCACCAGTTATTATTGTTTTAAAAAAATCAGAATTATTATTTGCAGTTTCAATTAAATCTTTGAAAATTGAAAATATGGTTACTCTTTGTTGATCTGTTAAATTTCGTGGGACAAAATAACCACAGTTTTTTCATGTATAAATGTTCACCAATAACTTTTTGGCAACTACCATACGAAATTCCAAGTATTTCTGATATATTATCAATGGTATTTTTCGATCAGCAAAAAGTAAAACAGGCACCCGTCCAATATTGCGATCCGTTGTTGACGTCAATGGCCGACCTGACCTTGAATCATCTGCGATGCTCTTACGGCCATTTTTAAAGCGTTTATACCAGAAATAAATTTGCGTTCGTGAAATTTTTCGTCTTAATAAGCTTCATTCATTAATGCTAATGTCTATGTGAAAAACCTTTTAATTTTACACAAAATTTAATATTTACCCTTTGCTCAAATGATGACATTGCAGAAACCGACGCGAGCTAAATACTTACACCAAAAATATGCCTAAAATAAAAACTACGCATGCGCATTTACTGGCGTTGTTAAATTAAATTATAGTTTTGGCTTTGTTATTTACAGTAAAATTGATTTTACATTTTTCAAAAGTTGTTTTATATTTTTCAAAAGTTCGGGAACTTTTTGATCCTACCGTGTATTACCTCAGATAATGTGAAACAATTCTATAGTCAACGACGGAAGCGCCCTGTTCTCAGATGAATGTATTGTTCCCGTTTTTTAACCCGCGCATGGATCTACGGTTTAAAATTATCAGAAGTTATCTGCTCTGAACAAGTAGAGGTTGCATTGTCTTTGGAGATAACGTCTGAATAGAAGTAGGGGCTTCTTGAGTCTTATGCAAATTTCCCGTTTAACTAGAGCGATTATTCAAGTCAAAAATCATTCATAATCCTTGGTCAATTTATCTTTAACTATGGCCAAGCAGTGTTAAGGGGGAGTTGTCTTGTATAATTCGTCTGGCGAAATATACAAAAACCAGAAACAAAACCTAAATTTTAAGGATTCCTTTAAATTCCAGTGAAATTCAGTGTTTTATATATTCACCTTTTACAGTTAATCATAGAATTATCTTTAGCTACTAAAACAATTTTCCGCCTCAGTACCTGCCGAATTCAGCAGTTCTGGTCTAGATTTGCTAGACACACCAAGTCTCGGTCAGAGTAAATATTGGCATTCTTCCAGATAATCACATACAAATATTTTTAAATAGTCTCCTGATCCTAATTTATTTCCTAATTTCTTGTTTTTCTATTGGTTGGGCGCGCAAAAATTTACTCCGCGTTTTTATTTAATTCATTATAAATTTTCATAAAAGACTTGTACCTATTATTACTTTTTTTTCGATCGATTTCTGCTTAAATGATAGCTATATTCATATGTGATACTTGAATGAAATCTTATGCTCATTTTTTATATTAAGGGCTCTTTAGATGCCTGCTTTTGTGCCTGGAAAGTCTCATTTGCGGGAAGTCTTGCTTTTGATCTTCAACCTCATGAAAAGCACCAACGAAGCTCATCAAATGCTTATAGCGTCTATGGAAACTATGATCCTTCATTAAAAACCTGTAAAGAATGGTTTAAGCGACTCAAATCTGTAAATTTTGACGTCAACGATAAGGAAAACGGTAAGCCGTCAAAATTGTTCGAGGATGAGGAATTTCAAGCATTTTTAGATGCAGACGATGCTCAAACAAAAGAACACTTAACGGCTTCTCTCAACGTAACTCAACAGGCTGTTTCACTTCGTTTGTTTGCTATGGGAAAACGCCAGAAGGAAGGAAATGGTTGCTTCACGAATTGGGTGAAAAGAACAAGAAAAATCGAATAACATTATGTGAAATCCTGCTATAAAGGTTTTAAAGAAAGTTTTTTTTATCGCATTGTGACTGGGGATCAAAAATGGGCGTATTTTGACAATCCAAAGCGCAAGAAATCATAGGTAAGCCCAGGACACCGATAACTTCGACCGCCAAACCCAATATTAACGGCAAGAAGGTTCTTCTGTGCATCTGGCGGGATCAGCACGGCATACTTTACTAGGAACTTCTGCGGCCAAGAGAAACAGTCACTGATCATCATTATCATTAGCAATTAACGCAGATACGCCAAGAAATCGCAGTGAAACGACCAGGATGGGCACAACGACATGACAAGTTTATACTGCTTCATGACAACGCAAGCCCACATGTCGCACATTCGGTAATAGACAGCCTGAAAGACTTCAAATTGGAAGCCCATTTTTACCCCACTCGCCATACTCTCTAGACATAACTCCATCTGATTTTTACCTTTTCCGATTGATGACACATGGGCTGGCTGACCAGCGCTTCCAGAATCGCGAATAAGTTTAAAATTGGCTTAATGAATGGATTGAATGAATGTCTCGAAACCAAAACCTTTTGTTTATGTAAACATCCGTAAATTACTCAAATTATGGGAGACTAGCGAATGTGTACCCGGCTCCGCCCGGGTTTTATCCGAGTGAAAGTTTGCCTAACGAATATTATTGATAATAATATTCCGGAACACACAGAATATTATGATAATAATATTCATTACATTATATATTTATATAATATATAAAATATATTTTTCGAGCATACATATCCTCTATCTCTACTGAATAGATTTTCAAAAAGATATATATAAATAAAAATATCTAGAGATATACTACATGATATTAGCCAAAAGGCCGAGAAACGATATTTTATATATAGAAATGACCTGGCTTCGTGTGTCTTCTGCTCGAGTGAATGTTTCGCTGGTAGAATTTTGTTCCTACTTACTGATAATTATTATCTGTCTCCGCCCGTGGAATGCTTTAGTGAATATTCCCCTAAAGAATTTTGTTTATGTCAATCGAGCATGATTCAGCAATATTGTCATTATCATTTCTGACTAAAAAAATATTGTTGCTCAGTACTTGGTTAATTATAATTTTTCTTGGTTAAAGTGCGACAAAAAAAACTCTTACAGATTTAACTCTCTGTCCTGTTCAAATTACAGCGAGATTAGTTACATATTGAGGGCGTGCATAGCCGACAAACATAAATATGTGTTCCCGGCTTCGCCCGATTTTTACCCGAGTATTTGTTAAAACGATTCTAGAAAACATCCAATCCACCTATATATTGATTTATAAACGTTTATAAATATAATAATTGTTATATGCGTTTAAATATATTTTTGAAACACATAATTTTTTAAAAACATTTATTATATTTTAAATAAGATATTGTCACTTTTGTGAATTTGATAATTAAATATTTCTTTTTTTTCTCAATGTATTATATATATTAATTTAAAAATTCATTTTTGTTATCATCATCGCATACAATGTAATTTTTTTATATAAACAAACGATAATAAACAACAACAACAATGTAATTTGTATCTTCATTATTATAAAACAACAGAAAATTAAATTAAAAATGTAAAAATATATTTTAACATTACATTTTAACATTTAACACAAAAAAGTTACAATATTTTCTTTAAATATATATTAATATTGAAATGTCAAGTTTTTTTACGTCATTGGAATATTATATCACTAAATTCTCAAATCAAATTTATTATACTTGGAACACATTTTAGCATTGTTACATTTTATAAATATAATTTCACAAGATTACGCTAGAGGCGCTGCTTGCGAGTGAAAGTAGAATATTTGCAAATAAAATTGCAAAGAATATTTATTTCAAATCAAATTCAAACCAGAAACCTTCCCAGTAGTATAGTAAATAACATCCTAAAGTTTCACGGCGATTGGATAATCATATCTTTTAAAAACATTCATCGTGTAAACAAACTAACATTCATCGTGTAAACAAACCACGTGTAAATTATTAACCAATCAAATTCATTTATCGTCGCGACCAGTGCTGCGCCCAAGCGGTGAAAGGCTGGAACTAACGCTTTTTGGTTTTACATTTTTAAAAAAGCACATTATTTTTTTTAGTTTTTTAAATAGCCTATATGTTAAACGAAATCTTCAGCTACTACATGCGAAATTTCATAATGATTTATTCTGTAGATTTTGCGCAACGCGATAACAAACATCGATTTTGGATTTCATTTTTATAGATATAAAGGATAAAGTATTTTGTATCTAACAAAGGCAATTATTTTAAATAAATATCTTATATAATTTAGTTTCAATTTCATTAGATTTTTTAACCGGAAAAACAAAACGCGAAGTCGTACTTACGCATCCAATATTCACATAGGGACGCCCGTTGTTTATTTTTGCTAAAACTTGCCTCCTTTCACGTCAGTAAATATTTTATCGGATTCCTGATGTGGGGAGATATCGGGCTCTAAATTATATTTTTATGCCTTTCTCAAAAATCTTTCTTCGTTAAGAACTCAGTATACGCCACTAATCTTTGACCCGTAGACTATAGCCCTTGATTCTTCAGATCTTACTTCGCCTTAGTTAGAAAGCAGATTTGAATATTGTGAATCTTTGCTATAAATAAGTACTTCAAATAATATAGGTATGCTAGACCTTTTTAAAAATGTATAAGATGTTAATCTTAATAAATGAAAACAAAACGCGAGCGTTTCTTTCACAAATAAATCAAAAATCGTGTTATTGCTTTGTATTAATTTATGCGGAAGAGCATTGCTCATATTTACCTTTAATTCTACTGTCCTAAAAGCTTATGTCCATAGTTTTCTTAAATACCATTTCTAAGACTCCGCCTTTCATTGTAGCATATATAAGCAGAATGATCCAAAACAGTATTATAGATCTAAAGAAGCGGTCTGGTAAATTAAGTTGGCGAAACCGCTGGGAGGGTTCAACACTGATGAGCCAAGCCCTCCCAATATTTTTTATTCGCAGTAAAGGAGAGTAGAAGTTTGCTTTATTTGTGAAAGAAACACTCGCATTATTAATGTTTTCATTTATTATATATAGATGGCGCGTTATTGCTTTGTAGATGTTAATCTTGTTATATATTTTCTATTTCCTTGATAAATATTCTACTAGTGAAAGACAGTCTTCAACACTCTTCAATCCGTTAAAATATTAGTTCATTCTCTCTAATTCTCGTCTCCGTGTATTTCAACCAATGCCTAAGTTCCGATAGTTTTCTTGTGTGCTGCAATAATATTTTGTTTTTGTGGCAGTTAGTGAACCTTCTCGATCTTTTCTCCTTTCTTTTTATTCCGTATTTGGCTGTTGAAAGTTGTATTTTAAACTTCCTTCTCCCCAATTATATATTTCATCAGAAAAAAAACTTTTAGATGTTCGTGAAAGCCCTTGTCTCTCTCTTACAATGGATCTAGTTAAGCTTGTCTGAATCCTCTTAGACCCGGGTTTTGTTCAATGTCCTCCATATTTAACCTTTTTAACACCGGATGTATTAGCCCTAAAATGTGCGTAAAAAGCGATTGCAGCGAATACAGTAAATACAGATTTTGCATTCATGCTTATTTAGGAATAATGCTTTAAAATAGAAATAGTTTTTGTTGAAATTGTTCAATTAAATATATTTAACAAAAATTACTCAAAAATAAGCAACAATGGTGACTTCTTTTTATTTGTATGTCTGCAAAGTATAATATTTTAAAAACAGTTTCAAAGGGTGATGCCTGGTCTTATGGTACAGCTCCTACAAAGGCAAAGGTTGTTTCTATCACCTGTGTTTTGAGGTCACCGCACACTATACAATCCCTTCAATCATGTTTAAGGTCAATATTTGGGACAAAAATATTGTTATTTAGCCTTTCTTCATCATCGAGTCCGCCTACACGAATTCTGTTGAGTGTCTTCATAGGTAGAAACGAAAAAAGTATCTTTAATTAATTCCTTTCTAATTAACTCCTTTAATCACTTAAAGACCATTTTCTGCAACTCTCCGTCCTCTCCATGGGACTGCCGTTTCCTGTGCGGACCCCTGAACTTCTAATACTCTAATACCTGCGAGGTGGCGCTTAGGGGACCTGGTCATCCAACAAAGACATACGCACGGCGTCCGTGTAAATTCTGCTGAGTACTGAGAACACTTGTCAAGTTCCAAGAAGGCAATATGTGGAAGTATAAAAAACAAATATATATATATATTATATTAATTGCTATATACTCTATTACTTTATCGGATCATGACAGGTGTTTTCTTTTCCTATAGTAAAAAAGTCTATTTTAGTCGTATCTATAATGAATTATTTTTGTATAATACCGAAATAAAAATTCACGTGCCAGCGATTTGCGAGAATAAATGACTCAGGTGATCACCAACCCAACTGGGTTTCCGTTACTTCAACTGATTTTCCCAAGCCCTCCCACCCAAGAGTTCCCCAATAGAGAAATATCTAAAAACAAAGAAGGCATATCCTGACCACTAGCACATGTGCTTTTAAGAAATATCTATGCACACACATTCCTCTCTCAAATTATATACTTTTAATTACAATTTAAGTTAGAGATATTTAACGACAAAACGTTAGTTACACGAAAGTAACTTGTAAATTGTGCCCCAATTACATGAGAACAGTATAAGCCTGATTTCATAGGCAAAAAAGAAGTAAAAATCTTTATTAACAATAATTCAAGCAGTGTTCTTGAATTTGTTAGTCATTTTATGTATAATCTCGAAACGATGCACATTAAAAAGTGTTTTTATTTTGCCGGGTGTTTCTTTGGGCAAAATATGTGCAATTATCTATTTTTGATAAAAAAATTGTTTTTGTTATTTACAAAAATCATATTTACATAAAAAATGAAAAAGGGTCATGCTTAGTAAACCAATTCGTTCACGAATCAATCCAAACACAACAAAAGACATATAACAAAATAAATTACTATTTGAAAAAAATAAACAAATGTGAGATATTTTATATATTTTACTATTTTACTTATAAATATTGCTTCAAAAATAACAATATGTAAATTAGGGAAAAGGCATCTCCTGATCGTACAACCAAAGGTTTGTGATGGCTTGCGCCATCCTTCGGAATAAATATGAACTAATCGTTGATTTTCAATTATTGCAGAATTGGCCAAATACCCGTTCTTGATTAATAAAGAAAAGCTAACCATGTACGCGTTTCGGGCTGTTGGCCCTTATCAGCCTGGTGCAAGCTGTACCTCAACGACCAAAAAGCTGGTCTTTGAAACATCCTGAAAAATCTTGGAACGAGTATTTAGGCCAGAATGGCGTGAGAACTCCAAACTATGTGAAAAATAGTAAAATAAAATAAAAGTTGAATTACACTGGGGTTAAGTGGATAAATTAAGAAAAAAAGCATCTCTTGATCTACAACTAAAAGTTTCTGCTGCCAGCCATCATCAATTTTAGTTGTACGAACAGAAGCTGCCTTTTTCTTTTAAAAAATATGTATACACCTGATCCCAGTAAAATTTCTATTTTGTACTATTTTTCAGGTAACTTTTAAGTAGCACCAATATATATATATATATATATATATATATAATGATACGGTTTAGAGAATTTTCAAATTTATAAATTTGTCGTTTAATTTAAACATATGAGTTTTGTTTTATATATATAATAAATAGATAGCATAAAATAGTAAAAAATAAAAAAAAAAAAAGAACTCCAGCAAAGCTTCGGCAGTTACGCGTCATAGGCTGGGTAGAAAAATGAATAAGCGAAGAGATAGGTTTGTAGAAAAGAGCAAAGACATAACCATGATAAAAATATTCCAAATATTAAAATTAAGCTGAGCTAAGAAAAGATGTGAAAGGATGTGTTTAGTGAAAGATGATAGATTTTTAAATTTTATTACATTTTTTAAATTTTATTATTGTGAATTTTTTTATAAAGCTTCGTTTAAAAACAATATAGTGTAAAAATGGAGGACACAATACAAGATAATATGTTAATTGAATGAACCCAAAAGATTTACTATTTAAAGTTTGAATAGAGAGTGTAGCAAGAGAGAAACGTTCTTATAGAGAAGGCCTAGCGAGCACTGATAGAACTTGATTGTGATGACTTGAAGATGATTGTTGAATTATGTATTCGTTGATATTTTCGATATTGAAACGTTCCTGAAAATTGTGGTTCGAACGAACCAGGGTGGGGACGTGACTGTCCTGATTATTTTATTTTCGAAAACTTCTTATTTTTTTAAGGATGTTCTTATGTGCTGTCATAAAAATTGGGTGAGAGAGATATACAGTTGAAAATAACATTTATTTGTTTATATTATTTTATTTAATATTTAAGCCACTGGCGAGTCTAGAATTTCCGAAAAACCTAGCCCATTTTCCAATTCATTTCGCATAGAAAAAGTGAATAATTCTGATGAAGAATTTGGTATTTTTCGAAGAAGTGCGCGGCTAAGCTTATCTTTTTCATTATATATTTATTCACATTCATTTTTTATTTACCGATGCTGCCATGTTTTATGTGTGCTGATTATTTAAACAAGCATTTATTTCATATAGCGTAATTTATTTGATATATTTTTATTTATAAATGATAAAGAAGAAAGGGAAGAGAGAGAGAGGATGATCTGGTACGTTAAAGCGGGAACAGCCAAACATAACAGTCAAAATCCCTTATATCACATATATATTATATATGAAAATTCGAAACTATTATAGACGCAATATTATTTTTAAAATAAAACAATTTCTACTGTCCTTACTGCGATGGAAAAATTAAAGGGAGGGCCTGGCTCATCATAATTTGATAACAGATGGCGCTCTAGTACATCGTAATATTATAGACGCGTATGAATTTTTTAAAAATTAAATAATATTTTTTCATTGCAATGAGGGCAGTAAAAATTGTTTAATTTTTAAAAGAATCATACGCGTCTATAATAGTTTCAAATTATCACAACAGATGGCGCGCTGATGTATTATTATATATACAGTTATGAGCGTCATTCTTCATCTCCTAATCAATCAACTCTGTCACCGTTTGCTTTTTTTTTTTTGGAATGGCGCCCTCCTATTGGTTGGCTACGATCACGCCACCTTTGCCCCCCCCCCCCCCCCCCCCATCATGCCTCCCCCACTCGCTTTTTCGTTTTTTTGTAACTATTGTGTTGGAGCGGGTCGCTCCTTAAATAAATGCATATATTAGTTAATAACTAAATGGAATCCTCTCTTTCTTTTTCCCTGTAAGAGACGCCTACGGAAGCCAACAGTACATAGACAGATAAAGCACATAGGCTATAGTTATTAACTAACATATGCATTTATTTAAGGCGCCATTTTATAATTGTAACAAATAGTATTTGAATCAAAACATTCAATCGAGTAAAACACGGGCGTTGCCCGGGTCATTCGGCTAGTATATATATAAGCATAGGGCGCCTCTCCCGTCAAAATAAACGTTAAAACCTGACGTAATCTATTGACCGTCGCCGCCACTAGCGACTTGGGTCGGTGACAAACCCACAACACCAGCTTTGGCAAACTGAAAAGCGTCCACCTAGAGACCATGGTTTCGGGCTAATGGCCCTCGTCAGTCTAGGGCGGACTTTATTCCATGAGATCCACACGGGATCTAATGGAATCTTCACAATCTATCAAAGAGGTGTTTTGCTGGCAAGGTGGCTGGGCCAAATCTATGGCTAGAATATAGATGGAAAATTTGCCGGGAGGAAATTGATCCATAGGGCGCCTCTCCTGTCAAAATAAATGTCAAAACCTGACGCCATCTATTGGCCGTCGCCGCAACTAGGGTCTAGGTGGACGCTTCTCAGTTTGCCAAAGCTGGTGTTGTGGCTTTGTCACCGACCCGAGGCCGCTAGCTGCGGCAACGGTCAATAGATTGCGTCAGGTTTTGACGTTTATTTTGACGGGAGAGGCGCCCTATGCTTCTATGAATCAATTTCTTCCCGGCAAGTTTTCCATCTATATATATATATATGAAAAAAACAATAGAAAAAAAGTGGGTCAAGTGTTGATATTAAAAATAAAGAAAGCATATCCTGACCACGAGCACATGTGCTTTTTAGATGGCAGAGCACCATCTAGTAGAGCAAAATTAAAATAAACGTTTATTTAACTTGCTCCGTGATATTTGGCCAACCCAATTTCTTGATAAATCAAGAGAAACCATCCACGACCGCGTTTCGCGCTGTTGGCGCTCGTCAGCGTGGAGTAGGCTGTACTACTGCGACCAAAATATTTAGATTAAGATTAATCAAGAAATTGGGTTGGCTAAATATCACGGAGCAAGTTAAATAAACGTTTAGTTTATTTTTGCTCCACTAGATGGCGCTCTGCCATCTAAAAAGCACATTTGCTCGTGGTCAGGATATGCTTTCTTTATTTTTAATATATATATCAATAAGAATTTTAAAATATTTGAAGATTAAAAATAATACTTTTTGTGTATAAGAGATATATTGTATATGTTCAAAATTAAGAAGGGGGGGGGGGGATTGAAAATAACAAAAAAATAAGTAAATTTTCTAAGGTTAACAACTTTTAGAATATGTCACAAAGAAGCGAATAAAGACATTAACTAATAATATTTTGTAGGAAACACACATTTTCCTAAGATACAAACTTTCAGGCATGGAACGAAAAGGTTTCTAACATATCTTCGACGAGAAATATCATTCAACATGTTTAAAATCTTAATTTTAGTTTTCCTTCGTTTATCTCAGGAATATTCTCAGTTGTTCCTCTGAAGCATATTTCCCATCTCTCCTGATACCCTCTATAGGGTTGAGGTCTGGGGACTATAGGCCATTGTAGAATATCTATATCATGCTCTCTAAGTCACTTTAAGACTCTTTTTGAATGATCATTTTGCCTCAAAAATGTTTCCATCTAATGTAGAAGTTGATTTGTGTTATAAAATATCTTGATGGTGTTGAAAATTTACAGTCCTTTTAATGAAATCTAGATTTCTCCACACCTTTATTTACAACAGACATTGAACCCAAAATCATTACACCTCCCAGAAAGTGAGTTTTTTTGTGTATTCGGAGAAAATATATTTTTTTCTAAGTACTCCTCCGTATGTTATATAATTGATGTGTTATATAATTGATGTGATATAATTCGCTTATGCGTATATTTATGGTTATATATTATTTTATGGTTTCGATTATTTGGATTTGATAATTTGAAATGTATAATTACCTTTATTGGTTATAAAAAAATATATGAATATGCAACTTTTTATATGTATATTTTGAGATGATTTTTCTGATATATATTTAATTTTCAATTAATTACTTTTTCAGTTTTAAAACATGTTTTGAAATGAAAATTGAGAGTTACCGAATTTAAGGAAATGGCTTGCTTCCATTTTTTGGTTTATGTGCGCAAAAAAAAAAAGCTTTATATTCTGAAGAAAACATTAAATTGAAATGTACAATATTTTCATGCGCGCGCCGCACATATACGTATAATGACTATTATTACTACCATTTAATACTTTTTTTTTGAAAATGCGAAAAATGATATCAAAAAAGTCTATAAAGTATTTAAGTATACATATGCTAATTTTATAATTAGGTGAATTATGATAATTTTTTTCTTCATTATATTTTATCAAATAAATATTTGAAAATTGAATGTGTTTTTTAAGTGCGTGTAGATGGTAAATTCACAAATACTAATTTCCCTTTAAAATATATAATAAGACCGAGATCTCTTGATGAGGCAAATGAGCGTTTCGATACAGGTACTGCCATCTATCAGAATACATATCAACTAAACGAAGATTTTATTTTCCGTGAGTGTGAAAATATTTTTTGCCCATAGCCATTTCTTAAGATTTGACTATTTAATAGAGCAAGGAGTATAATACAGGGTGATCCAAAAGTCCCGCACAACTTTAAAAATTAATAACTCCGCGAATATTTGCGCTAGAGCAATGCGGTAAACACCATTGTGTTCAGGATGCAATGGGATTTTTTTATGGCAAATAATGAAAAATTCGAAATTGATTTTTAGTTACAACTTTATTCGCTAGATGGCGCTCTACCAGAATCAGAGATTCAGCGGCCAAATTGTTTGATAAATTGAAAAATATAACTGAACGACACGTATTTTTACTTTTTGAATAACAGGAAAGAACCCTAATAATATCAAATGATAAATTAATAAAACACCATTTCGCCAAAAGTTAGAAGAATTGGTTGACGATTTTTAAATACAATCTTAGATATGTAAAATAGGTATATGCAAATTAAAACATGTATCAAAAAATATTTATATTTTAGATGGAGTTTTGTGAAATAAATTGAATGTTTGAAAATAACTACTGAAATCAATACACGATTTTTGAAATGTTAATATAGTACCAAAAATTATGATGGCACTACTAATAGGATTTCGTGCTATAAGGAATGTATAGTTTCTTGACTAATTGTCAACACTTGACTATTTAACTAGATATTTGTCATGATCCAAAAATGAAATATAGAGGGGAGTGACAAAATATATTCGTAATACTTTATTCCAAATATCCTATGGGTTTGTCAAATGTTATCATTGTTTATTATACTATACATAATTTTTTGCGTTGAAAAACGTGTTAGTAAAATCATTTTGTATTATTTTTTGCGCAAAATATCTAAAGTTGGGGGGGGGGGGGGGTAGAGAGATTATTCCTTATGCTATTTCTTCTAATGAGCGAAAAGCGATAAACTAAACATAAGGGGTAAAATTGTGTATACCAGTGTTATTCAAGAAGTTATAACACTTTGGCCTGCACGACATAATATAAAATGTGGGCAAGTGAAAAACAAAACTGTTTACAGAAAAAAGAGAGTCGAATGTGAGGACAGCATTTATTATTCCCATAACCCAAAACAAAGAGCTGCAAAATATAACACATGAGGTAACTGCCTTCTCTCTTGTATTAGGTCACAATCCTTGCTCAACGTGGCGCCCTTCATTCTCAAACACCGCCTGCAGGCGATAGATGACAGAATGGTTACTATTAAATAGTTGAAATTTATAAAACGTGCCATCTGATAGAAGCCTTCAACATGGCCAATGTGGTAGGCCGGCATCGATAAAAACGCGACTTAATGTACCCCCATAACCGAAATGGTAAGGCGTCAAGTCTGGTGATATTGGAGGCCACTGGTATATAAAGTGGCGACTTATCAACGAAATCCACCGAACGTATCCTTCAGCAATTGTTTGGCACCACGGGAGATATGAGGAGGTCCTCCATCTTGCATGAATGTTATTTCGCTTAGTGCTTGTCTGTCCTGCAATATGGGAATAACCTTTTCTCTCAAAAGTTAAACATAACGTTCACCAGTTACGAAAACGGTTTTAAAAGTTCTTCCATTGATTTTTTCAAAGAAAAATGGCTCAATAATAGAAGAAGAAGTAAAACCCACACAAAACTGTAACTCTGTGCTGATGAAGTGGTATTTCTGTAAAAATCCTAGGGTTTTCTGTTGCCAAAATGAGGCAGTTTTGAATGTTAAATTCTCCCTTTAGATAAAAGTGAGCATCATCTGTTCTTAGAACATTTGACAGCCAGTTTTCATCAATATCAATTTGCCGGAAAACCCATGCAGCGAATTCTTGACGCTTCTCAAAATCGCTGACTTTCAACTCGTGAAAACTTTGAATTTTGTTAGGATATTTTTATAGAAAAATTCTTAATGTGTGTTCTCTCCAAACTGTTCCATACGAAATCCCAGTTTGTCGAGAAACTTGTCTAGCACTTACTTCTCCATACGGGGATAACGTTTCAATAGCTTCAGCATTCTGCAAAACCGTAACAGCCACTGACTTGCATGTCGATGGTCTTCCACTCCGAGGTTTTGCTTCCAGAGATCCAGTTTCCTCAAAACTTTTGATCAATCGCTTCAGAGAGTAGCAACTCATTGGTCCTTTACCGCTTCGAATATCTTTAAAGGAACGAAATGCTCGTAAAGCTTCAGTGGCAGATTCTGAATCACAATTTAAAAAATTCACCAACAGTGCTTTATCCTGTAGTGACGGCATTCTAAGTGGAATGGGGGAGAAGTTCGACCACACCTCCTTGCGGTCCCCCTGGACCCTTGGAATATTTGACCAAATTCTGGTTCGTTTCCAAGATAACTAACGTTGCAACGGCACCCATTTTAAATGAAGAGCAAAACTGATATCTCCAGTAATGCTACCGCGTCCGGGGTAACCGCCGCGTCAGGAGTTGCTGCTCGAGCTCATGATGAGAAATCTACTACGAGGACACAATTCAATCTACTACAACTCAATATAAATGGTACCCAGAGGAAAATGAAGAGCTGACTTGTCTTCTCTGTGACAACAATGTACATATTAATTGTCCTCAGGAGACAAAATTGAATCAGAATCTGAGATTCAATATCAAAGATTATACAACACTACGAATGGACAGACCGGGAAAATTCGGAGAAGGACTTGCCGTTTTGATTAAAACTCTAGAAATCAAATTTAAGGAAATCGCTTTTAATCAAAGTAAGCCTAGAGAAGGCACGACAGAAGCTCAGGCAATAGAAATCTATCTTACAGGTAAAACAATTCCAATCATAAATGTTTATCACCACGATAATACTAGCATCAATACAGGCCTAATAGAGACATTAAGTGAAGCACCTTCGGATATCGCAATCATACTTGGTGATTTTAACGCCGAAACACCAACTTGGGGATCACCTGTCCAGGATAACAAAGGTCAGCAGGTTGAGGACATGCTAACCGACCTCGACCTTACACCGTTAAATAACGAAAAGAACACCTATCTATCCAAGTCCACAGGAACCGAATCCGCAATAGACATCACAGCGATAAATTGCAACATCGCACCCACAACACAATGGAAAATTCTGAAAAGTGCAATCAGTGACCACAGACCAATTTTCTGGGGGCAAAACTCTTTATAAAAGTTTTTAGATTAGAACTAAATCACGTGGATACGAGATTCACTCACGCTATGCAGGACCAAAGAAAAACACCATCTAATTGTTTACAAACATTTCTATTTGAAATTCAAAATTTAATTTAAAATTACTTCCTATTTTCTTGAAGAAGGGCTATTTACGCCCGAAAGCTCGAAGATTATTATTTTTGAAATAAAAGAAACTTATCCTCGGAATTTAATTATGTTTGCTGCTTACAGACCAATTTTAACAACCCTAAAATTCAAAATTGAGAATTTCCAACAGAAAAGAAGAACACTGGGGAAAAAAATACAGAAAAGCTTGAAGAACTGTGCAACGAAGAATTAAATCACAGAACGATTGACAAAAAATTGGAAAAATTCTCTTTGAACATATCCAAAGCTGCAAAAGTATCGATACCTAGAGGTAGACGTAAAGACCTGTGAATACTTTACTGGAAGGACCACAATATCGAGGCAATGATTGCAGAGAGAGACAATAAAAATGAACTTCTTAAAACAAATAAAACAGAAGAAATCATAAAGGAACTCATTGAAATTAGTCACAAAATAGAACAAGAAATTTGGATATTCAAACAAGAAAAATGGGCAGAATTCTGCGAAAAAAATGGATCCAAAAAAGGAAAGCCATCACTGGAATATAATTAGTGTTATAAAACAATCAAAACCAACACTAATCCTTCAATACTCTAACCGATATGAACAGCGAGAACGAACAAACAGATGGCTGACATGATTGCTGATAATCTTTCAAGCACTTCCAGACCTAGCTATAGGAATGAAGGCTGGACTCTAAAAAATAATATAAACAAGTTAGTTAAACAAGCAAGAAATTACCATCAACAAGATATTTACTCGAGAGACTTCACACTGAATGAGCTAAATTCATCAATAGGAAAGTTAAATCCAAGATGTCACCTGGAGATGCTCTAATCTTTGGTCAAATGATTAAACACTTTGGAGACGAAGCTAAAAATCAACTCCAACGAATACTGAACATTTCATGGCAAACTGGTAAACTACCAAAGAATTGGAAGATATCAATTATAGTTCCAATACTGAAACCAAACAAAGATGCTAAGGAATGCAAGAACTATCGGCCAATTGCTCTTAACAGAATACTTTGTAAAATAACAGAATGAATTATCCACTCTACGCTCATAGTCTGGCTCACTAACAATAATAAAATAAACTTCTACCAAACTGCCTAAAGATCCAGACACTGTACAACTGATAAACTGTTCTACTTCTGTCAATCAATAATAGATTTCTAGGAAAAACCGCCAAAGAAGACAACGGCCGTATGCCTGGATATGACCTCAGCTTTTGATCTAGTGTAGAAATTATTTGAAAGGCTGCACAACATCGGAGTAAGAGGAAAAACCTTAATCTGGATTGCAGACTTCTTAAGGGGAAGAAGGATAAAGATTTGGGTCAATGGAACATTTTCCAAGGACCAAAGAACATGGGCTGGTGTACCTCAGGGATCTGTGCTCAGTCCTCTACTCTTCTCGCTATATATTAACCGTTGTTTATGTAAATAGATTAATATTATTTGTATTATTTAAAGCCTCATTATGTAAAAATATATGTATATATAAATTGGACATTTGTTGCTGTCCATGGTCAAGTTTGAGCTCTTGTACGTCTAATTACGACACAACAAAAGTGGCGACGAGGATGCGCGATCTACAGAGCCAGTAAAAAGCTGAGGAAAACGGCGTCTATGCAAGTATAACAACTACATCTTTTAAACAAATCTGACTCTCGGATTATGGAGAGGAAAAATAGGAAAATGGGTTAAGATTACATCTTTTAAACTATCTGGTTCAAGAAAACAAAGGAGTAGAAAAGATCAGCATGACAAGTTCAAAGTTAATAGTACCTTTTAGATGCTATAGCCCAGTGGAGGACACTTCGATCTTTTTGTACAAAAATTTGAGGCTTTCTTTTTGGCATCTGAAGGAGGAGATTGAAGTGCTGATTTTTACCTCGCTACCAGATTATGAAACTTTGAAGCAGGGAAACGACATTTTCTTCCTTGTCTAAAGAAAGATCAACCCTATGATACTATCATTCAAAGAATTAAGCTGCATTTGGATCCAAAGAAGAAAGTGATACCACAGCGATGCAGATTTCTAAAAAGAATTCAACAGGAAGGAGAATCAATTTCGGAATATCTTAGAGAATTGAAACATTTGACAATAAAATGTAATTTCGTCGATATGTTGGGAACCATGATGCGAGACCGTTTTGTGGCTGGAATCAAGTCGGAAATCCTGCAAAAGAAGCTACTACAAGAGGACGACGATGTCACCCTGGATAAAGTTTTTGCAGTGGCGATCTCGTTCGAATTGGCGGAGATAAATACAAGAGAATTACAAGATAAATTAGTGGCCAAGATATCCCCTGTGAATTGAAAGGATAAAAAGGGTGAGTACAATAATAGTACGGCGCAGTATAGGCCTTTCAGGCAAAGTGGCAAAGGCAAAATAGTGTGTTATAGATGTGGTGAAAGACATTCACACGTGGCATCTGTTTTACCTCATAGAACAAAGACTTGTTTTAAAATGTAATAAACTGGGTCATTTAAGTAGGGTCTACAAAGCTAGTAAAAGAATGTGGGGATGTAAATTTGTACAAGAGGACTCTATATATTCTGTACAGGGCGAAACTGATGCCACAATAAATTTAACAGTAGATGATTATTCTTTGTGCTTTACAATAGATACAGGAAGTCCAGTTACGTTAATACCTAAAGATATTTATAAGAATTATTGGGAAGGTAAAAGATTATTTCCAACAAATTTAAGATTAAAATCCTTTTGTGGTAAATCAATAGAGATTATAGATCAAAAAAATGTTTTTGTAAAAGAAGCCAACCAATATTTACGATTAATAGTTATAAATGAAAAATTTCAGGTAATTTTATTAGGAAGAGAATGGCTTAAACAGTTGAAACTTGATTTTTCTATATTGTTTAGCATTAATATTTTAAATAATGAATATAATAGAAATATATTTAAATATATAAAAATTTGATGGATAGGTATGCAGATTTGTTTAACAAAGATTTGGGCTGTCTAAAGGACGTTAGAATACATTTTAATTTAAAAAAGGATGTGACTCCTGTGTTTGGTAAGGCCAGAAGTTTACCTTTCTCTCTAAAATACAAAGTAGAGAATGAAATTGATCGTTTAGTGAATTCTTGCATTTTATAACCTATAGTTCATAAATATTGGACCGCTCTAATAGTACCAGTGTAAGGATATGTGGTGACTTTAGATGTACAGCTAATAAAGCAATAGAATTAGATAGGTATCCCCTTCCATCGATCGATGAGATCTTTTTAAAATTATCTAGAAGCACCGTATTTTCGACTCTAGACCTATCACAGGCTTACCTACAAGTAATGTTAGCGGAAGAAGCCAAAGCTGTTGTTGATATAAACACAACAAAGAGGTTGTTTTCTTATAAAATACTACCATATGACGTAGCGGTAGCACCAAATAAATTTCAGAGGATTATGGAAGGCCTATTTTCTTATTTGCCAGGTGTGGCCTGCTACATAGATGATATTTTGGTTGCAGGAAAAGACTTTGAAGATCATGAACAAAAGTTGGATCTAGTGTTTAGATGATTGCTAGAAAAAGGTTTAAAGTTAAACAGATATAAATGTAAATTTAAAAAGAAATCGGTGGAATATTTAGGGTTTAAAATGGATAAATATGGACTGCATCCCTTAGAAAATAAAATTAAAGCAGTGATAGAGGCGCATGAACCTAAAGAATGTTTCGCAATTGAGATCTTTCATAGGACTCTTAATTTATTATTATAGATTCATAAAGAATATAGCAAACATTTTAGCGCTATTCTATCAACTTTTGAATAAAAATTGTAGATGGAATTGGACGAAAAAATATCGAATGTTATTCAAAAAATATAAATCATTATTAATAGACTATGGACTAGGCGTAATTCTGAGTCATAGAAATGATAGAAAGGAAGAATGCCCTATAGATTTTGCTTCTAGAACATTAACTGAAGCGGAAAAACGTTTCTCTCAACTAGAAAAGAAAGCGTTGAGCATAACTTTTGGCGTTGAGAAATTCAGACAATACTTACTGGGACGAAAATTTGTATTGGTCACAGACAACCGACCCTTAATTAATATATTTTCATCTCATAAACCAATTCCCATATGTGCATCATCCAGAATTAAAAGATGGTCCTTAAAATTAGCTGCATTTAATTATACTGTGGAATTTCGAAAAAGTAGTGATAATTCCAATGTTGACGCATTGTCACGTCTTCCTTTAGAATCGAGTGTCAGGGAGTCTCTTGATGAAGACCAGGTACTTCTTCTTAGGAAGTCGAATGAGGTACCGTTCTCCTTTATGGAGGTGGCTAATGAGACGCCCCAAGATAAAATACTGTCTATAGTATTAAGGAATGTTAGAGAAGGCAACTGTGTGTGTGGAAATTCACAAGGGTACCGAGAGAAAACCCATTAGCTCCTCATTATAAGATCAATGAGGAATTAAGTTTGGAGTTTGGTTGTCTTCAATGGCGTGAAAGAGTGGTAATTCCCCAAAAATTAAGATCTTTAATTTTAAATGACTTGCATGAAATACACATGGGGATTGTTAAAATGAAGATGATTGCCAGACGGTATTTTCTGGTGGCCAGGCATAGACAGTAACATCGAGGAGTTAACTAGAAAATGTAGAGTATGCCAAGAATCGGCAAGCATGCCCCCGGCTACCATCTCGGAATGGACTTGGCCCGAAAAACCGTGGCATCGACTTCATCTTGATCTAGCGGGTCCGTTCATGGGAAGAATGTTTTTGGTTCTCGTGGACGCATACTCAAAGTGGATAGAAATTTTTATCATCATTCCCCGGCGGAACTGCTAATGAAGAGAAGTTTAAGATCAAGATTCTCGAATTTAATACCAAGATGAGAAATCCGCGAGAGGTATTTCATTAGGCCGTAAGAAGGCAGGAGAAGTTTACTACAGGTTGCGAGGTTTATTTCCGCAACTATGCAACTGAACCTAAACGGTAAAAAGGTACCATTTTCGAATTATTGAGCTACCGTCACTACCTTATAAGTTTCGAGGGCGTCGTCTATAAGAGGCATATCAATCAATTGCGACCTGTGAGAAAGAAACAAGTGGAGACAAGAAATTTGATACTTCCTCGAACATCAGGAGAGAAGCCTGTAGGTGGAAGTCAGAAATAAAGTGAAGAGGAGGTTCCAGAGGTTACATCAGGAAACAAGGAGGAGACTGCTTCTGTGCACGTACCCTTTTGCACTCCTAGACCAGGGCCTGTTGCTGTGCAAGTGCCCGTCCGCAGTTCTAGACCTCAGAGAGCCAGGAAACCCCTAGACCGGCTGGAGTATTATTAAGGGGGGAGATGTGTTGTGTATGTAAATAGATGAAGATTATTTGCATTCTTTAAAGTCTCATTATTTAAGAATATATGTGTATATAAATTGGACATTTTTTGTTGGCCAAACGAAAAGAATCTGAGGCTCTTTATTGGACACGACAAAAACAAAAACGGCATTCCAGAGTAAAATAAATCATCAGAGATAGATAAATATTTTCAAATGAATTAAAATAAATATATTCGATACTGAGAGAGAGTTGAATTTTAAAAAATAGAAAATTATTATTTTCGAAATATAAATATCTGAGAGGATTCCATCAAACCGCATCTAAAATATCAGTTTTTTTTTTTTTGCTACATGTTTTAATTTGCATATACCTATTTAACATATCTCAGATTGTATTAAAAAATTGTTAACCATTTCTTCTAACTTTTGGCGAAATGGTGTTTTATTAATTTATCATTTGATATCATTAGGGTTCTTTCCTGGTATTCAAAAAGTAGAAATACGTGTCGTTCAGTTATATTTTTCAATTTATCAAACAATTTGGCCGCTGAATCGCTGATTCTGGTAGGGCGCCATCTAGCGAATAAAGTTGTAACTAAAATCAATTTCGAATTTTTCATTATTTGCCATAAAAAATTCCATTGCATCCTGAACACAATGGTGTTTACCGCATTGCTCTAGCGCAAATATTCGCGGAGTTATTAATTTTTAAAGTTGTGCGGGACTTTTGGATCACCCTGTATATACTCTAAGTCAGGGGTGGCGAATCTTTTTATATTAGAAGGCCAATTTTCATTTTACCATTTTTGAGAAGGCCGCATCCATATATATATATGGTAAAATATATTTAACCTTGTTTAAGGATATAATTCGCTTATGCGTATATTTATGGTTATATATTATTTTATGGTTACGATTATTTGGATTTGATAATTTGAAATGTATAATTACCTTTATTGGTTATAAAAAAATATATGAATATGCAATATATATATATATGTTATATAAAGGTATTATTTAAAATGTTATATTAAAATATTATTTTATTTTAAAATATAATTCATATATACAAATATTCTGGTAAATCGACCGCCAGAGGTCACGCTTACCCTATATAAAACCGATTGTTGTTGTTTCACGTTGGTCGGCTCAAAACATTTGTACATTATGTAAATAAGCTTTTCATTTTTTTATTCTTACGCCTTAAGCCAGGCAGTACTTTTGTCAAATTATGTTCTTATATATTATATACTTTAGCTCTCAAATAAAACAATCTCTGATCAAAACCATTTTTCATGATCATACTTTAAAGATTTTAGCCACGACTGCATCACCAATACCATTTAGCCCTAAAAAAGAACTAGCAAATAACTAACATAGTATAATCCTCAAGATAACCAAAATCAAGATAATCTCAACAATTCTAAATACAAGCAGAAAAATCTCTTTTCTTTATATAAGATATATATAAATATATGTACGATTTAATTAAAGGGATTTATATACAAAATTAAAATACATAATTTTCTTTGCAATTAAATAGTTTATTTTTTCAAAATGACATACAATTCATAAATTCCAAAATAATTGACATTTAATTTTACAATCCAGAAAATTTAATGGGATTTCTGTGGTTGTTTATTGGATGACAAAAAAAGAAATATTTGGTTCAATTGACGTGGTACGTAATTTAAGTTGATCTTCCAAATGAACATCACCTTTTTGACTTCTTAGGCGGGGTTTAATTTGAGTCATGTATGAAAATGTTGCCTCGCAGCAATATGTACTTCCAAAACATCAAATAATTTTTCGTGCGTGTTGTCTTAGACGAGGATAAATAACTGCAGTCTTCCATATTTCAATACGATCTTTTTTTTAATCGAACTGTGATTTAAAGATATTATCTTCTCCTATCTCAAATAATTCCATTTGATATTCTTTGGGCGCTACGTCGATTGCAACAAGGTGTGGTTCGAAAGTTAATTTAGGTGTGAGAACATGTTTTTCAAAATCTGAGAACCTTTTATTATATTCTTCAATTAATAAATCCAGAACAGAAACATACTCATCCAAATTTTGAGGGGAATAATTTTGCTCCATCATAATTTCCGATAACTGTGGGAAATGTTCTTTAGAAATTTCTAATCGACACACCTAGTAAAAATTTAAAAAATAAAAGTATTTTTCAAAAAGCTTGAATATTTTGCCACATTTCGTATATACCCTGCAAGTTTAAATTCAATTCATTTTGCTTCATTGTCATGTCACATAAAAAGGCAGCATTTCTACAAAATTCTTCATCTGATAAATCGCAATATTTCTTTTGTTCTTCAAAATATTTAATTATTTGTTGACGCAGGGTGACTATTTTTAGCAAAACTTGTCCTCTTGATAACCAACGTATTTTGCTATGATATGGTAAGTCTCCATTGAATGTGTCATTATCTGACATTATTATATCTCGAAATTGACGATGACGCATTGAATTTGATCGAATAAAATTTACAATACCAATAATTTTTTCTAAAGTATCGTTCAAACTAGCCGACTTAGCACATAGGTTTTGTTGGTGTAAAATACAATGAAAAGAAATCAAGTTTTCTAAATTACCATATTCTATTTTTAATAACGAAATGAAACCTTCTCGCTTTCCTACCATGGCTGGTGCACCATCGGTACACACCCTTACTAAATTATTTATATTTAACCCTGCTTCGCAAATTTTTATTTTGAAGTTCTCCAAGATGTCTATTCCTCGTGTCCTGCCTGAAAGTGTTCCTAATGCAAGCAACTCTTCAAAACATCGAAAATCTTCAGTAATAGCTCGAAAAAAAAATAGAATCTGTGCTGAATCGGTATTGTCTGTGGATCGGTGATGGTTCCTCTTGAAAGAGGTAATTGTTTGTATTTATCTACTTTTTCTGGATGTATGCATTTGACCACTTCCACAATACATTCTTTTATCATTTCAACGTCGCTAAATGGTTTCCCCGTTTTCCAAGAATGTACGCTACTTTGCATGTTGCTTCCGTGGCATTATTATTTTGTTGAAAGAACTTATTGAAAGTTTGTTGCCGGTGAAGCTTTTAATTTTTAAGTTGTTGTAATATAGTTTTACGTGCTTCTCCTTCAAGAATTGCATATTTATGATTCGAATGAGTCATGTAATGTTGATTAGCATTATACTTTTTAATTGTAGTTATAACTGTACTACATAACAAACAAACCATTTTATAATTGGAACTAATCAAGAAGTATTGCAATTCTCATTCTCCATTAAATAATCGATTCTCGTCCTTTAGAGTCCTTTTTTGTTTTTTAGACATGATTCTAAAATTAAAAGATATATGAAAATTTATACATTAAAAGACCATGCTGCACATAAAATTGTATTTTGAAAATACGGGAGAAATGGACTGAAATCAAAATCCACATTTTTTTACATAAGTTTACTTTCACAGAAAATTAATTATATTAATAATTGTTCAACTGATAAAATTTTTAAAATTATGCAATTATTATTAAAATTTAAAATTAATTTACCCGTGTTTTACTACAATACAATAGAAAACATTGTTCGATGTTTGTAATATGTATTATCTTACAACTTACCTTATTCAAAAAATAAAAACCATTCTGTAAAGTCGATACAGTTACACACCGGCAATTACGTTGCCTCGACGTTACTTGGACGTTACGTTTAGTTTTAGTACTAGTGTTGACCGCAAATCGGCGCTGCCGATATAGTGGTATAGTTATGTACTTCATTTTTAGCTCGACACTTGAATTACTTTTAGAAATTTAAATACTTACATTTACTATATTATTCTGAAAATAGAGCAATCCATATTGTTATATTTGTTCATAAAGGGCACATCTTGGATTCAATAAATAACCTTTTATTTCCGATATTTCAATGGGCTAAACGGCCATCTTTTTCAAGGATCTCATCCCCTCTCGCGGCAAGCCGCGCATTACACTTGAGACACGGGCGTCTCACAATCTCTTCGGGCGAAAATCATCCAAATGAAAATGTAATGTATACAAATAAATATCGTACAATACTAATTAAAATAAATGAATAAATAGAGTGAAAAGTAAATATCTATATATACAAAATAAATATTCGGCTATTGCATTATGAATGAATTACTATATTATATATATTATATACTGGTGTGGTCTTAAATCGATAATCGGTTGTACTCTTCGTGTAGGATTTTCTCACTTTATATGTGTATTCCATATGCGAACTTTATTAATATATTAGGTGTATATCTACTGTGTGCTTACCTATGTGCCTTGTGCCTACAGTTTATGAGCTTTATAATAAATTGAATTACTTAGCACGATTTTTGATTTTTTTTAATTGTAAAAAATCTAACTAAGTGCTAATAAAAGATACGCAGCCCTTGATGCTTTGTTTAACTCATTTATAAATCCTACAGGGTACTCACATTTACTATATTATATATATCATATAATATACTAGACGCCGACCCGGGCTTCGCCCCGGGATTGACCCGTGTGCATATCTACCCGAGTGATATATATTTAGATAAGTTTTTTTTTTTAAATAATCGTCTTTACTCGAGGGAATGTTTGTAGTCTAGTATGTTGATATAATAAATCTTTCTGAATATTAGGAAAGGTCAGGAATTTTTTTGTAGGGTGATGCTCTGAAAAAAAACGCTATACCACTTTATCAATAAACAAATTGGCGAGGCCAAAATAAGCAACCTAAACAATCAATTAGCTTTGCAAGATAAGAAAAGAAATAGAGAAAGGCATGCAAAATTCTCAACACAAATCAAAAGCTTTAATCCTCATTAGTAATGTATATTAGGTAGGATGAGGTTTATTTTGTTTCTATTACATTACATGGAATAGATTTTTGTTTTTCTAATAAAATTTACTGACCTCTTTGTTCACTGAAACCTAAACAAAGTGTATGTTAGACCACTCTTTGTTCAACCTTACACATTGTTTAGGTCTCTTATTAGGTGCAAGATGTATACTAATGCTAAAATGGTAATTTGGGTAAACATAGGTAAATTCATGTTGGGCCAGTATTGTTCAGCAAGCCAACACAGATATAACATTACGGTATGAAGCAAGTTGTGCTAAAACTAATATTTCCAATCAAATTATCCAAAAAATAACACATACTATGTAATATAAACACATGTATGTAAAATAAACACAATAATAACCAATAATTAAAAACCATAAATTTTCCTAACACAGTATACATCTTAAGTAAGAATACCTTACCATGAAGGTTTAAAACCCTACACATTGAAACATGTGAAAAATGTAGCATGTGTGTATGATGGGCTTGAAGAGAAAATATTTAAAAAAGATATTTATTGAAACTTTTGTAATACCACACCAAATATGCATATTTACAGTTACAACAGTTGCAGATCTTATTAGCGCTTTAAAAGGGACAATCATATATGAGCAAAGCATCTATGTACATTAGAGGACATTATAAACATAGCGAAAAAAATATAAAAGGTAATGAATAAATTTTTTGCTAATTGAGGAAAGAAATACCTTAAGAAATAGCTTCTTGATAAACACAATATTTTTTGTGCTGCCATTAGGTGCGAGAATAAAAATATTATTGGAGGAACTAACGCGTGAGCAGGCAACATAAAGCTGGCCATGGGAAAACATGGAACCTGAAGATCAATTCCAGCCCATTTCAATGTTTGACCTTGTGCTTTGTTAATTGTCATTGCAAAGCACAACTTAACAGGAAATTGAAGTCTTTTAAAATGAAAGGGCAAATCTGAAGATATAATGGGAATCCTAGGAATCATAACCTTCTCACCAGTGCCGCATCCAGTCAAAATAGTCGCCTCCAGCAGATATCTGTGTAAGCTGTTAACTTGCAACCGAATACCATTACACAATTTTGGGGGATTAAGATTTCTTAACAATATAATCGGGGCGCCAACCTTTAGGGTAAGACTGTGCACAGGCATTCCAGGCGGATTGATTGAATTTAAAAATTCAATGGGATAATGCACAGAATCATTCGGATCTACAACAGTGTCTATTGACAAATAAGTTCTTGAAGGAGCGATAAATTTACCGAGGATATATTCATTTATCTTGTCCACAGCATCATTTCTTGGTGCTAATAAAGCCCTTTCACTGAACCAAGAAAGTGGCATGGTAAGTAAAGAGCCTATATTGGGGTAAACAGATGATATTAAGGTATGGATATCTTCAACCAAGACACAAAGATCACTTGATGCAATGGAGATGAGTCCCTCGTGAGTTGCAAATGTCCCATTGCCCAGTTCAAGCAACAGCTGAGAGAAGCTGCTTCCTCTGTAGCCAAAGAGATGTGGCCGCATATTGATAGTGAGAGATAACTTAACAATACTACTCCAAATATGAGAGCGTTTAAGGCATGCATTAACCTCGTCTGCTCGAGTGCCTTTGGGAATAACCGGTAAAGTTTTTCGGAAGTCCCCAACAAAAAGAAATGTCACCCCTCCCATTATGCTGTTGTTATCCCTAAGATCTCTAAGAGTGCGATCAAGGGCTTCGATTGAGCGTCTATTAGCCATTGTGCATTCATCCCATATAAATAATGAGCTTTACTGTAGAATTTTGGAAGTGGCGCTCTGTTTAGCAATGTTACAGACTGCTAATTCATCATCATAGAGATTCAAAGGTAGCTTAAATAGAGAATGTGCTGTTCTGCCGCCATCAAGGAGTGTAGCGGCGATTCCAGAAGAAGCAGCAGCACAAACTACTAAACCCTCTGAGCGCAATTTGGCTAACAAAAGATTAATAATAAAAGTTTTTCCAGTGCCACCAGGAGCATCCAAAAAAAAAAAAAATCGTGCCAGCCCTAGAGCGAACACTATTAAGAATGGCCTCATAACAATATTTCTGATCATGATTTAAAGAAGATTCGCGGGTTGAAGCCAAAGTTTCTAGTTCACGCCTATCATATATGTCTGATAAAAATGATGCCTCTCTTGGTGGTGATACATTTTCAGGAAGAGGCAAACCCATACATGCAATACTTTTACCTGAAATTGACAGAACATGTTTTTCAATTTCCAGTAACGCAGCATTGAAAACATCAGCATTGTAATCAAGTTCAGGGATGGACATATCTCGTCGCATTCGGTGCAAAATATCTTCAGACATACACTCCTTATGAGCATGCCACAGCGTAAGTGTATCAGACATGTGGCAGAAGATGAGCATTGTAGAGAACAATGCTCTCACCGATGCTGCATTACGACATATAGATGCCTCTTTGAGAGTTTCATTCCAGTGAGAGTCGTCTTCTAGTAAGCCTAAAGCTTTGCAGGCCATTTGGAAGGTAGTGTGGAAAACTCCTTCAACTGTGCGCAAACTCTGGAAAGAACATGGCCCTCTAATATGGAACAAAAGAAGTCTCAAATAGTAGCATTCAGCATTAGTTGGGTGAACTGTATAGACGCGGCCAAGAACATCACTTTTCCGCACACCAGGATATCCTTCTACAGGAGTACCCTGCTTCCTGCCTAAAAATTTATTGTTGGTCCAGGTATAGAAAGAAGGAACTTCACAGTATAATAGTGTCCTAGCAAATGTGTCTTGGTTACAAAGCTTTAAAAATGCTGTCAGAGTTGTATCTTTTGGATTTGAAATAACATTTTCTGCATTTGCAGTAGTGAAATAGACCCTCTGTCCATTTTCAAGGTGAACAGCTAAGTGTACAATTGGAGGTGATCTTTCATGGATGCTGAAACCCAGAATCCTCCAAACAGCTTCTGCGGAACTTATATAGCGGCCAGACTGAAATTGGGTAACCTCATCAAGGTGATTCAAAGAGAAAACTGCCTTATCAGTTCCCTTATTAATGTATTTGCACACGTATTTGATGGCCTTTACGGAGCTGCAGTATTCCACATTTATATGGGAATCAAAAGCACGAAGGAGAACAGAATTATAGGGCACAATCCAGCGATTGTCAATTTCAAAAGTAACTCCTCGCATATTCACCGATGAAGTAAGACCACCTTCAGCAGAGCACCGTCTTCGGTATCGGGGATAACCATCTTCTGTTGTCGAAGTTGTCTCACAAAAACCTTTAGGATATTTTTTGCTACATTTCCCATCCTTCATACATGGAGAATTTGTATTCAGAACCCCACATGGACCATGAACCATTTGTTTAATGACAATTGCATGAAGCTCTGGGTCTAAGTTAATATCCGGAATCTCGGGGCTTGTATGACCTCATCAATTTGATTAGGTCTAATTATGTTTGTAAGCCAAAGCAGTAAATGCGCATGTGGTAGACCACGCTTCTGCCACTCTATTGTGAACATAAAACACTTGCAAGGCACAAATAGCTCAGCCTTAGTCACTAAATAGATAAGCTTTTTCATTTTAAGGTGAAAAACACGACTAATCAAATCATATCTATCTTTAGCAGAGTTATTTGAAAATAAATGCATCTGAATTTCTTTCCATTGAGGGTTGCATGTAAATGTTATAAAAAGCTGAGGCCTTCCATAGCTACGAACATAAGTAATTGCATCTTGGGTCCGCTCATGCAGATAACGGGAACCACCAGTAAATGATGATGGCAGTATGACTATTTGGCCTATATTGGCTAAATTCTCATCTGCTCGCAGAGCATCTTGCAGGTGAATATAATTTTCTGTCCGAAGCTTTTTCTGATTGCGCCGTATGAAGGAAAGCCTTTCTGATTCAACCTTAGCATACATATCAGCCCAGAATTGATTTGTAAGCATGCCATAACGCAGTAGCGAGTTAAATTACCCAGCACGAGCCATCATTCTGTAAGCATAAAAATTCATGCACGATACAGTCTTCTGCATTATTTCTCTAGTGGATGGATTGACTTGAGGTAGCGAAACAGAATAACCGACCTCACCCCTGCAAAAAATTAACGGGTATTGTAGAGGGTCATATGCTTGATGGATCTCGGATATTCTTTGTGTCAAATTATTACGACAATGTAATACAATATCTCTTGGCCCAAATTCCTGACCTACCATCAGCAGAGCTACTTCATTGGTCATGGGCGTATTGTAGCGACGCTCATGCTCTTCTGGTGGAAGCTTATCAGAGTGTATAATAACCCGGTAGTCAGCGTGATTTTGAGGAAGAGTTTCTAAGGCTGCTTTAAAGGATTGAATATAATGATTGTGCGCATGCAATATATCTTGCAAAGAGCGAACTAAATCTCTGTTCAAGTTTGCTGTAATGTTGCAACGTGCAGTAACCTGAGACTCATAATTATCGATAAAGTATATCTGCAGGAATTTGTGCTCACTATCAGGTTCTGGAAGGAGACTACCAATTACGTGGTAAACCTGGCCTTGGACTTTGAAAGTAGGCATATAACCTTGCTCCACAACTTGTCTAGCACCAAAAGATGTCATTTGGAATATAGAGTTATATCTACGGATATGCAGCAAGAAGGACTTCGATAGAGGATGTAGGCCAGAGAGCAAAGAGAAAATAGGTTCTGGAGGGGACTCAATAGCAGGTAGAGAAACTCTACCTTGTTTACAACAGAGGCCTAAGGGTTCATCTTTAAATCTCAAAGCAGACAAAACAGGCATACCCGAGACATTTGGCCTATATCGACAGATGAATCAGCTTTATAATCAATATGGGCATTATACTGCAAACCTGAAAACGGCTTATGAGTCCAAAGCTGAATACGCTGAACAAGGAACTTGCATAGTTTGTGTAGCTGCGACGCGGGCTTCAGAAGACCTAAGACGGCGAAGCTCACGACGCGTCTCACGTTGAAGTGGTGTCTCAATAGCTCTAGCATTCCTATATCTCCTGGAAGCAGCCGTATTCCTACCAATTAAAGGTCGGCTGTGGCGAGGCATATTCTGAAAAAAAAAAAAGATTGAGATTAATAACAAAAGCTTAAAAACCAGCAATTTATAAACAAAGCATAAAAATTTCCTGTCTTTTTGAGGTAAAAATCGATATTCTTAAATTTTTTCTTCAAAATCACCTTCCAGATATGTTAAAAAGATTATAAAAAACTAAAAGCATAATATTAAAAATAAAAAATTAATGTACAAAACCAGTTATCACTAAAAAGCCTCAAAAATAGACCAACCGCCGGACACGGCAATGAAAAAGCATGTTTTTTTTTAGGAAAAAATAGAAATAATTCTCTAAAATACAAAATACAACCCCTATATGGTAAAAAAACTACAAATAATCTAAATATAAAATACTTAAACAAATAAATTAAAATATCTTTAATAAAATTTAGAAAAAGGACCTCAAAAAGACAAATAAATGAATCCGTTAAAGAAATCCCTCGCTTATTTAAAAATATAAATAATCTATTTTTTAGATACAACCCATATATGTAGAAAATATAATAAATAAACTGTATTTAAAAGATAAAAGGAATAATTAAAAAATTCCATAAGAAAATTTAAAAAAAGACTTCAAAATGACCCATAATTGAACATACCAATAAAATATCTTGCATCTTAGTGAAAAATAATAGAAATAATCCAAAAGTTGTTTACAAAACAACCCATATATGCTGAAAACACCATAAATAATCTACTTCTAAAATAGCTAAGCAATTAATTAAAATGAAATTTCAAGCTTTTTAGTGAAAAAAAGAAAAATAACCCAATTTTTTTTCACAAAACAACCCATATAAGTGGAAAACACCATAAATAATCTGTAACTAAAATATCTAAACAATTAATTAAAAATTTTGTTAAGGTCCTCAAAAAAGACATAAAATTGAGCACATGCATGAAATTTCTAGCTTTTTAGTGAAAAAAAGAGGTCCTCAAAAAAGACATAAAATCGAGCACATTGAATGAAATGTCTAGCTTTTAAGTGAAAAAAAAAAATAGAAATAACCCTAAATTCGTAAAAAATAATATAAAATACCTTAGTCTTATAAAAATATTAACACGTACTAAAATAAAAAAAGAAACTTGATCTCATCAAGTAAGGCCTCAACTTTTTTCGGTATAAAATATGAAAACTATAAAATAAAAGTATCTTACCATGTATAAAAGTTATTATTAAAATTAAAATATATATATATATATATAAAAGATTAGAACTAATTTAGCAAGAAGCGGAAAGTAAACACTTTTGAAAGTGTTGTATCCTCTGTTGAAAGTAAATACTTTTACTCTGTTGAATTTTTTTGTATTTTATCGATAACAGCAAAGTTATGTATTTTAAAGTTAGGAAAAATATTTTGATGTTAAGCAAAACCTGCTCCATCTCGTTTTACATAAATGTTGAAAATTTGGTCGAAATTGATGCATTGTAACGAAAGTTTTTAGTGATGTACTCTTATGAAATTTGCATTTTATTAATATAGATGACATTCGTATTAGATATTTTCAATAAAATAATGAAAGTAATTGAAAACTGCGAACCAAAAATTATAATTTTGAATTTATGAAAAGGCCACAACTTGGGCAAGAAAAGGCCACATGCGGCCTTAAGACCGCACCTTCGCCACCCCTGCTATAAGTGAATGTTTACCCATACAATATTGTAATTGAGCTAAAAATACCTTTGGTTCATTTAAGTCTATTACACAGTAAAGAAGTAGTGTGGAGATACAAAAATCGTTAATGTAGCAACACTTTTAAGATAATCAAGCTTCTTATAACATCACTTAAGATAATACATTTCTTATAACATCTCTTTTAATCAAATAAATTTCTTATAACATTACATAATCTTTAAAATATTCTTATAAAACACCGCGCTTAAAGATAATAAACTTTATTATGATATTTGGGGATGAACTCAATAAAACTTTTTTCATATGATAAATCGATCGTATTTAAGACTTATTTACTAAAATTATATCAATGTCAATACTTGTTTTTTTAAATTAGTACCGAATTTCAATTCACCAATATACAGGGTGATCCAAAAGTCCCGCACAACTTTAAAAATTAATAACTCCGCGAATATTTGCGCTAGAGCAATGCGGTAAACACCATTGTGTTCAGGATGCAATGGGATATTTTATGGCAAATAATGAAAAATTCGAAATTGATTTTAGTTACAACTTTATTCGCTAGATGGCGCCCTACCAGAATCAGCGATTCAGCGGCCAAATTGTTTGATAAATTGAAAAATATAACTGAAAGACACGTATTTTTCCTTTTTGAATACCAGGAAAGAACCCAAATAATATCAAATGATAAATTAATAAAACACCATTTCGCCAAAAGTTAGAAGAAATGGTTAACGATTTTTAAATACAATCTGAGATATGTAAAATAGGTATATGCAAATTAAAACATGTAGCAAAAAAAACTGATATTTTAGATGCGGTTTGCTGGAATCCTCTCAGCTATTTGAATTTCGAAAATAATAATTTTCTAATTTTTTAAATTCAACTCTTTCTCAGTATCGATTATATTTATTTTAATTCATTTGAAAATTATTTATCTATCTCTGATTATTTATTTTACTCTGGAATGCCGTTGTTGTTTTTGTCGCGTCCAATAAAGAGCCTCAGATGTCTCCATGCATCTCTATCACAGCAGCAGCAGCATTGTCCACTATCTTGGGTGTGTAAAGCAGCTGCTCTGGGTCTATGTCAATTTTCTGCAAGGCTGCGGGCATGAGAATATGTGGGTAGGTGTTAATTCCACACCAGGACAGTTGTTGCATTTCTATAGGTTCTTGTGCCATCTGGATGTATTGTCATCCTTTATAATGTTTTGTTCTAAATCTTGTTATAGTTTTGTCATTTTTCTCTCGGAGTTTTTTTCACATTTTGATCTTTTCTTATTTTTTCGTTTAATTATCTTGTATTTTGCAAATGCATCAGCATCAAATAATGACATTTGTTCTTTCCTTTGGCTCAACTTTCTGGCTTCCTTTGCAAATTCAACTGCCATTTCATTACTCCCGATCCCAACACGGGCAGGAATCCATTGTAGAATGCAGTTATTCTCCAATGATATCAGTTGAGTAAGTAACGAATGTATTTTCTGTGTGATTATAGTATTGCCCTTCTGAATTGTTTCTAGATCGAATATGAAGTCGTTGTACGGTATATTATAATTCCTTCTGCTTGATGCAGGGATGGTTGGTTAAGGCATACATCAAGAGCCTTCCAGATAGCTGTCAGTTCACAAGTGAAGTTTGACGAAATCTTTCTTGGTCCTTTTTTTATTTTGATGTATGTTCAATCTTGCAGTATTATGTTAATTCCAGCCCCTCAATTACTTATGGTAAGGTCTGATGATCCATCTGTATATGCTGTTAAATAATTTATCTGATCGCATAAACCAATTGTGTCAAGTCCTTTCTTTTTAAGTATGTTTTTGTTCTCTTTTTTTTTATTGCAGGGTTCATTTAGGTTTAGATTGATGATTTCATTTGATGGCAATGGGGTAGGAAATATTGGTCATTCTCAAATTTGAAATTCATTATGTTTCATATTTATGCTCTTACTAATATTGTTGTCGTACTGAAGTGTTAAAGATATTTTGAGCCTTTCTTTTTGAGTCCAGTTTAAATAGGTTCTATGGGAAATGTGTTCGGTTTCTTTAGTTTTTAAGCTATTGGTGAACTTTATTGTTTTAATCGTCTTCTGCTTTCAATTAGGTCTAGACCACATTCTCTCTGAATTTTCTAATTGTTGGTATTTGAAACAGAACCAGTGATTAATTTGGCCGCTTTTGCTTGAACACTGTCTAGTTTTCTTTTTAGTGATGAACTTAGGGAGCACAGACGGGTGTTGCATATTCCATTATTGGCCTTATTAAGGTGGTATATGTTGTTCTGAGAATTTTGGGTTTTGCTCCGCAATTTGTTCCACATAGCCTTCTCAGAATGTTTAGGTTTCTTGTAGCTCTATTTGAGGTGCTAATTATGTGTTCTGTAAATCGCAATTCCTCATCAAGTATCACACCTAGGTAATTTAGAGATCAAGTTTCATTAATTATATGGTGGTTTATGCTTATTTTGGAGTTAAATTCATGCCCTTTTTCCTGTCAGTGAAGGAGACCTATAGGTTTGTGTTTATTGTTTTTTTTTGTCATTTTGAGTTTCATTGCCCACTTCTCATTGATGTGTTCAGTATTTTTCTGATATTTCTATACTGCTACTTGTGTGCCATCCTTATATCTATAAAAATGAAATCCAAAATCGATGTTTGTTATCGCGTTGCGCAAAATCTACAGAATAAATCATTATGAGATTTCGCATGTAGGTAGCTGAAGATTTCGTTTAACATATAGGCTATTCAAAAAACTAAAAAGGGTAATGTGCTTTTTTTAAATAATATAAAACCAAAAAGCGTTAGTTCCAGCCTTTTACCGCTTGGGCGCAGCACTGGTCGCGACGATAAATGAATTTGATTGGTTAATAATTTACACGTGGTTTGTTTACACGATGAATGTTAGTTTGTTCACACGATTAATGTTTTTAAAAGGTAAGATTATCCAATCGCCGTGAAACTTTAAGATGTTATTTACTATACTACTGTGAAGGTGTCTGGTTTGAATTGATTTAAAATAAATATTATTTGCAATTTTATTTGCAAATTTTCTACTTTCACTCGCAAGCAGCGCCTCTCGCGGTTTCTGGTTAAATTATATTTATAGATTGTAACAATGCTTAAAATGTGTTCCAAGTATAATAAACTTAATTTGAGAATTTAGTAATATAATATTCCAATGACGTAAAAAAAACTTGGCATTTTAATATTAATATATATTTAAAGAAATTATTGTAACGTTTTGTGTTAAATGTTAAAATGTAATGTTAAAATATATTTTTACATTGTTAATTTAATTTGTTGTTGCTTTATAATAATGATGATGCAAATTACATTGTTGTTGTTTTTGTTTATTATTGTTTGTTTATATAAAAAAATTACATTGTATGTGATAATGATAACAAAAATGAATTTTTAAAATAATATATATAATTCATTGAGAAAAAAAGAAATAATTATCAAATTCACAAAAGTGACAATATCTTATTTAAAATATAATAAATGTTTTCAAAAAATTATGTGTTTCAAAAATATATTTAAATGTATATAACAATATTTATATACGTTTATGAATCAATATATAGGTGGATTGGATGTTTTCTAGAATCGTTTCAACAAATGTTCGTTAGGCAAACTTTTACTCGGGTAAAAACCGGGCGAAGCCGGGTACATTCGCTAAATACAGTTATTTACAAATGTTCGTTTGTGGCAAGATACTATTCCTTCAACTTCAAATTACCGAGTGGACTAATTAATATTGATTTTATTCAACTCATCGCGTATTTTTAAAGGGACCGGGAAAAAAAATTCAAATTATCAAATCATGTAGATTCATTAGGGATTGGATGTTTGCTAGAATCGTTTTAACAAATGTTCGTTAGGCAAACTTTTACTCGGGTAAAACCGGGCGAAGCTGGGAACATATATATATACAGTTATTACGAGCTTCTTTCCTAATCAATCAGTCATCGGCCGATCAGCCGACTCTGTCACCGTTTGCTTTTATTGGTTGGCTCCCGTCACGCCACCTTCCCCCCCCCCCCCCCCCCCTGCCGGCGGCGCGCGCCCGTTGGCTGCCGGCGAGCACGTGACTTCCCTGTGCGCGCGCATGGCGGGCGGTAGGCTATAGTTATTCTATATACAGTTACGAGCGTCTTTTCTACGGAAGCCAACAGTACATAGGCAGATAAAGCACATAGGCTAGAGTTATTAACTAATATATGCATTTATATAAGGCGCCAATTTATAATTGTAACAAATAGTATTTGAATAAAAACATTCAATCGGGTAAAACACGGGCGTTGCCCGGGTCATTCGGCTAGTATATATATGTTTGTCGGCTATGCACGCCCTTAATATTTAACTAATCCGCTGAAATTTGAACAGGGCAGAGAGTTAAATCTGGAAGAGTTTTTGTCGCGATTTACACAAGAAAAATTATAATTAACCAGATACTAAAGAACAATATATTTTAGTCAGAAATGATGATGACAATATTGCCGTATCATGCTTGATTGAGATAAACAAATTCTTTAGGGGAATATTCACTAAAGCACACCCCTGGCGAAGCCAGATAATAATTATTAGTAGTCAGGAACAAAATTCTACCAGCGAAACATTCCCTCGAGCAGAAGACACACAAAGCCAGGTCATCTCTATATATAAAATATCGTTTCTCGGGCTTTTGGCTAAGATCATGTAGTATATCTCTAGATATTTTTATTTTTATATATGTTTTTTTTAAATCTATTCAGTAGAGAGAGAGAGTGGATATGTTTGCTCGAAAAATATATTTTATATATTATATAAATATATAATATAACAAATATTATTATCATTATTATCATAATATTCTGTGTGTTCTGGAATATTATTATCAATAATATTCGTTAGGCAAACTTCCACTCGGATAAAACCCGGGCAAAGCCGGGTACACAATCGCTAGTAGGGCTATATAATCTGCTTAACAGGCAACTTTTATGTCTTCAGTGAGGTAAGGATGGATGTTGTTAAGGTTGTGTCGTAATTAGATGTACAGCAACTCAAACTTGACCATGACTCTTTTTTTTAGCTCTTATTATTTTCGTTTGGCCAACAAAAAATGTCCAATTTATATACACATATATTCTTACATAATGAGACTTTAAAAAATGCAAATAATCTTCATCTATTTACATACACAACACATCTCCCCCCTTAATAATACTCCAGTCGGTCTGGGGGTTTCCTGGCTCTCTGAGGTGTAGGACTGCGGACGGGCACTTGCACAGCGGCAGGCCCTGGTCTAGGAGTGCAAAAGGGTACGTGCACAGAAGCAGTCTCCTCCTTGTTTCCTGATGTAACCTCTGGAACCTCCTCTTCACTTTATTTCTGACTTCCACCTACAGGCTTCTCTCCTGATGTTCGAGGAAGTATCAAATTTCTTGTCTCCACTTGTTTCTTTCTCTCAGGTCGCAATTGATTGATATGCCTCTTATACACGACACCCTCGCAAATTATAAGGTAGTGACGGTAGCTCAATAATTTCAAAATGGTACCTTTTTACCGTTCAGGTCCAGTTGCATAGTTGCGGAAATAAACCTCGCAAACTGTAGTAAACTGCTCCTGCCTTCTTACGGCCTCATGAAATACCTCTCGCGGATTTCCCATCTTGGTATTAAATTCGAGAATCTTGATCTTAAACTTCACTTCATTAGAAGTTCCGCGGGGGAATTCCTTTATTACAGTTTGTGGGAATGCTCTATGAGCAAATAGGAATCTTTGTAGATTCGTCTCTAAATCATCCTTCCCATTATTCTTTCTCAAAAGGTTTTTAAACTCTCTTACATATCTCTCAGCTAAACCATTTGTACTAGGATTATACGGACTGATCTTAGTGTGCCGTATACCATTCATTTTGGTAAATTGCTCGAATTCACCGGAGACAAACTGTCTTCCATTATCTGTAACCAAAAATTAGGGCAATCCAAATCTGGCAAAAATTTATCTAAGATGATTTATAATCGTTTTGCTGGTAATAATCGTTATGCTCAACGCTTCCTTTTCTAGTTGAGAGTACCGTTTTTCCGCTTCAGTTAATGTTCTAGAAGCAAAGGCTATAAGGCATTCTCCCATTCTAGCATTTCTATGACTCAGAATTACGCCTAGTCCATAGTCCATTAATATTGATTTACATTTTTTAAATAACATTCGATATTCTTTCGTCCAATTCAATCTACAATTTTTATTCAAAAGTTGATAGAATAGCGCTAAAATGTTTGCTATATTCTTTATGAATCTATAATAATAAATTAAGAGTCCTATGAAAAATCTTAATTGCGAAACATTCTTTAGGTTCAGGTGTCTCTATCACTGCTTTAATTTAATTTTCTGAAGGATGCACCTGGCAAATCAGCAAATAGGCTTCAAAAATGCTCTGAAATTTATTTGGTGCTACCGCTACGTCATAGGGTAGTCTTTTATAAGAAAATAACCTCTTTGTTGTGTTTATATCAATAACAGCTTTGGCTTCTTCCGCTAACATTACTTGTAAGTAAGCCTGTGATAGGTCTAGAGTCGAAAGTACGGTGCTTGTAGATAATTTTGAAAAGATCTCATCGATCGATGGAAGGGGGGATATCTATCTAATTCTTTTGCTTTATTAGCTGTACATATAAAATCACCACATATCCTTACACTACCATCCTTTTTTAATACTGGTACTATTGAAGCGGTCCAATATGCATGAACTATAGGTTATAAAATGCAAGAATTCACTAAACGATCAATTTCATTCTCTACTTTGCTTTCTGGCCTTACAAAACACAGGAGTCCCATCCTTTTTTTTAAATTGATATTTATTTTAACATCATTAAGACAGCCCAAATCTTTGTTAAACAAATCTGCATATCTATCAATCAAACTATTTCTATTAGATTCATTATTTAAATTTTTAATGCTAAACAATCTAGAATAATGAAGTTCTAACTGTTTAAGCCATTCTCTTTCTAACAAAATCACCTGGATTTTTCATTTACAACTATTAATCGTAAATATTGGTTGGCTTCTTTTACAAAAACATTTTTGACCTATAATCTCTATTGATTTACCACAAAAGGATTTTAATCTTAAATTTGTTGGAAATAATTTTTTACCTTGCCAATAAATCTTATAAATATCTTTAGGTATTAACGTAACTGGACTTCCTGTATCTATTGTAAAGCACAAAGAATAATCATCTACTGTTAAATTTATTGTGGCATCAGTGTCGCTCTGTACAGAATATATAGAGTCCTCTTGTACAAATTTACATCCCCACATTCTTTTACTAGCTTTGTAGACCCTACTTAAATGACCCAGTTTATTACATTTTAAAACAAGTCTTTGTTCTATGATGTAAAACAGATGCCACGTGTGAATGTCTTTCACCACATCTATAACACACTATTTTGCCTTTGCCACTTTGCCTGAAAGGCCTATACTGCGCCGTACTATTATTGTACTCACCCTTTTTATCCTTTCAATTCACAGGGGATATCTTGGCCACTAATTTATCTTGTAATTCTCTTGTATTTATCTCCGCCAGTTCGAACGAGATCGCCTTTGCAAAACTTTATCCAGGGTGACATCGTCGTTTTCTTGTAGTAGCTTCTTTTGAAGGCTTTCCAACTTGATTCCAGTCACAAAACGGTCATGCATCATGGTTCCCAGCATATCGCCGAAATTACAATTTATTGCCACATGTTTGAATTCTCTAAGATATTCCGAAATTGATTTTCCTTCCTGTTGAATTCTCTTTAAAAATCTGCATCGCTGTCGTATCACTTTCTTCTTGGGATCCAAATGCAGCTTAATTCTTTGAATGATAGTATCATAGGGTTGATCTTTCATTAGACCAGGAAGAAAATTTCGTTTCCCTGCTTCAAAGTTTCAGAATCTGGTAGCGAGGTAAAAATCAGCACTTTAATCTCCTCCTTCAGATGCCAAAAAGAGAGCCTCAAATTTTTGTACAAAAAGATCGAAGGTATCCTCCACTGGGCTATAGCATCTAAAAGGAACTAATAACTTTGAACTTGTCATGTTGATCTTTAATACTCCTTTGTTTTCTTGATCCAGATATTTTGAAAGATGTAGTTGTTATACTTACATAGACGCCGTTTTCCTAAGCTTTTTACTGGCTCTGTAGATCGCGCATCCTCGTCGCCACTTTTGTTGTGTCGTAATTAGACGTACAAGAGCTCAAAATTGACCATGGCCAACAACAAATGTCCAATTTATATATACATATATTTTTATATAATGAGGCTTTAAATAATACAAATAATATTCATCTATTTACATAAACAACAGTTAATATATAGCGAAAAGAGTAAAGGACTGAACGCAGATCCCTGAGGTACACCAGCCCATGTTCTTCGGTCCTTGGAAAATGTTCCATTGACCCGAAACTTTATCCTTCTTTCCCTTAAGAAGTCTGCAATCCAGATTAAGGTTTTTCCTCTTACTCCGATGTTGTGCAGCCTTTCAAATAATTTCTACACCTGATTATAAGCTGAGGTCATATCCAGGAATACGGCCGTTGTCTTCTTTGGCGGTTTTTCCTAGAAATCTATTATTTATTGACAGAAGTAGAACAGTTTATCAGTTGTACAGTGCTTGGATCTTTAGGCAGTTTGGTAGAAGTTTATTTTATTATTGTTAGTGAGCCAGACTATGAGCCTAGAGTGGATAATTCATTCTGTTATTTTACAAAGTATGCTGGTGAGAGCAATTGGCCGATAGTTCTTGCATTCCTTGGCATCTTTGTTTGGTTTCAGTATTGGCACTATAATTGATATCTTCCAATTCTTTGGTAGTTTACCAGTTTGCCATGGAATGTTCAGTATTCGTAGGAGTTGATTTTTATCTTTGTATCCAAAGTGTTTAATCATTTGACCAAAGATTAGAGCATCTCCAGGTGACATCTTGGATTTAACTTTCCTATTGATGAGTTTAGCTCATTCAGTGTGAAGTCTCTCGAGTAAATATCTTGTTGATGCTAATTTCTTGCTTGTTTAACTAACCTGTTTACATTATTTTTTAGAGTCCTGCCTTCATTCGTATAGCTGAGTCTGGAAGTGCTTGAAAGATATTCAGCAATTATTTCAGCCATCTGTTTGTTCGTTCTCGCTATTCATATCGGTTAGAGTATTGGAGGATTAGTGTTGGTTTTGATTGTTTTATAACACTATTTGAATTCCAGTGATGACTTTCCTTTTTTGGATCCCTTTTTTCACAGAATTCTGCCCATTTTTCTCTCTCTCTTGTTTGAATATCCAGATTTCTTGTTCTATTTTGTGACTAATTTCAATGAGTTCCTTTATGATTTCTTCTGTTTTATTTGTTTTAAGAAGTTGATTGATATTGTCTCTCTCTGCAATCATTGCCTCGATATTGTGGTCCTTCTAGTAAAGTATTCACAGGTCTTTACGTCTTCCTCTAGGCATCGATACTTTTGCAGCTTTGGATATGCTCGAAGAGAATTTTCCCAATTTTATGTCAATCGCTTTGTGATTTGATTCTTCGTTGCACAGTTCTTCAAGCTTTTCTGTGATTTTTTTCCTGTGTTCTTTTATTCTGTTGGAAATTCTCAATTTTGAATTTTATGGTTGTTAAAATTGGTCTGTGGTCACTGATTGCACTTTTCAGAATTTTCCATTGTGTTATGGGTGCGATGTTGTAATTTATCGCTGTGATGTCTATTGCGGTTTCTGATCCTGTGGACTTGGATAGATAGGTGTTCTTTTTGTTATTTAACGGTGTAAGGTCGAGGTCGGTTAGCATGTCCTCAACCTGCTGACCTTTGTTATCCTGGAAAGGTGATCCCCAAGTTGGTCTTTCGGCGTTAAAATCACCAAGTATGATTGCGATATCCAAAGACGCTTCACTTAATGTCTCTATCAGGCCTGTATTGAAGCTAGTATTATCGTGGTCATAAACATTTATGATTGGAATTGTTTTATCTGTGAGATAGATTTCTATTGCCTGAGCTTCTGTCGTGCTTTTTCTAGGCTTACTCTGATTATAGGCGATTTCCTTAAATTTGATTTCTAGAGTTTTAATCAAAACGTCAAGTCCTCCTCCGATTTTTCCCGGTCTGTCCTTTCGTAGTGTTGTATAATCTTTGATATTGAATCTCAGATTCTGATTCAATTTTGTCTCCTGAGGACAAGTAATATGTACATTGTTGTCACAGAGAAGACAAGTCAGCTCTTTATTTTCCTCTGGGTACCATTTATATTGAGTTGTAGTAGATTGAATTGTGTCCTCGTAGTAGATTTCTCATCATGAGCTCGAGCTGCAGCTCCTGACGCGGCGGTTACCCCGGACGCGGTAAGCATTACTGGGGATATCAGTTTTGCTCTTCATTTGAAAATGGGTGCCGTTGCAACGTTAGTCATCTTGGAAACGAACCAGAATTTGGTCAAATATTCCAAGGGTCCAAGGGGGACCGCAATGAGGTGTGGTCGGACTTCTCCCCTTCCCCCTGGAATGCCGTAACTACAGGATGAAGCACTCTTCGTGAATTCTTTTAATTGTGATTCAGAATCTGCCACTGAAGCTTTACGAGCGTTTTGTTCCTTTAAAGGTATTCGAAGCGGTAAAGGACCAATGAGTTGCTACTCTCTAAAGCGATTGATTAAAAGTTTTGAGGAAACTGGATCTCTGGAAACAAAACCTCGGAGTGGAAGACCATCGACATGCAAGTCAGTGGCTGTTACGGTTTTGAAGAATGCTGAAACTATTGAAACGTTATCCACGTAGGGAGAAGTAAGTGCTAGACAAGTTTCTCGACAAACGGGGATTTCGTATGGAACAGTTTGGAGAGAACACACATTTAGAATTTTTATCTAAAAATACCCTAACAAAATACAAAGTTTTCACGAGTTGAAAGTCAGCGATTTTGAGAAGCGTCAAGAATTCGCTGCATGGGTTTTCCGGCAAATTGATATTGATGAAAACTGGCTGTCAAATGTTCTAAGAACAGATGATGCTCACTTTTTTCTAAAGGGAGAATTTAACATTCAAAACTGACTTATTTAGGCAACAGAAAACCCTAGGAATTTTACAGAAATACCACTTCATCAGCACAGAGTTACAGTTTTGTGTGGGTTCACTTCTTTTTTTATTTTTAAGCCAATTTTCTTCGAAAAAATTAATGGAAGAACTTTTAAACCCGTTTTTGTAACTGGTGAACGTTATGTTCAACTTTTGAGAGAAAAGGTTATTCCCATATTGCAGGACAGACAAGCACTAAGCGAAATAACATTCATGCAAGATGGAGGACCTCCTCATATCTCCCGCGGTGCCAAACAATTGCTGAAGGATACGTTCGGTGAAATTCGTTGATAAGTCGCCACTTTATACACCAGTGGCCTCCAATATCACCAGACTTGATGCCTTACAATTTCGGTTATGGGGTACATTAAGTCGCGTTTTTATCGATGCCGGCCTACCACATTGGCCATGTTGAAGGCTTCTATCAGATGGCACGTTTTATAAATTTCAACTATTTAATTGTGACCATTCTGTCATCTATCGCCTGCAGGCGGTGTTTGAGAATGAAGGACGCCACATTGAGCAAGGATTGTTACCTAATACAAGAGAGAAGGCAGTTACCTCATGTGTTATATTTTGCAGCCCTTTGTTTTAGGTTATGGGAATAATAAATGCTGTCCTCACATCTTGACTCTTTTTTTTTCTGTGAACAGTAATTTTTTTGTTTGTCATTTTCCCACATCTTATATTATGTCGTGCAGGCCAAAGTGTTATAACTTCTCGAATAACACTGGTATACACAATTTTAACCCTTATGTTTAGTTTATCGCTTTTCACTCATTAGAAGAAATAGCATAAGGTATATTCTCTGTATCCCCCCCCCCCCCCAACTTTAGAAATTTTTCGCAAAAAATAATACTAAATGATTTTGCTACCACGTTTTTCAACGCAAATGGTCGATTTAAAAATGATTTTTTTTAGGGGATACATTTTCAAAATTATGTACAGTATAATAAACAATGATAACATTTGACAAACCCATAGGATATTTGGAATAAAGTACGACAAATATATTTTGTCACTCCCCTCTATATTTCATCTTTGGATCATGACAAATATCCAGTTAAATAGTCAAGTGTCGCCAATTAGTTAAGAAACTATACATTCCTTATAGCACGAAATCTTATTAGTAGTGCCATCATAAACTTTGGTACTATATTAACATTTAAAAATCGTGTATTGATATCAGTAGTTATTTTCAAACATTCAATCTATTTCACAAAACCCCATCTAAAATAAAAATATTGTTTGCTACATGTTTTAATTTGCATATACCTATTTTACATATCTCAGATTGTATTTAAAATCGTTAACCATTTCTTCTAACTTTTGGCGAAATGGTGTTTTATTAATTTATCATTTGATATTATTTGGGTTCTTTCCTGGTATTCAAAAAGAAAAAATACGTGTCGTTCAGTTATATTTTTCAATTTATCAAACAATTTGGCCGCTGAATCGCTGATTCTGGTAGAGCGCCATCTAGTGAATAAAGTTGCAACTAAAATCAATTTCGAATTTTTCATTATTTGCAATAAAAAATTCCATTGCATCCTGAACACAATGGTGTTTACCGAATTGCTCTAGCGCAAATATTCGCGGAGTTATTAATTTTTAAAGTTGTTCGGTACTTTTGGATCACCCTGTATATATAAATGAATGTGTGTCGGTCTGTACTCGATAGATTCAAAAACCATACATCCAATGCCGTGAAAATTTGGGAAATTATTAGGTATTCCCCGGGAAGGATTTTGAAATTTAAAAAAATCAGAGTTGGGGTTCTAGCACTGCTAAGATGAAGTTCACCATCAATCATCAAATATCATTCATTTAATTATGATATTTAATAATTACAAAATTATCGTTCAATTGAAATTCGTTTGCAATATTTTTTAATATCACAAGTGAAGAAGCATACTATGTAAATCTATGTTTTGTACATATGTTATATTCAAATGACATATATGTAGGTATATTTTATTGTTAAATTTCATTTTGATGTATTGTATACATTTGATCATTAAAAATTATGTTTGAGGTATCAAAACTGCCTTTTTCTCTCAAACACAGCAACGTGTGAACGGGTACAGCTAGGTATAGCAGAGTATCAAACATAAAGTTATCTTGACAAGTATAGATTCAGTAGGGATTTGATGTTTACTAGAATCGTTACTCGGGTAAAAACCGGGCGAATCCGGGTACATTCGCTAGTATTATATAAAGTTGAATTATTAGTTTACAATAAAAATGATTCTAAAAATCATATTTAAGACCTATAGTTTTTATGGTCTCCTGGTGTGGTCTTAAATCGATAATCGGTTGTACTCTTCGTGTAGGATTTTCTCACTTTATATGTGTATTCCATATGCGAACTTTATTAATATATTAGGTGTATATCTACTGTGTGCTTACCTATGTGCCTTGTGCCTACAGTTTATGAGCTTTATAATAAATTGAATTACTGAGCACGATTTTTGATTTTTTTAAATAAAAAAATCTAACTAAATAATTAATAAATAAAAAATAGCTTTAAAAAAAGCTTTTATTTAAATGCACCGAAAAGGAAAAAATAAAATATCTTATCTTCTGCCATTGATCAATTATATGTATCTGAGTGAAAATAAAAGCGGCGGGGGACGATCATCATGAATTTCGAACCTAATGTGATTTAATATATAGCAACTGATTAGCGGTTTTTATGTGTTAACAAATATTTTACCTTTTCTCTAAATATGATCATCCCCCGCAGCTTTTATTTTCACTCATATACATCTAATTGCTCAATGGCAGAAGATAAAATATTTTATTTTTCCTTTTCATTGCATTTAAATAAAAGCTTTTTTTAAAGGTATTTTTTTATTTATTAAAAATTATTTAGTTAGTTTTTTTAGTGATGAATTTACAACACTTAGAATCAAAAGTTGAAATATATACGAAATCTGACCAAAATATTTAAATATGCATATCAATATTAGAAAAACCCACCCAGTATTATTATCCACTTATAAAACCATTCACACACTATGATATTGTGACGAAGAAATATTTTATTATTTAATTTAATATTATTCAATGAAAATATATTCAACAGATTAAAAAAATATATATATTAATCTGTATTTGTGAAATCATCTTTAAAATATTTCTTTGCTTGCTTGCTTAAGATTCTCTAGCTGTAAATAGTTTTGGGGGCTGACCTGTTAATAATTGTCGACTCGTCGCTGTGACGTCATCAATAAATACTTTTACATCTTAGGATATTTCAAGGCTTGATTTCTACGCTACAACTGGTGGAGAGACTGGACCGATACCCATTAAGAAATAAAAGAAAAATTGATTCTGTTGAACCAGAAGAAACTTCTATGAATGTGAAGAAGAAAGGTACCCAGGTAAGCAACTACGTTGTTCAACATCTGCCAAGGAACCCTTCCATTTTCTCTGGGGAGGATGGTGAAGATCTCCAAAAATGGTTAAAAGGGTATGCATGTGTGGCAAGGTACAACCATTGGGACGAAACCCTTTGTCTTACTAAAGTTTATTTTTATCTGTCTGGAACTGCTCTCAAATGGTTTGAGAACAACGAAGAAAGCATACAGACTTGGGAGGAATTCACATCTCAATTAGAGAATGTGTTTGGAAAAAAAGAAAATTCAAAATTGCAAGCGTAGAAGAAACTTAAAACACGGGCACAATTGAAAGGTGAAAGTACCGAATTTTACATCCAGGATGTCCTGTGCTTGTGTAAAGAGGTTGATCCTCAAATGAGCGAGGAAGATAAAATCTCTCACCTCATGAAGGGGATAGCTGAGGAGCTTTATCAAGCACTCCTACCGAGGGATGTACAGAGCACCGAGCAATTCACTACAGAATGTCGCCGTGTTGAGGCGCTCCGTTGTAGGCGAGTTACCCCAACCAGGTACGAGCGCCTACCAAATGTAGCCTCTCTCTGTGACCAGGATGACGGAGAAGATCTGTCATCTATGACTAGGCAAATTGTTCGTGAGGAGGTACAGCGGGCATTAGGCTCTCCTCGGGAGGAACCAAAAAATGCTACAATCGAAGAAATTGTGAAGGAGGAGATTGGAAGAACCCTGGCGCCAATCTCAAAGTCTAGGAGAAGTCCCCCTCATAAGGAAAGACCCCGTCAGTTTTTAAATACTAGATATGAGGCCGAAACGATAAGACCGTACCCTGAACCTCGATACCCAAAACAAGGAGGAAGACGCGACACCAATGATTGGCGTACAACTGAGGGAAGGCCAATCTGTTTCTACTGCGGACGCCCAGGTCACGTCGTCCGCTATTGCCGTGACAGGAAGAGACACAATGAGGAAAGGAGAAATGACTATTTCCAAAGAAAGCAAGACGCAATGATATCCTACAACTCTCGAGCTGAATCTCAGGACCCCAATGACGAATCATCGAGGAAAACTTTCACTCGCTACCGAAGCCCTACTTCATATCGCGGTCGAAACAGACAACATTTCTCACCTGCTAGAAGATCTAGCTGGACGCCCCGCCATTAAAACTAGATGATAGACCACATTGGAGGTGAGGCCGCAAAGTTATAAAATCCCCCCTTACCGACCACAGTAGAAATGAGAAAAAGCTACCTTGACGTAAACATAGACCTACCAAGTCCTCATGAAGAAGATATCTCAACTGAAAGAAGACATCCACCGCAGTCACCTGAAAATATCCCTGGCCATAGTACTAGTTCTTAAGAATGACGACGTAAGTCTCCTGCTGAGCATCGGGTCGATGCTCTCTATAGGAGGAGGCTATGTGACGAAGAAATATTTTATTATTTATTTTAATATTATTCAATGAAAATATATTCAACAGATTAAAAATATATATATTAATCTGTATTTGTGAAATCATCTTTAAAATATTTCTTTGCTTGCTTGTTTAAGATTCTCTAGCTTTAAATAGTTTGGGGGGGCTGACCTGTTAATAATTGTCGACTCGTCGCTGTGACGTCATCAATAAATACTTTTACATCTTAGGATATTTCAAGGCTTGATTTCTACGCTACAATATCATAATATATTTAAGTAATTAATCCAGGTTCCTTAGGCCTTCAAAAGATCTTTCTAACCACTCGTGTTGTCAGTCAGACTCAAGTCTTTTGTTTTTTTTTTTACAATGACTGTGAAAGTTCAAGATATTAATGGTGTCAAGCAGATTTATTTTCAGTTATTTTTTATTGATGCCAGTTTTAGATGAATAATCCATAGAAGAGTGGCCGTTTGATTTCTTTGTTTTCAGAAAGCCGAGCAGATAAAGAGGATATGACCCACTGTTTGGTCTTCATTCTAGCAGTTGGGGTAAATCGATTCTGATTCAAAATTTCGAGGAGTATTTTTGTGCGTGACAATGGTCAGATAGGGTGGTTGTTGAAGAGCACTCATGTTAGATTCTTGGAAGCATGGATATCAAAATTCTTGGCGTAAATCTTCTGAGATTGCTGTTTGTATAATCCATAATATATAGGTCTATCGATAGATTCTGAGTTCTTTTTTTTTGTGGGCAAGGCTTTAATGAAAAGATATTTTGAAGACAGTGTATAATTTAGAAGGTACAGTGGGCTTAGCTCTTTTGGTGTGCTAGTTCACTTCCCAGAATACGCTGTGACCTTTGGCACAGCAGAGTTGAACATTGGGGGTATAGTGGGGTGGACTGCATATGACAGAAAGAATCAATTGGCAGTCTGAGGGAAATCGGAAGTTTACACGCGGAAAAATCTGGCTAACTTTAGTCGCCTAAAGAACCAGGGTTTCTTCTAGGAATGTTGATATTTGAAGGAAGTTTTTAGTTAATGAAGGAGTTTTTTAATTAATGATTTTATTTAATCATACAAACATTACAATTATAACATAATATAAAGAAAGATATATATAATGGGAAATACAGCAATCAAAATATATAAGTGCTATCGAACAATCAACAAACAACAGAGTAGTCAAATATCAATAAAATGTCATCAATGATAATAAGCTTGGTAATTAAATCCAACAAAGCCCCCCTTTAATTTCAAGCTAAATATATTGAAGACTAGTGTCGACAGACATAGCTAAGCTGCTACGTCACAACGTGACGTCACGGCCTGTGGTGGCGCTACTTGCCGTTTCTTTGTTTACCGGAAAAAAGATAACATTTAGGCCTAAATACCAAAGGAATATTATATACACACATTGATATCAAATAAAAATAACAATATACACACATTTTTACATTGAGTTGATCTTATAATTAAATAAAGATAACAAATGGATTAATTTTTCCTTTGATAAAGCCTTTGTTAAAAAATCAGAAATATTGTCTTCAGTTTTTACATATTGAATGTCAAAAATATTATTTTTCAATTTCTCATGTAAAAAAGCAATAGATCTAACTAAATGATTAGATTTATCAGTTGTTTGACCAGACTTAGTCAAAAATATTGATGCTTTGTTATCACAAAATATTTGTATTTTAACAAAATTAGATGTAATTTCTTCAAAAAAGTATTGGATGTAAATGGCCTTTTTTACAGTTTGAAGTAATCCGCATATTTCGCTATCACAAGTAGAAAGACATGTGTTAGGAATAGTCTTACTTGACCAAGAAATGAGATTTTTATCTAAATAAAAGGTTAATCCAGCAGTTGATCTTGCTTTATTGGATCTGCCACAATTCCATGATGCATCTGTGTAAGCCTTTAATTCGACATCTCCTTTAGTATATATTAATCCATACTGCTTACTTCCTTTTAAATACCTAAGAATTCTCTTAGCTGCACCCATGTGCATTTCTCTAGGGTTTTGAATATATCTGCTTAAAAGAATAACTGCAATGGCAATATCAGGCCTAGATTTAGTTGAGAGATAAAGCAAAGAGCCTATTAATTATTGATATTGAGTCTTATTGACTTCCTTAGAGCTATTAAAATTATCTAAATTAGTGTTAGGATCTAATGGGGTTGAAATATGCTTGCAATCTTGCATGTTATATTTTTGTAAAATTTTATTTATGTAATTTTCCTGTTTTAGAATCAGTCTAACATCCTCTTTAATGATTTCAATGCCTAAAATGTTACAAGTTGTTAAACTTTCCTTTATTTTGAAGTGAAGTCTTATTTTTTGTATTATATCATGCAAAATTTCAGGATCTGAATTAATGATTATCATATCATCAACATGCAGTCCTAAAAGTAAATGTGAATTGCCATTTCTAAAAGTAAAAACACATTTATCAGATTTAAGTTGTGTTAAACCTATTTCAAAAGTATTCTGTAAATGTTTCATACCATACCCTACCACTCTGTTTAAGTCCATACAATGCCTGATTTAGTATACATACAGAGGTCATTTTCTTGTCATCCTGGTAGCCTGGAGGTTGGGTCATGTAGATGGTCTCTGAAAGTTTTCCATACAGGAATGCTGTTTCAACATCAAAGTGGTGAAATTCATATCCTGCCATTGTAGCATAGGCTAGAAGAGTTCTAAATGAATCTGTTTTCATCACTGTGTGTAGAGAAAAGGTTTCTGTGTAGTCTGTCCCATATTCCTGAGAGCAGCCCAAAGCAACAAGTCTTGCTTTGTAGATCTCCTGATTGGTTTGAGGATCCATTTTCTTTGAAAATATCCATTTGGATTTTATTGCTTTAGCACCTTAAGGTAATTCAGTAAGGTCCCATACATGATGGTTCTGAAGAGAATGAATTTCCTTATCCATTGCTTGTTGCCACAAAGGTGAATCAGGATGATTAATTGCTTCTTCATAAGATGATGGTAGCAAGTTTCCATGGGAAAGCTTGAGTGCTCCTACAGTTGGATCATAGGTGGGATCTTTGTCTTCATTGTCTTCAATAGGTTCATCATCTGAAGAAAGCTCATAGTAAAGTTTATCTTTCATATTTGGTCTGAGATTGTAAGGAAGTTCAGAATGTTCATCTTGATTTTCAAGATCAGAATGAGAATGATCATCATGATTTTCTACTTCTTCAGAAGTTTCTGGGATAGTCTCTTCTGGAAAATTGTAAAGGAAATATTTTTGAGTGTCATCTGAATCATTTTTGTTTAGTATTTCCTTTCCTAATTTATTTTCAAGAAATTTAACATCTCTTGTTTCAATTACATTTTCATTTTCAGGATCAATTAGTCTCCAAGCCTTTCTTGTGCTTGAATATCCAACAAATATTCCAGCCTTGGCTGTAGGTTGAAATTTTCCTCTTTTGTTCTTGTGTACATAGTAGTAAGCTATGCATCCAAATATCTTTAGATGAGCTACAGTTGGCTTTCTATTTGAAAATCTCTCTTCAGGAGTTATCCATCCCATTTTTTTACAAGGTGTTCTATTTTTCAAATAAGCAAAGGTTAACATTGTTTCTGCCCAATATCTCAATGGAAGTTGTGAGTCTATCAGCAAAGCTCTTGTTCCTTCAATCAGTGTTCTGTTATACCTTTCTGAGATACCATTTTGTTGGGGTGTGTAAACATTTGTCAGTTGGTGCTTTATGCCTTTACCTTTTAAATATTGAGTCATTTGATGATTTGTGAATTCTTTTCCATTATCTGATCTCAATTGTTTGACTTTGATTTCTTTTTCCTTTTCAATTTCTTCAATGAAAGATCTGATGATGTCAAAAGTTTCCAATTTGGATGAGAGAAATTCTACAAATATTTTTCTAGAAAAGTCATCAACAAGTGTTAATACATATTTAGCACCTCCAATTGATTCCTCTTGAATAGGTCCAATCAAATCAATATGTATTAAGTCCAATGGTCTAGTAGATTGAGGATATAGAACTGGTTTGAAGGGTGTTCTAGTATGTTTGGCCTGAATACAAACTTGACAAGTGTGCATATTCTGGGATTGGGTATTGAAATTGTGAGCTGAATTATTCTTCAACATTTGCTTCATGTATTCTTCATTTAGGTGTCCCAATCTTTTGTGCCAATCATTCCAGGTATGAAGAGTAGCCTTTAAAGCCTGCGATGGAATTTCTTCTGGTGCTGATGTTTTGATTATGTAGAAATCATTTATTCTTTGGGCCATCAAAATTTCCTCTCCATCTTCCTCCATTATATGTCCTCCATCCTTATCAAAAAGTACTTTTTTATTGTCATCTACCAGTTTGTTAACAGACATTAAGTTACCTGACAATTTTTCAACATATAGGACATCATTAAGCCTAATCAACTTATTCTGTCCTTCAATTTCAATTGCTCCTTCTGCATTGGATATTATTTCAGAGTCATCTGCAAGTTTTATTGTTTTGTGAACCTCTCTTTCTTCCTTTAATATATCTCTATTTGATGTCATGTGACAGCTAGCCCCACTATCAATCACCCATTCTTCAGGTTGTTGAGTAGTTTCATATTCTTTGATGTTGGACACATGTTCCTCAGGTTGCAAATTTACAAATTTTGCCTTATTTTGATGTTCAGGTTTATTCTTTGAGGTTTGTTTATTTTCACTCCCTCTTTTATTTTTAGGATTATGCCAACATTCTATAGCCTTGTGGCCAGGCTTAGCACAAATGAAACAAATAGGCTTATTACCATTTCTATTTTTGTGGAAATGCTTACTGTTTGAGAAAGATTCTTTATGCATTGTATTGAATGCTTTGGAATTTCCTTCCTTTTCTTCATGAGTGAATCTTTCATGGTATAGTTTTAAACAATTTTTAAGATCAGAAATGCTTACCTTCATTTGGCAATTCAGTTGAAGTGCAACAAGGTTGTACTTTTGGGGTAGTCCTCTGATCACTGAAGTGGTGAATTCTTGATCTTCTATCTCTGCACCAAGGTTTCTTGCTTGTTACAATAGCTTCTCTGATCTGTAGAGATATTCTTCCCAATTTTCTTCTTTCTTCATTGTCAATCTTGAAACGTCGTTTCGGGCCTCAATGATCCTTTTATTTTTATCTCCTTCATATCTTTCATGCAGCGCTATCCAAATATCTTTGCTTGTTTTGCAATTTAATATTAAGGCGACTAAGGAGTCAGTCATTGGACAGGTGATGATTCCTTTAGCTTGAGCATCTTTCTTCTTCCATTCTTTGAATTTAACTTCATCTTCTGGTGGATCACCTTCCAAAAGGTCGTCCAATTCTTTGCCTTCTAAAATTGATACGATCCAAATTTCCAAGAAGCGAAGTTTTTTCCGTCAAATTTGGGAACTTGTACACTATTCTCCATTTTCTGAAGATGTGTATATCTTACCTTTTCGGGAAATTTGTTTTATTTTCAAGAATTTTGACGCTCGAGTTAAGCCTTTTTTATTTGCGCGGTGGGAGAAGTGCTCGGCCCATAACCATTGAAGGAAGTTTTTAGTTAATGAAGGAGTTTTTTAATTAATGATTTTATTTAATCATACAAACATTACAATCATAACATAATATAAAGAAAGATATATATAATGGGAAATACAGCAATCAAAATATATAAGTGCTATCGAACAATCAACAAACAACAGAGTAGTCAAATATCAATAAAATGTCATCAATGATAATAAGCTTGGTAATTAAATCCAACAATATTCGAGATATCATCCGCTCATGCTATAGAAACTGCTGCGCCTATTTTCTTCATATTAAAGGGAATATAAAAATTATATTCTATGCCTTATACCTGGTCATCACAGTCAGCAAAAGTTTGATATTTATAACTTTTGCTTTTAATCTGTTTTAAGCGAGTATACCAAATATAATACTTCTATGTGGTCTGGGATTATTTCAAAATTCGATCAAAAAAATTAGAAGAAGCATGGAAGTTAGTCCATTCCCGACCACATTTTTATAGATTGCTGGCCGTTTTTACACCAGAGAAGCAACTTCATTTGAAAGGAACAAACCAATTTCTATTCTCTAATCTATTCCATAGATTAAATATTGTACCCTTGCCTTATTAACGGGGATGAAATAGCCTATAAAATTCCAGACTTCTAAATGGTCTAGATGTATATTAAGAACTAGATACTTATCCCGTTCTACGAAGGGGTCTAAAACAGGAGTCGGCAAACTGCGGCTCGCGAGCCACATGCGGCTTTTTAGTTTCACATACGCCAATATTATTTATTTTTATTAAAAACATTTAAAAATCGACTGAATCGATTAACGAGGACTAGGCACCGATTCTATCTCTCAGACACTTGTACCGCTTTTCACCGCACCCTTCCCCCGTGACACGCGTCGTCAGTCTGTCGGAAACTCTCGAATAACGCCGTTCTATGTAGGTTTTAAATCGCTTTCGACGCAAGACAATTTGGCATCTTCACCAGTGCTTTGGCTGTCACGTATAGTTTGTTGTCTCAAAAGAGTGACAAGCGAATTACCTTCTCAAAGTTATGTATGTACACATATTTAATCTATATATACAGGGTGATCCAAAAGTCCCGCACTATTTTAAAAATTAATAAATCCGCGAATATTTGCGCTAGAGCAATGCGGTAAACACCATTGTGTTCAGGATGAAATGGGATTTTTTATGGCAAATAATGAAAAATTCGAAATTGATTTTAGTTACAACTTTATTCGCTAGATGGCGCCCTACCAGAATCAGCGATTCAGCGGCCAAATTGTTTGATAAATTGAAATATATAACTGAATGACACGTATTTTTACTTTTTGAATACCAGGAAAGAACCCTAATAATATAAAATGATAAATTAATAAAACACTATTTCGCCAAAGGTTAGAAGAAATGGTTAACGATTTTTAAATACAATCTGAGATATGTAAAATAGGTATATGCAAATTATAACATGTAGCAAAAAAAAAACCTGATATTTTAGATGCGGTTTGCTGGAATCCTCTCAGCTATTTATATTTCGAAAATAATAATTTTCTATTTTTTTAAATTCAACTCTCTCTCAGTATCGATTATATTTATTTTAATTCATTTTAAAAGTATTTATCGATCTCTGATGATTTATTTTACTCTGGAATGCCGTTGTTGTTTTTGTCGTGTCCAATAGAGAGCCTCAGATACTTTTCGTTTGGCCAACAAAAAATGTCAATTTATATACACATATATTCTTGCACAATGAGACTTTAAAGAATGCAAATAATCTTCATCTATTTACATACACAACACATCTTCCCCCTTAATAATACTCCAGTCGGTCTAGGGGTTTCCTGGCTCTCTGAGGTCTAGGACTGCGGACGGGCACTTGCACAGCGGCAGCCTCCGGTTTAGGAGTGCAAGAGGGCACGTGCACAGCAACAGGCCCTGGTATAGGAGTGCAAGAGGGTACGTGCACAGCAGCAGTCTCCTCCTTGTTTCCTGATGTAACCTCTGTAACCTCCTCTTCACTTTATTTCTGACTTCCACCTACAGGCTTCTCTCCAGATGTTCGAGGAAGTATCAAATTTCTTGTCTCCACTTGTTTCTTTCTCACAGGTCGCAATTGATCGATATGCCTCTTATACACGACGCCCTCGCAACTTATAAGGTAGTGACGGTAGCTCAATAATTTCAAAATGGTACCTTTTTACCGTTTAGGTCCAGTTGCATAGTTGCGGAAATAAACCTCGCAACCTGTAGTAAACTGCTCCTGCCTTCTTACGGCCTCATGAAATACCTCTCGCGGATTTCCCATCTTGGTATTAAATTCTAAAATCTTGATCTTAAACTTATCTTCATTAGCAGTTCCGCCGGGGAATTCCTTTATTACAGTTTGGGGGAATGCTCTATGAGCAAATAGGATTCTTTGTAGATTCGTCTCTAAATCATCCTTTCCATTATTATTTCTCAAAAGGTTTTTAAACTCTCTTACATATCTCTCAGCTAAACCATTTGTACTAGGATTATACGGACTGGTCTTAGTGTGCCGTATACCATTCATTTTGGTAAATTGCTCGAATTCACCGGAGACAAACTGTCTTCCGTTATCTGTAACAAAAAATTAGAGCAATCCAATTCTGGCGAGAATTTCTCTAAGATGACTTATAATCGTTTTTCTGGTAATATCTTTGATGATAAAAATTTCTATCCACTTTGAGTATGCGTCCACGAGAACCAAAAACATTCTTCCCATGAACGGACCCGCTAGATCAAGATGAAGTCGATGCCACGGTTTTTCGGGCCAAGTCCATTCCGAGATGGTAGCCGGGGGCATGCTTGCCGATTCTTGGCATACTCTACATTCTCTAGTTAACTCCTCGATGTTACTGTCTATGCCTGTCCACCAGAAAATACCGTCTGGCAATCATCTTCATTTTAACAATCCCCATGTGTATTTCATGCAAGTAATTTAAAATTAAAGATCTTAATTTTGGGGGAATTACCACTCTTTCACGCCATTGAAGACAACCAAACTCCAAACTTAATTCCTCATTGATCTTATAATGAGGAGCTAGTGGGTTTTCTCTCGGTACCCTTGTGAATTTCCAGTTGCCTTCTCTAACATTCCTTAATACTATAGAGAATATTTTATCTTGGGGCGTCTCATTAGCCACCTCCATAAAAGAGAACGGTACCCCATTCGACTTCCTAAGAAGAAGTGCCTGGTCTTCATCAAGAGACTCCCTGACACTCGATTCTAAAGGAAGACGTGACAATGCGTCAACATTGGAATTATCACTAGTTTTTCGAAATTCCACAGTATAATTAAATGCAGCTAATTTTAAGGACCATCTTTTAATTCTGGATGATGCACATATGGGAATCGGTTTATGAGGTGAAAATATATGAATTAAGGGTCGGTTGTCTGTTACCAATACAAATTTTCGTCCCAGTAAGTATTGTCTGAATTTCTCAACGCCAAAAGTTATGCTCAACGCTTTCTTTTCTAGTTGAGAGAAACGTTTTTCCGCTTCGGTTAATGTTCTAGAAGCAAAATCTATAGGGCATTCTTCCTTTCTATCATTTCTATGACTCAGAATTACGCCTAGTCCATAGTCCATTAATAATGAATTACATTTTTTAAATAACATTCGATATTTTTTCGTCCAATTCCATCTACAATTTTTATTCAAAAGTTGATAGAATAGCGCTAAAATGTTTGCTATATTCTTTATGAATCTATAATAATAAATTAAGAGTCCTATGAAAGAACTTAATTGCGAAACATTCTTTAGGTTCAGGCGCCTCTATCACTGCTTTAATTTTGTTTTCTAAGGGATGCAGTCCATATTTATCCATTTTAAACCCTAAATATTCCACCGATTTCTTTTTAAATTTACATTTATATCTGTTTAACTTAAAAACATTTTTCTAGCAATCACCTAAACACTAGATCCAACTTTTGTTCATGATCTTCAAAATCTTTTCCTGCAACCAAAATATGATCTATGTAGCAGGCCACACCTGGCAAATCAGCAAATAGGCCTTCCATAATCCTCTGAAATTTATTTGGTGCTACCGCTACATCATATGGTAGTCTTTTATAAGAAAACAACCTCTTTGTTCTGTTTATATCAATAACAGCTTTGGCTTCTTCCGCTAACATTACTTGTAAGTAAGCCTGTGATAGGTCTAGAGTCGAAAGTACGGTGCTTGTAGATAATTTTGAAAAGATCTCATCGATCGATGTAATGGGATACCTATCTAATTCTATTGCTTTATTAGCTGTACATATAAAATCACCACATATCCTTACACTACCATCCTTTTTTAATGCCGGTACTAATGGAGCAGTCCAATATGCATGAACTATAGGTTATAAAATGCAAGAATTCACTAAACGATCAATTTCATTCTCTACTTTGTTTTTTAGAGAGAAAGGTAAACTTCTGACCTTACAAAACACAGGAGTCACATCCTTTTTTAAATTAAAATTTATTCTAACATCCTTTAGACAGCCCAAATCTTTGTTAAACAAATCTGCATACCTATCCATCAAATTTTTATATATTTAAATATATTTCTATTATATTCATTATTTAAAATTTTAATGCTAAACAATATAGAATAATCAAGTTTCAACTGTTTAAGCCATTCTCTTCCTAATAAAATTACCTGGATTTTTTAATTTACAACTATTAATCGTAAATATTGGTTGGCTTCTTTTACAAAAACATTTTTTTGATCTATAATCTCTATTGATTTACCACAAAAGGATTTTAATCTTAAATTTGTTGGAAATAATCTTTTACCTTACCAATAATTCTTATAAATATCCTTAGTTATTAACGTAACTGGACTTCCTTTATCTATTGTAAAGCACAAAGAATAATAATCTACTGTTAAATATATTGTGGCATCAGTTTCGCCCTGTACAGAATATATAGAGTCCTCTTGTACAAATTTACATCCCCACATTCTTTTACTAGCTTTGCAGACCCTACTTAAATGACCCAGTTTATTACATTTTAAAACAAGTCTTTGTTCTATGAGGTAAAACAGATGCCACGTGTGAATGTCTTCCACCACATCTATAACACACTATTTTGCCTTTGCCACTTTGCCTGAAATGCCTATACTGCGCCGTACTATTATTGTACTCACCCTTTTTATCCTTTCAATTCACAGGGGATATCTTGGCCACTAATTTATCTTGTAATTCTCTTGTATTTATCTCCGCCAATTCGAACGAGATCGCCACTGCAAAAACTTTATCCAGGGTGACCTCGTCGTCCTCTTGTAGTAGCTTCTTTTGCAGGATTTCCGACTTGATTCCAGCCACAAAAGGGTCTCGCATCATGGTTCCCAACATATCGACGAAATTACAATTTATTGCCAAATGTTTCAATTCTCTAAGATATTCCGAAATTGATTCTCCTTCCTGTTGAATTCTCTTTAAAAATCTGCATCGCTGTGGTATCACTTTCTTCTTTGGATCCAATGCAGCTTAATTCTTTGAATGATAGTATCATAGGGTTGATCTTTCATTAGACCAGGAAGAAAATGTCGTTTCCCTGCTTCAAAGTTTCAAAATCTGTTAGCGAGGTAAAAATCAGCACTTTAATCTCCTCCTTCAGATGCCAAAAAGAAAGCCTCAAATATTTGTACAAAAAGATCGAAGTTTCCTCCACTGGGCTATAGCATCTAAAAGGTACTATTAACTTTGAACTTGTCATGCTGATCTTTTCTACTCCTTTGTTTTCTTGATCCATATAGTTTAAAAGATGTAATCTTAACCCATTTTCCTATTTTTCCTCTCATAATCCGAGAGTCAGATTTGTTTAAAAGATGTAGTTGTTATACTTGCATAGACGCTGTTTTCCTCAGCTTTTTACTGGCTCTGTAGATCGCGCATCCTCGTCGCCACTTTTGTTGTGTCGTAATTAGACGTACAAGAGTTCAAACTTGACCATGGCCAACAACAAATGTCCAATTTATATATACATATATTTTTGCATAATGAGGCTTAAATAATACAAATAATATTCATCTATTTACATAAACAACAGTTAATATATAGCGAGAAGAGTAGAGGACTGAGCACAGATCCCTGAGGTACACCAGCCCATGTTCTTCGGTCCTTGGAATATGTTCCATTGACTCGAACCTTTATCCTTCTTCCCCTTAAGAAGTCTTCAATCCAGATTTAGGTTTTTCCTCTTACTCCGATGTTGTGCAGCCTTTCAAATAATTTCTACACTCGATCAAAAGCTGAGGTCATATCCAGGAATACGGCCGTTGTCTTCTTTGGCGGTTTTTCCTAGAAATCTATTATTGATTGACAGAAGTAGAACAGTTTATCAGTTGTACACTGTTTCGATCTTTAGGCAGTTTGTAGAAGTTTATTTTATTATTGTTAGTGAGCCAGACTATGAGCCTAGAGTGGATAATTCATTCTGTTATTTTACAAAGTATGCTGGTAAGAGCAATTGGCCGATAGTTCTTGCATTCCTTAGCATCTTTGTTTGGTTTCAGTATTGGCACTATAATTGATATCTTCCAATTCTTTGGTAGTTTACCAGTTTGCCATGAAATTTTCAGTATTCGTAAGAGTTGATTTTTAGCTTTGTCTCCAAAGTGTTTAATCATTTGACCAAAGATTAGAGCATCTCCAGGTGACATCTTGGATTTAACTTTCTTATTGATGAGTTTAGCTCATTCAGTGTGAAGTCTCTCGAGTAAATATCTTGTTGATGCTAATTTCTTGCTTGTTTAACTAACTTGATTATATTATTTTTTAGAGTCCTGCCTTCATTCGTATAGCTGAGTCTGGAAGTGCTTGAAAGATATTCAGCAATTATGTCAGCCACATCTGTTTGTTCGTTCTCGCTGTTCATATCGATTAGAGTATTGGAGGATTAGTGTTGGTTTTGATTGTTTTATAACACTAATTATATTCCAGTGATGGCTTTCCTTTTTTGGATCCATTTTTTTCGCAGAACTCTGCCCATTTTTCTTGTTTGAATATCCAAATTTCTTGTACTATTTTGTGACTAATTTCAATGAGTTCCTTTATGATTTCTTCTGTTTTATTTGTGTTAAGAAGTTCATTTTTATTGTCTCTCTCTGCAATCATTGCCTCGATATTGTGGTCCTTCCAGTAAAGTATTCACAGGTCTTTACGTCTACCTCTAGGTATCGATACTTTTTCAGCTTTAAATATGTTCGAAGAGAATTTTTCCAATTTTTTCTCAATCGTTCTGTGATTTAATTATTCGTCGCACAGTTCTTCAAGTTTTTCTGCATTTTTTTTCCAGTGTTCTTTTATTCTGTTGGAAATTCTCAATTTTGAATTTTAGGGTTGTTTAAATTGGTCTGTGGTCACTGATTGCACTTTTCAGAATTTTCCATTATGTTGTGGGTGCGATGTTGTAATTTATCGCTGTGATGTCTATTGCGGATTCTGGGCCTGTGGACTTGAATAGATAGGTGTTCTTTTCGTTATTTAACGGCGTAAGGTCGAGGTCGGTTAGCATGTCCTCAACCTGCTGACCTTTGTTATCCTGGACAGGTGATCCCCAAGTTGGTCTTTCGGCGTTAAAATCACCAAGTATGATTGCGATATCCGAAGACGTTTCACTTAATGTCTCTATCAGGCCTGTATTAATGCTAGTATTATCGTGGTGATAAACATTTATGATTGGAATTGTTTGATCTGTAAGATTGATTTCTATTACCTGAACTTCTGTCGTGCTTTCTCTAGGCTTACTCTGATTATAGGCGATTTCCTTAAATTTGATTTCTAGAGTTTTAATCAAAACGGCAAGTCCTCCTCCGAATTTCCCGGTCTGTCCTTCCGTAGTGTTGTATAATCTTTGATATTGAATCTCAGATTCTGATTCAATTTTGTTTCCTGAGGACAAGTAATATGTACATTGTTGTCACAGAGAAGACAAGTCAGCTCTTTATTTTTCTCTGGGTACCATTTTTATTGAGTTGTAGTAGATTGAATTGTGTCCTCGTAGTAGATTTCTCATCATGAGCTCGAGCTGCAGCTCCTGACGCGCAGGTTACCCCGGACGCGGAAGCATTACTGGAGATATCAGTTTTGCTCTTCATTTAAAAATGGGTGCCGTTGCAACGTTAGTCATCTTGGAAACGAACCAGAATTTGGTCAAATATTCCAAGGGTCCAGGGGGGATCGCAAGGAGGTGTGGTCGAAATTCTCCCCTTCCCCCTGGAATGCCGTCACTACAGGATAAAGCACTCTTGGTGAATTTTTTAAATTGTGATTCAGAATCTGCCACTGAAGCTTTACGAGCGTTTCGTTCCTTTAAAGATATTCGAAGCGGTAAAGGACCAATGAGTTGCTACTCTCTAAAGCGATTGATTAAAAGTTTTGAGGAAACTGGATCTCTGGAAGCAAAACCTCGGAGTGAAAGACCATCGACATGCAAGTCAGTGGCTGTTACGGTTTTGCAGAATGCGGAAGCTATTGAAACGTTATCCACGTATGGAGAAGTAAGTGCTAGACAAGTTTCTCGACAAACGGGGATTTCGTATGGAACAGTTTGGAGAGAACACACATTTAGAATTTTTCTATAAAAATATCCTAACAAAATTCAAAGATTTCACGAGTTGAAAGTCAGCGATTTTGAGAAGCGTCAAGAATTCGCTGCATTGGTTTTCCGGCAAATTGATACTGATGAAAACTGGCTGTCAAATGTTCTAAGAACAGATGATGCTCACTTTTATCTAAAGGGAGAATTTAACATTCAAAACTGCCTCATTTTGGCAACAGAAAACCCTAGGATTTTTACAGAAATACCACTTCATCAGCACAGAGTTACAGTTTTGTGTGGGTTCACTTCTTCTTTTATTATTGGGCCATTTTTATTTGAAAAAATCAATGGAAGAACTTTTAAAACCGTTTTTGTAACTGGTGAACGTTATGTTCAACTTTTGAGAGAAAAGGTTAGTCCCATATTGCAGGACAGACAAGCACTAAGCGAAATAACATTCATGCAAGATGGAGGACCTCCTCATATCTCCCGCGGTGCCAAACAATTGCTGAAGGATACGTTCGGTGGAATTCGTTGATAAGTCGCCACTTTATATACCAGTGGCCTCCAATATAACCAGACTTGACGCCTTACAATTTCGGTTATGGGGGTACATTAAGTCGCGTTTTTATCGATGCCGGCCTACCACATTGGCCATGTTAAAGGCTTCTATCAGATGGCACGTTTTATAAATTTCAACTATTTAAATGTGACCATTCTGTCATCCATCGTCTGCAGGCGGTGTTTGAGAATGAATGGCGCCACATTGAGCAAGGATTGTGACCTAATACAAGAGAGAAGGCAGTTACCTCAGGTGTTATATTTTGCAGCTCTTTGTTTTGGGTTATGGGAATAATAAATGCTGTTCTCACATCTTGACTCTTTTTTTTTCTGTGAACAGTAATTTTTTTGTTTGTCATTTGCCCACATTTTATATTATGCCGTGCCGGCCAGTGTTATAACTTCTCGAATAACACTGGTTTACACAATTTTACCCCTTATGTTTAGTTTATCGCTTTTGGCTCATTAGAAGAAATAGCATAAGGAATAATATCTGTATCCCCCCCAACTTTAGATATTTTGCGCAAAAAATAATACAAAATCATTTTACTACCACGTTTTTCAACGCAAAAGGTCGATTTGAAAATGATTTTTTTTTTAGGGGATACATTTTCAAAATTATGTACAGTATAATAAACAATGATAACATTTTACAAACCCATAGGATATTTAGAATAAAGTACGACAAATATATTTTGTCACTCCCCTCTATATTTCATTTTTGGATCATGACAAATATCCAGTTAAATAGTCAAGTGTCGACATTTAGTCAAGAAACTATACATTCCTTATAGCACGAAATCCTATTAGTAGTGCCATCATAATTTTTGGTACTATATTAACATTTCAAAAATCGTGTATTGATATCAGTAGTTATTTTCAAACATTCAATCTATTTCACAAAACTCCATCTAAAATATAAATATTTTTTGCTACATGTTTTAATTTGCATATCCCTATTTTACATATCTCAGATTGTATTTAAAAATCGTCAACCAATTCTTCTAACTTTTGGCGAAATGGTGTTTTATTAATTTATAATTAGATATTATTAGGGTTCTTTCCTGGTATTCAAAAAGAAAAAATACGTGTCGTTTAGTAATATTTTTAATTTATCACACAATTTGGCCGCTGAATCTCTGATTCTGGTAGAGCGCCATCTAGCGAATAAAGTTGTAACTAAAATCAATTTCGAATTTTTCATTATTTGCCATAAAAAATCCCATTGCATCCTGAACACAATGGTGTTTACCGCATTGCTCTAGCGCAAATATTCGCGGAGTTAATAATTTTTTAAGTTGTGCGGGACTTTTGGATCACCCTGTATATAAAAGTCAATGTCTGTCTGTTTCGCGATAAACTCAAAAACTACTGAACCAATTGGTACCAAATTTTGCATGTCGCTTTTAATAAACCTGAGGAAAATTTTTGGCTACATTTTGATTAGTATTTTTGGCTATTTATTTTTTTCATTTGAAGAACTTTTTTTTACGCGAAGTAAATACGAGGCGAAGTAACAACACGAGGCCAATTAAGCGACCAATGAGCGTTCTGCATTTCTTTTCAAGTTGCTTGCGTACTTTTTTTAAAATATATTTTTATACGAGTGTCACTTTTTTTACAAAAGTATTGAGAGAGAAATTTATATTACTAAATTGTGAAAAAATAGTACAAATGTAATATTGTACTGGGATAAGGTGCATAAATTCAGAAAAAGGCATCTCCTTATCGTGCAACTGAAAGTTGCTGATGGCTTGCGCCATCCATCGGTATAAATATCAACTATTCTCGTTGATTTTCAATTATTCCAGAATTGGCCAAATACCCATTCTTGATTAATCAAGAAAAAGCTAACCACGGACGCGTTTCGGGCTGTTGGCCCTCATCAGCGTGGTGCAAGCTGTACCTCAACGACCAATAAATTGGGCATTAAGGCATCCTGAAAAATCATGAAACGAGTAGTTAAGGCCAGAATTGCGTGAGAACGCTACATATTGTGAAAAATAGTACAAATGTAATATTGTACTGGGATAAGGTGCATAAATTCAGAAAAAGGCATCTCCTTATCGTGCAACTAGAAGTTGCTGATGGCTTGCGCCATCTATCGGAATAAATATAAACTATTCTCGTTGATTTTAAATTATTCCAGAATTGGCCAAATACCCATTCTTGATTAATCAAGAAAAAGCTAACCATGGACGCGTTTCGGGCTGTTGGCCCTCATCAGCGTGGTGCAAGCTGTACCTCAAGGAGATGCCTTTTTCTGAATTTATGCACCTTATCCCAGTACAATATTACATTTGTACTATTTTTTCACAATATGTAGCGTTCTCACGCAATTCTGGCCTTAACTACTCGTTTCATGATTTTTCAGGATGCCTTAATGCCCAATTTATTGGTCGTTGAGGTACAGCTTGAACCAAGCTGATGAGGGCCAACAGCCCGAAACGCGTCCGTGGTTAGCTTTTTCTTGATTAATCAAGAATGGGTATTTGGCCAATTCTGGAATAATTAAAAATCAACGAGAATAGTTGATATTTATTCCGATAGATGGCGCAAGCCATCAGCAACTTTCAGTTGCATGATAAGGAGATGCCTTTTTCTGAATTATATTACTAAGTTACGGTAAGTGCACACAAAGCAATTTGAAAAAACTTTACAAAATTAGCAGTACTGTATGTAAACAATGGGTTTCGTATTTTTGATTAATTTTTGTTCTGGCCTTTTTTTTATATATAATAATAAATAAAAGTTACAGTCAATATGATAATTCTTAAAATTAAACAAACAATAGTCAATATGCAAAAAATACAAACTAATTTAATAAAATATTCTAATATCAAGCAATATGCAAAATCTCTCCTAATATTTAAATGTCATATTATTAGCATCTTAACGGCGATTATTCGTTTTTATGTACTCCTGTAGGAAGGCAGAAATACTCAAAAGTTCGATATTGTTTTAATAAAGTGTAAAGAATCTACAGAACTATTTTTTGCGCGGCAGTAAATACGAGGCGAAGTGACAACAACAGGCGAATTAACCGACCAATGAGCGTTCTGCATATTTTCCAAATCGCTTGCCCAACTTCGTATTACTAAGTTACGGTAAGTGCTCACAAAAATGCAATTTTAAAAAAACTTTACAAACCTATCGTTACTATGTACACAATGGATTTCATATTTTTATTAATTTTTGTTCTAGCCTTTATTTTTCAAAAATATTTTTACAAAAAAAAATCATATGTAGTGAAAATTTAATATGAATTACTGTCTCATTTAACAGCCAAAACATGTGTTTGTCTATAATCCATATACCCTTTGGTTTTTATTAGCCTAAAATATTAACATGGCTATTTTGGCATTAGTTTTTTTTTTGAGTATTATTATTTTTTTGCTGACATGTGATAGGGCACTACATTTTACGAAGTTACGGTTAGTAAACAATGCAGATTTGACAATATTTACAAACTTTTATTACTGTATGTAAACAATGAGCTTATGTTTTGTCATTGTTGTAATGGCCTTTGTTTTGTTATTCTTTTTAAAAAATCATATGTCTCATTGATAGTTTAAAATTTAGTCTGTTGTTGTCATATATTTCCCTAAGTTCCATGTGCCCTTTTATTTTTTACTGAACATTTATTAACATGATTGTATTTTGGCTTGCATTTTTATAAGCCTTTTTTTTCTTACTGAGAGAGATGGGGAATTGCACTCGGGGGAATTCCCGGGCGAAGCCGGGTCATTCGTCTAGTATTAATATAAAAAAAAGAAGTAAAGGTAAGTAAAAGTATTATATTTTTAAAATACATATTATATATTGTTGCACCAGGTTGCGGCTTGGCAGACTCTTCAGCCTTGATTCTCTCCTGTGCTGGGTCTTGCATCTTACCAGAGCGTGTTTCAACCATCCTACAAATTTATAAAAGGTAATAATGAGATAAGTCTACTTTATGTAGCCACCAGAATAATATATTTATTTTCTCACATCAAAGAGAGCAGTGAAGTCACAGTGTACCTAAATACAAATGATGATAATCTAAAAATAATCTGTTTTAAATAAATATCATAGAATATAAAAATAAATAAATATATAATTTAAATTTCAAATATATTAAAAATAATATAATAAATACGCCATTAATCATGATGTAACACTTCCCCCTCTCCAGAGGTCGTCACGTCCTCGTGAGTTACCTCATCAATTCTCTCAAAATAGGGTTTGAGTCTTGAGACATGGACAATCAATGGGTCTTGGCCAGGATTATCTTTCGGCTCAATTAAGTAATTTACGTTAGACAGCTTCTTTAATATTCGATATGGGCCAAAATATTTTCTCAATAGTTTTTCGCATTTTCCGATTTTCCTGACTGGTGTCCAAACTGCCATTAAATGTCCTGGTTCATAGATTTTCTCATTGTGTTTTTTGTCATAGTTTCTTTTCATTCTTTCCTGAGTCTTCTCTGTGTTGTTAATGACTACCTGTCTCGTCCTTGCTATTTTATCTAAGTAGTTTTCTATATATTCGTCGTAATCGTCCATGTTACTGTCCGTTGGGATATTCTCGTCGTCTAAGAGGGACATGGGTTCCCTTCCAAACAACAGGAAAAATGGAGAGTAGCTTGTGGTTTCCTGAATCGTGGTATTATACGCGTGGGTGATAAAAGGGAGGATTTCATCCCAGTTCTTTTGGTCTGTGTTCACATACATGCTGATCATATTGATTAAAGTTCTATTTAGCCGTTCCGTTAGTCCGTTAGTCTGGGGGTGGTAGCTCGTTGTGAAGCAGTGTTTCACTTTGCACATTTTCATTACCTCCTTCATCAAATTGCTAGTGAACCTCTATCGCTAATAAGAAATCTTGGGGCCCCGTGACGTAAAATAATATGTTCGATTAAAAATGTAGAGACTTCTTTCACGGTTGCTTCTGATACTGCCTTTGTTTCAGCATACTTGGTATAATAATCGGTCAACACAATTATCCACTTCCTTCTTCTTTTCGTTGATGGCAAGGGGCCAACAAAGTCAATTCCGATTCTTTCAAAAGGGTAGTTAGCTGGGGGAATAGGTTGTAGAAGTCCAGAAGGCAAATGATTTGAACCTTTCCGACTTTGGCAAAGATGGCACGTCTTTACAAATTCTGAAACATCTTTCAACATGGAAGGCCAATAGTATTTATTCTTCAATCGGTAAGTGGTTCTGGCGACGCCCAGATGGCCATTCAGCATATGGTTGTGGTATTCACTCATGACTTCCTTCCTTCTCTTCTTTGGCACTACCAGCAACCATGCCCTACCTTCAGGATTTGGATTTTTCTTGTAGAGACACCCATTTTCTTCTTTGAAGTTCTGTGTAATTGAACGCTTGTTTCCACTAAGGTTCTCCTTAATATCCTCAATAAAATCATCCTTTTCGTCTATTATTTGATTCAGAAATAGTCTTTCATAATCTTCGTCCCATTCGTTTTCAGGTAAAGGTCCTCTAGATAGACCATCAGCGTCCAGATGTTTTTTACCCGATTTATGTTTGATTTCGAAATTATATTCCTGAATCTTCAGAGCCCATCGTGCTAATCGGCCGGTCGGATCTTTCAGATTCTTAAGCCAGCATAGTGCGTGATGATCAGTTACGATTTTGAAGTGCCTTCCATATAGGTAGGGTCGTAACTTGGACATTGACCACACAACAGCTAGACATTCTTTTTCGGTAGTCGAATAATTTTGCTCAGTGTTCGACTTAAATATGAGATAACTTTTTCTTTATCGCCGAACTTTTGGACTAATGTTGCACCCAGGCCGATGTTAGATGCGTCAGTATGAATGTAAGTAATTGCATTCGGGTCAAAGTGCCCTAAGATTGGAGGATTTATCAATGCTATTTTAAGGGTTTGAAATGCTTTTTCTTGATTTTCTTTCCAGGTAAAAGGTACATTCTTTTTTATAAGACTGGTTAATGGATCGGCAATTTTTGAAAAACCTTTGATAAATTTTCTATAATATGAGCACATTCCTAAAAATGATTGAACTTCTTTTATCTTTTTGGGCCGAGGAAAATCTCTAATAGCCTTGATATTATGCTCCGCTGGTTTTATACCATGTTGATTAGTTATATGGCCAAGAATCTCCAGTTCTTCGAAAGCAAATTGGCATTTTTTGTTGTTCAATTTTAAATTAGCCTCGCGAAAACATTTTAAAACAGCTTCTATTCTTTTGAGATGTGTTGAAAAATCCGAGCTATAAATGATTACGTCATCTAGATAACATAAGCAAATTTGCCATCTAAGATTACCAAGCATATTTTCCATGTTCCTCTCAAATGTAGCAGGGGCATTGCATAGACCAAAGGGCATTACGTTGAACTCATATAGGCCATGTGCTGTAGTGAAGGCTGTCTTTTCTTTATCTTTCTCCTCAACCTCTACTTGCCAATATCCTGATTTAAGGTCAATTGCTGAAAAGTATTTGGATCCTTGAAGTGTATCCAATACTTCATCAATTCTGGGAATTGGGTAAACATCCTTCACTGTTACACCATTCAATTTTCTGTAGTCAACGCAAAATCTGTACTTACCATCTCGCTTCTTGACCAAGATTACAGGGAAGGACCATGGACTCGAGGATGGTCTAATTATGCCGTCTCTGAGCATTTCATCAATTTGTTCTTTTATTATTTCTCGCTCTTTCGCGCTCACCCTATACGGCTTGTGTTTGATCGGTTTCGCGCCTTCTGTATCGATCCGATGTTTCGCTAAGTTGGATCTTCCTAATCCCGACGAAAACAAATCCTCGTACCTTTCCAAAACTTGTTTCAATTGCTCCTTTTCCGTATATGCTAAATTTTCGTTTATCTGAAATTGGGGTTCTTCATGCTCTTTTTGTTCACTTTCTTCCATAAGATTCACTTCGGCTGGCTGGCTTCCAAAGCACAATGTTTGGTTTTTTAATATTTTTAATGGTCGAGGGTAAGGGTTTGTTATCCAGATATATGTTTCCTTATTCACAACATTTATTAAGCTTCTCGCTAGTCGAAGTCCATTTGTTTGAAACATTTTATGGTTCTCCTCGATGATGTATTCGCCATCCTCTGCTTCTACAAATGCATTAATCAATTTAATAGAAAGTTCTGGTATAATGGCATCCTTTGCACTTTTTATTTTCTTCTGTTGATATTTGATTACGTCACGATTTTCTGTCAAGTCATATTTGATTATTTCACGCTGACAATCAATTTTTGCGTTCATTTTCTTAAGAAAATCACGTCCAAGTATAAATATTCGCAAATGTGTTCTCATTATCACAAATTGATGTGTAATTGTTTTGTCATCAAATTTTATATTTAAAATAATATTTCCTACGATATCTAATTCTTTGCCATCGGGTCCGGAGCACATTTTATCAGGATTTATTATTTCAAGACCTGTGTTAAGAGCTGTACTAAGGTCGACCACTGAAAGATCGGCGCCTGTATCAATCAGAGCTTCGCAGATACCGATTCTATCCACGTTAATGTTCATTTTATATTTGGGGTCTAACTTTTTAATTCCATTTATGGTCGACTTGCTTTGATTGACGGACTCAGGCGCGATGTTTAGTTTAAATCTTCTAATGCAGCATATCTATTCCTTGTAGGGATACTCGAGTACGGGCTATTACTTACGTCAGAGTAGAGCAGAGGTCTCGACTTCTGAGTTCCATTATCCATTCGGATTTCTTCTTCGACCTTGTCTTGTGTAACTATGGGGTCCTCTTCCACAATTCTTACAAACCTGACTCTGCAATACCGCGCTACGTGTCCTGGCTTGTTACACTTGAAACATATTGGTCTCCCGTCTTCTGTCCTATTCCTATTTGAATTTGGATTCTTATTGTATATTTTACTTGGGTAGACAGGTTTTGGCTCAGGATTGGGAGTGTAAGATCGTCTAGGGGCAGATACCTGGGGCAGAGGCTTGTTCTGGTAATACCTCGGAGTGGGGGCCTGGGGCTTGGAGGTGTTCTGGTAGTACCTCGGAGCTGGGGCCTGGGGCTTGGAGGTGTTCTGATATGGTCTTCTGAACGACGTAGCATTCTTCCATTGCTCTTGATGATGGGGACGAGGAGAGCGTGGTCCATTATAAAGAGCTTTTGATTTTTCTGCACGTTCTTGGTAATTCTTTTCGAACAAATCCAGCTTTTTACAAATTTCTAGAAGTTCATTGGTATTTTTAGGAGGGTTTAGGTGAAGGGCAAAAGAGTATTCTTTCTTTAACCCTCCAATAACCCAGTTTATTTTAGTCTCTTCTTCCATTTGGGGGTCGACCTTGTTGAACAGTACAAGGATATCCTCTGCGAACCTGATTGCAGGTTCATTCCACTGTTGTATCCTGTTTAATCTCATCCTCATTTCTTCTTTGTTGGCGTCTGAGGCAAAATCCTCAATTAGGCGGCTCTTGAAATTTTCCCAGCTGGTGAAACTTACTTTGTGTAGGTTCAGCCAGGTTTTGGCGCTACCAATCATATTCATGGCAGCATAACGGGAGATAATGTAGTCTGCCCAATGGTACAGGAAGCCAATTTCTTCAAGAGATTCAATCCATGGGCGAGGGTCTTCTGTTCCATCATACTTGGGGATGTCGATGTTGGGATTCAGGACAACTGGGTCGGAACTAGCATCTCTACCAATTGTTGCACCAGGTTGCGGCTTGGCAGACTCTTCAGCCTTGATTCTCTCCTGTGCTGGGTCTTGCATCTTACCAGAGCGTGTTTCAACCATCCTACAAATTTATAAAAGGTAATAATGAGATAAGTCTACTTTATGTAGCCACCAGAATAATCTATTTATTTTCTCACATCAAAGAGAGCAGTGAAGTCACAGTGTACCTAAATACAAATGATGATAATCTAAAAATAATCTGTTTTAAATAAATATCATAGAATATAAAAATAAATAAATATATAATTTAAATTTCAAATATATTAAAAATAATATAATAAATACGCCATTAATCATGATGTAACAATATATATATATATTTTTTCAAATAAGATACTATATATGAATAAATATATATTTTTCGTATGAAAATAAATATAGATTAGTTTTTTTTAATAAAAAAACTTTATTTATAATATTGTCGCGTCTGGACCCTACCGGTTCTTTGCAACAACGCCGCTTCCTCCTTCGTGGATCACCTCCTCAGGCTCCCGTTGCTCTTCCCTGCAGCTTTTCCCCGCAGGCCACCCAAAGACGTCCTGAGTTCCACCTCTCCAGTAGAAACTTCCTTCTTCTGGCAATATCTCTCGGCCTTACCACTGGTGGGGGGACACGAGAGACTTACCAGAAGAGTAGTAGCAGCAGCCTGGCGAAGATGGCAATGGCGAGAGTAACGACAGAAGGCGGCACGTAGACTTGAAGCACTTCCTTTTATTGTCTTCCACTACCAAACATTACATCTAAATGAGATAATAGACAATGTGTATTTACATTATTTTACATCCTGGGGCCAACATAAAAGGGTATTTACAGTTAACCTCCCCAGGAAACGGGACCACAGCAGTCGGCGACTCCCACATCAGCCAGCAAGGGAAACAGGCGAAAGCGCCATCTATTGGCGGAGGTTGTAATCGTTTGGAGGCCTTACACGTAACAATATGATGTGTATGTGAGTACTATTGGCAAGAAAAAATATTTGTAGTTCTTTAAAAAACTTGCGCAGGAAGTGGCAGAGCTCAATGCTCCTCTCGCGAGTGGCGATCCCACGGGTGTTGATGGATGCCAGACGGAAGCTCATTGGGCGCTCCTCGCCGATAGGCGCTTGTAAAGAGCGCACCTGGGAGTCGGGCAGGGCGTCGATTAGCTCCTGGGCATTATTGTTGAGGGCGGTCTTCTGCTCGCTCCCGATCTTGTTTTTCAGGCTCTTCAGACCGGGGACTGAGGCTTGCGCTTCCAAGACTTTCACCTCTTTCAAGCTCTTCGAGCCTAGACTGGTCCAAGATGTTGCTAGGAATACGCTGAAGGAGTTCGTGATGTAGGAGGGACTGGGTCCACAAAAGCAGTAGGTAAGGTCTCTGGCTGCCTTCCTCCGGCGTTATTTGGACCAGCGGGGGCATCCACGTGTAGGAGTAGGTTAGCTTCTTGGACGCCAGTCTCCTGGGGGCAGTTGGCACGCTTGTGCCCGTGCTTATAGCATAAGGAGCACTTGATGCCATACGTCACGTACACGTGACTAGTCACTCATTTTGATTTTATTTCGAGACGGGCTGGGATGTGTGAGAGCTTCACACCGTCTCGAGAGTGATGAACGCCTCACGACGTGCGTCAGCCCAGTATGATTAGCCCAGCTCCATCATTTTCTGGACGATGGATGTTATCTGTCCGTAGGGCCTCAGGGCTCTCACGAGATCCCCGTTTTCAACGAAGAACGGAACTGTGCCGATCACGATCTGTTCTTCCCGCTTCTTCAGTGATGTTGTTCGCAGGAGGGCGTCCTCGATCTCCGGCCCTTCCTCCACGAGCTTGTCGGCTTGCTGGACACTGGAGAGGCCGACCAGGATTTGCCCCTCCATCTTCGACAGCTGGTAGACGGTGCCGCCTGTACTGCTGCCGACCTGGCTCGGAAGGTAGCCTGCTTCTGCCTGGCATTCTGGCATTCGTGCACTTTTCTGGGCCTTTGTTTGGCCTGCTGGTCTTTGGAGTGATTCTCGGTGCCCCTTTTCGTCCCCGAGTTGGCGTGGTCAGGGTCATGTGGCCCCTTCTTTGAGCTTCCCACTGTGGTGAAGATTACATCTTCGCCCTCGGGAAGCTGTTCGTCCAGTTCCGGGCTGTTGGAGATTATTTTATTATTTATTATTATTTTGATCTGTGTAAATGTTTTATCATATTTGACCATGAGTGCCTGGTCACGTGTGTATATTTGATTGTATATATAGTGTGCTTGAAAATAAATGTTATGTTATGTTGTGTCAAGTAGCTTTGTGAGACTGGTCATTTCACATTAGAGCTTGTAGGGCCCGCTTCATTTTAGGACAAGACCTTGGCGCTGCCTATACCTTTAGGTTGAAGAGTGAGCAAAGAGAACCAGCCAGAAGAAGAAGTTGGCTAACATTTTGGTCCCTCTAAATCCGGATGTAGGCTAAAGTTAAAGTTAAAGAGGTTAAGAAGTTGCCTAAAAATTAAGAAGAACTCACTCTTGATTAGAAGTTAAAGTTTTAAAAGAAGAAATTTAATTTGTTGAAACTGCAAGATAATCAAGAAAAGAAGGCCTATGCAAATTTAGGCAAGATCATAACAAAAGAAGAAGTTATGCAAATAAGGTTTTAAGAAAGTTTTGCAAATTGAATTAAAAAAGATAAGGCCGAGGTATACTGCGTTAAGGAAACAAGGTTAAGTTAAGATCAAAAGGCTAGAATGAAGCGAGCATTAAAAAGCAGAGCCGTTCGAAGAACAACAACTTCTAAATTGATTAAAAGGGCAGAAGATGAGTTGAGTGAAGAAACTCCTTCTGAGGATGTGATAAGAACGAGCTATACACTCATCGAAACTAGAATAGCAGATCTTCGGGAAGAAGATGAGTTGATTTGGAAGTTGATGCAAGAAGACAAGGAAATTGATTACAAGGAACTAGAGGAGGAGAAGGACACAGTGAGCCAGTATTATGAGAAGTGGATAGATCTTAGAATTATGATAAACCACTTCCTCGGCTCTCTGGGGAAAAATACAGAAGCCCTCCATGGTGCTAGTTCAAAGAAGGGCTTGCTGCCTGGAACAAGAGTTTACCGACTGCCCAAATTGGATATGAAGATCTGCGATGGAAGCAGTTTAGAATTCGGGATGAGTGAGAAGCCAAGTGTTGTCGGAGTTACCCTGATGAAAGGAGTTGATCCAGCTTCTATTAAGGAAGATGCTGGGATTGTGGTATCATCCGAGCAAATGGTAGAAGAGACATCCAAGCAGATTGCCGTTGAAGAAAGTAAAAAGGCTCAACTTGTAAAAGGGCATTTTGCTGAAGACGGTGAAAAGGCTCAAGTCAAGAAGAAGTCTGTTGTAGAAGTTGACGAAAGTCATAGGGCTGAAGTTGAGAAAGAATCCGTTGAAGCAGATGAAGAGAAAGGAATGGATGCAAAGAACACTGAAGAAGTGGAGCTGCTATATGCAGAACAAGGTACTGATTCAAAGGTAGCAGAAAAGCTATATGCAGAACAAGGTACTGATTCAAAGGTAGCAGAAAGGCTAGATGCAGAACAAGGTACCGATTCAAAGGTAGCAGAAAGGCTAGATGCAGAACAAGGTACCGATTCAAAGGTAGCAGAAAGGCTAGATGCAGAACAAGGTACCGATTCAAAGGTAGCAGAAGGGCTAGATGCAGAACAAGGTACCGATTCAAAGGTGGCGGAAAGGCAAGACGCAGATTTAGAGAATGGGAAAGACTCAGAAGCTGAAACCAAAGACAATGGAGTAGGGGATTCTGAGACTGCAATTAAAGGTTATGAATCGGTGAGCAATTCTAAAGCGGTAGCTGAGGGCGATGATCAAGTGGAGATTTCAGATGGTGAGGCTGAGTCCATTGATGATATTGAGGAAAGAGTTGTCAGAGTTCCAGCATCGCGTAAATTGATGGAAGCAGGACAAACTGGAGATGTGGAATTTAAAGTAACAGGATACTATTTGCCTGATCGCCCTGTATTTGGGTGTGGATCCAGGACGACGCCTAGACGGCCAGTATTTGACGACGCTTCCTGTCGAGGACGCAACGGACTCTCGTTGAAGCGATATTTGAGGAGGAGACCCAGTCTATTGAGAAGAATCCCTGAGATAAGGATAAAACTTCGGGAGAATAAATTCGGAGTTTTGGCCGACCTGGGAAGATATTTTCGGATGATCGCCATTAAGGAAAGTGATTGGGACTACCTCAGATTTATTTGGAAGAAAAAGATGGACAACTGATGGTGCAATGATGCAAAGGTTGGAGAAAGTGAGGCGCTTTCTAGACAGGGTTGTACCATCCAGATCACCTATGTGAAGAGAGAACCAATAGAAAAAGGTTCAATTGGCAAATATCTTCCAAACAATAAGATGCAACTTGTATCGAAGGAAACTGTTTCTGGAGCTGTTATAACGCCAATGTTATACTCCGGCCAGTTCTCCAAAGGAGCAAGTGCCTACTCCGGCGAAAGGTCTTAATTTAGGAGACAAGTCTCCAGAAAAGTCTGGTAAAGGTTCTAAACTGGAAAGGATTGCGAATCCTGTAGATCATTGGACTATTATATTGAGCGGTTTGAGATCTCTAAGGAAGATTTCGGAATCCTATGACTGCTCTGAGCATCAGACGATACCTCTGAGCCTTCAGACGATACCGCTAAGCCTGCAGACGATGCCTTAGCATCAGATCCTGATTCTTCAGGAGGTAAACCTCAAGGTTCTCAAGAGGTTCCAGAAATTGCAGTAGAGGATTCTGACGAAAAGTCTGCATTTGAGGATTCTCAACCTTCAGAGCCTCTTGATGTGGAGGGTTCTGGAGTGGGGGCTTCAAGCGATGTAGAGGTAAGAGCTCAACCAAAGAGCCCTAAAGCAATATCTTCCAAAGTGCTTTGCATGAAGAAAGAAGAATCCAGCATAGACTTGGAAGAGGAAGACACTGGAAGAAACGAGCCCTCTCCGGCCTCAATCACCTTCAAAGCCCTAGAGACCACAGATTCTAAGGAAATTGATCTGACGATGTTGGGCAGCCTTGCGAGAGAACATTGCGCAAAAAGGATTGCATTTAAACAGTCCAATGTTATAAGGACATTGGGTTTGGGATGGATCCAGGGTGAAGACTGTTTCTTTTATGGAGTTCAGTCGTTGGAAAAGACATCGACGACTACCACGAGCGAAATGCTTTCCTTCATCACCAAGTTGGAAGATCCCTTAAGATGGTTGGTACCTATCCTTGTAATTGTAGCCCAATTGTGGCAAGAATTTGTATGTGCGCCGCCGGCTCAGAATTAGCATCTTTGCAATTGTTTGAATCAGGATGGCTTTCAGCCATTTCTGAATCTTTTGCCGATATTTCGGAGGATACTTGAGGGTTTTCGGTGAGGTCAGTATGGGCTTGGAGCCCATTCTCTTGGCTTTCAGCCAATACCTCAAAGGGGTTAGTGATCTCCAAGGCCTCCACATCCCAGTCGAAGGAAACGCGGAGCTCGCGAGCAGCGTGGCCGCACGGCCGAGAGAGAGAGAGACAATTGACATACTTTATTGATATCTTGTCAATACAATGTTAAAGTGCACAAATCAGGAAAAATAATTAACAAAAGTTAAAAAACATCAAAATTAAATATGTACATCAGACAGAATCCTCAATAAAGGGACGTCTGGAATTGAGCTTCACAAGCCACCTTAAAAGCGGATAGCTTCTGGGTTATGTGGTAGTCACTGTCCCCAATACTCGTTATTCCACGGTCGAGGAGCTTCGCGAAAATTATCTTTTCCTCGGGCGTAAGGCTGACCAGTATATCCTCCCTAGCTTCGCTGCTAAATACCGCCCAAACTACCGTCTCTGTCTCATAACCCAGGGGACGCAGGACTGAGCGAGAGTCCAGTTTATAAAAAAGATTTTCGACCATATCCTCAGCGTACCGAGGAGGCTTTACAGGTTGGGCATTGGAATATTCCGGAATGCTGGTGGAGGGTGCAGTCTCGGGGGTTTGTCCTTATGGCTGTTGGTATGAGGTTCATCTGCACCGGGGCAGACTCTGGCGCAGGGTGGTCGGATGCTGCAGGTGGAGGTACAGCTGTAGTGATGGTGGGAGCAGGCGCAGGAGTCTTTACGCTGCTCCTCTGACTTGAGGCCAAAGAAGGCGCTTGTAGTTATGTCAACCGGTTGGCGTTGGGCGCTGAAGCAGAAGGTTCAGTGACCGGAGTCACCTGGGGAGGGGTAGAAAGGTTCGCCGCAGGCAATGGTGTGGCAGGGCTGGAAGGTCTCGAAGGAGTCTGTCTAGTGGTGTCAGGACCCATTGAAGCCGATGTAGGCGCTGCGGAATTTTGCGAGGACGTGGGCTGGGAGGATAGAATTGTCGACAGCGGTCCACTCTGGTTGTCCTGAAGATGGGCAGTACGGCTCTGGGGGATTCCCAAAGGGCTGGTGGCTCGCCGATGTCCCTGGCGGTGACATTTGCTGCACCTTACGCCGTAGGTGATGTAGGCGGGTGTTGATTCTCCTTTGGAGATAATAACCAATTTGGCAGAGAGCTGGTGGAGTTTCCGTCCTTCGTTCAGAAGGACGAAGGCTTCCCTACTGCCCGTGGTCCAGGAGTAACCTTCGCAGGTTACTACTTCGTAGGCCATCAAGGCCACTTTGCAGTAAGGCCTTAGCGCCTCAACGATGTCCTCATCTTTTACGGCGATAGGAAGGTTGCCTATAATGATCTTCTCGGCATTCTTCCTGTAAGGGAAGGCTCTCAGGAGTGTGCTGCCGATGGTGAGGCCCTCCTCGATTAGGCGTTCGACCTTCTCAGCGCTGGCAAGTCCCACCAGAACATGGCCGGACATCTTCATAAGCTGGTAAACTGAAGATTTCCCCAGCATCTGCTCCAGCGCTTTCATGTACTGGACTGGGTGGAAGTCCGAGCTCCATTCGATGAAGCAACACTGGTCGAATGTTGCCGCTGCCGACCTCGCTTTGGCTAGTTCTTGTTGCTACTTCTAGTTCTTATATGCATCCCTTATTTCCCACCTCGGTTGTAGTGATGGCCTGGCTGCGATGGCTTCAGCCTTTGCCACTTTTGTTGGCTGGATCGGAGATTCCCGGCCTTTTGTTGGATTTGTGAATTTTCCAATCCAATTCCGATTCCAAAGCCAATTCCTTATCCGAAGCTTCCATGCTTTCCGCCCAATTTGCATAGGCTTGTTTTTTTTTTCAAGCGGCCTGATTCACATAGTCGCCGTTTGTTAGCTTGATTGAAAAGGTATTTTTCAAATCAATCTTGGAAATGTCTTCCGCCGACTTCTCGGCAATGATAGGTTTTGCTGGGTGGGAGTACCACCATCATGCTTGTCATTAACCTGGCTCTCCGCCAGTACCGAAAATGCATTATAGATTTCCATTGCTTCCATCTCAATCTCTATAAAACGCGGAGCTCGCGCACCGCGCGGCCGCACAGCCGAGAGAGAGAGATACATTGACAACAACTTTATTGACTCCTAGTCAACAGAACAATAATAAAGTCGAGTTAAAATTCAGTATTGTAATAAAAAAAATGAAAATATTTACACCAGACGAAGCCTTCTCTGAAGGTGCGTCTGGATCTAATCAGGCACTACAAGCCGCCGTGAGTGTGGACAAGCCCTTGCTTATTGTGCAGTTTTTGCTCCCAACATGCTCAATGGCAATGTTGAGGAATTCACACAGAATCTTCTTGTGTTCAGGCGAGAGGGTCTCAATGACTTCCCTCCTCTCAGGGCGGAATAGAACCGCGTATATGACGTCGCCCTTATATATTTCCTTATAAAGGGGGCCAAAGAATGATTCATCGTTCAATTGGTTAAAAATATTCTCTACCTGATCCTCGAGCACCTTCTCCTGAGAGGGCAGCTGGATTTGGGCAATGGGGGTAGAAGACTGGATGGGTGTGAAGTCTTGTCCTGGATATCTGTAGCAGGAGCCGCTGTTGGCTCGGTAATGGTCATGGGGGGCAACTGACTGGTGCTCGGCGTCGGAACCGGAGGCTCAGGAGTTGGAATCCCCTGGAGATGGACAGGGATTTTCGCCCCGGACGAAAGCGGCAGGAATGGAGGCTGTTGGGGGGGGGGGGGGTCTGCTTGTTGGGTGCAGACAATTCCGCAGCTGGTGTAGAGAGGGCGGAGTTGTTGGAGGGCATGGGCTTGGAGGAGGGAGGCTTCGATACCGGATCCTGCTGGGTGTTCTGATGATGTCCACCATTGATCCCCAAGGGGCATGTGGCGCGCCGAACCAGCTGCGGAATTGTTGGAGGGCATGGGCTTGGAGGAGGGAGGCTTCGATACCGGATCCTGCTGGGTGTTCTGATGAAGTCCACCATTGATCCCCAAGGGGCATGTGGCGCGCCGATGTCCTTGACGGTGGCATTTGCTACACCTAAGGCCGTAGGTAATGTAGGCAGGCGTCGATTCTCCTTTCGAGACAATCACCAGCAGCGCAGCCCGCCTTGAGCGTACAAGAGCAGGGGCGCAATCTGAGAAGTCACCGACAGTCGTCTGAAGCCAGCGGTCGGGAGCCAGCAAGTCTGGCGGCCGCAGGATCCTGTTATCGCCTCGAAGAAGCAGAGATGGCTGGCAGAATGGAGAATTCGGTGGTTCAGCTCAAGAATGAAGGACACGGATTCCCTGAGACTCAGCAGCCTCCTTCTCCTCGGTGAGAGCCTGACGTCAGGAGCCGGCGATGTCATCCACGTCCAGCTACGGACCAGCGCCGCGCAGAGAAGCCGGAACTCCCTTCAGGCAGGCAAGTCGAAGCTGGCCCGCGATGTCAAGCAGGCCGACGCCACCCTCAGAGACTGGGCGTGCCAGAATGCCCCCAGCGAGCCACGAGACTCGGCTCGTACCCCACACGAAGCGGGCCAGCCGCGCCTGCACCCGGCCGATGGTGGTTTCAGGTGGAACGTAGCCGTGGAGATGGTGCAGGATGGAACCTAGGACCAAGCAGTTGACCGCGCGGGCACAATCCACCAGAGACAGTTCGCGAACGAAGGGAGACCACCTCGCGATGGCTCGCTTTAGCAGCCCCATCAGGTGGGAGGCCTGGGAGGCAACAGGTTCCCGGCGGTGATAGTGCAGCCCAGGATATTTAGCGATTCGGACGTCCAGAAGATCCTCAGAGGAGAATCCGTCCTGTGCCTCCAGGAACCGCACCAGAGCCCGCAGCTCTTTCTGAAGTTTACAGCCACCCCAGAGGCCATGCGGAACTCCTCGAAGATCAGGGGAACGAGTTCAAACTGAGCGTCGTTCCTGATGAAGAGTACGATGTCATCCGCATAGGCGACCACGCTGCCACGGCCCAAGATCCTCTCAAGGCGGCGTAGTAGAGGCCCTACTCCGATTCTGAAGAGAGCGGCGCTGAGACGTCAGCCCTGCCTCACCCCGTTGAGAAGCGGGAAGGCTCTGGTGTATACATCTCCGATCCGGATGGAGGCGTCTGCTTCCCCGTAGAGAACAGTAAATCCACCCGAGGAAGGCAGATGGTAGGCCTAGTTTCTCCAGCAGGGCGAACAGGTAGCTCCTGCTCTGGGTGTCGAAAGCCGACTTTAGGTCTAGGGAGATGACGGCCAGCGGTGTGTTATGTCTCGCTGCCCAGGCGACGCTGTCTGCTACTTGCGCAATGTTCCAGGAGGATGAAAGTAGGCACGAGGTTCGGCAGATGACGTCGTAGACGGCCCACGAGCACGCCGCTGAAAACTCTGTAGTCGGTCGTTGGTAGGCTGATTGGTCGGAATGCCTGTAGACCCGGACCACCGTGCGATTTTGGCAGCAGGATGACCTTGCTGCGCCTTGAAGATGAAGGCAGGGCCCCGCGGAGTCGAGAAGCCTCGAAGAATTGACAAAGGACTTCGGCGAAGAAATCCTCAAAGGCCTTGGCGAACTCGTAGAGTAATCCGTCCCATCCAGAGGCACGGCCGTTTGGCAGGCTGTGAATGGATGCCGCTATCTGGACGCGGTAGATGTCGGCGAGAAAGAGTTGGTCCCACTCGTCGAACTCCAAGGGGGTCACTTCAGCGAGGAAGTCGGCGATGGATTCTGCCGAGCTTGGAGCCTGGGCGAAGCGACTGCTCATACGTTCCAAAAGGAAACCTCTAAGCTGGCCCCCGGAGATGGCGTTGCCGTCGTCGTCGGTGAAGGTGGAGGGAGAGCGACGTCTGGCTCGGAGGGAACGCCCGAGGTCCGACAAGGAAGGATAGGCGGAGCAGGCAGTGTCGTCCTCCAGTCTCCGCCTCATGAAGTGGCTTGCTCTTTCGATGTATCCACCGCCAGACTCGGCGACGGCAGGTGCGTGTGATCTTATCTCCGCGACTAGTTCTGCCTTTATCATCTTCCAGTGTTCCCATAACATCGAGGGTGAAGTATTTGCTAGGTCTTCCGATATTTCATCGATGAACGTTGCCATTCGATCGGAAAATAGGTCTGACCGTAGCAGCTTGCCAATGCAGGGAAGTCTTGTAGGAGCTGGGTCTCCTACTTGGATCAGGACGGCACGGTGGTCCGAGTAAGCATAGTCGATAGTTTGGTAGTGGATGACGCGGTCGCAGAAGCCTGATGGAAGTAGGATTCTGTCCAGACGACGCGTGTCGATCCGGCTTCCGATAGTAGCAACCCTGGTGTGCTCCAGGGCAGCATCGAAGAAGGTGGCGACGTCGACGAAATCGGCTTGGTCCAGGAGCTCCGCGAGGGCTTCTGCTGAACCCGATGCCAGGTCCTTCGCCGACTCCTCGGAGATGTTTAGGTCACCGAGGATCCACGTATCTTCTTTTTTCGCCAAAGGTGCGATGATCTGGAGCTGGCGGCATCGTTATTCAGGAGCATGAGAGACGTGGGCGTTGACGCACGTCATGGAGACCCCCCGGACGGTGAGGTCGATTACTGCAATCTTTCCAAGCCACAGGATCTGCTGCCGGTGAACAACAACCCCAGGTGCGAAAACGCAGGCGAGGCCTGATCCCACGGTGGTCGTTGCGGGTGCAACGACGGCGTGGTAGCCATGGCAGAGATCTCCTGCGTCGTCAAAGGATATGACCTTTGTCTCCTGTAGGAAGCAGACATCAATTTCATGCTCCTTGAGAAAGCAGCAGAGCTGTATTCTTCGGCGATGCCGCGCGTGTTCAGGGTCGCAACTCGGAAGTTCATTTGTGCCTGCAAGCAGAGGTTCTGGCGACTCGTGTCCCCTGTCAGAGCGGTGGGCAAGTTGGCAATGGCCATTCTCCGATCGTTGTTTGATTTCCTAATCAATCTGTCCATTTTCCCATTATGCGGGATTGCCTGAAGGAATTCTTCTCTCTCCAGGCTCTGCTTTTGGGCACGAGCGATGGCTTCAGGCGTCTTTTTGTTCTTCAGAAGATCGTCCATCTGATTCTCATCCAGAAAGCGCTTTTCTTGGGAAGATTCGGGCAGAGATTCGCTTTGATTTTCCGGTGTAGGAGGAGTCAGGACAACCGCCGCTTCTGCTCTCGCTGTGTCGCTGGGAGGAGGATCTGCGACCACAGCAGCAGCCGGTGGTGCTGCTGCAACAGGAGGGGCGTTCGAAGTGGAGGGCGGCTTTGTCCAGGCTTTAAGGCGTGCATCAGGAGCATCCACAGGGAGCACCAGCTTGTCCTCCTGGAGACCAGTCTTGCGAGAACAGTTGACACGCTTGTGTCCCAGCTTGTATCACAGGGAATACTTGATGCCGTAGGTCACGTGGACGTGCGTGACCACTCCCTTGGCCTTGACGTTCAGCCGGGCAGGGATCTGGGAGAGTTTTACTCCGTCGCGCAGAGTTATAAAAGCCTCCCGACGAGCATCAGCCCAGCAGGAATCCTCCAGTTGCATCATCTTCTGGATGATGGACGTGACCTGTCCGTAGGGCTGCAGCGCAGTGACGAGGTCAGCGTCCTCTACGAAGAAGAGCACGTTGCCGAGCACACCAGCTTTGGCAAACTGAAAAGCGTCCACCTAGAGACCATGGTTTCGGGCTAATGGCCCTTGTCAGTCTATGGCGGACCAGGGCCATTAGCCCGAAACCATGGTCTCTAGGTGGACGCTTTTCAGTTTGCCAAAGCTGGTGGTGTGGCTTTGTCACCGACCCGAAGCCGCTAGTTGCGGCGACGGTCAATAGATGGCGTCTGGTTTTAGACGTCTATTTTGACGGGAGAGGCGACCCTTGTCTCTTTAGATCAATTTCCTCCCGGCAAAATTTCTATCTGACTTATTTATGTTTTGGATGGTTGTCATAAGAAGGGATTTGAATTTGTCAAACTTTGGTCTGGCTAAAGGTTTTGTTAGGATGTCTGCAATTTGGTGTTCTGTTGGACAATATATCAGGTTAAACCTTTGAGCTTGGTCTTTCACAAAATGATATTTGACATCAATATGTTTAGTTTTAGTGGGGAATTGGCCTGATTTTATCATTTTTTAAAGTGCTTTGGTTATCAAAAAAGAGATTTATATTAAAATTATCTGGAATTAATTCTTCTAATAGGGATCTTATGTATGACACTTTTTTGGATGTATCTGCTGCAGCAATGAACTCGGCTTCAGTGCTGGAAAGGGCTATTACAGGTTGTTTTTGGAGCATCAACTTTTGGGACCTCCACATAAGTAAACTACATATCCTGTGGTACTTTTTTCTAGTTTTAATATCTCCAGCAAAGTCAGAATCACAATACACATTTGATTCAAATGGCATCTCTCCATCATATAATATGCCTAAATTAGTGGTGTGATTTAAATATCTTAGGGTTCTTTTGATGTTTATATTATCTTGAGTTGTAGGATCATGCATTGACCTGCTTTCAAAATTTGTGGCAAAGGTCATGCCTGGTCTAGTTTTGTTTGTCAAATATAAAAGGCTTCCAATTGCTTGTCCGTAATAAAATTTGTTATCATTTGATATTTCAAAGTTTTTGTCTATATAATTCTTTTACAACATCTGTAATGAGAGTGGGTACTGGTTTTAAGTTTTGCATATCTTTCAAGAACTGATTTTGCGTATTTTTCTTGTGAAAAGAAAATTTTATTTTCTTTCCCAAAACACAAATTTATTCCCAAAAAGGTTCTTGGATTATTGTTTATTTTAACTTCGAACTCTTGGGATAGTTTTTCTGAAATATTATTTAATTCTTCTTCATTATCTCCCATTAAGATACCATCATCTACATATATTGCAAGGTACATATTTCCTTTGTTGGTTTTAGAAAGACATGACTCGGATTTTAGTTGTATAAAATCATGGGATTTGAGAAAGTTTTTTAATCTTTCCTTCCATTTCAATGGGGCTTTCTTTAAACCATACAATGCCTTTCTTAACCTACATATTTTCCTTTTATAACCTTCTGGAAATTGGACATATATTTCTTCATCCAAAAACCTATATAAAATTATGTTTTTATGTCAAATGTTTAAAAAAAAACTTTTTTTTAGCCATTAGAGCAAAGTATATGCTTAAGGAAACAGTGATTATAACTGGACTGAATATCTCATCATAATCAATGCTTGTTTCTTTTTCAAAGCCTCTTACAACTAGTCTTGCTTTGTAGCGGCCATCTTCTTTCACTTTAAAGAGCCATTTAGAGGTCAGAATCTTCTTGTTTGACGCTTCATTTTCTTTTAATATTTCCCAAACTTCATTTTTGGCAAGAGACTTTTTTTTTCCTTTTATTGCTGTTGTGTCTCTATGTTCTTACGATTACTCCAGGTCACCGAGATCCATTAAGTGATAAAACCTTTATTCCCTCACAAACACTAATATAACTGAACTAACTATTTACAAATTAAGAATATATATATATATATATATATATATATATATACATAAAAATAATTAACATAGTAAAACAAACATATTTATAACCACTATGCAAAGCCTTATTTGCATATCACAACAATTTATCTAAACTATTGATAACTATTGTTATCCAAAATACCACATCTTCTCACCCCCAATTTGTTACACAATCTTTTAAGTATTCGGGGAGTCTCCGGTTTCTTATTGGTCTACTTGGCTCAGGTGTTTCCTCCAGCCTTTCCTGTGATTCATTTGGGTCATTCATTTGTTCCCCCTTCTTTCGGTGTTATACTCCTCCTTCTTCTCCACATCCTCTGATACTTCTTCCTTGGCTCTTCTCATCAATTGGTCCTGGTGTCTTTTTGCTGTCACTCCGTTTTCCATAATTACCTCATTGTTCCTGGGTCCAAGTACTGTCTTTATCTTCCCCGGTTCCCACTTTCCCTTTCCATTATATTTACGTGCATAAACATTCTCTTGGGACTTGAACCTATTTTGGAAGTGTTCTTTTCCATTTTCGCTATCTTTACTTTCTTTAGGGTGCAACCGGTTCATTCTTGTGGTCAGTCTGCGACCCATTAGTAGCTAAGCTGGTGTTAGTCCAGTTGTTCCATGAGGTGTAGTCCGCATTGCAAACAGAGCGCGTGGCAGCGTAACCGATATGTTCTCCCATCCATTCTTTCTTATTAGCTGTTTGAGTGTTTGTACCACTCTTTCTGCCTGTCCGTTTGTCTGTGGGTGGTAGGGAGCCGATGTTATATGCATTATTCCGTTCATCATCAAAAATTCCTGGAACTCATGACCCACAAACATGCGAACATTATCCGAAACAACCTGGTCGGGCAAACCATGAACAGCGAACAGATTTCTTAATACTCGCACTGTAGCTGTTGCCGTGCAGTGATCCATGATGATGGCCTCCGGCCACTTAGACATTGAATCAACGACTATTAGAAACGTTCTCCCATGGAATGGACCTGCATAGTCTATATGAATACGTGACCACGGTTTAACTGGTGCCGTCCAAGGGTGAACTGGGCTCGGTTTAGGATTATTTCGCACCAGTTGACAATTTTCGCATCTATTGACCCTATTCTCTATAGCCTTATCCATTCCTGGCCACCACACAAGGCTCCTTGCAATTGCCTTCATTTGTACAATTCCAGGGTGAGTTTCATGAAGCTGTTCCATTGTTCTCCTCTGTAGAACGGGTGGTATTACTACCCTATTTCCCCACAGGAGACACTCTCTATGTAGGGATAATTCATTTCTCCTATTGAAGTATGGCCTAAATTTTTCTGCTGGACAGTGAGCTGGCCATCCTATTCGAGTCCATTTCACAATTATCCCCAGAACTGAGTCTTCCTGCGTTAATTTTGCCACTTCCTTCGCCTCTAATGGTGACTCTTCATTAGTTTCCATAAGAAAAACGTCAACTGGTTCCGGTGTTTCTTTGCTTGTTTTTTTGTGGGGTGCTCTACTCAACGCATCCGCATTTGCGTTCATTCTCCCAGGTCTATGTTCAATCTGATAGGAGTACGATGCCAATGTAAGACTCCACCTCATCATCCTCGGGGAAAGCATTTGAGGGATAGGTTTATTCGGATTAAAGATTCCCAGTAGAGGCTTATGGTCAGTGATTATCTTAAAGTCACGGCCATACAAATATTTGTATAATTTTGAGATGCCAAATATTATGGCCAGGGCTTCCTTATCTATTTGTGCATACCTTCTTTCCGTCTGAGATATAGTTCTCGAAGCAAACGCAATGGGTCTCTCCATTCCTTCCTCCACGTGCGAAAGCACTGCTCCTACTCCAAAGGGTGTTGCATCACGAGCCAAGACCAGGGGTTTTCTGGCATCATAGGGTGTTAGCACTAAATCGGATTGAATCAAATTCTTTGCCTCTCTGAATGCTCTATCCTCCACTTCTTTCCATTTCCAACAATTTCTTTTGTTTAGTCGTCTAGGCAGTGGTTCAAGTACAGTGGTTCGGTCTTTTAAAAATTTGCTATAAAAATTCAATAGTCCAAGGAAACTCTGTAACTCTTTTTTGTTTTCGGGTTTCGGAAAATTATTAATTGCCTCACATTTCTCTTCAGTAGGGTGTATGCCTTCCGCATCTATTCGGCACCCAAGAAAAATTAACGAAGATTTTTTTAAATTCGCACTTCTCCTTCTTAAGAGTCAATCCCATTCTTTGAATACTCTTCAATACTTCTCTCAATCGGAGGTCATGTTCCATTTCATCTTTATGTTACCAGAATGTCATCCTGGTAAATGACTACTCCTGGAATTTTGGCTATTAAACTTTCCATTCTTTGCTGGAATATTCCTGGCGCACAGGAAACACCAAAAGGCAAACGGTTTACCTTAAACAATCCCTTGTGCGTGTTAATAGCCAATAGCTCTGCTGTCTCCTCATCCACCACCAGCTGCTGATATGCATCTTTAAGGTCCAACTTTGAGAATACCTTTCCTCCTGCCAAATTGACTTGCAAGTCGGCTGCCGCCGGAACTGGGAAAGTATCTGACTCCACGATGGTGTTAACAGTACTCCGATAATCTCCACATATTCTTATTGAACCATCCCTTTTCAGTACTGGGACAATTGGGGTAGCACACCTTGTAAATTCAACAGGAGTCAATATTCCTTGTTCCTCCATCTTCCTCAAAGCCTCTTCAACCTTAGGTCTAATTGCGTATGGCAATGTTCTAGCCCTTAGAAATGTGGGTTTCCCTAGAGTTTTGATCTTTATATGGATTGGTGGACCTCTGAATTGTCCTAATTTCTCTTTAAACACATCCATAAATTCCTCAGTGATTTGACATACACTGTCGCCATAATTTATCCATTCAAGACCAATTTCAATCTGGTCAAACGCCTCCCTTCCAATCAGATTTGGGCCCGGACCTTCGACCACAAGCAATTCCATTGTGATATTTCTTTTGTTCACTTTTACGTCTGCCCTTATTTTACCCAGAATGGATAAACTCTGTCTGTTCCATTGCACCAACTTGGTAGCATCCTTCTCTATTCGCCGTTCTTGCGAGTCATCACCCGAACTGCCCGTCTCATCTTAGAGCGTCCACGCCTGACTGCCCTGCCCATCATCCAGTTCGCTAGAAGGTGGGAGGAAAATATAAACCTACCCATCAACATCGGCTGGTCGTCGCTCCGGCGCTGCGCCTTCTCCGGGCACAACGCGGACGTGGCAGTGAGGCTAGCTTTGCACGCCCTGCCCCATCCAGCCCATCCAGCATCGGCACATTAGTCTTGCATCGCCTGTGGGTCCGGCGACCTGTCGCTGGTTCACAGGTACTGGTCCTGCCGCTACATCAGGCCTCTCATCAGGGAGGCATTTACCATCATCGGGCGGCCCCCTGACTTGCAGGGCTGGGTCTTCGGGCATGGCCTAGACGATGACGCCCTGGCCATCCTGGCGTCTGCCAAGACGCGCATCTATAGGCACTACCTCGGCGCGGAACTGAGGAGTGTACAAGAAGACCCCCTCCTTGTCTGGAGAAGGACCCTCTCAAGGTGGGGAAGCCTTCCTTGCTGAAGATATTTGTATATATATTCCCCTACACTTTATATGCCCATTTACTCTTTTATATTTTCTCCTTTGTAAAATTTGATTGAAAGAATCAATAAAATTGTTTAATTTGTCTATTCTAGGCCTTTCTGACTTCACCCAAGTTTCTATATACGTCTTCTCAGAAATAATATTTTTTCCTGTTCCTGAGTCAATGAGCATATTAATATCTCGACCGCTAGTCTGTACCCTTACCATATAATTCCGCATGCTACTTGTGTCCTTCACTTGATTTACATTAAAAAGGCCATTAGTTGTCTCCGCCTCCTCACCTATCGAGCAATTATTACCATCGCTCCTCCAGTTCCCGTTCTTACAGACCCTAGACATATGCCCTAACTTCTGGCATTTAAAACATCTTTTATCTTTAAAGAAACATTGCTCTTCTCTATGATTTGTGTTTCCACAGCGGAAACATTTAAAAATCTTCTCATCCCTCAGTCTCACTTTAACAGCTCTTCCCATTACATTCATTTCTTCCCGAGGTTTTCCATCTTTAATTTCTGCAACGTTCTTTACCGCAGCCTCATGTGCCAATGCCATTTCTTGAGCCACCTTAAATGTTAGCATACTGTTCATTAACAGCATTGATTGTAGCTCTTCGTTTAGAATTCCGCATACTAGGGCATCACGCAACCTATCTTCCAAATCAGGGAATTCACACTTCTCGGCAATTTTCTTTAGAGCTGTTATAAATTCAGATATTGTTTCATTTGGCATTTGAAGCCTTTTCGTGAATTTAAAACGCTGCACTATTATATTTGGCGTTGGATCAAAGTATTTTTAATCCTTGTTACCACCTCCTCCCATTCTGTCTCCAATGGATTCTTGGGAGAGGTCAACGTCCGTATTATATTATAAGTTTCTCTTCCACATAACGAGAAAAATGTTGCCCTCTTTTTTATCAACCTTCACTATATCATTCGCTATGCAATAGGACTCAAAGCGCTCTAAATAACCCGAGAGTTCATTTCCGTTGTTAGGATTGAATTGCTCAATGTTCATCATTGTTCGCTCACTTTCATTCACTTGTATTTGCTCCATTCAATGGTACTTGATCTTCATTGTCACTGTTGCGTATAACGTTCTTGATCCTCGTCGTCAATGTTGTGTCTCTATGTTCTTACGATTACTCCAGGTCACCGAGATCCATTAAGTGATAAAACCTTTATTGCCTCACAAACACTAATATAACTGAACTAACTATTTACAAATTAAGAATATATATATATGGTAATTTAAAACAACAACCTCATATTGTGTAGATAACTTATAACAAGATTGCCATGTTGTATATAGAAACACATCTATAAATAATTATGCGCATGATTAATCTGTGTCATTGCATCGCTATATGTAATGTAATTTGTACAAAGTGGATAAATAAATAAAATCTGTAATAGATTTAAGAGTTGAGCTAGGGCAGAGATCGAGCATAGTATTGCCAAAACAACAGAGTCTAAAGATGGAAGTCATAAATCAGGTAGATTCACATTTCCCACGACAGGCCACCCACACTGTCACATGTGGTGGAATGCAGAGACCCCTCTCACACCTGGACAGGTAAAGGCGCCCTTTCTCAAACGCCCCTGTCACATAAGGTCACCCCGTCTTTAACCTATAAATCATCACCTTACAGTCTCTTGACAGCTCAGCTCAGTTCAGTTCAGTTTAGTTTAGTTCACCCTTAGTGCAAGCCGCGTCGGTCGTATGTTATGTCGATCTCATCCAACATGTAATTAGGAAGAACTCGTCTATCTCCATCTTGCGCTTCTAGCTCAGCTTTTATCTGTTACGGAACTTTCTTAGTGCAACTGTGTCTTCGTTTTTTGTGTGGATATCCCCAAGCTTTTCCACTCTGCCTCGACCACGACTGCCTGTATTTTGTGAGAACTTTTAAAGGTCTTCCAAGGTGCAGAGAGGTACTGGAAAACTCTACATCCTGACTGTTCCTCTTGGTCAACACAGTACAACAAGAGCTACCAGGACTTCAACATTATTTCAGTAGTCGACAGGATACTACAAGTCGACAACAACCAAACTTCAACTTATATTACAGTAGTCGACAGGATCTCTACAAAAGCTACTGTAATTTTCAACATCATTACATGAGTCGACAGGATCACTCATCACATATATATATACATAAAAATAATTAACATAGTAAAACAAACATATTTATAACCACTATGCAAAACCTTATTTGCATATATCACAACAATTTATCTAAACATAACTATTGTTATCCAAAATACCACAATTGCCTTTTTCCATTTTTTCTTTATTTGGACCAGATATAGCTTCCGAGTAATTTAGGAGAGCTGATTCTGTTGTTCCATCCCGCTCTAAATAGAAATCTTTATATCTTGATGGTGTTTGTAAACTACTTCTTGGTCTAAGATTATATGTTGTAGTACTTGGTTTTGTAGGGATATCTTCTTTGTCTTCAGAGACTAAAGCTAGACTTGGTTCTTCATTTAATTCTAGTTGATTTTCAGATTCTTCTTCTGGTTCGACAATAGCTATTTTTTCTTCTTTATTTACACATCCTTTATCTAAAATAATACATCTCTAGCTGTAAAGATTCGTTTGTTTTGTTCATCCCAAAGGCGATAACCATCTGGTGCATAACCTATAAAAGTATATTTTTTTACTTCTGTCTTCCAATTTATTTAAGTGTTTTAGGGTTTTGACATAAACTTCACAGTCAAAAAAGTGTATGTTTGACAAATTTGGTCTTTTGTTGAACCAAAGTTCTGCAGGGGTTTTCTCTAAATCTTGAGTAGGGCTTCGGTTCAGCAAATAGGCTGAAACCCTTACAGCTTATTCCCACATGTATTTTTCTACACTAGAATCAATCAAAAGAGCTCTAGTTTTCTACATCAGGTTTCTATTTAATCTTTCAGCTTTGCCGTTCAGCTGAGGAGAGTGAGGTATGGTGGAATCCATAATGATTCCTTTAGCTTTGCACCAGGATTTTTTATCTTCGTTTACATATTCTCTGCCATCGTCACATCTTATTTTTGGAACTTTTAGATTCATTTGGTTTTCTGCTTCTGTAATAAATTATTTTAGATATCTTTTTACTTCATATTTATTTTGTAACAAATATACACGACAAAAATGTGCGTAGTCATCAAGAAATGGTGGATCTAAAGGTCCACATACATCGGTATGGATTATTTCTAAAGGCCTTTTTGATTTTGTTCTAATGGTATTGAATGACTTTCTTACCTGTTTATCTTTAATGCATGTTTCACAAATTTCATCCTTACTTATTTTTATTTAATTTACCATAGATTTTAACAACAACAACAGCAGCTTTATTAGGACATTTGCGTCCTGTAAGGACTCGCCATACATCATTTTCATGGAGAAAATGAAAAAAAGAAACATAAACAAATAGAGAAGGGAAAATGAAAAGGAAATCAAAGTATTCAAAATAACACACTAAACAAATTAACTATGGAAGTAAATTGTTCTGTAATTTTAGTTCTTAGAGATTACCTTGTTCTCTAACGCTTTATGAAAGTTAAACAATTCTACCGCTATATACAGGGTGATCCAAAAGTCCCGCACAACTTTTAAAATTAATAACTCCGCGAATATTTGCGCTAGAGCAATGCGGTAAACACCATTGTGTTCAGGATGCAATGGGATTTTTTATGGCAAATAATGAAAATTTCGAAATTGATTTTAGTTACAACTTTATTCGCTAGATGGCGCACTACCAGAATCAGCGATTCAGCGGCCAAATTGTTTGATAAATTGAAAAAATATAACTGAACGACCCGTATTTTTCCTTTTTGAATACCAGGAAAGAACCCTAATAATATCAAATGATAAATTAATAAAACACCATTTCGCCAAAAGTTGGAAGAAATGGTTAACGATTTTTAAATACAATCTGAGAAATTTAAAATAGGTATATGCAAATTTAAACCATGTAGCAAAAAAAAAACCTGATATTTTAGATGCGGTTTGCTGGAATCCTCTCAGCTATTTAAATTTCGAAAATAATAATTTTCTAATTTTTTCAATTCAACTCTCTCTCAGTATCGATTATATTTATTTTAATTCATTTGAAAAATATTTATCTATCTCTGATGATTTATTTTACTCTGGAATGCCGTTGTTGTTTTTGTCGTGTCCAATAAAGAGCCTCAGATGTCTCCATGCATCTCTCTCTCTCTTTATCGCAGCAGCAGCAGCATTATCCACTATCTTGGGTGTGTAAAGCAGCTGCTCTGGGTCTATGTCAATTTTCTGCAAGGCTGCGGGCATGAGAATATGTGGGTAGGAGTTAGTTCCACACCAGGACAGTTGTTGCATGTTCTATAGGTTCCTGTGCCATCTGGATGTTGTCATCCTTTATAATGTTTTGTTCTAAATCTTGTTATAGTTTTGTCATTTTTCTCTCGGGGTTTATTTCGAATTTTGATCTTTTATTATTTTTTGTTTAATTATCTTGTATTTTTCAAAAGCATTAGCGTCAAATAATGACATTTGTTGTTTTCTTTGGCTCAACTTTCTGGCTTCCTTTGCAAATTCAACTGCCATTTCATTACCCCCGATCCAAACACTGGCAGAAATCCATTGTAGAATGCAGTTATTCTCCAATGATATCAGTTAAGTAAGTAACGAATGTATTTTCTGTGTGATTATAGTATTGCCCTTCTGAATTGCTTCTAGATCGGATATGAAGTCGTTGTACGGTATATTATAATTCCTTCTGCTTGATGCAGGGATGGTTGGTTAAGGCCTACATCAAGAGCTTTCCAGATAGCTGTCAGTTCACAAGTGAAGTTTGACGAAATCTTTCTTGCTCCTTCTTTGATTTTGATGTATGTTCCATCTTGCAGTATTATGTTAATTCCAGCCCCTCCATTACTTATGGTAAGGTCTGATGATCCATCTGTATATGCTGTTAAATAATTTATCTGATCGTATAAACCAATTGTGTCAAGTCGTTTCTTTTTAAGTATGTTTTTGTACTCTTTTTTTATTGCAGTGTTCATTAAGGTTAAAATTTATGATTACATTTTATGGCAATGGGGTAGGAAATATTGGTTATTCTCTAATTTGAAATTCATTATGTTTCATATTTATGCTCTTTCTAATATTGTTGTCGTACTGAAGTGTTGAAGATCTTTTGAGCCTTTCTTTTTGTGTCCAGTTTAAATAGGTTCTATGGGATATGAGTTCGGTTTCTTTAGTTTTTAAGCTATTGGTGAATTTTATTGTTTTTAATTGCCTTCTGTTTTCTAATTGTTGGTATTTGAAACAGAACCAGTGATTAATTTGGCCGCTTTTGCTTGAACACTGTCTAGTCTTTTTTTTAATGATGAATTTGAGGGAGCCCAAACAGGTGTTGCATATTTCATTATTGGCCTTATTAAGGTGATATATGTTGTTTTGAGAATTTTGGGTTCTGCTCCCCAATTTGTTCCACATAGCCTTCTCAGAATGTTTAGGTTTCTGGTAGCTCTATTTGAGGTGCAAATTAGTACAAGTATCACACCTAGGTAATTTGGAGATCTAATTTTATCAATTATATGGTGGTTTATGCTTATTTTGGAGTTAAATTCATGCCTTTTTTCCTGTCAGTGAAGGACACCTATAGGTTTGTGTTTATCGGGTTTATGATCATTTTGAGTTTCATTGCCCACTTCTCCAGTCCTCTCATTGATGTGTTGAGTATTTTTCTGATATTTCTATACTGCTACTTGTGTGCCATATGGCTATATAATCTGCATAACAAGCAACTTTTGCGTCTTCAGTGAGGATGAATGTTGTTAAGGTTGTGTCGTAATTAGATGTACAACAAATCAAACTTAACCATGACTCTTTTTTTAGCTCTTATTCTTTTCGTTTGGCCAAAAAAAAATGTTCAATTTATATACACATATATTCTTACATAATGAGACTTTAAAGAATGCAAATAATCTTCATCCATTTACATACACAACACATCTCCCCCCTTAATAATACTCTAGTCGGTCTGGGGGTTTCCTGGCTCTCTGAGGTCTAGGACTGCGGACGGGCACTTGCACAGCGGCAGGCTCCGGTTTAGGAGTGCAAGAGGGCACGTGCACAGCAGCAGGCCCTGGTCTAGGAGTGCAAGAGGGTACGTGCACAGAAGCAGTCTCCTCCTTGTTTCCTGATGTAACCTCTGGAACCTCCTCTTCACTTTATTTCTGACTTCCACCTACAGGCTTCTCTCCTGATGTTCGAGGAAGTATCAAATTTCTTGTCTCCACTTGTTTCTTTCTCACAGGTCGCAATTGATTGATATGCCTCTTATACACGACGCCCTCGCAACTTATAAGGTAGTGGCGGTAGCTCAATAATTTCAAAATGGTACCTTCTTACCGTTTAGGTCCAGTTGCATAGTTGCGGAAATAAACCTCGCAACCTGTAGTAAACTGCTCCTGCCTCATGAAATACCTCTCGCGGATTTCCCATCTTGGTATTAAATTTGATAATCTTGATCTTAAACTTCTCTTCATCAGCAGTTCCGCGGGGGAATTCCTTTATTACAGTTTGGGGGAATGCTCTATGAGCAAATAGGAATCTTTGTAGATTCGTCTCTAAATCATCCTTCCCATTATTCTTTCTCAAAAGGTTTTTAAACTCTCTTACATATCTCTCAGCTAAACCATTTGTACTAGGATTATACGGACTGGTCTTAGTGTGCCGTATACCATTCATTTTAGTAGATTGCTCGAATTCACCGGAGACAAACTGTCTTCCGTTATCTGTAACCAAAAATTAGGGCAATCCAAATCTGGCAAAATTTCTCTAAGATGATTTATAATCGTTTTGCTGGTAATATCTTTGATGATAAAAATTTCTATCCACTTTGAGTATGCGTCCACGAGAACCAAAAACATTCTTCCCATGAACGGACCCGCTAGATCAAGATGAAGTCGATGCCACGGTTTTTCGGGCCAAGTCCATTCCGAGATGGTAGCCGGGGGCATGCTTGCCGATTCTTGGCATACTCTACATTCTCTAGTTAACTCCTCGACGTTACTGTCTATGCCTGGCCACCAGAAAATACCGTCTGGCAATCATATTCATTTTAACAATCCCCATGTGTATTTCATGCAAGTCATTTAAAATTAAAGATCTTAATTTTTGGGAAATTATCGCTCTTTCACGCCATTGAAGACAACCAAACTCAAAACTTAATTCCTCATTGATCTTATAATGAGGAGCTTATGGGTTTTCCCTCAGTACCCTTGTGAATTTCCAGTTGCCTTCTCTAACATTCCTTAATACTATAGACAGAATTTTATCTTGGGGCGTCTCATATGCCACCTCCATAAAAGAGAACGGCACCTCAATAAACTTCCTGAGAAGAAGTACCTGGTCTTCATCAAGAGACTTCCTGACACTCGATTCTAAAGGAAGACGTGATAATGCGTCAATATTGGAATTATCACTAGTTTTTCGAAATTCCACAGTATAATTAAATGCAGCTAATTTTAAGGACCATCTTTTAATTCTGGATGATGCACATATGGGAATTGGTTTATGAGGTGAAAATATATGAATTAAGGGTCGGTTGTCTGTGACCAATACAAATTTTCGTCCCAGTAAGTATTGTCTGAATTTCTCAACGCCAAAAGTTATGCTCAACGCTTTCTTTTCTAGTTGAGAGAAACGTTTTTCCGCTTCAGTTAATGTTCTAGAAGCAAAATCTATAGGGCATTCTTCCTTTCTTTCATTTCTATGACTCAGAATTACGCCTAGTCCATAGTCCATTAATAATGATTTACATTTTTTAAATAACATTCGATATTCTTTCGTCCAATTCCATCTACAATTTTTATTCAAAAGTTGATTGAATAGCGCTAAAATGTTTGCTATATTCTTTATGAATCTAAAATAATAAATTAAGAGTCTTATGAAAGATCTTAATTGCGAAACATTCTTTAGATTCAGACGCCTCTATCACTGCTTTAATTTTATTTTCTAAGGGATGCAGTCCATATTTATCCATTTTAAACCCTAAATATTCCACAGATTTCTTTTTAAATTTACATTTATATCTGTTTAACTTTAAACCTTTTTCTAACAATCATCTAAACACTAGATGCAACTTTTGTTCATGATCTTCAAAGTTTTTTCCTGCAACCAAAATATCATCTATGTAGCAGGCCACACCTGGCAAATCAGCAAATAGACCTTCCATAATCCTCTGAAATTTATTTGGTGCTACCGCTACGTCATATGGTAGTCTTTTATAACAAAACAACCTCTTTGTTGTGTTTATATCAACAACAGTTCTTTGGCTTCTTCCGCTAACATTACTTGTAAGTAAGCCTGTGATAGGTCAAGATTCGAAAATATGGTGCTTCTAGATAATTTTAAAAAGATCTCATCGATCGATGGAATTCGATTTTATTTCTATTGCTTTATTAGCTGTACATCTAAAATCACCACATATACTTACACTACAATCCTTTTTTAATACTGGTACTATTGGAGCGGTCCAATATGCATGAACTATAGGTTATTACATGCAAGAATTCACTAAACGATCAATTTCATTCTCTACTTTGTTTTTTAGAGAGAAAGGTAAACTTCTGGCCTTACAAAACGCAAGAGTCACATCCTTTTTAAATTAAAATTTATTTTAACATCCTTTAGACAGCCCAAATCTTTGTTAAACAAATCTGCATATCTATCAATCAAACTATTTCTATCAGATTAATTATTTAAATTTTCAATGCTAAAATATCTAGAATAATCAAGTTTTAACTGTTTAAGCCATTCTCTTTCTAACAAAATCACCTGGATTTTTCATTTACAACTATTAATCGTAAATATTGGTTGGCTTCTTTTACAAAAACATTTATTTGACCTATAATCTCTATTGATTTACCACAAAAGGATTTTAATCTTAAATTTGTTGAAAATAATTTTTTACCTTGCCGATAAATCTTATAAATATCTTTAGATATTAACGTAACTGGACTTCCTGTATCTATTGTAAAGCACAAAGAATAATCATCTACTGTTAAATTTATTGTGGCATCAGTTTCGCCCTTTACAGAATATATAGGGTCCTCTTGTACATATTTACATCCCCACATTTTTTTACTAGCTTTGCAGACCCTACTTAAATGACCCAGTTTTTTACATTTTAAAACAAGTCTTTGTTCTATGAGGGCAAACAGAGGCCACGTGTGAATGTCTTTGACCACATCTATAACCCCTTATTTCTCCCCTTTGCCTGAAAGGCCTTGCTGCACCATACTATTATTGTACTCGCCTTTTTTATCTCCGCCAGTTCGAACGTGATCGCCACTGCAAAACTTTATCCAGGGTGACATCGTCGTTTTCTTGTAGTAGCTTCTTTTGCAGGCTTTCCAACTTGATTCCAGCCACAAAACGGTCTCGCATCATGGTTTCCAGCATATCGCCGAAATTACAATTTATTGCTAAATGTTTCAATTCTCTACGATATTCCGAAATTGATTCTCCTTCCTGTTGAACTCTCTTTAAAAATCTGCAACATATATTTTTACATAATGAGGCTTTAAATAATACAAATAATATTAATCTATTTTCATAAACAACAGTTAATATATAGCGAGAAGAGTAGAGGACTGAGCACAGATCCCTGAGGTACACCAGCCCATGTTCTTAGGTCTTTGGAAAATGTTCCATTGACCCGAACCTTTATCCTTCTTCCCCTTAAGAAGTCTGCAATCCAGATTAAGGTTTTTCCTCTTACTCCGATGTTGTGCAGCCTTTCAAATAATTTCTACACTCGATCAAAAGCTGAGGTCATATCCAGGAATACGGCCGTTGTCTTCTTTGGCGGTTTTTCCTAGAAATCTATTATTGATTGACAGAAGTAGAACAGTTTATCAGTTGTACAATGTTTGGATCTTTAGGCAGTTTGGAAGAAGTTTATTTTATTATTGTTAGTGAGCCAGACTATGAGCCTAGAGTGGATAATTCATTCTATTATTTTACAAAGTATGCTGGTAAGAGCAATTTGCCGATAGTTCTTGTATTCCTTGGCATCTTTGTTTGGTTTCAGTGTTGGCACTATAATTGATATCTTCCAATTCTTTGGTAGTTTACCAGTTTGCCATGAAATCTTCAGTATTCGTAGGAGTTGATTTTAGCTTCGTCTCCAAAGTGTTTAATCATTTGACCAAAGATTAGAGCATCTCCAGGTGACATCTTGGATTTAACTTTCCTATTGATGAGTTTAGCTCATTCGGTGTGAAGTCTCTCGAGTAAATATCTTGTTGATGGTAATTTATTGCTTGTTTAACTAACCTGTTTACCTTAAATTTTTGAGTCCTGCCTTCATTCGTATAGCTGAGTCTGGAAGTGCTTGAAAGATATTCAGCAATTATTTCAGCCATCTGTTTGTTCGTTCTCGCTATTCATATCGGTTAGAGTATTGGAGGATTAGTGTTGGTTTTGATGGTTTTATAACACTAATTATATTCCAGTGATGGCTTTCCTTTTTTGGATCCATTTTTTTTTCGCAGAATTCTGCCCATTTTTTCTTTCTCTCTCTCTCTCTTTTGCTTGAATATCCAAATTTCTTGTTCTATTTTGTGACTAATATTAATGAGTTCCTTTATGATTTCTTCTGTTTTATTTGTTTTAAGAAGTTCATTGATATTGTCTCTCTCTCTGCAATCATTGCCTCGATATTGTGGTCCTTCCAGTAAAGTATTCACAGGTCTTTACGTCTACCTCTAGATATCGATACTTTTGCAGCTTTGGATATGTTCGAAGAGAATTTTTCTATTTTTTTGTTAATCGTTCTGTGATTTAATTCTTCGTTGCACAGTTCTTCAAGCTTTTCTGTGAATTTTTTCCAGTGTTCTTTTATTCTGTTGGAAATTCTCTATTTTGAATTTTAAGGTTGTTAAAATTGGTCTGTGGTCACTGATTGCACTTTTCAGAATTTTCAATTGTGTTGTGGGTGCGATGTTGTAATTTATCGCTGTGATGTCTATTGCGGATTCTGTGCCTGTGGACTTGGATAGATAGGTGTTCTTTTCGTTATTTAACGGTGTAAGATCGAGGTCGGTTAGCATGTCCTCAACCTGCTGACCTTTGTTATCCTGGACAGGTGATCCCCAAGTTGGTCTTTCGGCGTTAAAATCACCAAGTACAGGGTCCATTATGAAAGTAATGAGCAAATGTTATTGTGACGCGACGATAGATGGCAGCACGGTAAAACCGTGAGAAATGTGGTGGAGGGATATGCCCTTTCAATCCATCCGGTCGTCAGTTTAGTTCGAGCAGTGTAAGGGAAGATACATGCCTCCGCTTGAAGTGTGTTTTCAACTTTTGTAACATAGCGCGATGGAGCGTTCGCTTGAACAACGATACGCCATAAAGTTTTGCGTGAGGCTTGGAAAAATGCAACCGAAACATTCCAGATGCTGCAAAAAGCCTTCAAGGACGATTGCATTTCAAGATCACAGTCTAGGAAGTGGCACAAGGCATTCAAGGAGGGCCGGGAGGAGGTCGTCGACGAACCCCGTTCAGGACGCCCAACAACGGCCAGAACTGACGAGAACGTGGATCGTGTGCTCTAAGTTTTGCGTACCGACCGTCGATTAAGCATCCAGCAAATTGCTGAAACATTACACATGTCCACATTTGTGGTACATGGGATAGTGACCGAGGATCTGCAAATGCGTAAGGTCTGTGAGAAGCTTATGCCGAAAGTGTTGACGCAAGACCAGAAAGAAAGAAAGTTTTGCGCTTTCAAGAATTGTTGGATTTGATTCAAAATGAACCGGACTTTCTGAACTCTGTAGTAACCGGAGACGAATCCTGGATGTTTGAATACGACCCAGAGTCGAAAAGGCAGAGCTGTGCATAGCACAAAAATCTTCCCCACGCCCCAAGAAAGCGCGAATGAGCAAGTCGCGCATCAAAACGGTGATCATTGTCTTCTTTGACATCCGAGGAATAGTCCATTGTGAGTTTGTACCGCAGAGACAAACTGTAAACCCAGCCTTTTACCCGGAGGTGCTCAGAAAATTGAAACGCCGGATCGCACGCGTGAGGACTGACATTAAAGACACGGTCAAGCTCCACCATGACAAGGCCACCAGCCACACAGCCTTCATCATTACCAACTTCCTGGCCCGGAGCAACACCTCGGTGATCCCTCACCCCCCTTACAGTCTCGACTTAGCTCCATGTGACTTCTTTTTGTTTCCGCGACTCAAGAGAGAGATGAAAGGAAAACATTGGGAAACTGTGGAAAATATCCAACACCATGTTACAACGTTCCTGAGAAGGATTCCTGTAGAGGAGTTTCAGGGTGCCTTTCAGGCGTGGCAAACGCGTCTCCGCAAGTGTATTGATGCAGGAGGAATGTATTTTGAAGAATATTGAACATTTGCACAAATTACGATCAATAAATGTATTTTGTCAGTAAATGCTCATTTCTTTCATAATGGACCCTGTATTATTGCGATATCCGAAGAAGCTTCACTTAATGTCTCTATCAGGCCTGTATTGATGCTAGTATTATCATGGTGATAAACATTTATGATTAGAATTGTTTTATCTGAAAGATAGATTTATATTGCCTGAGCTTCTGTCGTGCTTTTTCTAGGCTTACTCTGATTATAGGCGATTTCTTTAAATTTGATTTCTAGAGTTTTGATCAAAACGGCAAGTCCTCCTCCGAATTTTCCCGGTCTGTCCTTTCGTAGTGTTGTATAATCTTTAATATTGAATCACAGATTCTGATTCAATGTTGTCTCCTGAGGACAAGTAATATGTACATTGTTGTCACAGAGAAGACAAGTCAGCTCTTTATTTTCCTCTGGGTACCATTTATATTGAGTTGTAGTAGACTGAAATGTGTACTCGTAGTAGATTTATCATCATGAGCTCGAGCTGCTGCTCCTGACGCGGCGGTTACCCCTGACGCGGTAACATCACTGGAGATATCAGTTTTGCTCTTCATTTGAAAATGGGTGCCGTTGCAACGTTAGTCATCTTGGAAACGAACCAGAATTTGGTCAAATATTCCAAGGGTCCAGGGGGGACCGCAAGGAGGTGTGGTCGGACTTCTTCTCTTCCCCCTGGAATGCCGTCACTACAGGATAAAGCACTCTTGGTGGATTTTTTAATTGTGATTCAGAATCTGTCACTGAAGCTTTACGAGCGTTTCGTTCCTTTAAAGATATTCGAAGCGGTAAAGGACCAATGAGTTGCTACTCTCTAAAGCGATTGATTAAAAGTTTTGAGGAAATTAAATCTCTGGAAGCAAAACCTCGGAGTGGAAGACCATCGACATGCAAGTCAGTGGCTGTTACGGTTTTGCAGAATGCTGAAGCTATTGAAACGTTATCCACGTATGGAGAAGTAAGTGCTAGACAAGTTTCTCGACAAACGGGGATTTCGTATGGAACAGTTTAGAGAGAACACACATTTAGAATTTTTCTATAAAAATACCCTAACAAAATTCAAAGTTTTCACGAGTTGAAAGTCGGCGATTTTGAGAAGCGTCAAGAATTCGCTGCATGGGTTTTCCGGCAAATTGATATTGATGAAAACTGGCTGTCAAATGTTCTAAGAACAGATGATGCTCACTTTTATATAAAGGTAATTTAACATTCAAAACTGCCTCATTTTGGCAACAGAAAACCCTAGGATTTTTACAGAAATACCACTTCATCAGCACAGAGTTACAGTTTTGTGTGGGTTCACTTCTTCTTTTATTATTGGGCCATTTTTCTTTGAAAAAATAAATGGAAGAACTTTTAAAATCGTTTTTGTAACTGTGGTGAACGTTATGTTCAACTTTTGAGAGAAAAGGTTATTCCCATATTGCAGGACAGACAAGCACTAAGCGAAATAACATTCATGCAAGATGGAGGACCTCCTCATATCTCCCGCGGTGCCAAACAATTGCTGAAGGATACGTTCGGTGGAATTCGTTGATAAGTCGCCACTTTATATACCAGTGGCCTCCAATATCACCAGACTTGACGCCTTACAATTTCGGTTATGGGGGTACATTAAGTCGCGTTTTTATCGATGCCGGCCTACCACATTGGCCATGTTGAAGGCTTCTATCAAATGGCACGTTTTATAAATTTCAACTATTTAATTGTGACCATTCTGTCATCTATCGTCTGCAGGCGGTGTTTGAGAATAAAGGGCGCCACATTGAGCAAGGATTGTGACCTAATTCAAGAGAGAAGGCAGTTACCTCATGTGTTATATTTTGCAGCTCTTTGTTTTGGGTTATGGGAATAATAAATGCTGTCCTCACATCTTGACTCTTTTTTTTTCTGTGAAAAGTAATTTTTTTGTGTCATTTGCCTACATCTTATATTATGTCGTGCAGGCCAAAGTGTTATATCTTCTCGAATAACACTGGTATACACAATTTTACCCCTTATGTTTAGTTTATCGCTTTTCGCTCAATAGAAGAAATAGCATAAGGAATATTCTCTGTATCCCCCCACCCCCCCCCCCCCAACTTTAGAAATTTTGCGCAAAAAAATAATACAAAATGATCTTACTACCACGTTTTTCAACGCAAAAGGCCGATTTAAAAATGATTTTTTTGAGGGAATACATTTTCAAAATTATGTACAGTATAATAAACAATGGTAACATTTGACAAACCCATTGGATATTTGGAATAAAGTACGAAAAATATATTTTGTCACTCCCCTCTATATTTCATTTGTTGGATCATGACAAATATCCAGTTAAATAGTCAAGTGTCGCCAATCAGTCAAGAAACTACACATTCATTATAGCAATAAATCCTATTAGTAGTGCCATCATAATTTTTGGTACTATATTAACATTTCAAAAATCGCGTATTGATATCAGTAGTTATTTTCAAACATTCAATCTATTTCACAAAACTCCATCTAAAATATAAAAATTTTTGCTACATGTTTTAAATTTGCATATACCTATTTTACATATCTCAGATTGTATTTAAAAATCTTTAACCATTTCTTCTAACTTTTGGCGAAATGGTGCTTTATTAGTTTATCATTTGATATTATTAGGGTTCTTTTCTGGTATTCAAAAAAGAAAAATACGTGTCGTTCAGTTATATTTTTTCAATTTATCAAACAATTTGGCCGCTGAATCGCTGATTCTGGTAGAGCGCCATCTCTAGCGAATAAAGTTGTAACTAAAATCAATTTCGAATTTTTCATTATTTGCCATAAAAAATCCCATTGCATCCTGAACACAATGGTGTTTACCGCATTGCTCTAGAGCAAATATTCGCGGAGTTATTAATTTTTAAAGTTGTGCGGGACTTTTGGATCACCCTGTATTTTTTCTTGGAGATTATTTTTATTAGCTGAACTGGGTTCACGTAGACTTGGATAATGTTCTTTAAAATCTTATTCCGTTCCTCGTTAAAAATAGTGAATTCAGAGATGTAGTGGGTCATTTCTTCTATGCTTTCAGTTTTGCAGAATTTACAAATTACATTATACTTTTTAATAATTTGAATGTGACTTTCTCTCAGTAAAGTCGAAGTGATCCTTGTTTGGGTAATGTAACCTTTTATGTCTAATGATAGGTTCCAGGATTACCCACGGTCCCGCTGTGTCTGTTGATCCATTGGATGGTACACCTGTTCCCGTTGCGGTTCAGCCGCGAAATCAGAAGCAGAGCTCTCCTGATAAGGTAATTACCAGTCTTAGAGTTAAGAACTGACTTCACGACTGAGAGATTTTCCAGAAGGAATCCTAAAGTTAGGTGGTCAGGTAGTGCGGTAGTGTTTTTAAGAGCCTTAACCAAGGCCTGAAAGATTGAACAACGGGGGGACAGGACATGGAAAACACGCATTTCAGGTGCGTAATTGAGACCAGAAATCCTGTACACGCCGGTGTCAGCTCCATCTTTGGACTTGGAGCCATCTGTGTAATATGCAACATGAAAGTATGGAGCAGGGATATTACTGGGAGCGGAGTAATAGGGGGGTAAGGGAGAGGATTGGGGAAGGGAGGGGGCTCGAGTGGAACCTCGGCGACAACTAATCCATACTTTTTCAAGTACAGCTCGGTTTTAGCTGCGATTTCCAGGTCGAGAGAAGTACTCGAGAAAGGGAAATGAGAGAAGCATTACTTGTTGTACCGAATGCCCTACAGGCCTTCACAAGGAAGGGCCTCTGGGCCTTCAGTAGAACATCCAAAGTGCGTTTAGCAAGAGTGAGAAACCATACCACCGATGCGTAGGCAATGGCAAGAACAACCACTTGCAAATACAGAATTCTTGAGGCACGGTGACCAAAACCAAAGTTAGAGTTGGCGGCTGTGGTCAAACGCGGCAACATGCCGCGGACCTTGGCGCAGACTTCAACTACATGCTGGTGGAAAGTACGAGTCAGTCAAACCTTACTCCCAGTACTTTGATTGAGACGCACCATTGGATTGGCAGTCCGTTGATGACCAGATCCCGGCAGGGTTCGAGAGGTCTACGAAGTTTTAAGAAGGACCATAGCCTGACACTATCCCAAACTGAGTTCCAGTTTGTGTAATCTGCAGCACCTGGCGATCTTGTTTATAGTTTTTTGGGCCGCCTGCGTTCCGAGACCACCATGACCAGATCATCCGCGTAGGCTTGCGGGAAAACATTACTCCTGTAACTCAGCCTGAGGATCTCATCAAAGACGACATTCCAGAGGAAAGGGCCGAGAACCGAGCCCTGGGGACATCCGTTGGAAACTCGTCTCGACACAGTGCAACCATTCATGGACATTCTGACAACACGGTTGCATAAAAACGAATTTATGAGATGATAAATATTACTAGGACAAGCGTTTTTGCGCAATGCCCTCAAGATGCTGGAGTGGAGCACGTTGTCAAAAACGCCTTTGACATCAAAGGAAAGGAGAAGACAAGATTTACTATTTTAGATCGACCGGGTGATAGTAGATTTAAGGCTTAAGAGTGCGGCTGTAGTGGATCTACAAGGCTTAAATCCAAACTGGTTTAGAGGCGCTTTACACATCCTATCGGCCATCCACGACAGCCTGGCGAGCACAAGACACTCAAGGATCTTGCCTAAATCGGGCAGCATCGTGATTGGACGATGTGATGCGAGAAAGTCCTCCTCACTTCGCTTGGGAATTAGAATGACGTCCCCCAGCTTCCATGCAGTTAGAAAGTGACCAGTGGTTAAGCACTTGTTAAAAATATTCAGAAAAAAATCCAGTAATGTTTTACCAGTTTCACGATAAGAGCGGGTGGCATGCCGTCACTACCAGGAGAAGAAGATAAGCGAACCTTATCTGCTGCCAACAACAGCTCAAGCCACTACCAACTGGGAGAGCTGAGAGAGGTTTGCGCTTGAAGTTTCCCTTGATGAAATTGTAGATTCCACCCCAAGGGCTGATTTCGCAACGCGAGCAGGCCACTCTCCATGCTTCTTTCTTAGTTAGCCTCCTCGCGCGGCGATATCTTGCCTTCAGTCTCTTATAGAAGACTTCCAGCACACTCTTAACGACTCCGCATGACTTCTTGAAGGCCCGCTGCGCCTTTTGTGTAGCCCTTTTGAGCGGATTCAAGTCAGTTTTCCACTAAGAGATAAACTTAAAGTATTTATCGCTTCTGGAACGGGAGAGAATAGTTCTTAAGCAAGTTTGAAAAATCTCCTCGCTAAGTAAATTTATTACATCGTCGAGGGAGGATGAGTCGCGCACGTTCTCTAAAAAGGAATTGATTTTTTTCTGCTTTAATACTGAAGTGCTCGAAGATTTTCTTCCAGTCGGCGCGGCCAAATTTGAAGTATATATCGGAGAATTTGTTCAGCTTGAACCTAGTGTTACAATGGGGAGAGGGAGCGAAATTTAAATTGAAGACGAGGCGTTTGGGTTCAGACAACTCCTGGTACTCAGGATGCCAATCAGTAACGCTATTTACAAGGCCAGCACTACAGCAAGTGACGTCGATGAAGAGCAATTGCGCTCCTCCCACGTCACCGCGCCGTGCGTGTTGAGCACGTGTAATTAGTTGGCATCAATAAAGTTTTTAACAAGGTCTCTCTTAGCTGAGCGGAGCCCGAGTAGCCGAAATTTGTCTGACCACCTAAAAGATTCTACATTTAGGTCGCCGCAAAAAACGAGCTCGTCGTATTTTAGAGAATTTAGGCTAAGATTAATCTTATTTAGAAGAGCGGCGATGTCACATGATAAATGAAGATAAACATTGCACAGAAGAATACATTTACCACTTAACTCACACATGACAAACACGACATTAACACTGGACAAGTGGGACAAATGGACAAATTTCAGGTTAGGATTTGCCACAATTATCATAGCTCCAAGTCTAGAGTCTGTAATTGGTGCATAGCAAACTCTGCTAGAAGGGATTGGCAGCGATGGAATTTTGCCACGTGCGACTGGGAGCTCTTGCAAAAGCAGCAAATCTATGTTCTCCTCACGACAATCATTTAACACGGGAAAAAAACAAGGCGGAGAGCGTCTTACATTGACTTGTAGGCACTTGTAAACATTCATTTTACCATTAACTTTTCGAACTGATTTTGGGCATCTCGCATGTGCTTGCATATCATGGAGTTGGCATTGTGCTTGTCCCCGCACCTGTGACACTTGAGGTGAAACAGGCAGAGGTAAGATGTGCACCTGCACAGTTAGCGCACTTGGGCGCTTTGGTACACTTTTTACCATCGTGTGCGTCCTATGTGAGAGGCTACCACAGACACCACATGGGAAGACGCGCTTTGCCCAGGCGAGCCTGAGGGACAGAAAGTCAACAGTGACGCGACTACGTGCTAGAAGAGCTCCCTCAATACTCTTGGTTACCTCAATAATAGCGGTGGAAGGCGAACCTTCCTTCTTAAAGAGTTTAACCAGTTTCAAACCGCCGCTGTTATTGGTCAACTGAGGGGCTATCACAGGATTAGTAGATAGGTCAGACACCAGTTCAGACTCGGTTTTCTCGGCAGGGATGCCGAAAATGGCCAGTCTGGGTTTAAATTTTGGGTTTGGTAGAACTTTAAGACCGTCAATGTTGGCGTTCTTAATTCCATCCACAAACCGCTTTGAATCTGCAGCATTGAGGAAATGAAGAACAAGTTTTTTGTCCTTCTTAGTTACCGCTGTCACATCATAGCTCTTAAGTTAAGGGGCCTTGGCATTCTTGTCTCTAATGGCCTCGGAAGACAGGTTATCTGAAGCAATTTTGACATGATTCACGCGGAGTTCCCATCTTAACTGAATCATTGTACTCGGATAGAGTGGATGCAGGGAGTTTGGAGAAAGGAGAGGATGGAATAATGGCCTGGAGGATCTTATCCTTAGTAGTCTTGTCCATAGGAGCGGAAGGTCCATCGGCCACATGTCCAGGACTTGTAGATGGCTCCAGAAGGTCCTTCCCGTCCGCGGAGGTCATACGAGCTTGTGTTTTGTCTTGGGGCTCAGAGTCCTCTTGAAGTCGTTCCATGTTGCCCTTTGTTTCTGAGGATGAAGATTCTGTGAGTTCAATAGGAGCTGAATCTTTTTTATTGTCAGCTAGCTTGTCTTCAACTTTCTGATTGTTTGTGCGTGTCCTTCTTCCGTGTCGCTTTCACGGTCGCGTTTCTTCGTTTTTGAAGTCATTCGGTCATTAAATTCGGTATGTTTTCTTCGATTCGACATTCGGTCATTCGAATCATTCAATTTCATTCCATTTTTTTGTCATTCGAATTCGATTCGTCATTCAACAAAGCTGCAAAGATAACCGGTCATTATAATGAGAGTGTGGAAATGTCTTTATTTACGGGGCTGCTAACCAGAATGGAATTTTGAGCCCCGATGGACGCATAAATCGAAATGTATACAAAGCACTATATACATTGGACTGTTGGGGGGCCTGGGGTTGGGTGGCCAGGGGATCATCGCCAGGTGAGAAAATGAGAGTGTGCAAATATCTTTTTTTACGGGGTTGGTAACCAAAATAAGATGATTTTTAAGCCCCAATGGCCGCGTAGAGCGGAATATATAAAAAGCACTATGACCAGGCCGGGGAGGCTAGGGACAGGAAATCCGTTAGGGAAGAGGCAGGTTAGACAGGGTTGGGTCCCCTGCTATAAGGGTCGGAGTGTCTGTTGAGAATATGTTATAGATATCGGTTTGATCTAGATAGGTGTTTGGTAGTTTGTAGCACAAATACAGGTTGATATTTAACCCGTTTTTATTTTTGATAGAAATTCCTGTTATTTCCAGACTTGAGGTGGTGGCATGAATAGGTGCATGCCTGTACTTCTTGTGGATAAATATGGCAGTTCCACCACCTTGTCCAGTTAGTCTGTCGTTGCGAAGGGTGATGTAGTTTTGAATCCTCATTTTATGGCACGGCTTAACCCAGGTTTCTGACACTAGTGCGATGTCGATGTCGTGATCGTTCAGGATTTCTGAGAATTGTTGATTTTTTGTTTCGGAGACAATACGCGTTTCAGTGAACGATTCGAAGACTATTTTTATATATAATTTTTGTAATTCATTTACATTTAATGGTGTCTACAACGTTATTCATTATGTTGGATATTATTGCGGGGTCACTGAGAGCCTTTTTTAATATCGCTTTCTAGTTGGTTGACCTCAGTGGCTAAGGGAAGATTGGGACGTTCTTTATTGACATATGGACTTGTATTTCGGGGATGGTGATGCAGCGGTCGAGACCTCTGACGACCACTCTAAGGCACTTTTCGTCGTCTAGGATCTTGAAGTGGAAGGTGTAGTGGCGATCTTCCAACCACTTGGTAGCTATCCGGTAGTCTGATGTTGTGTGAGTCTGAACGTTGATGTATCGGCCTGATGTGTAAAATTCTGGCTTTTGTTCGATACACTTGAAAAGATCATCTCTAAGGCCTGACCATTCCTTTACTCCGCTTATTTTAATTGGTGGTATTCTGATCTAGGGGTTAGGGGTGGGATTGTTAGGTTTGTTATTCAATGTTTCGTTAGGTTTCTTTGATGGGTTAGAGTTTTTATGGTTTTGTTCATGATTTGGCATTTTGTTTGGTGTCACTTCGATTTCCATTTCGACTGTTTCTGCTTCATGAGGTTTTTCAGACTGTTTCTTTTGTAATTTTGGTTCAGGATTACCTGGTGAACTTTGATTGGAGCACTAGGTTGTTTTTTGCGTTGTGGTTTCTTTTGCGGCTACTGGTGATTTTTCTCTTAGGCGCTTCGCGGGAACTTTTGTAGTATTGTGTTCTAGGTAGTATGAGCGCAGTTCGCACAGTTCCCTTTCGTAAAAGTCAATAAAATTTATTTGCTCGGCAAAGGTGGTTTCGACCGCGCCGGAGTATTTTTTCAAAGCTTGAGAATCTTCTTCATTTTTTAATTGTGGGCTTTCTGGAAGTTTCCAAATTGAATATTTACGGGTACCTAGTGTTAAAGAGTTCCAAGTTCCAAATACCTTTATTAGGTGCCGCTCAAAAAGAGCAACCTAGATCATCATATTTACAATATACTGAGGGACGTGGTTATGTGCAGGGGTTCATTTACAATTATAATTAATAATAATGTCGTTGGGTCCGGATTCTTAGGTCCTTGGGGATATTTTTCTTGAGAAGGTTTTTTTCTGGCTTGTTTGATATTCAAGGTGGGTTTGTTTTTCCTTTTTTCCACTTTTCGTCATTCTGGCTTAATTGATGGAGAATTTGTCTAGGTTTTAAATTTCTTTTTTTCCTTTTTACGCATTTGTAGTTTGTGGCTTCCTTAAAGGTGGGGTTTTCTAATTTTTCGGATTTTTCGTAGAATTAAAATGATTGTCTAATAATGTAGTCATTAATGTTTTCAATATTTAGATCGTTCCTGAGGATTCTGTTCCGAACGAACCAGGGTGGAGACATGATTTTTCTGATCATTTTATTTTCGAAGACTTCTAGCTTTTTAAGGATGGTCTTATGTGCTGTCATAAAAATGGGGTGGCTATATATGAGTATTGGTCTTATTATTGATGTGTAAATGGTTCTTTTGCAATGAAGGGATAATTTGCTTTTCGGTCCTAGAAGTAGGGATAATCGGGGTTGGGTAGCTTTTGCCAAATTAATTCTGTTTTCGATGTGTTTTTTGAAAGTTAGGTGCTCGTCTAGGGTCATCCCTAGGTATCGGATGTTCTTTTTCCATTTAATATTGTCTTCGAAGACATAAAGTTCGTCTAAAGGTTTCTTAATTTTGTCTTTTTTTTTCTGGAGAAAATTATTGCTTCACTTTTTTGGGGGTTCATTGTGACTCGCCATTCTTTACACCAGAGCGTGGAAACGATACAGGCCTCTTGTAGTTTCATGTGGAGTCTGTCGAAGTCGTATGTCGAGGCCAAAATGGCGGTATCATCGGCGAATAGGTGTAAAGAGGTGTCTTCAATACAGGGGAATTCATCTATATATATGTCAAATAAGGTTGGTTCTGTGACTGATCCTTGGGGGACCCCGGCAAGGATGTTCCTAGGTGTTGAAAGTTCGTCTTTGACTCGTACCTTGAATTTCTATTTGTTAAGAAGTTTTGCGTTATTTTTATGATGTCTCCAGGAAGGTGCTTTTTGTACATTTTGTAGAGAAGGGCTTGGTGCCAGACTTTATCGAATGCTTTGGCAATATCGAAGAATACGGCTCCTGTTATTTGGCCTAGGTCCATGGCTTTTCTTTTTTTTTCAGTGACAACAACTAGCTGGTGCAATGTTGAGTGCTTGGCTTAGTTGCCAAATTGTTCAGGTCTGAGTGGATTCTTTTCTTCTAGGGATTTTCTGAGTCTTCTTAAAACAATTCTTTCGAATAGTTTTGAGATGGCAGGTAACAGCGAAATAGGCCTGTAGCTTGTTGGTTCATGCATGTATTTTCCTTTTTTAAGTATGGGACAGATAATGGATGTTTTCCATCTGTCAGGGAAGTGGGCAAGCTGCAGTGAGGCGTTAAAGATTTCGGTTATTGATGCTAGTATATGATTAGGGAGCAGTTTGAGAGCTTCATTAGGCAATTCGTCGATTCCGGGAGCTTTTTTATTTGGTAGATATTCAATAATCGCTTTTATTTCACCAATGTTTGTTGGTTCTAGTCCTATTTCTTTATTTTTTTTTTTCATGTATAAATTCACACGTTAGATGTATGTACGAGTAGGTTTGGAGTGGGATGTATAGGGATTGGGGGTGAACTGTTTTTCATAGTTGCTGGCAAATGATTCAGCTGCTTCTTCTGTGGTTAGTGTCTGCCCATTGTTTGTCTTCAGTGTTATTTCTTGTTTTTCAGAGTTGGATAATCGTTTGATGGCTTTCCATATGGTTTGGTCTGTGACTTTCAAGTTTTCGATAAAGTGGTCCCAGCTGGTGTTATCGTGCTCTCTTGTAAGTTTCTGTGATTCTCTCCTGGCCGTCATGTAGGCTGATTTATCTAAGAGGTCGCAGGTTTTTTTCATTTTTTTTCTTAGTCTGTTGGTGGATTGTATTTTTTCTTTAATGTGAGCTGGATATCTTCGTTCTAGTTCCGGGTTCTTATATTTTGTTGAATTTTTCAAATTTTGCACCATTTGTTCTTCAATGTGTGTAATGTCCTCGTCTATTTTTGAGGATGTGTCTAGGATCAGTTCAGGAGGTTCAGCGATTTCCATTTTGTATTTGAATAGGGCCCAATCTGTAATTTTTATTTTTGTATTTGAGTAGGAGATTTTGAAATCCTGTAGCACAAGTAGTACTGGGAGATGATCAGAGGTTAGTTCGTGTATGACTTTAGAGTATGCGCTTTGGGAGATGTTTTTGTGCACGGCGATATCAATGATGTCTGGAGGTGAGTCATGAGTAGGTTCGTCGGGGTAGCTCACATCTAGGTCCATAACGTTTGATTGCGTTTTGAAGCCTTCTCCCGCTTGGGTTAGTGGTGGTGGAACCCCAGGCAGGATGCTTGCAGTTTAGGTCCCCTGCTATAATGGTCGGTGTGTCCGTTGAAAAAATGTTATAGATATCGGTTTGAAATAGATAGGTGTTTTGTGGTTTGTAGCACGAATACAGGTTCATATTTAACCAGTTTTTGTTTTTGATAGAAATTCCTGTTGTGTCCAGGCTTGAGGTGGTGGCATGAATAGGTGCATGGCTGTACTTCTTGTGGATGAATATGGCAGTTCCACCACCTTGTCCGGTTAGTCTGTCGTTGCGGAGGGTGATGAAGTTTTGAATCCTCATTTTATGGCACGGCTTAAGCCAGGTTTCTGACACTAGTGCGATTTCGATGTCGTGGTCGTCCAGGAATTCTGAGAATTGTTGCTTTTTGTTTCGGAGACTACACGCGTTCCAGTGAACGATTCGAAGGCTATTTTTATACATACTTTTGTGATTCATTTACATCTAAAGCTGTCTACAACGTTCTTCGTGATGTTGGCTATTATTGCGGGGTTACTGAGAGCATTTTTGATAGCGCTCTCTAGTTGGTTGACCTTAGTGGCTGAAGGAGGATTGGAACGTTCTTTATTGACATATGGAGTGTTGGCTTCTGTAGGCGTCCTTACTGGGATAAAGAAAGAGGGGATTCCATTTAGTTATTTAATTATTATATATATTTATTAAGGAGCGACCCGCTCCAATACAAAAATTGGCAACAAACAAAAGCGAGTGTAATGGAACAAGGAAAAACAAAGTGTCTGCCGCGTAGAGGTTGCGTCATCCCTCGCCAGCCAATCGGAGAGCGCCATGTACGGTTTCGTCAAGGCCAGGCGGCTCCTACATTCGGCCATTCCTGGGTCCCAATCGTCCTCGATTGAACTTTGCGTTGCAGGAACGTCGTGGGTTGCGTCGGAGGGTGTCTTCTTCTTCTGACTCCTCGTCCGGACTTTCTTCTGTAGTTGAATCATCTTCATCACTGTGCCAAGACTTCAGTTGACTGATATGGGCCGTTGTCGTGTAGAACCGTCCACCGGTTCTTTCGCTTAGCTGAGTCACTCTGTACGTGTCGCTTGGCAGAACCTCAGTGATTATCAAAGGTCCTCGATACTTGGGTTGCGCCTTGGTTGGTTCACCAGTCATTTTGGGTACATGCCTCATCACTACAATTTCTCCTACTTCGAATTGGAGTGTACGGCATTTCTTCTTATCGTAGTACGTCTTCATGATTTCTTGTTTATTCTCAATTTGGGTTCTCACACTCTCTTGAATTTTCTCCGGCTCGGTCCACGGATCCATATCTTCGTCGGCTAATCTTCTAAGTATCCCGTCGTGGAATCGAGGGGAATAGCCGTGGAGTGTTTCGAACGGTGTTTTATTCGTCGTCTTGTTCACCGCATTATTCAGGTCTCGCTCTACCTCCTTGATCTTCAGGTCCCAATCCTTCCGTCGCGGATGCTCGATACCGATTGCTATGGTGGACAATACTGTTCGGTTCACTCTTTCGACCATCCCATTCCCTTGCGGATGTTTCGTAGAGTTCAGTGTATGATGTATTCCATTTCCTCGACAGAATTCTTCAAATTGCCTTGAGGTAAAACATGACCCTCTGTCGCTGATGATCTTGTCGGGTAGTCCGAAATCATTCACAAAATTTTTCATTACCTTCAGGACGTTCTGCGTCGATGTATTCCTTACAGGGCTTAATGGGACAAATCTTTTCAGATTATCGATAATCACTAAAAGTTCCTGGTTACCTCTTGTACTTCTCACGAAAGGGCCTACGTGGTCCATATGTACGATGGAAAACGGTCTCTCGCCTGGCTTCATGGGGTGCAAGAAGCCTTGTTGTTTTCCACCGGGAACTTTGTTAAATAAACACTCGACACACCTAGAAATATGGCGTCGAACGTACCTCTTCATTGAAGGAAACCAGTACAATTCCTTAATTTTGTTGACAGTCCTATCAACCGCAAAATGTCCCATTAGATCATGGAATTTAACAACTAAACTTTTCCTCACACTTTTGGGTATAACATACAGGGCTCGTTCCTCTTCTCCATTTTTCACCATGCGGAAAAGTCTGCCTCCTTTGTAGCTGTAGTCGTTAATTCTATTTTGTTCTCCTACTGTTCTATCACACGGGTCCTTTCGGAAGATCTGGATCAGGTCTCTCAATTCAGGATCGGAATGCTGAATCATCATGATTTGTTCTTCCAGTGTGATTGTGAAGCATACTTCGAGGTTTTTCTCCAC